>OX421426.1:13418513-14035426 GCA_949126915.1 Musotima nitidalis | reverse complement strand
GACGAGGGCAATGCAGTGCCAAATAAGAGTTTTATTAATGATATTGTAATTATGGTCATGCATGTCGTTAAGCATTTACTGCCTATTTATTTAGCATTGTGTAAACGTCACGCTTTTTACTTAAAGATTTAGTAAATGACAAAAAACCTGTATAAAATTTGAAATGCTTTGGAAATTTCAGTATATAATCACTTTTTTGATATTAATATTCCAGACGCGAACGTGAAGCTATATGGTATTTAATATTAAGAAGTTATCATTGACAAACGTGATAACTATATAATTGATAATAGCACTGGCATTTTCAGAACAAATGATTACGAGAGTTCACTTTAGTTTCGCATTGAAAATAATAAAACCGTTTCTGTAACGACAAAGTTTCACTGTATCGCACACGCCTCACTACATAACCGGCCGATTGCGTGTACGAAAACAATGATCGACATTTGTTACCGAAAGGCCTATTACCGAAAAAAAGAACGCGTTAAGGACCCGACAGTAAAAGTATTCGCGGCCTCCCTAAAATATAGCGAAGGCGGTACCGCTATGCGATGAACAGTTACTGTAAATGGTTGTAAATAATACCAGGTGGTAGGAGGTCGTCCCTGAACGGTTGAGCCGATCGGTGCCAAGGTGTCCGGCAGGTTACTAACTGCGTGTTAAAATTTACTTGACATCACTCAACCTTCGCTTGTTGCCGCCCGACCCGGAGATCTTTTGTTTTCATTCTGTAAATATCTTCAGTATATTAAGAGGCTTCTCTTAAAACTATTAACCATTAAAAACTAGTCACTTAAAATATGTAAACATTATTCTTCGTCCATCAAATATTGGTTATTAATACCATTACGTTACATTGTCAATATATTCTATATCATATTCGGAATTCTTTTTCAACCCTACCAAGCCTTACAACCTGCGGATTTGCTTATGTAGAGGAAGATTTACTCATTCATTTAATTTGTAAAACTGGTGTCTATGAGAAGACTAATTATTGTAATTTAAGGTAAAACTGTGTGCCAGGATAGCAACTAGAAGGATATGATGCCTACCCGTGTAAGAAAACAAGTTGTGAAAACACATAATAATAATAATGAAGACCTGTAATTTTTCTGAAAATTCACATGTAAGAAAAATTTAGTCCATGTTTACAATAAAATATATATGTCACGCCCATAGCCATGTGATAGTAAAGTGTTTCAAGGAGACGATTAAGTTGTCGCGGCTATGGACAGCATAAAATATGTTTTATCGTCGACTGCACTGAGTTGAATATTATACATCTTTTGTTCTAAAGGTTACCCAATCAACAAATGACAATACTACTTTGTTGCAGAGACTAATTAAGAACTGATAAGGCTATAAAATAATCTCAACGGTTTGTATTGTCTCTAGGTAGCGTACTTATAAATGTTTCATATGTAACATGTTAGTACTTTGGTTCTCCTACTAGGACGCTAGGTCAGTAAGTTAAAACTTATTAAACATACTTGTCTGGACCTAATAACTACGAATGTAGTGTGTTAGTGGCCAACTATTTCTGCGGTCGACCGTACTATCGAAATGCTAAATATTCTGCCGCTTGCGGGCTTGACGCAGTACTGTGTTCTGTTTTGACTGAAGTATGATAATACGAAAACATATAATGAGACCTTACCTACTGATTTCTCGGGGTGACCAGTGTAGAAGACATCAGAATTTCCACCACTATACCCTACGATGAACGCCCTGTTACTCAATTAAATATCAATTTGTATTGTAACTAGCGGCACTCATAAAGATGATTTCTACATGTATATCAGTAACTAGAGTATTTAGTTATTCATTTTAAGGCATAATTAACATCCCGTGTCGGAAACAGGTGACGTTGAAATCTTGTAACAATACATTAATTGCTAAGTAAAATATGAGTTCTATATAATTTTACAAGGTTCGCGTAACATAGAATTGAAAGAAATTGTCGGTTATATCTATGACACGTGTAATTACAGGACAGACTTATTATTAAAATAAATAACACGAATGTGATTTACCTCATTTCTATTTGCCTTGAGTTTCGGCTCGTTAAACAGAATAATTATTAATGTGTGTTAAACAATTTGTGAACGCGTACTGTATATTTGTTGTTGTAATATAATATACAACATTTAATGTGAATTATGGTTTTTATAATTACTATATAAAAACTAGTAAATTAATCTTTTTTTTATTACTAACAAAATGATCATTGTTTATTTTAATTAAAAAAGGTGGTAGAAAAAAAGGAACTAGAATCAATCAAATAACTCAATATCAAGAAATTCAAACTGTCATCGATCCAACGATTGATAATCATCGCTGGTCTGGTTTTGCAAAGCAATTTGTCTGCCGATACTTTGTAGAAATAACAGACTTTTTTTTTTAATAATAAAATTTATATTCCTTGTTTATTATGAAGTCGTTGTTAATATTTCTAATTATGCTAGTGAAGATAACTTACAAAAAAGTACCTTCATTAATTTTATTAAAATACTAGTCCAAAACATACTACTAAAAAGTTATTGCAACAAAATGTATGAAAGTCTACTACAATAGCCATAAATAAAAGAGAATTATTGAAACGGTATACAATTAACGAAGATAAAGTGTAACATGCTGCAAAACCACTTGGGTTTTCAAGCATTAAAATATAATTTCATTATCTACTAATTTTAGTGCTAGAAATTATATCAGTCATCACTGAAATAGAAAACAATTAATCAGAAAGAGCGGACGGTCCCGCTCTGAGAAACGAACATTTTAGCAGCTTTTATATCGCCCCTCAGTGAAATAAATGTCTTTATCAATTTAAGAGAAATATAATTTGTCGCGTCCTAATTAATTTCTTAGTTTGTTGTATATGATTGTGCTGAAGAGAGGCGGTTAATTTATTTTTAGGCCAATTGTTTGCTCTTTATACAATGTTTTATTCGAATTGTGGAAGATTTCTTGTTCTTTTGGTAATTGACCTTTTTAAAAACTTTATTAATAGCATGATGTAAACATTTTACTTTATTTGCTTGTCAATAAGGATAATAAGCTGTGGACAATTTTTCACGAAATTTAATTTCAATGGAAACACTATAAAGGTTATGCGAATATGTAGCGAACAAATTGTTTTAGTGCAACAACGCAAGATGTTGCACTAAAACAACTTACATTAAAAAAATATGTGCGTATCGTGTTAATTCGGGAGGTAATGATACAATAAAATAACATTGTAGTGCTAATTTTAACTTAATATTACACCTATCGTTCCCCAACTAGTAATGTAAATTACGGTCGGTGAAACCTCCTAAGTGTAATTAAGTTCATAGTTATGTTTTGAAGGGATCTAGTAAAGTAAATCTACGTCAGAAAACGCCGAGAAACGCAATAACCATCAGCAATGCTTGTTAAAATAGCTTTAAAAAAGCGTTTATTTCCAGTTGCATTTGCCGTAAGAAGATTATCTTCTTTTTAAACACGGCACAGGCCATTAGTAATTGGATTGTGTCAGGAGTTATTGAGCCGCAGCCGGCCGCGAAAGCCTTCATGGGACCTACCACACGACCGTGTTCCAGTCGTGCACGACTTTTGCTACCATAAAAAGATTTACGAACCGTAAACCGATTTGCGGCCCGGAATACTTTATTTGTTACAGCTTAGCGTTTTATAACGTTTTGTTAACTTACCAATGAGGTCGGTGCTAAAGTTGTGGGGAAATGTTAAATTGTATATGTAATTAAATTACATTCTCGTTTTTATCTTCAAGTTCTTTAATTAAATTCGAGTGCCGAGACCAATTATATGAAATGGCAAATTTGATGGCGAAACGGTCACTTGAATTTATTCAAGTACAATCCTCTAAACGTTTTTTTTTCAGTAATATAATCAAGTAGATATTTAGTATAGTCCCGATCGTTTTATTAATTAACAATAAATAATATTGTAATGATTTATTAAACCTCTAAAAACAATGTTTATCATTGTTACGACCATAGAAATCTAAAAAAATAAATGGTATGTGCCGCGTAAAACTACCGGAACACATGTCGCCAACTTGAAAAGAAACGCATGTCACTTATTTGAAAATTTTAGTTAAACGTTGCTGTTATTCACTATGGACTACAAGTTATTCTTAAACACAGTACATTGATTGTTTGTAGTGAGGTACGATATAGGTATAACGAATGCAATTGACAATGAATTTAATGTATCTGTGTGCACTGCCGCATACGGTACACCAGTACGCCAGCGATTTGACGCCCGCACAGCACATCTCTATATATTTACTCAGAACAAACAGAACATAAAATCAAATATTTTAAAACGCACACACTTCCCTGCAAAATTTTGCAAATTATTTCGGTTTATGATTTGTCTTTATACTAAAGTATTGAAACGCTCAGTGTGTGATGGTCCCGTCAGCGGGCGCCCAACAAGCGAGCGTTAATCTCATTTTATCCCCTTACCGGCAATTTGCCACCGCAGGATTGGGGGACACTTCGACGTATGTATGTGCGTTTCTTTGTTGGATTTTTGTATAATTATTTTATAATATCTAAATTGTTATCGCTTCCAATATTATCATAGCGAAAGTGCGTTTTTGTAGCGATTCTATCACTGTTTGACTGACTGATTTTATTAAAATTTTGTACGAACAAAGCTTGAGTCTTTGGGCCGTTTTTATACAGAAATATACTTGCGTTATCATAAAAACCAATCCAAAATCGTGCAGCATCCAGTTGTCCTGTAAACAGAAAATCGGGGTAGAAGAGTTGTAATATATGTTATCAAAATAATTACGACGATTACCCTGTTCAACGCGACTATATTTTAGCTTCAGTCTCATCGTTGATTTTTATGTATTACCCTTCTTTTTATTCTATAGAAAAGTATTAAATATAACCCTTTCATAAACAAGAACCATGACCATTTACAAACACCCCACTTATTAGGTAGGCCCTAAATCCTGTAGTTGTGGTGGCTCCTGTAGATAGGCGCCGGGCAACCGAGCAGTAATCCCGTTTTATCCAGTTACCGGCAATTAGCCACCGCGGGAACGGACGACACGCGACGCGCGGTGTGTGCGACGCTGATTTCTTAGTGTATTTGCCATTTGTATTAAATACTTCATTAAACGACTAGCAATTTGTCCTTATTTTTATTAAGTAGATAAATATTTGTTGTCTCTCTATGTTGCATTTGGCAACTGCGATTGGTTTAGAAGAAACGGATTGAGGTGACATTGATATATTTATTATTTTTACAGTAAACAATACGAATTTCATAAGAACAGTATGTGTTCTTATGAAATTCGTATAACACTTAATTTGTATAATTACAAAACAATTGTTAAGTAGAAAACTTCAAGAAGTTAGTTTAAGCAAATCTTAATTGCGCGAAGTAATTAAAATATTAATCTACTTTTCTTACCAACAATACCAGTGTTAAAAATATATTTATTATGGCCTTAAACTGGATCTTTACACAAGTGTTTCACTAATTTATTCTCACTATTAATGATATAATTCTCTGACTTTATGGTTATTAATGTAGTCCATGAGCACATACTGTTAGTTTAGTAGGCAATATAAACATCGAGCCATATTATAATGTGAATTTGTTTAATTAATCTAATTGGATCATTTTACGAGTCGTCTCTTGTACGCAGTGGCAGAGAAAATGTTTTATAGTCGTCGATTTTACGATGATTACTTAGTTGCTAATATACGGAAATGTGGGGTGTATCTCACTAATAAAATAAGTCTATTAGTGGCGTTGTAAAAGGAATGAAGCTGCGGCGGTAAACAGGGAGCCATCCTCGTTTAGTGCCTCTACTCTGAGCGTTAATCTCGTTTTTCGCAATTAGTTCGCGGCTGCCTCTATTGCCCATCCCGGTGGGGCAAATTCACTTCATCTTTTTATTTCACATTTTCTTTTTAAACCAAGTGTTTTTCATGTCGGCCCCGTCTCGGCTTTGTTTTATAATGTTTTTTGTTCCGTAGTCTCCATTGAAATCACTTTTGTTTTTTCGCCGGTTTTATCATTCAAACGATTTGTCTTATAATCAATAAATTTTTCCTATGACTGACGATTCTAAGATATTATTATAATAGGTTGGGGAAAAAGTCTTTTCGTATTTTTGTATGAAAAGTCAAGACATTTTTTTCAAAGTTTATTTACATTTATTTACAATATATATGTACCGTTTTGTTGAATAACTTTCTGCCATTTTGTGGGCAGAGACATTATCCCGTTACTGTAGAAACTTTGGGACTTCTGATCAAAAAAACGGGACAAATAGTTTTGGCAGTCCTCTCTTGAGGTCAACCTTACAGAACCTAAAGAATTCTGCAGAGACCGAAACAGGTGAAAATCTGAAGGCGCAAGGTCAGGGCTATATGGTGGATGCACTAGGACCTCCCAGTCGAACTCTCTTAATTTTTGCTGAGTGGCTAAAGATGTGTGTGGTCTAGCGTTATCGTGATAAAAGACCACACCCTTCCTGTTGATCAATTCCGGCCGTTTTCTCTCAACTGCTTCCTTTAATCTCATCAGTTGCTGGCAGTAAAGATCAGAATCGATGGTTTTGCCGGGCGGTAAAAGCTCATAATAAACAATGCCCTTCCAATCCCACCATACACACAGCATCACCTTATTTCGTGTTAGGCCAGGTTTGGCCACAGTCTGTGAAGCCTGGCCAACTTTCGACCACGACCTTTTTCGCACGTTCTTGTCGTACGTGATCCACTTTTCATCGCCAGTTATCAATCTCTTCAAAAACGGCTCGGTTTCATTACATCTCAATAATGAATCGCAAATGAGTACACGGTTCATTAAGTTTCTTTGAGTGAGCTCGTGCGGCACCCAAATATCGAGCTTTTTTGTATAACCAGCTTTCGTCAAATGGGTCAAAACTGTTTTGTGGTCAATTCCCAGTTCTTCAGCTACATCGTAACTACTAATATGCCGATCTTGCTCCACTCTTTCAAAAATGGCGTCCATTTTATTCGTAACAGGGCGACCAGAGCGAGGTGCATATTTAACATCAAAATTTCCGGACTGAAAACGTTTGAACCAAATTTGTGCTACTCTTACTGACACTGCATCAGGTCCATAAACATCACAAATTTTTTTCACTGCTTGAGTTGCATTTTTGCCTTTTTTATAATAAAATTTTAAAATGTATCGAATTTCTTCATTAGATTCACTCATTTTTACGGAGAGAAAAACAAATGAAAAATAGCGGGAAACAACTTTTTTTTATTTTTTTCTTTTCTTTATAATGGAACCTTTTTAATGTTACCAAAACCAGCCAGACACAAATAGTACAGTCAAAAAAATTTTATAATAAGTTTATACCTACGTTATGCGAAAAGACTTTTTCCCCGACCTAATATAATTCAAACTTTCGTATGAAATTTTAGAATACCAATTTAACGCACTTTGATGTTACTTTTAATCTTTCTCTGACTTTCGTGTAAAAAGTACTTTAACATGGCAACTTTATGAACTTGTGACGAAAAATAATGTCGGGTTCGATGCACTGTTTATTATTCAAACTCGGGTCACCTTTGGGTCGCCGGTGTCACCTTGCTTCCGAAACATATAAACGAATACACTTATCACGTTTTCTCAATACAATTAATATCGGTTTTCATTCATCATTTAATAACTATACTACGCGACTAGCGGCAGCTTGAAACTTCATCTGTGTCTTATATTACCTCTTTTCTCGACTTTGTAACCCATAATTTAAAAAAATCCTGATTTTTCTAGTGGTTTAAATATTGCATTGTCTGATATCTATTTATTATTAGTCTATCTGTCTCAGTGGACTGAGAGATGATTACGTTTTTTTTTAAAGATAATACGTTGTAGTACATAGTAGTACATACAGGATATTAAGGCATAGAAAATGGCTAGGAGTACAAGATGTTTTTAAGTTTGCAGCAATCTTTGTAGTTAATTAGTAATTATTCTAGTCTCGCCGTTGCATGCAAGGTCGCTTACCCGACGGGTGATTCAGATGGTAGTCTGACTCACACCATGCAATACAACCACAGTACCACACCTTGAATTGTTTTATCAGTTGACCGAATTGTATTGGACACTCTGCTTTAGTATAAAGCAGTATCATCCTGGGTAGACCCCATTCAAACACATAGGTGTACAGGGGTCCTACCAAGAGCTTTAGACCCCAAGCCAACCTCACCTGCAAGTGGTGTACCTGTCGATCAACGGAAGAGGCTCTGGCGAACATATAGCGGCAATAAGCTTGCCACCTATTACGTGGGAGCAGCTATATAATTGGCGAAATGTGGGCATATATTATGCCTCTGCCTATACCTTCGGGGAAACTAGCGTGAATTTATGTATATATGTAGACCCCATTTTTCTTTTAGAACAACAAAAAGTTTGTTCGTATATCGCTACATACCTTTTATAAACAAGCGGTTGTCGGCAATTGAATATCCTCAAAATCTTAATAAAAGAAGACCACGTTATTTTCCAAATGTCATCAAAAACTATTTCAGCTGTTTATGCATTATACGATGGGAAGTCTTCGTACTTGATTTTGTACTTTAAACTAGCAGCCAGAGGCTACTTCGTGTTATCTTCGTATAGTATAGATATCAAATATGTTATTGAGGTCGTTGTCGGATGAGAGAGAAGCTAATCTCGAATACCAATAATGAAGTTTTGTATCACAGTCAGAGTAACTGGCAGACAGATCATTGATCAACTCAAAAGTTTCAATAGTACAAAATACAAATATATATGATTACAAATGTCTAAACAAACAGTTATGAGGTAAATAATTACAGGAAATAAATTCGCGCGTGGTATTCATCCAGTACAGTGCGAAACACGAAAATAGTTTTGACCTAGCTACTACGTAATCGCGTGGGATTTCGGATGTGTCACACTGGCTTACCCGGACGGAAAAAATGTTACACAGCAGCTATTGTCGTAATAAAATCACAGGAAAACTTTGGCAACATGCTCTGAACTAATATATGAAAGCTTGTTATACTTTTGCAGAAATCACAGGATAAAAGTATATTATTAAAGAACTAACTTTGTTATGTTAGTATAATTGCAATAGTTGGTTGGTTGTACAAAACTAAACGCGGTTGTAGATCATCATGTTTTTCGTAGTGTAATAAAATTAAAACACAAATAATAAATATAAAGTTACAAGCTGATGTGAATTTTAATACTTTCGAGTTATAAACTATTTATGGTTAATATCAAATTGTTGTTTAATTGCTCTTTAAGATCGATCCGCAAATTAAAAGACGCCATCAACAAAATGGTTGGTTTTTTCGAGAACCTTTTATAATACCTTGTTAATAATCTATACAGATCTTATAGAGTATGACATGTTAATATTAAACCATCTAACATTTTTAAACCATGTGATTTGCAAAAAAAAAAACCTTCGTAGGAAGTATTTACTAGAAAATTAATTTGACATGCGACGTGGCATGCTATTCTTCCTCTGTAATGTATCTTAATGGGAAACAATAGATTTCCCATTCCCACCGGAGCCGCCACGCCAGCACCGGCGACAGTCAATGAGTCAGCTGATGGAGCAAGCAACGGCCTTATTGACTCATTGCAACTTACAACGATATACGAACTTATCTGCGGAGGCGGCACTTGACATCACTCGACAAGCAAGAATTAACAACACTGATGTAGGTCGAGCAAAGCTATAATTGAACATCAGACAAATCTGGTAAAACCGGTGAAGAAACTATTTCTGACGTCAAAAACTTAAATTCAAAAAATATAAATGTCGATTTCTTATTTTTGGTGGTTATTATGCCAATGCGATAATATAAGTACACCGGATCCGGTGCCGGATCCGCCGGATTACCGGATTCAATTTTCCGGATTGCCAACACCCAAGCAAGCAATGATGGAAATTGGTCAAATATCCTAAATAGTAATTCAAGTGCTCCCTGCCGTATCTAAAATACACATTTTTTTTACATCTAGTACTGAGCGACAGTCAGAGCAGACGAGAACGTACTAAGATTTCGATCGTCCTTGTCTCGTACTTCACATCTTAGACTTCATTTAGTTGACTAGAATGTCGTCATATGTTCATTACATTAGTTACTGAATTATTATGTTTTTATTTTGTATATCTCTAAGGTAATAATTATAATAATCAATAAATCTTACATTAGTACATTTGTTTGAAATACACATGTTAAAAAAGATTTGCGCGCATTAAATTCTATCTCAGTGCAAGCACAGCCATAAATACTATTTGTTTTACGCCTGCGTGTATTTCAATGTATTCGAAGTGACAATGCAAGCATTTCCAATTGCCTGTTAACTGGGCCAAGCAACTGGGGCATTTGCCGCGGTGCTAAAAAACATTTCCGCGAAGTATGTCTATGTTCCGTACCTAACATACTTGTGTACAGTTTGACGTAAATCCGAACGCAACGTGACGCGGGCCGTTCGCGCTCGCGCCGGTCGCCCACTCTCGTTTTCATACTGCGCGGATGACGTCACTGATAAGATAACGCATTGTGTCGTCAACCCGGTCATCTATTTACCTAGCTAGTTGGTATATTGTTATTATCGCTATAATCTCTTAAACGTGTAACTAATACTTCAATCTAAGACTTTATTTGTTTGTCGCTCTAACGCACGTGATAAGATTGACGTACGAGCATTAGGCTACGTACTTTAAAACTATAACTGAAACGTGTAACCTGTTGACTTTCTTAAGGCTATAATAATAGGCTCCTCTTAATCGACTACATCGCACATTGTTGCCATTTTCGCAAACTTTGTACCAAAAACAGCTTGTGAAGCACGTTAATGCTAAATTACGCCTAAATTCTGTGGTTTTTTAATAGGTAAATATACAAAATGTGTTTGGTTGTTAGGACTAAAACAACATCAGACGCAGAAAGGAAAGCAATAACAGGATAATGCCAGATAGTATAACTATATCGATTCCATGTTATTTTTAGAACAAAATTCCTAGACTAAGGCCGGCTTCAACAACAGTTCTTAATATAATTTAAAATGTCATTGTATTTCAGTCATTTGTTTGAAGTTGGGAGGAACAGAACGATGTTTTAAATAGAGTTAGCACTAAACATGACAGTGACCGTTGTGCAAGACATCCTTATAATCGTCTATAAAAAGAGCGGGTATATTTATTAGTTCAGTAAACCCTTGTTTGTATTATTATTAAATAGTTACTTCGTACTTTGTCTACCGTAGGTTCTAATAACCGATAATAATTTATTTACTTTTAGTCGAGCAAAAAGTTTAGTCATGGTTTTAACACTATATTTTTAATGTCACTTTACAAACCAAGTCCATAATACGTATACTGCAGAAGCCTGCTTATTCGGTTTAATAAAATAAAAGTTTTACGTGAATGACGCGTTATTCATTATTTATTTAACAGTTTAGTTACATGCACACACAGAATAGATTAAAACGACAACATACAATAAAGCGTTTATGAAAAAGGAACAACTGAGCAGGTTAGTTTGTAGACTAAAATCAGTGGATGTAGTCTTCTGATTTCATTTGCTCGGACTAATATTAAATCCTTGAGAACGTGGTCTTTGAGCATACGAACATTTGCAGAGAGATAAAAAATTCAATATCTAATTATGCGGTCCCCCGGTAAGCATATAACCTTCATGGAAAGTTGCCACTTAAGTGCTATAAATTACATGAAATATTTAAACATACTTTGCAATTAGTTTGAAAAAAAAAACGTCGTAAAATGTGTCCAAGTAAAATTCTAAAAATATGCGACCAGGTAATCGCAAAAACCAGTTTGCACGTTGCCATTTAAAAGATAATTTAAACAAGGTATCGTTGACAAAATTAATTTTATCAGGTGCTCCTTGGATACAGTTTGAGCGGAGCGCGAGACGGCAAACATCCGGTTGGTATCATTACTAAGTGGCCCACGTCAATACAATTAATGTCTGACATTCACACGTCACTTATACTAAAGGGCATTGTTAGTACGTTTTCAGTGTTCAGTTAATGCTAAAAGCGAATGAAAAAATAGAATTGAGTGTTAAAAGGCCATTACACTTTCCATATATCAATTTCCAGCTCCTTGCTCTGTTGATATTCAATGTAATTCGAAAGTTAATTATTAACACACCGTATTAAGACACCGTATGTCTTCATCATAAATAAAAAAAACTTTTGGCTGTGACAAGATAAAATTTTGTACGAGTTATTTATACTGAAATTGACTGACTATCACATCAGATACTAACATTATCCGACAATAAATATAATTAAGAAATCGAAAGTTCAAATATTCGGAGTATGAGACAACTAAACAAGAAACCTAAACATCTGGTGATTTATTTATTTTGAATTTCAAGTTATTCATATAATCAAAGTGTTGAACGTTCAACTTTTTTAGGCTTCGTAATTACTAGTCGCGCTAGTAGCTCTGCGGTTTTAGGTGGTCGGAATCTAAGTGAACCCTTTAACGGGCAGAACATGTTGAATGTTCCATTGGCTTTTCTACCTTAACTTACATCCTAAGGTTTAAATATAGTGGGAATATGTTTACCACTGCCTTACAAAGGGTTAAGCGGAGTTTGCAGAGGTCAGTCTTTGGATGGGTGACCGTTTGTGAGACATTTGGCATCGAGCACTTCCATGCTTCTGATTGCAGGGTAAGCCGTTAGTTCGGTTCATCAGAAACATTATGATAAGTTCGATGCCCTATTGAAAGTCATGAAATTATCTATCTTTTGCCTCCGTCAGCCCAAGCCACACAGGGATTGCGTGGTGCAGTATGATCTGAAAGAGCGAGCAGGTTTGGGCTAAGTAGAGGGATTTTAACACGAGCACCACTTGATCACGTATTTTTAACTATTAGTTAACTCTGAGGTGTCAAGTATGCTCAACAAATAATTAGTATTTTGTAAGTTATCCATCTATTTGACTGGGCTGGGTTTTTATTATGGTTTTCTTTCTTTAACTAAGTAGAAAATTGTTTCAAAATTATACTTTAGTTGTACGAGAAGCAGCAGTGGACAATAGTTTCGTCACAACTTGTAGCGGGCCTCAGTAACTGACACAGCTACTTTTAGTTACAATCAATTTGACGACCGATACGGATACGGCGAGGAAGTCAGAATGCCTGCACTTCACTCAAAAGGTCGTGGGTTCGATTCCCACACAGAACAAATATTTTTTTAGTTAAATTTTCTGGTCTGGGTGTTTTTCTATGTATATTAAGTATGTATTTACAAAAAAACAGGATATTTAAGTATGTTTATCCGTTCTTTAGTATCCATAACACAAGTTCTTAATGATAAATTTTAAAACTAAATAATTGGTATTGTAAAAGAATATTTATATTTATAATGTATTTAATGCGTCGTCAAAATTAAGAAAATGCCCAAGCACAAGCTAGTCTATTTTTAGACGAATGCTTTATTAACCCTTATGTCATATAGAATTTGGGGAGATAATTCCATAATGATGCACATGCGATCTGTTGCCATGCCATGCGCGGCGGACGTATGAATGGCAGTCGCCATGCGCGTGAGTGGATTGCGCAACGTTGCAGTGACGCAACGTGCGCTCGCAAGGCCCGTTTGCTTGTTAGTATGCAAGTGATATATTTGTTTCGACGACTACGCAGCGCAGACGCATACGCGTGGTCACTTGACGCTTTGGGCTATTCAGTATTTGATCAATACAAACTCTTATCAAACCGAACATGTTAATTTAATTATTTATTTGATAACAATAGTACAAATATTTTAAAATTAACACATGAAATTCAATTACATTCTCAATAGTTTGTTTGTCTTGAGATTATAATTATAAGCATTTAGTTATAAATTTACTGTTAAGTTCGCGGCGATTGCCCTGTGGCGAGACCTCTTGCCTTTAAATTCAGAGGGTTTCGGGTTAAAACCCTGGCGCACCTATGGCTTTTCGAAATTATGTGCGTAATTATCACTTGCTCCGTGCCTCGGAAAGCACGTTAAGCCGTTGGTCCCGCCTGTCATGAATATCTATGGCAGTCGTTATTAGGAAGCCAGTGCCTTCGAACAGACTGACAGCTGGTTTAACCATAGAATAATGTCTCCCTCTGGGTTGCGGAGATCAAACGGCAGTCGCTCCACGTTATAACTGAAATTCAGTCAAATCTGGTTGAACCAGTAAGCAGACCTTGGGCCCTAAGCTTAAGTTTTGGCCTACCGGGATAATGCTAGGATATAATGAGTTATAAATTTACTGTTATATTATATGTATATGTAATATGCATTTGAACGCTTAACAATCGCGAAAGAAAATTTGGTATTATTTATAGAAGATATATAAGACAAAAGTTATATCTTTCCTTAGTGTGAGATTAATTTAACATATGACTGTCATATATTTTACAAGTAATTTGAATACATATCACATTTTCTAAATTTGATACGCCGATGCTTATAATAATATGTTTGCATTGCAAAAAAATAAAAAATGTATTTAAAATTAACATTCATAGTCAGATATTTTAGTAGTAATGAAGATAAGTATTATAAATATTGTAAACAGGTGGTGGCAAAATTCTATTTTTTGTATTACAGGAATAATAAATATAATATCAAATAAATATTTTCTGACAATTAAACCAATTAATTGCGTCCAAGATAAGTATCACTAAGATTTTATGGATACTAAATAACGGATAATCATTCATGAATACTTTTTTTTTGTTAATACATACTTTATACATAGAAAACACTCAGACCAGTACGAATATTCATATTCAGGCACACAAAGATCGTCGTCAAAAAAGAATATATATTTATAATTACCAAATTATCATTTAATGTCAGACATTTTACTAATATATATCATTAAATATCACATTCATATTCTAAATAATGAGTGATTCAATGTGGTTATTACTCGAAGAACATGTAATAAGAATCATCAATACTTACATCTCATGCCTTCAAAAGTTGTTTCAAAGCTTTTACGAAAGTCAGAACGAAGAGATGATTGGTTCTACTTTGAACATCTGGTCGTTGACGTTTTAAAAGGACCAACGTCACTCGCGACACGAGTGTCTAAAATATATCAATATTCTTTATTTCGTTTGTTTGGAATACTTGCAGCCAAACATAAAGGTATATTTTCACATAAACAACGCTTTACATAATATGCAAACCATCACAAACATACACAATTCTATTTTATTTTATATGAAACTAATGTTTAGTAAATTTTACTTAATTATAAAGTAAAATGTTGACGTTGCTTCAATATAAGGAAGTAATATATAATACAGACACTGCTGTTTGGAGACCTTGAAGTTAAGTTTAATAACCTTTTAGTCAATGCCAGTTTCCTTTGGCAGGTATAATTTAAAAGTTGACAGGAAAAAATATACTGAACCAAAATTATTGTTCGTTGTTATTTATTTACAAATGTAATGACTAGGTAATTTATTTTCATAGGAGTAGCCGCTAGTAGGCCAGATACAGATCAAAATGGATAAAAGTATTTTATAATTCCAAGGTTTTCCATATTTATACCAATAATTAGGCACTAAAGCAGAAAAAATAAACGAATTTATTTTCGTGTTATAATAAAATTGGTAAAGATTTTATTGGCTAATGTCGTCATAATAAGCCTGGACGTCCACAGCTGCTGAATATGCTGAACATAGGCCGATATACAATGAGTTGTGTTAATTTAAAAAAAATGCTCTGTATTATTGTTGGTATACGGGAAAAACATTCGCGATAAATTGCCACACCAGAACTCAAAAATACTGTAAAGAGGCTGGAAGCCGACGCATTCTGGGAACTGCATTGACGTGGACAATATAATATGACCTGGGCATTCTCGGACTATCTTCCTCAACAGCAGCTACTCGATACTGCAACTTATTCACTGCGAATTAGAATTATATTTCGCTGCTAGCAAATATCGGCGATAGGTCTCACAGTGGGGCGTTGTCCTGTTGAGAATGTTTGCTGCTGACCAAGTGGTCAATAATGATCTGGTTATATTTACTTCGTATTTTCTTTACAACTCAGATAAGTGTAAAGTATTATTTGACATGTATATTAAAGTTATCCGTTCTGTCTGAAATAACAATTTTAGATATCTAAATAAGCACTTTTTTCATGGTTTTATTTTGGTACCGATGTCGTAAAACTGCCTCTAATGTAATTTTTTTGGTAAGATGTTTCACCTATGGATATGGCATTTTTACTTGGGCGTATTTAACTTGAACTATTACTTATATAATATCATATAATCAAAACGTATGTGTAAAATATACAAACAACAGTTTCCATATAGACGATTTTTCGACGCTAGACACGACGTCTTTGGGTACGGGCGAGGCGTTATTAAAATGGCATCGCAAGCGAAGTTCATTATGGGGCTTAATCAGTGCGCAGCAACACAATTACCTTGCTATAAAGCACGTTGGCGCCTAGACTTTAAGTCTAGTACATTTCCGTATTCAAAAGGTTTCGTTTACAATATTAAATTTAATTGGTGTACGTACGTAGGTAGGTATGGTGTATTTATCTGTCTGTGGGTGGATAAATCTGGGAAAGTACTTTGTGCATATTTTAAATTGTAGGAGAGTAGGTGTACATGTGTATAATGACAACTAGCTGCATTTGGGAATAGAAGTGCGTGTTTTTACTCTGTCTGCTTACAAGAAGTATTCAAAACCAATTCAAACTCTTTTTCTCTTGATGTAACGAACATACTAGAGAGAACTAACATAGTGTCCCTATGAATATTACAGCTTAACTCCATATATTTTCTCCGTGCATAGTAACTCAGGTAGTTTGTCAAACACTCTTTGTCGCATTTTGTACCTACCTGACTGAGGCGATCCGAAATTTGTGTGCAGTGGCATTGTTCGCGTTTTTACGTGGCCTGGCTTCAACGGAACGATCTGCCAAGTTGGAAGTGATTTTCAAACTGCTCTCCCACTTTGAAAGGAATCCGACTTGGCATATCTTCACTTCTTACGGACGCCCCGCATCGATTAAGTTCAGTGAAGACCACAAATTAAAATAGATCGACCTCCTAATTCAGCCCCTATCATCCTTCTCTCCTTCGTATTGTATTTGTAAATATAGTGTATTGTTGCTGCAAAAGGATGTTCATTTTCTTTTCGTTACGTTCGTTTTCGTTTTTAATAAAGCTTTCAATTCGATCCATTAATTTGGCTCCCTTAACTGTTGGTAAATTTGGCAACTCATTGTTTTGGTGTCGTTCCGATTGTTTCTGACTGACCTGTTAAAACTTATGTTTCTTTTAGTCTAGTTTGTTGGTTTTGATTTTACACAAATGATAAATATTTATCCAACTTGGATGGTTTCGTTTCACGTATTTACAACAAGTGAGAGAAAGTAAGTACGTAAGCATGTAACCGCTGTCTAACAGCCCGTGATCTCTCTGTTTGATCCTTTAGTCTGAATAAGGCAAAGATTTTTCCTGTCCGCATTAATAATTATGATAATTTCTTGCAACAGTGGCAATTTTTTTAAGAGAAAAGTAGTTGCTAATAAAATATCAGTGTCGTGAAATGGATATTCGATATACAATCACACCCGAAATTTTCTTTCCAAAAGTGTATGCAAAAGTAGGCTTTTTAAAACGTTTGTGAAAGAATAAAAGGTACCCAAAAGTGAGATGCTAAATTGATTCGTAATTTTTTTCCTAATTGACCCTCGTTTTGTTCGTCGTTTCGTATACAAACCAGGCGTGTTTTTAATTTTCCTCCTTCGTAGTCAGTAAACAGGTGGTTGAACATTGGCGAAAGGCGTAACGGGCAATAACAATAAACTACTAAGTTCCAATGCTATCGTTACCTTTCATCTAATTGTTCTAAAGACGCAACTGTGAACGCTTTAATTTCTATAAATAGGACGCCCACGTTGGTTTTTTCAAGGGCAGACGGTGTTGTATCAATCCCATTGTGAAAATATCGGAGAAATAGGATGTTTCATTGCTCACCTAGCTGGCGTGGAGTTCCGAGAAAAGTGCCAGTCCTCTGATCGTTTATAAATAGACATTCAACTTTTTTAACTTTATTTTTAAATATTCTGAAAGTCGAAAGACTTTATTACATGTTGATAAATGTTTTCTGTGGTATTATTGTATAGAAAATTAACTTTATGGCCTTGAAGGCCTTCTCTACCTGATAACAGACGAACTGGTCTAGGCGATGGGCTCGGTATCGATAAACGTGGGAAAAAATTGAGGCCAATGATCTAGACTTCTTGGGACCGAGGTGATGATGATGATATTTATTGTAGTATTGTGTACCCGTACATAAATTCCTAAAACGGTACACCATAGTTAATGCTCATTAGACCTTCTTACACCTGTAAAATTTAAAAAAAAAAATAGTTTTTTAAAATGAAAAATTATAATTGCTGATGTAACTCTTGTCCGTAGGCCCGTTTAAGTAGTTTTTAGAGTAATAAAACGAACGTTAGAATCGATTGATTTCCAACGAACAAATCGACTCTCGGAATGATATACAATTAAAATACCTATTGATTGATGATTCAATAAATCGTTAATAAGGCTAGGGCTTGCTGGTATGTAGTTCATATTTATTCGATTTCTTATAGACGGCCTTGTGGTATTTGTAACAGATAACGTTAAAAACTTTGTCATAATACAAAACAAACGGTTACTTTTGTACCTACTTCTCCATTAAAAGTACTCTTGGCATAATGGTCGTTGTAAAACGGGTTAAGAATCCTAAATAATGTATTTTAGGTTGTTTTGCGTTTGTCTCAGGGATTATAATTAATATTATTAAATAAAACAGCGTGGTAAGGCAAAGGTCAAAGGCTACCCATTAGGGCAACAACGAAAGGTCACGGTTTCGTCTCTCACATCACAGGCGAATGCGCGCTGATCCTCTATCCTTTGGTGTATGTGTCTCTAAATAATTCATGTTCGGCAACAACTGACGGAGGATTTTCGCAGCTTTTTATGTTGAGGAAAATGAGGAATATTAGGTAAGAGAGATTTTGCTATTTGCTACAGAGATTGCATTTGCACATACTTCTCTATGGGTTTATTTACGATATTGTTTGTATCGCTAAATTTTATATAAAATAAATCGATTATGTTTGTAGGAAGAAAAAAAATCGTAGGAAAATATAATTATTCTTTTCGGTTTTTTTAAACGTCGCGTTATTAAATATAAAAATATATACTTTTAAGTACAGTACAGTATGCATAATTGTTGAAAGCTCAACAGTGATTAATAATAATAAGTCACTGGTAATAAATATTATTTTTAAATTCATTATTACAGTATTAAAACCGTATTCATTTATGGAAAAGTTAATTAAGAAAGCAAATACTGAGATGTCTAAAATTACCTATTAACTAGGAAACACTTCAACAAATAAAATGAGATTTTAAGAACATTTAATAATTCATTTAAATTCATTGTTTTTCTAACTATCAATCCTCCTAGCAAATACTGTATGCAAAGAAAAAAGAAGGAGGGGTGGGGGGAGGAACGATTGGTCGCTACATACAGCGCATCACCGAGTCAATAGTAATCAATTCTGATAACCGGGTCTACAAACACATCGAAAAATAAGCACCCCACATTCGAGGAAAAACAACTGCAGTTTTATCAGAAATTACTATTTGAGTACATTTTGCACTATTTCTGGGAATCAATTTATTCACGGCAGACGGTTCACTTTAACATGTTCGTTCGGTTCGGTTTTCGTTAACCATTGGAGTTAATTGTTGGATAAAAATCTAACCATTCGTTTTGTCACTCGGAAAACTATTAGCGGGCTAACAATGTAAAAATAATTATACGTAATTATTTCCTGTATTTATAAATTCATTGAATTTTTAAATTGTTAGTTTTATATACAAAGTAACTTTACAAATTATACCTGGCCGTGATACAAGTTCCGCAGTGCTCATATAGTACAAGTTATTATATAGTTTTTTTTCTTTTTGCTTTAATATTATTTTATCTTATATCGTAACGAAAGTAATTTACTACATCAAATGATGACGATTAATACGTTCACCTGATGGAATTTACAGTACTAACGGAAAATCCTTAAAAGAACTCAGCACGGGAGGGATGCGAGTGCTGAATCTAAATTACTTGGTCATTCCCTATTTACCAGTAGTTTAGCCCACAATCTGGCTATCAAAGTACCAAACCAAGATATGGCTTACTTACTATTTTAGTACCTTTTACTAGAAGGTTTATTCTGAAAGTTACAAACCTTACTATTTGAGCGCAATAATTGGCGCGACATTAATTAGTAAAATGTAATATTATGTAATAATAATAAACAAATATTTTTAACAACAGTAGGTACATGACCCAAAAATACATGTTCCTTCATTAATGATGTTAAAAGCTAAACGAAAGTTGGTTAGATATATGTTTTTCGAGTTAAGCTATCTAGTTTATAACATTATGTTCAACTTCTGTTAACTTATTTCTTACTTGTATAACATTGACTTAATTTTGTTTCAGGTATGTACTGAGATCATAGCAACAGAAAGGGCAGGGCATGCCGCATAATTAAGTTTCTGTAAGTTAATATTTACATCGTTGTCGTGAATACAAGTAATATATTATTGCCTTTAAAATTGTAATTTTCTTATAATAAAAAGTTAAATAGATATGCAAAATTTCACAGTAGAGCTAGTATGTGTTAACTTTACTAGTTTTTGTCCTCTGGTGAATGTAAGGGCGTAACTAGAACATACTGCTGGCTATCGATATACAGGGTGTAAAAAGTGCCAAAATTGGCTTTGGCACTTTTTATCTTTATAATCTACGTATTCCGATCAGCATTGAGACCATTTTTTTAAAACTATACACGGGAAATCAATAGCTTTAAAGATATTGAAGGTCAAAGTCATAAAAAGAATTCAATATTTTCTAATCTATTTTCAATTTAAAATAAAAAGCGTCAGTGTGGGTACCACAGACGCGGTCTGTTGCGTGCTACAATTTGCAGTATTTTTATGACTAAAAAATAAAAATCGTCATATATCACCTTGTTCCCGTAAGGTAGGCAGAGATCACATTCTTCCGCTTGCTACGGTCCTGGTTCACACATTCAGCTACTACTTTACTAGTAATATGTGACAGTTAATCATGTTGTTTAGAGATTAGCAGTAGTTATAGGTTTCTGATACGTACATTTACAGTTTTACACTAACTAAAAAAAATAACTATGTTTGTTTAGTAGAATTGTTGCTATTCAGCTTTATCGGTTTCATTTATTTATTGTTCGAATTCCCAGTACACTTATGACGCGACACTTTATCTCGTTATCAATTCCAATAGCCATTTCTTGATATCGATACAGTTAAACGTGACTAAGCATCATTTAGGTTTATCGACGGGCGGCGCACCCAGTCTCGACTGATACTATGACTCTGACGTGTTGGAAATTGTTTTTGAATCCTTTTTTTTAGTTACTAAGTAAAAGTTGTATGTACTTTAAGTGATATTTATTTCAAAATTTTATTTTTAATGTGATAACGATAGTTATGTCGCGTTGATGTATAGCGATACGCCTGCCCATATAAAATACATAAGAAAAAGCAGTTTCGTTTGCTCGTCGTCAGTTCATGTCCAGTTAGTACAATTGCTACAGCACTCTATTATAAAAATAATACATTAACCAACAAACCTGTGTTTACAAATAGCAAGATAAACTACTTGCTAACTTATATATCTTTTGCAAATAAAATAGATAGGTGGGTAACGGGATAGTCTAATACATCTCACTTTTATTTATTTACGAGTCGCAAAAGTAAATAAATCCACAAATAAAACAAAACCTAGGTAATCGTACACTTAATAATGTTATTAAAAATATTTGAGCGTGCCTCCTTCCTCTTTCCCCCTTTTCGCTATACGTCAAATGGCCCCAGGGAAATAACGTGCCGCCAAGCAATTCCTGCGCTATTTAGTAAGCGTAATTAATTTTGTACACAAAACTGTAGGTTATTTTAAGTTTGAGCCAGTGTGCCTTTCTATAAAATTGTGTCCTATTTATAAATACCTTAGCACGGATTAACCGGTGTAATCTTAGTCCTTTTTGAGATTTATGTAAGAGTATTAAATACTCGGAGCATCATTGGATTTTTTAAATAAAATACTAGGGAAAGCCCGTAACATTGTCTGTGAGAGCAATAGGAATAGTTTAGCGCGAAAGCGTTCCAGACAAAAGTTTATTTCCAATTTTTTTGCGTAACCGAATCAGTTCTGTTTATATTTAAAAATTCATTAGTCTATGGGAACGGGGTTTGATTATTCTAACATTAATTTTAAACAAAATAATTCCATTAAAAATGTAATTGCAAAATAAGTTTCTTCCTGCCTATTTCTTTAAAAATAAAAATATAATATAGCCAATTTATATATAAACGAATTAAAAATAATTGCTTTTTTCGTCGAGTCGGTACTCGGCAGACCATCAATAATACCTGCAAACAATGAGATTTAACTGGAATCCTTGAAGCTAAATACAGTAAAATCGAAACCAGCACCGTTAAATTGTCGTTTTTAAGATAATTAGACATGGCATTGAAGACTTCTCTAGGTAAGGTCGGCGCATTTACCCACTGTAATAAGTTCTTAATAAAAAAATGTCCACCTGTCCGAGAGGGCTAAGCTATAACAGGTTTTAATAGGCGCGACTGTCGATCGTGTGAATGGGAAGCCACACTTTGATGACTCTTCTCATAATATATACCCGAAACTGGTTTTATTTGTTAAAAAACCTTTTAACATCTCCGCTCCATAGGGACTCTTTTGTTTGACTGCTATCAAAGTCTAAATTCTCTACTTAATAAATACAAAAACAATGCAAAAAAATACAAAAAGTTTTTTCAGTAACTTAGTCTACTACAGGCATAAGTGGTTAATGCTCCCTTTTAAGCTAAATTGTTTGTGATAGCAGCACCGCTCTTCCATAGCATGGTTAAAAATCAAAGCGTGAGTGTGAGTGTGTGTGTGTTTCTGTGTGTATGTTTGTGTGTATATGTGTGTGTGCCTGTGTGTGTCAAGCAATACTACTTAGTTCAATAATTCTTCATCGTATGTCCTACCATCATCTTGGTCATGCATGACAGATATACGACAAATAAACTGAACTATTTCTTATTTCTTGAATTGCTAGTATAATACATGACTAGATTTCAGATCAACTTTAAACTAAATGGCAGTTTGAGTTGACGCTTTTGGGACATGTTGTTGACGTGTTTTGTTCTAGAACAATGTCTTTCTTAGATCATTCAATTGACATTTATGTTGCCCAAGAATTCACAAATAAATTTGAGTGAGTTATTAATCGAATTACTTAAACGAGGTGTTTAATTATTAGTATATGTATGTCCGTATCAAATAGAACTAAAGCTATAGATTTTGGGTTTTATAAGCATTATGAAGTTTTTAAAATTTTAGGTATCCGCTGTTTTTTTTACTATAAAAACAAGTTACATTACTGAAGCCACCTAGCCCTGAACTAAGTAGATTTGAACAGTATTTTATTTCTTAATGCTAGCGTGTAGGTATTTAAAATGGTAAAAGAATATAGAAGAATAAAAAGGTAACATTAACATGAAATCCCTATTCATCAGCCGACAATCATTACAGTGTCGACGTACGCTAAATGTTACATTTACCTTGAGTATTGTACTTATCGAACACACAATTCAAATACCACATGCAGTAAAATAAATAAAAGGACTTGAAATAAAACGCAGCGCTGTAAAATTCACGTGTAATGTACTAAAACGACCTATTATAGGGATTCCCCGGCGGTGCCGTTGTTGCTACCGTTCGCCTTGGCGTGACCGCGCCCTCTACACGAAACTTATGACTTCAACTGTAAGAGTATTAATATATGGTCGTACAATTCGCCAGAAAGCATAATCTTGATCTAATTACTACGTAAAGGAGAAAATATAATGTGTTTGTATAATACGGTACCTACCTTAAATAGAGTGGATATACTGAACAGTGTCAAAATGTTACGTGCTCCCGTATATTTTAATATATAATGGGCTTTTGGCTCATTATAAAATCTCGGCTCTCACTTTTTACAGTAACTTAAAAGTAAGGTCAAATTTTTCTCATGGTTCACAGTTTTCTCTTGGTATAATATGTTAAAGACAAACAGAGTTTGTTTAACTGAGAGTTATTTTTTAACTTATTTATGACTTAAAATGCGCCTAAAGAAATAATGGATGTAATATTATTACTAAGCTATTTTTGTCTCATTAATTTATAATGTTAACAGTTTCAAGATTTTTAAGCAATCGTACAGTAATCATAGCAAGTGAAAGCATGTCGCATGCTTAAAGGAACATCGACCCATTAATAGATAGGTCAGGTTTGATTACATACTTATACACTCTTTCTATTTCTTACTAAAATCAATGTTAATTAAACGTTTAAAACTCAAGCAGAATTACTAATTAATAAATCAGTATCATTTTAATGCGTTTACAAGTAGGACAAGTATTCTTTAGAAGATCTTCTTTTGTAATGTCTCAAAAATCGTCTTTTTTGTGTTAAGTCACTATTTCTTTAAGCATACGAATCTCTGCCTCCCCTTACGGGAACAAGGCCTGCTTATAACTATGTACTTATGTAAAAAGTTCCAACTCTTTATGTTTATCGATTATTGGAATTTAGCAATATATTAATTAAAATGAGTAATTAAAACGTCACCGCAAGATGTTGCTTGAGTTTAAGATTGATGCTTTAAAAGCACATAAAATGAAAATAATAGGACAATTTAAATTTGCATTGACGACATACATACTGGGCGGCATTTACCCTTGTAGTATTTTGCCTTTTTATCATCAAGCTGACGCATAGTATGAAGTGAACACGGTTTCCCTACAACAGCAAAAAGGTAAACAAACAGCTTAATTCAACCGGTATGACTTACCATCAACTTAATGGGGTACTAACATCACATGTCACCTCGCACTACCACTGCCTACTGTCATTCGATATCATCGACATCGATATTTTTTTCGACAATCACTCTCAAGTTACACAGCTACACTCTGTTAGGGCTTCCCTATCTAGCTAGGTAACTTAATGCCACCTAATCTTACTTTTTATTTATTGGTTCTAACACTACTGTTCTATACACAAAGAAATACAACTGTCTTCTAATCATGTAGTAATTAATATGGAACGGGCATATATAATATTATACTGACTAATAAGACGACATCTATGATGGATTTTAATATAATGAAATATCATTATAATAAATTTAATTTCGTTAATAAACAGCGAAACAAAAATGTAAAACGGTAATCATATGTGCGAGCTGAAAAAAAAAAGAAATTTAATCCTAATAAATTTTGTACCATATATTTTCGTCTGTGTGTGGTAAATACAATAAATACGGAATGGCTGTAGGCACAGTCTCAGAATTAGCGATAAGTGGCAACGAGAGGCTAAGCTTTCTCCTGATCAAACACTTCGCCGCCCCAAATGCCTTCAGTCGTCACTTCAAGTACACGCTTCTGTACTTTGATAAAACAGATTGTATCCATTGTGCTCCCTATTTTATGTATGAAGTATGGCAGAAGACGAATGGAGATTCCAAAAAGTGTACATATACAGTCAAATCTTTTTCTTTGACTTGATTAATATAAAGATGGCTTGAAGTCAGTCAGGGATACGTTATCGCGATCCAAGGTGTACAGGAGGTATCAATGGTACACACTGCATAGGCATTCTGGGTCTGTTTTTGTTCTGTGTCTGTTTTTGTTCTGTGTCGTTTCCCAAACTTTAAATTGGCAAGATACGCCTTATGGTTATGGTTTAAGGTTTTCTACTGAACCCATAAAATACGACCTAAATAGTATCTCTTCCTGTTTTCTAAGGGTAAACCCTAGAACTGAATCTTTTGATCTATATTTTATCTATATATATAAAAATCAATTGCTGTTCGTTAGTCTCGCTAAAACTCGAGAACGGCTGGACGGATTTGGCTAATTTTGGTCTTGAATTATTTGTGGAAGTCCAGAGAAGGTTTGTACGTAGAGAAAATAAATCTTGATAAAGTGTAAAATCAACATATTTCTATACTCCCATATACAAACAATTTGTACTAATACTTAAAAGCCAAATTGAACCTTATCTAACGAATTTAATGTCAAAAGTGACGTTAGTTATATCAAAAAAATTTAATGTCATATGTCATTTCATTTTATCAGCGATAATTATTGCTTTGTTGTGTTTATATTTTCCAAAATATTATTGAGTTGTTGAGTGAAGGTAAAATGCCATGAGCAAGACGACAAAACATAGGCCGGCGATTGCACGGCGATCAAGAATACGTAGTGCTGTTTTGGATGAAATGCTGCGTGCTGCTTTTAATTACAACAGTCAGATTGATTATAGTATATACGGATACATTGGAATGATGAACGCAATATGTCCACATTGTGATGCGGCTAACTTTCGTGAATTGGATGAACGTTGTGCAATTGTTTCAAATACAAGACCATCCAAGGTTTTTCCATCAGCATAACGCATTAGTTCAATTGTTCAAAATTGCTCTCGATCGTATGCCAAAATTATTGAACAAATATGAACATTATATGGCAGAAGACATTTTAATTCGTATGCGTCATCATGAAAGAAATCCCGATTTGTTGATTACCTTGGAAATGTACAACAAAGCTTTAATAATAATTGAAGATATGTGTCTAAAGATTTTTAATAAAGCATTAGCACAATTGGGTATGACCGCACCAAATCGTGAGATACATGATTTTTTTGATCGTGAATTGCAATATGAGCAGGAGTTCAATTCTAATGCAAAACTTTCGTTGTATCATTGATTTTAGCGACTATTCGATCGGACCAGAAAATTGCATTGCAAATTCGGGAATTGCTGCTACATTATTAGAAGGTGGTCGAACCGCACACTGCATTAAAATTGCCTTTGAATGTACAGGTGATTGAAACTCAAACATGCAATATTTCGAGAAATTCTGCTATGGCAAAAGTTCTGCGATTAACGTCAATTATTTTATAGGATGAGTGCACAATGGCGAATAAAAAATCAATAGAAGCATTTAATCGAACAATGCAAGATTTACGCGGTAATCAACAGCTTTTTGGTGGTGCTCTGATATTGCTGTCAGGGGACTTTCGTAAAAAATTTACTGTCATTTCTCGATCAACTCCTGCTGATGAAATAAACGCCTGTTTGAAGTCATCAGTTCTTTGGAGATATGTACGAAAATTTACAATGAACATTAATATGCGTATTCACTTACATAATGATGCAACTGCCCATGAGTTTTCAAAACAATTGTTAGAAATTGGTGATGGCAAAATGTTTTTCACATGGCCAACTTTATGTTGCCTGTTCCAGAACCCCCAACTGTTTATTTATTCATGCTCAAAATGGGAAAACAAAAATATTGTTTATCCAAATGTTTTAGACTAACCCATATAAACCCACCATAGTAAGAGTACCCAATTATTTTTTATTTTTTACTCTTTGCTGATAAATATAATATATAAACAATATATCATTTGGGTCATTTGGAATTTAAAATAGCTAGCAATTTAAAATATTTTTTGTTTGAATAAATGAACTTAATAATAACTTTTTTTTATTATTATTTTTTATTATGCCTTATACGTAGCGAAGCACGTACCGGGCCGCTAGTCTAAAATATTTTTTTAAACGTCCTAGTATAATCTGAATCATTTAACGAACGGACACGACATAATATGCACAACAATAAATTATATTCAAAATAGTTAAAAAGAATAATTCAAAAGGCCGCTGAATTAATTATGAACTTTTTAATAGCTAAAGTAGCATGCGAAATAATTGTATTATCTGTTTCAAGTGTTTTAATTATTTATGTCTTAATTAGGTTTTTATGAATGAATCTGAAGTGGTCTGACCACTTTTATCTACATTGTTTATAATTTTTTTTTTGCGTTGTGTTATCTTTGAGTTGACCTCTTTGGTATACTCATTGTGTGTACGTGTTATTTCATTACTAGGTTATGCAAAGTTATGAATAAAAGAAATTAAAATAAGTCGGAATTTCTTGGAAAGTGCATACATATAATTTTTTTATTTAAGCGCGCGAAGCATATTTTACGGTTATAAACTATTGATTGAACCCGTATAATGTGTTTTATTCAAGAAAATATAGAATATTGGAATGTCTAATCAATACGGACGTCACTACTTTATTGATTTACTTCTAAACAATCACAACCACCAACTTATTATCGCGAAATCTTCGCTGTCAATCTGAAATTCAACTAAACTTAGTGGCTGGTCGTGGTTGTACATAGTAAGCCAAGGAGGTAATAATTATGTCTATAATGTTCATAATACAAGATTTTTTGCATTTAGTGAAGAAAATAAAATGTGACCAATGATCTGGTCATGTCGGCGAGAAGTCGGTGGATGTACGCGGCACAAGAATCAAGATTGATCATCGTGGAAAACTGACCACGTAGGCCACGTTCAGCAGTTTTTTTTTTTAATTTCTTTAGGAGTTGAACATGCCATCTCCATCGAAATGATGATGAAAAAATGTTTCTCGCAGAAGATCGGCTGTACAGCTTGTGACATCATTGATAACATCAGCCAATCTGTAGGGGTACTCATTGTTTATAAAACGCGGAGATTGTTTGCGTGACAATTACGCAAACTGGATATCTGAAGATAACTCGAATTGTTCTGAAAAATTTGCAGTTGCCAATCATGCAATTATATTTGGATTTTAACTATCTTATCTCTATCGTAGGTTAATAACGATACAGAAATTCTATATAATACCTTTAGATATAAAAGAAAACGTTTGGAACTGTTTTTTTCGAACCAGTACTATCTGCGTGTGTCCAATAAAGCAGCCCAAACACTATTTACACCTCTTCTATTTCTGACCTTCCGGCCTTCAACTGTTTCGTAAACTGGATAAAGGCAGATCATCTCGTCGCGACATCGATCCATCGAAGCGACATTCGGATCGCAAAGCGGTTTTATTATAGTGGCTCCGTCGCAGGGCGGGCGCTGCGTCCTTGACTCGGCGCGGTCGTTGACGCGGGGTGGCTCGGCCCTTATGCACACGCGAAGTCACCCTGCGGCAGAAAACCCGCCGCCCGCTCGCCGGCGCCCACATGGGATTATAATCTCGCTAACATGACGTTTCTGACCGCTAACTAAAAGAAATTTGCCTCTGTTCCTCCCTACTTACCTCATGGTGGTTTATGCATCTTTTAGCTGAGGGAGCTAAGACCATTTGAATTATAATCTCGCTATCATGACGTTTCTGAATAATAACTAAAATATTTTGAGACTATTTTATTGCTTACCTTATTTTATACATACTACATCATCACTTCAACCCATTAACGTCCCACTATAAGCACTGGACTCCTCTCAAAAACCAAGGTCAGAGGGTTTACTTATAGGTATACCCTAAGGTTAACTAGCAGAGAACGCCTTACGGCATTAAGTTCGCCTTTTGTTATACTTTTAAGTGTGTAATAAAGATTAAATAAATAAATACTTAATTATCCCTTATTTGGGCAATTGGAACTATGATACTACTGATTATATGAGTGTACCTTAGACATTGCCGAAGATCGAAAAAATATGGGAAGCGATCGTTTGAAAAACAAAGCGTGGAGTTTTCGACTCTCAGCAATACATAAGTTCGATAAAAAACCAACAAATAATCAACTTGTTTTACTCTCTTAGGGTAAATTATTTAAGGCTTATAATAACACCAACACCTATAACGCCAAACACAATCATTTACAGTTTCCTGCTTGCAACTGAATTCAGTCTGTTTGATTAATAAGTTATGCATTAATTTATTACATAAAATCCAACTTCAATCATCTCTTAGTTAATGGATTACCTTTGCAAAGAGTTTCAAGTTTCATCCACTAGTCTTGTACCAGTCATATTCAATAGTATATTAAACAAAACCTTCATTTTAGTTTTCATAAACGCAAACCAATGTAACTACGTCTTTAGATCGAGGGCGTTGTATTGTTGCAAAATATCAATATTGCAATAGGTACTGTCATAGCGTGACTGTATCGAACAGTCTATATCTGTCTTAACTCAATCAGAAAATATACTGCGTGATATTATTGTAAGCACATAACAAGCTTCAATTCTTAATTTGAAATTTCAAAAAGTTTACCTTATTAAATCAAATTCCAATTCATAAAGATAAAGTAATTCATTCTCGGAATGTTAATGAAACAATCGACGCTAATTACTACTTGCGGTCTTAAGCATTGAATTAACTAGCGGGATGATTTACAGAGGACAGTTCCCACAAACTAAACGGCTGTAGTCTGTACGTACATTTACCTTATATTCATATATAGTTAGATAAATAGATAATTATTTCATACTTTTCTGCTAACCCAAGGGTTAACTGGTAGTTTTATGTATTTTTTTATATGTGTATCAATAAATAGATAGCTGTAGTTTCTTACCCCAAAGTAAAATATTTTTAGGCCTACACATATCCAGCCGTGGCTTTAAGTAGCTGAGTTAATGATGATGAAATTAGTCTTACACATTTCATTCGTGTCTCGTCAGTTTTAGCAGCCAGTCTAATCTGGTTCTTCCCAAACAAATCAATATTTTTTTGCGACAGTTAACTTGATTGCTCGTTCCTACTGTCTCGCTAGATCTCAACGTTGAATATCAAAAGTTGACGTAATTTCTTTGCAGACGTTTATCCTACATTTATGTAACGGTATTGGTTTAAAGAGAGGCAGTAAACATTATTAATTTTTATTTGGAACAGATCGAAATTCAAAATTTAATCCTATCTTCGGCGTATCTTAATTCTATTTGTTCATCCCGATGTTGGTATAAAGATCTATGTTTAAATAAAGAATTATGTGTAAATATTAGTTAATTATCTTAATTATATCGTATGTGAGACCATAATGACTTTCGAATTATCTACTGGTGCGTGTGTTTCTCAGCTTCTATAGTCTAGTCCCGGGTGTTTGAAACGGATATGAAACGTGAATTATGCTGCCCTTCATGAGTATGTACTGAGAACGAGTATGCTCTCATTTGCATAGACTGCTTAGCTTACCCTTACAATTAGGCAGGAGGTAGTCGCTTTAATAAGTCTCATAAAAAAGAGCTATAAAGGCGGTTTGATTCATTCGTTCAATTTATATTAGAAATATATTGTATAACAACACTGTGTAGGTTACAAAAACATTTTTTGAAACCTATCAGGTACCTTTCGCGCCAATATTCTAATTCTCTCTTGAGTTGTTTACAGTTAATTATGTTTATTAATTGATTTCCATAGGATAAAAATGAAAGTGTAAATATTTTATGTTTATGCTATAGAATTAAAAATAATTGTGAAGTGAAAGACTGATACATATGTATTTTCTTACATTAACAAACCTACATGAATCAGCTATAGAGCGAACTGCTGCATCTACCATATCCTGGAGGATATGGACTAGTATTCAAATATTGCCCTTTTTGAACTCCGTGCTGTTATCTCTTGGCAAAACCTCACCAGAGAGCTCATTCTTCAACCAAAATACAGCGACAGGAAGTTTCTTTTCGCTTTCTTCATTTTGAAGGTGTGAGGATGAACACCCTGCCGATGGTGAGCGGTGCAATCATATAAATAAACCACATTACATACACATGATAATGGTAAACTATTATAGATATACATTCGTTCATGTACCACTTCAAATATTAAAATAGCCATACAATAATCGATTACGTGTGCATGTTACGTGTTTCAGGGACCCCCATAAAACTGTGTTTCCGCACTGCGCCTATTATAACTGTTTTACGATTGTCGAGTATGCTCGTTATTTCCACCAAAGGTTTTCGAGTAGCAACGCGGATGTCTTGTTGCTAAACGTGCACTGCTTTACAGTATAATCACTTTTGTTTTATGGGGGTTATATTCTGGGTAATTGCACCCCCAAGAAGTTCTTGCGGCACAAAATACACACTTTGGGTTAAACGCAACCGCTAGCAACATTCTTCATCGTTCGCTTTAAATGCTAACTGAAATCAGCAAACAGCAGTGTTGGAGGGAGTATAGTTAGACTATCACTCGCTGTAAATCGTAATACAATTATTTAATTGTACTCTAAAATACATTTTAAAATACTCTAATTTTAGCACGTGTATTTTTTTGTATTCCAACACTATTTAACATTGTCTTCGATAAATCATCTATCATATTTTATGTAAATTTTAGCATATTTATTTTATATCTTTTTCCGAAGTCGTGACTGTTCTAAAAGTTTTGATATCCTTTAGATAAATTGCTCATAATCATGTCCTGTAGAAATTATCACACGAATTGCTTTCCATCTAAAGAACGACAAAAACATAAGTACCCTAGTGAAATCACAATGGGGACTATATAGCCCCCACCCAGTGCCGTGCTGCCGACTACACCGAGTACACATTAAAGACATTTTGTTTCGAATATTAACCCTTTCACGAGGCGAGGGCGTGTTTGGCCCGAGATATTTATCGCGAATAGATCGAGGTGTAATGGCTCTTGCAGGGCCAGCTACACGTTCGACCGTTCGGCCACTATATCAAAGTGATTGCTGAAACATTAGGTCGGGCCGCGGTCAAGTTTCCCTCGTCTAGACGCCTACTAATTTCAACTAGACAATGTTTTAACTATCCAAATTTAGGCCATTTAAACGTTGATTGCTGCAATCTTTAATGTTGTTTATTTCGTACACGTGTTTCAGTATTTTGATGTTGTCGTGTTACAATAGAGATAACATTATTAATAACCTTGTTATACCCCTTGGTAAGCTTAAGTCGCTTGTGTTGTGATTAGGTTTATGTATGTAGTATGTAGGTTTAGTAGAAAGAAATCTACTAAAAATTTGTCAACACTTTTGGATTTTAACGTAGCTAATATTTAAACGATGCATGCTTTTTATTCTTGCATATGTCTGTGTCGCTTTCCGAGCAATTAACTTTGTTAAAGTGAATATGTTTGTTTCAGTAAAAACTGTGACTTTCCTTCGTCTGCCTATTAAGTTAACAATTACGCTTCTTGAGAAATTCTGTACAAGTCCAAAACAACCGTACACATTACGCATACGGCATTAGCATATAATAGTGTTATTTGCATTTGACCACGGCGGTCTATTATACGGCCGTTTATTTTTCAGAATCTTAACCAGACCACTGCATGTACTGAAACCAATTTTATGTATGCAAATATTGCACATGATTGGATGCCGGCATTTCAGTTATTTTGTTTGGGTGCATTTTTTTAACCCCAGACAAAAACGGAGGGGTTTGTTATAAGTTGTGATGCATATATCGGTATATTAGTATAAATAATTCCAGAAAGTTCGCAGTTTTAATCTATAAAGTTTATTATCTCCCCTGGAATGAACGGCTCTTTTTTATAAAGTGACTCTTTCACTTGCTTACAACTGATTTTTGTCTTTAGTGGAATTACCTCTAGATCTACCAACAGTTAAAAACGCTCGTATCAAATCCTCTTATGTTCTGTGATGCCCTAGTATTATTGTCTAGGTTCGACATTCATGTACTGTCGATGCAATAAAACAACATTTATTGGAAATTTTCATAAACGAATAGGATTGGATGCTCCATGAATAGATGTGCGACTCAGCTCGGAAAATATTTTATTAAGTTGTTTTAATTTGCAAATGTCTTGCTTGGAAACCTAGATCTAACTAAAGGAATGAAGGACCATGGCAAAACTCTTTTCCGTTAACTTCCTACAAAATCCTCCAAGTATCTATTTAAGTTATCGATGAATTATAAATGTTATCTTAAAACTGCTCTCTGGTCACCTGATTACCGAGAAAGGAAAAGGAGAAATGTTATGGTTTCTCATAAAATTTAAAGTAATTCATATAATTTATTTAAAAAATACGTTTATTGGATGTATCTTGATCGTCCGCCGGTTATATGTGACGTTACAAATGACTTTTAATATCTACTTCATTGTAATAAAGTTATTTATAGGTAATAGACGATAAATATTGAATAGTCCATAACAATTTTGGATGAGAATGTTTTCTGTTTTCAGCAGTTTATGGTCAATAAGCCAAGTTTTCTTTTTATAAGTTTAGTTAGTACTAACAATATCATGTCTTTACTAAAAGACCAATAAAGCAGTTAAACTCAAACCCTATTTAATTCTTGAGCCACTGAAAGCACGATCTCGATGAAGAAGAATCTTTATGTGATGAAAAATGCGAAGCGTCGTTATTAGCATCTCGAGGACAAATTGGCATGCAGAGGAGACCGTCTCCTCCGCCATTATTCATTTATTCATGGGGTTCATGTAGTGAGCGCGGTCTTGGGCCACTCTGATGTATGTAAGTAACTATCTACTTGCAGAACTTTCTTTGAACTAGTAACAGTAAAGCACCTATCATCAATTACAGAACTCTTTTAAGGTTCCATATGTCCTGTTGAAAAATCGCACCCTTATGAGATTATTCAAGACAGTCACACGGCTATAATAAGTGACCTCTTCATGGGAAGAAATTTGGCACATATTAATAATATCCGTTACCAAACTACTATGCTAAAGATTTTGGAAAAAAATACGGAAATTACTTTCTTTTTTTTTTGATAACATGAAAACTATCAGTAAATCACTCAATAGTCTACATAATAGATAACATTGTAAGGAACACTCTGCACGCTAGTTTAACTCACACTTGCTGTCTTCTACACATTGATTCGCTGTGTTATCAATTTATCATTAATTACCATATCACTTGCCTAAAAACGAAGACAAAAAACTCATTTATCGGATATTATGCAAACATTCTAACGGCTTCGGCACTCTTGGTAAGGAACGCGGAAGCGTGGTTTCCAATAAAGCGAGCAATAACGCATTCCCAAGCCGCCAGTGTTCAGTATAAGCACAATACCTACGTCTCAAACATATGGATTAAGATTAGAGGAGGGTGCATTCTTAATTCTAAGAAAAATGTCTAGAAGCGGTTCTGTACTTTTTTATGTGTATGTTATGTTTTCATATTCATAGTAATAGACTAGATTTGTAATGGTTGCTTAATGTAAAGTTAAGTTGTCAATGAAGTACAAAAATATCTAAGGGAGATCCTTGATATAAATAGGTTATTTGAGTCCAAACTAATATTGTTTTTAGTAAAGTTGAAGAAAATAATATGTCAAGAAATAAGATTTATTAAAAATGGAAACTAATTGCAGTTATAATACAAAAGATTGAGCCTAAAACCCATAATTTTGTTGTTGGCCTGTAAACAAATAAACTGATCATAAAATTAAATTAACTAACTTACAAAAATACTCTTAGAACGTTAAAGTAACATGTCAAAAAAATCAAAAGATTTAAGCGCCACGATATAATAAAATTACCAGCTCTGTTACTATTAACAAAGAACAGAATTTAGGATAAAAATGGGTCCAGAATAAAATCGGCTCTCAATGTATTCACATAAAAAGAATCATCAATCCTATTGTTCAGGCCAAATTAGGCTAACGAGCGTTTGGCGCGATACCGCATAGCTTTAATAAATTCTCTTGGTAGGTTTACGTTAATTCATTCATTTATTTTAGTAACTGTTGTTAGGTCCAGCCTACCGTGAAATTTAACGCCGAAAGTTTGTTTTCCTACCCCTACATTAAAGCGTGCCAATTACATACTATTTGGCTTTAATTAGTGCGAAACTGTTCGTTTAAGACGCTTGATGGGTATTTGTATAATTAATTCTTTCTGGTTCTATTAAGTTATAATTAAAGCGCTGCAAGTTAATGTACTTTGACCACCGTTTTTATAGAGAAGGGGTGTTGCTTATTTTTCATTTGGCTTTGAAGTTTATGTGTTTGATTAGGCTCTAAAACATTTGAAAGTCATGTTTGGTGGTAAACTTTATATGTTTATAGTTTTAAGACAGTACTCTAGAACTCTACTCGGTGATTTAGACCCCGGGCTTCTCATAATTACCCCCTGGGGGGTGAAACTTGAATTTCGAAGAGGTAATGAGCAGATTCCTGTCTGAAATGAATTTCTTGCGCTTAACGAAAATGTATAATATAGCTAATTAGGCAACAATCTGACAACAACCCGTGGGGGGAGGATGGATAGTAGCCAGTAGTGATAACAGTCATAGAGGTAAATTGATTTTGACGATTGGGGACCGCGAACTAATGTATCACAAGCTTTTGAAATAAAGCAGTAAATAAACGTTGACAATAAGATTAGTTTCGATGCGAAAATATTACCTAATATTGAAGATGATTGTTATTGAACATATTATAATACTATGCTTCTCTGGCCAAGGATAACTTAGGAGAATCGATATTCCTATTATAAGTAGTTGTACAGCTACAAGGTCCTTAAAATAAATAATACACCCCAGTAATGGTATAATGTTAAATTTAAAACAAATTTTTGGTAGCCTATAAGTACTCTCAGTGGCCTCAACGCCTGATGTCACTAACGTGATTCGATTCGTCACACACTTTTTTGTTAGATTTTTCTTGCTAAGGCTAGGTTCAGTTACTTTTGCAATTCATAACATCCCTTAAATTAATAAATGACAAATCTTTATTTCCCTTCAAAGGTTAGTATTACATGGGTTGGTACTAAATTTTTTAAGTTTAATAAAACTTGTGTTAGAAGAGTACCCTCTTTGCTGTGGTACATATAAGAACGTAACTAGACTTAAATTTATCAAGTATGTAGTAAATTATACTAAACGTAAATAAGCCCAACTAAGTAAATGTCAATTTTACCACTATTCACGTAAGTGAATCCATTTCAAGACACTTTATCTGATTACTAGATATAAATAGTTATTTACAGAAAACTATAACCTATTTATTACAGTTATGGTCCATTTCATTAAAGAAGCTGTGCGACCCGTTATCCAAATATGTTTAAACATGAGCCGTTGACATAACACGAGCGTTTTATTGCAATACTCATGTATTTTTCATAACATAATAGGGCGATATCAGAGGCGAACCGTAAACATGTGTTCAATAAGGGCCGGAGCCGGAATGACCGGATACCGGTGCCGGGCCGCGTGGTTTTCGAAATTACTGCGCAAAACTCTTAGAGTGATACAAAGATGAAGATGATAGATACACTTTGCTGTTCACCGCGTCGAGTTGTTTGATGAACATTAGTCATCAAAATTAGTCTTAGTGCTAATGCAATCAATAAATTTTTTCCACTTCTATTACCACACAGGATAAAACGTCTGTCTGGTAATGTGGTACTACATTGAATTATTTATTTCCTTTTGCATTATCAAATATAAAGGTGTTCCAATTTTTTTGTGATTAATCATATATTTGGACATCCTAAATAATCCATATTACGTTCCGCGATATTTTATAGTTTTTGAGTTATTAATTTTTTACTGAATATTCGACATGAGCTTTTAACAAAAAATTATCTTTTAAAAGAAGAAGATATTTTACATGGTTTCTATTTTGCAGCCAGCAGGCTACTTTAAACATTAAGTTTATCTCAGCTAGTTCTTAATATCTCTTTTTTATTACAATATCAGTCGTTAATAATAACAATTGAATGTTGCAGTTACACCGCCTAGTAACACGATGTCGTTCACTGTTGAAAAGTTTAATACAGTTAATAAGCGCACCTGTTTCAATAAGCCGTAATTAATTTAATTATATATTCATATTAGTAAGAACTAAGATACCGAAGAAAATGCCACCTCGTTGGAGTACCATGTTAATGAGCACGTAATTTGTAAGAATTACTTGACAGTTGTTATTATTATTATTACTAGTAAGTGAATCTGTAAGTACCTTCCTGAACCTAACCTACCTAAAGTAAGATAGTAATAGAATGAAGATGTATTATTAATCTGAGAATTATACCGTTTCGTTCCCTAGTAGAGTTACCCGTTTGGTTTACTGCCATTATATTTTATATGCCGTTACTTTTTCCCCCTCCTAGTACTTAAGTATTTTTTTTAGTTAAAAAGTAGCTTAATCTTTTGAACTCCAAGTGACTGACAAACAATAGATTTCCTATTGTGTCTGGGACCGCTGGCGTTCAACGTGTTAAGTTACTTTTTATATAGTTATCGGATAGTGAAAACCCTCCAAAATTGGATCAGCTGAATCTGATATTAGCTACACCAAACAGAAAAATAAATGTATTGTTTTCTTTAATGTTAAAATGCTCTTATGTAGATAGTACAAACAAAGACTTTAATGTTCTATTATTGTATGTATAGATGCCATTTATAGCTTACCTGTTGTAAATGCGTTTTCACGCTTAAACAGCTTTAAGACTTCAACCAATTTATACGAGATTGATGGGATCTAAGTAAAGGAAGTAGGCGACTTTTTATCCAACATAATAAATAAATTATACGTTACAGTAAAATGTTTTGCCTGATGCCTCGATATTGTGTATATAAATTTGCCGACAGGTGCGGATCTTGTGACTGATATAAATAAAAACCGGTCGTGCACCGGCTGCTACGATTAACGAAGACCTCAAAGTTTGCTCCGTTTTCAATTGCTATGTAGGAGTATATATGTAAAGATTTTAATTTGATATATTAGTTTGAAACAATAACAGAATCGCGGGATTAAATAAACATTGATTAATAGAGAATTATGTTTAACCGTATATCATATAGATCGATGAGATAAACAAGTTATATATTAAAACAGTAGCGATTGCCGCTTACCGAGAGCAGTTAGTTCTCGGTAAGCGAGAATAGGCTCGCCACCTATTGCGTGGGACCAACAATATAATTGGCGAAATGTGAGCGTAAAATATGTCTCTGCCTATCGCCTCGGGAAACATCCGTGATATTATGTACCTAAAACATATTTAAAATTTACGTTATTATGGAAAGGTAATTTTCTTTGGTTTCAATAATCCTTATTTGCATTATATTTCTATCCACGTACCCAAAAGGTACCCGTTGCAGTCGATAGTGGTAACCGAGCCCAACCGCTTTCAAGGTGCTTTACAAGACACGGAAATACTCGATGTTTAAAACCAAACAAACGGTTACCCATCCAAGGTTCGAACTCAGCTTTACTTCAATGATCGTTTCCGACCACCTAGTTGCGTGGGCTTATAGCCACGATCAATTACATAAGTCTCTATTAAACCAAAGCTCTATAGAGGTGTCATAAGCTATTAAACAGTAAGTTTATTAGGTTTATATTTATCTGAGATAAAACAACAGTAAACATTCCTCTCCAGTCCCATTAGGATTTCTAATCGACTTATAGAAATTAACATAGAATATATTTGTGTGGCTACTTAGCGCCAAAAACAGACGAAGCCAGTCAAAATGCCTCGAGACGACGACTTCGCCACCTGGTAAGGTAAAAAGCTGCGCTAGAATGACTCGCAACCAATAAATTACTATGATTGCTCTGCGATATCGTTACAAGATTTTACACCCATCTCTGTGTAATTGGCCTTGTTCATGTTAATAGGATTTCGTTCTATTATTTATAGAATTTCGTTTAATTTTCGTCTCCTTTTGTACAATTTGTACTTATATCGATAAAAATCTATTTAACTTTTAATTACGCATATGTGTTTTTTAATTACCTTTGGACCTAAAGCAATAGAAGGATTAATTTTATTAATATATAACCATTATACAATCAGGTACACACCTACACAATTTAAAAAAAAAGAAACACGGAATAGGCAAGTAATAGAAGTAAAATTTTCTCAACGAAAGAATCTACATAGTTTCTTAAGAAATACTAAAATGCATTTCCTCTTTTATAAGTAGTGAAGACAGGCGAGTGCGTGACATTCGCCTCAGTTGCTAATCATGTGTCTGCGGTTGTTACCGGAGTCTTGTATCGAGTGTCCTCCTACTGAACCCGTAGCCACGTTGGATTTAGCAACGCAACTTCCGCTTTGGGCACGATCTCGAGCAGCCGCCTTCGCTCTGCCCGACTGCAATTTCTTTTTAATCTCCCACTGCATTGTTTTGCTTTTAGCGATGTATTAACTTTTCTAATACCGCTAAGCTGTTTATGTTTGAAGTAGCCGAGACGGTTCCAGCTGACGCAATATACGCGAATGGGGTTGTTACATACAGCTCCAGGCTATAGATACAACATATTACATGAGATTGTTCTGAAAACACAGACTAACTTTGCAATGGATTTTCAAGTTTTCGATGTTAAACTGTAGCTTGAATATGTTGAATGGTCAGATTTGGTGGCGTTCAACTTACCATTTTCTCATCAAATATTTACTTTAACTCGAAGCTCATTTACAAGGCCAAGTTTAAATAAAAAGCACGGCCTAACTGCGTAAATTAAGGAAACAATAGAAAGTTCACGACAACGCTCGAGTTTAATCAACTCTAGTTAAGAGGTGCAGAGTGCCAGTACTTTCCTTGTATTGACATTTTTTCTAAGAAATATAGATAATGATGTATATGTTCCTTGTGATGTTATTTTTGGTTGCTTCATTTTTTTACTTTGCAAGAACAATATAACTTAAGCAAAAACTTGCTGCACCAGCGGGGACAACTGAATTGCGTATGGCCAAATTAAAATATTCTAAACAGATTAGTTAGTGTGTCATTCCTGCGAATATAGTAAAGTAAAATGCATTTATTACAAAACTCAAATATCCCGGGCAATATTTCAAGTCATGCGAAGATATTATCTAATTCCGTAATTATAAAACGTCTGCTATGCCTGTTAAAGTATGGATGAAAAAGGTATAATCTGATCCGCAATATTCATAATTGGTTCCTGGCTATGTTAATGGGTTCGTTAAATAAATTACAATATTGTTTTTAAAGGCCACCGTTACGGCTCATGTGGTTCACGCCAAGTTAGCTAACGTCTGGCATACTGTCTATAAAATAACATTAAAACACTGTGTATCTAATAATAAGTCAGTTAATAGGCGGCGGCGCTTCGCAACAAAGACTCGTTCGGTTTTTCTAGTGCCTGAGTTAATACTTTGCATTAAATAAATGGCTCTACTTCGCAACTGTACAAATTAAAATAAAAAATGCAAACTGCTAGACACGCCAAATAGGTGTCATAAATTTAACTTTTTTCTTATAAGGAAGTGATTGAAACTTTTCGAACTGAGATATCCTCCACAAATCGACATTTGCGCCGCGAGCATTCGCATAAAATTCGAATATTTAGTAGTTGGTACGAAGTTTCCTCACTTAGCGATCATATTGTGCCCGTGCGAAGTTTGCCGCCCCAGGCGTATCTCGAGCAGAATGTTTTTCTTTCCCACAATCTTTGCCTAAGATAATATAAAACGTGTTTATGTACGGTTATTTCGTCTACCGGATGCGGGGGTGCTGCAGAAAAGCATTTCATGATGATACAAAATACGGTTACTTTGATTATTAAGATATTTGAAGCAACTCGAGGGAATACCGCGCAAGTGCACTTACTTCAATATTTGATTCAACTTTAAAGGATAGTCGAATACTCCGCTGCGAAATCTAGAAAATTACACTTCAGCTATTATTTTCTAACACGCCAAGTGGCCCACTTAATACGGCTTATAACAATTAAATATAAGAGAAGAAAGAATTGAAAAACCATCTGATTAATCAATTTACTTTACTTGTAACTCATTAATGCTTAAACACAAAATACAACATTGAACTTTACCACACTGTTGGCGACTCGCATTAAAACATACCTAAATAGGCAATCAGGATAGTAAAATAGAGTCAGATTACGTAATATAATCATGGAGTTGTTACTAATCTAATTTTGATTATACTATTAGTACATGTGTATTGTTGCATGCGGGCGCCATAAAATCTCGTCTTGACGAATTAGGCAATTCAAAAGATACAAGTGGGGTGCCGTCATATATTAGGTCGGGGAAAAAGTCTTTTCGCATAACGTAGGTATAAACTTATTATAAAATTTTTTTGACTGTACTATTTGTGTCTGGCTGGTTTTGGTAACATTAAAAAGGTTCCATTATAAAGAAAAGAAAAAAATAAAAAAAAGTTGTTTCCCGCTATTTTTCATTTGTTTTTCTTTCCGTAAAAATGAGTGAATCTAATGAAGAAATTCGATACATTTTAAAATTTTATTATAAAAAAGGCAAAAATGCAACTCAAGCAGTGAAAAAAATTTGTGATGTTTATGGACCTGATGCAGTGTCAGTAAGAGTAGCACAAATTTGGTTCAAACGTTTTCAGTCCGGAAATTTTGATGTTAAAGATGCACCTCGCTCTGGTCGCCCTGTTACGAATAAAATGGACGCCATTTTTGAAAGAGTGGAGCAAGATCGGCATATTAGTAGTTACGATGTAGCTGAAGAACTGGGAATTGACCACAAAACAGTTTTGACCCATTTGAAGAAAGCTGGTTATACAAAAAAGCTCGATATTTGGGTGCCACACGAGCTCACTCAAAGAAACTTAATGAACCGTGTACTCATTTGCGATTCATTATTGAGACGTAATGAAACCGAGCCGTTTTTGAAGAGATTGATAACTGGCGATGAAAAGTGGATCACGTACGACAAGAACGTGCGAAAAAGGTCGTGGTCGAAAGTTGGCCAGGCTTCACAGACTGTGGCCAAACCTGGCCTAACACGAAATAAGGTGATGCTGTGTGTATTGTGGGATTGGAAGGGCATTGTTTATTATGAGCTTTTACCGCCTGGCAAAACCATCGATTCTGATCTTTACTGCCAGCAACTGATGAGATTAAAGGAAGCAGTCGAGAGAAAACGGCCGGAATTGATCAACAGGAAGGGTGTGGTCTTTCATCACGATAACGCTAGACCACACACATCTTTAGCCACTCAGCAAAAATTAAGAGAGTTCGACTGGGAGGTCCTAGTGCATCCACCATATAGCCCTGACCTTGCGCCTTCAGATTTTCACCTGTTTCGGTCTCTGCAGAATTTTTTAGGTTCTGTAAGGTTGACCTCAAGAGAGGACTGCCAAAACTATTTGTCCCGTTTTTTTGATCAGAAGTCCCAAAGTTTCTACAGTAACGGATAATGTCTCTGCCCACAAAATGGCAGAAAGTTATTCAACAAAACGGTACATATATATTGTAAATAAATGTAAATAAACTTTGAAAAAAATGTCTTGACTTTTCATACAAAAATACGAAAAGACTTTTTCCCCAACCTATTATTACTTGTTCTGTGCGGGGGGCCGCGGGATAATTGAAGGACCCGGGATATTGTCCAATGTGGCGACCACTTATACTCCTCCATAATTATACACCATTATATAATAATATCAAATCTACCACACCAATAAATGATTCTTTATGTTATGTCAAAATTAAAGCTTTGAATTAAATGCAAATGAAAGGAATAATGTAGATACATAAATCAGAATAATAAAATTATCTGTGACAGGATTTTCAATGGGACAAGATAAATGTTTTAAGGAGTTTTCAACTACAACATACAAAGTGTCTTAAAGTCACGGAAGCGAAGACGCGAGTGGCCGCTAGTGGACATAAAAAAACAAAGCGCAGTGCGCTTTTGTCTAAGACATCCTAGCTACGATCCCATCAAAAATGTTTTTATTAAATTAATTCTCTTTCATGCTTTTCTATTGTGTTGCAATATTTTGACTAGACCAGTCAGTTAAAGTAACATAAATATTTCCAATGTGTATTTACTGCTTGATACTGAAAATTGCACAGAAATACAGACTATTGTCTACATTTCAATAATAGAAGGTCCATAACAAACGAACATCCTTGGCCAAACAGCAGCAGATGGTTTGAGTTAAAATTTAGCCTTGTTGTCAATTATTGCAATTGCCATTTAGTAAATTTTAACTAGACTAAGCTTTAGCTGGGTTTATTTTTTGTATTGTATTTGGTAACCGAGAACAATCGCTATTAGTCATTGCAACTTTCCTAGTGTGTCCTACCTAGTTAAAAGAGGTGACTTTTATGAAAAAAGCATCCTAGGCTTAAAGAACATAGACAACGTTATATTACTCAGATTAAAATATTACTATACACTTAGTAAAGTGATGATGGCTTTTATGTGACACATCATAGTTACCACCCCCTGCTTGATGGCAACATTCAATGCAGTCGAAAAACATAGGAGCGCTCCATACCGTGAAACAAGCACGGCAACAAGCAGCTGGGAAACATATCTTCAGCCTCACTGAGATAACTGTTCAACGTTTCAGCATATCCTCATCGCAGACTGATCAGTATTTTCCCACGTAGAGCAGCTGTGAGTTTCACGTACATCATTACGCGGCGCGTCAAAATAATATGATGTTGACGACCCCGATGACTTGCAGCATTCGCCTCGTGGTCCACATCGGGTTCGATAACCCTCACTACTACCATCGAAACTGAACAATGTTTTTAATAAAATACTCTTCTTTGTTTCAGGTAAACTTCATAGAACAGATGATTTAACGAGTAACGACATTTTGATAAGTATTTGCGAGTCAAATCATTTCCCTTCTTCTGTATTGCAGATCGTAAACAAAAGTATTATAAGAAACTGAATGTTATTTCATACGCATTACTAAAAATGGTAGTGGTGGTATAGTGTATATAAAAGTACACTACATACGTGTATTTATTTGTATATCCTAGGGGTTCCCTTTTAATATAAAAGATAATATAGGGTTGACAATTAAAAAAAACATTACTTACATTCGTCGCTACTCGAATGACACATTGCGTTAAGTGATATTGAATATACTTATTCTATAATATACGAGGCTTGCGGGCCCTATAAATTTATTTAAATATAAAAAATAGAAAGAATACACAATAATACCAATAAACACCGGAAAAAGAAGAGTAAGAAGTAGAAATTCCCCAACGTATTTCCCAATTTCTCTTTTTTACCCAAACAGCCATGGCAACTATGGCGAAATGACGGCGCATCGTAACAGTGTCGTCTGATGTTATTTTGGTCGGAACTGTCACGTGGCGTGCCGCCCGGGTGGATATTTCAATCATCCGGTCAAGGAACTATTACGTCGGACCGCGGCACCATTATCTTGGCCCGGAGATTGATGGCCCAATATTGCGATGGACTTTGCTACACACAACAGGGCTGTCTGTTTTTTATCCTAATAAATCTAAGCGGGCGGAAATGTTCCCCAAGCGAATTAAAAAGAGAATTAATGCATCATTCAAATGTGGTTTAACGAAGTTAACGTTGACATTGGCAACCCTAAGTTTACATATCGGCTAATGTAGACTAATAAAAGTTGATTTTCCCTGTGGTTCTCTTTTGGATGAATGGAGGGATTGTTTATGGTCGGCAATAAAAGGTGATTAAATCGCTTAATCCATTAGGTACATTTATCGGATAATTTTCTGTTATATCTAGGTTTTTTTTCGTATTTGCAGTGCTTTTGAAACACGTCTTCTAGCTTATTCAGTAAGATCGTGATCAGCTGATAATTATGGTGTCATTATTATCAATGTAGCATTTCGTTTATAGACCGTACGTGTATAATAGTACCATATAATAGTAATATTGCCTAATACGCACCGTATTTTCAGCAGTCCTGATTCCAATCTAGTCCTACACCTCAGGCATTCGCTGTGAGATTAATGACGTTTGCCCATTCTTTATCGTTTAATTTTGACAATAACAAGACATAGTTACTTTCTATATTCTTTGTTAGTGAATAATTTCACAAAAAAATCAAGATAGTTATTGCACATTGACACTGAAGTTAAATAAATTGTTTTGTTTTCTCGCAACATGTCTTCAGATTCCCGGAGTGTTGGACCCGTGCCATACCAATAAAAAATATCGTAGACGAACCATAGATGACGTCGTCAATCAGAAAAGTGCAGTGCACCGCATTCTTCACACTATCCAAATAAAGTTTATGGCAAGGCCAATACCGTAATGCGAAACGCTGGCCGTACTGTACTGACTAGACGTCTATTTTGAGACGCTATCGCAACAACGATCTATTTGATGGACTCACTCGAAGCCACTGCCTTTCGAGAACGAAACTACCCCTATTGCATTGACTCATCACGTAATGTGATCACAATTTCTTTGTTGCTGTTTCTTGTACTTCTTTTTTTTATTAAGGCGGTTCCTTCTGTTGTTGTTAAATTTACCATTATTCCATACCCGATTCGATATTGCTGATGCATAATTTAATAAACCAATCAATATTGTCTTGTAAAACAGTTCAGCCGTGCAAGTATACATTATGAAATTGTATTCACTGCGTCGTAATTTAAATTTCAAAATAGATGTGTTATAATAAAGCTAGCGGTAGAGCGGAGCGGTAAATCGCGTTGGAACAATAAAACGGAGCGCGCGCATGCGCCTGGCGCCGCGACGCTCCAGTTGGCCGCGTCTGGCCCGTGCGCCTGCGACAGACGATGTCCGAAGCTCGCCAACTATGCGCTTAAAGCCACTAATATATGTACACCTAAGTAACTGTCAAGCTATAACTGCATAGCGCCTGCTTTGTTGCATAACGACAAGTTTTCATATTCCTACAAAAACTATGGCAGCATAAACAATATTACTGTCTAGTACTAACAAACATAGAACTAGGTAATGCTTTGCTAAATCTTCATCTTTGCCTATAGAAGTTCAGTACTACGTACCGTTTGTATCCACCAAGTTTAAGTAACCTTAAATTATTAGGGATCAACATGTTGAATCCACGCCTTGTCTTTCAATTTGTGGTCGCTACTCGAGAACATTTCTCATCCAACGGGAGCTGGCTTTGTAATGCCCGTTGGCTTTTTTGTTAGTTGGTAAATATCCTCTTTTAGAATTTTGTTACAAAAGGAAACTATCTAAGCTCTTTATCACCAGAACTCAAGTACCATGCCACGGTCATGTCATGTCCAACCTTTATTTGTCTAGGCCCATCAAGTATATTAAATAAAAAAATCACGTGAAGTAGTCCGGACGATAGTCAAATAAATTTAATTTGTAAATATTATATTCTGATTAATAAAAAGTGATTTTAAAATTATAAATTATTTAGACCGGTTTAGTCAAAATTACGATGACAACCATACCACAATAAAAATATTATATTTTTGTTTCGGAGCTAAAGCTTATTCATACTGATATATTAATATGACAAGAAATACATGTTAATTACGAATGTGGGCTTCTTTCATGTTTAGTGTGCTATAAATGTGTTATTTAGGCAGCTAATATTTTACGGAGAACGACCGATATGATTTTAAAATGTGAAGCAGATGCTACCGTATTGAACATAACTCATACATAACTCAAAGCTTTTTGAGAATTCTCCTAAAATATTACGGAGTAAGTTAAATTGATTGGAAACGAAAACCCTAAATATCATATTGATTTAGATAAACACTTGACGAATTAAAATCGCATTTTATTTAACTTTTTATCTCGACGTTTCGATAAGTGATTTGTGGTAACGGGGAGACAGTGTTTCCAAAAACAAAATTAAAACTTAAAAATACCGTAACTAAAACATTAATTATGGCTCACATTCGGATTCACAGAAAATAGGCTCTTTTGAAATTAGAATGTACTTTCGTTTCAATTGCCTCACGAATCATTCTAGAGAATTAAAATGTTTAATAAATCATACACTGTGTAGCTACATTTGCGTCAATAAATGAAAACAATACTGAAAGAACGACAGTTATTATACACTAGAACACATTATCGGCTAGTAAAATAAACTGATTAATAAATAACTCCTTTGTTTAAGACTTCCTGTTAATTTTTATGACTTTATATTACTGAATCGGTCCATTAATACTTTAATGAACTGCTAAGCATCTTTTAATAACTTAAACATAATTGAAATAATATTTGTGAGTGTCTCATAAAGATATTTTACATATATTTTGTGTTTAATAATATAATTAACCTCACTTTCTTTGTATAATAATATGATCATTTATCAATATTGTTGACGTTTAATATGGAGTGCACCAACATTTTTCATTAGTTGTTTTTTTGAAGTATGAACACAAATCTGAAAGCTTCGGCCCTTGTGTTACTTTTTAGAGAATGAGAAATGAAAGGAAAGTTTTAAATGCATTTTAAATTGGGATTTAACACAGTACAGCTGGTTACAGAATTCAATAATATTGATGAATGTGTTCATATTTGTTTTGAGTCTGGTATGTCAAGTCAAAGAAATGTATTAAAAGAAACAACTATTATTTGAATTACAATAATATAAGTTTTTAGAAGTTTGGTCGATCTTATAACTTTTTGTCAATGAAAATATAAATCAGCTACATATCTTTAAAATTGTATTAGAAACGTGTAGTATATTTATCACGAATAAAATGAATATTTTTAATGCACATGCTATAATTTTTTAGAAGCACATTTTCTTATATTCCGTAAATCCATGTTTCAATCTGAACACACATTAACTCGTTGTCAAGGAATTTTATTAGAAAAGCTTGTAAAATTAAGAATTTATTAAAATCACCTGCTTTTCTAAAGAACGCCAAACACTTTGTTTAGACTGCTTTTAAAAAAGGTTTCTGAATAAAATTCAGCAGCTAAATGCATTTAAAATTTCAGTGGCTAGACAAAAGCAGTTCCAAAATCATTGAGCTTTGCCCCACGTATAATAAAGAAGGCATAGTCCGTCGGACGACCTTGCGGGGTGGTATTCTGAGCTCGGGTCTATTTCGACACATCGATCGTGCGAATCTAGAGCAACTCCTTGGCACCTCTGATGCACCACTGGCCAGTGATTGCAAGATCCATCCAACCCGTGCCGTATCGAAACGGCTATTTTTGATTCTCTATAGACACGTTGCTTTGATTTTCAATTGAAACGCTTAGTAGTTCTCTAATGATATGGTATTGAGAATAAATCTAGTTTCAACTTTGAAGAAACATTTTACTGATTTGTAACTCAGTGGTTGCCTTAATCATTTGATCCAAAACTGATGTAGCTAGGAACCTAGCTATATTATAGGTTATTTTTACATACATTCACGCCTGTTTCCCTGGAAGGGGTAGGCAGAGGCATATATTACACTCACATTCACCCACTGTTGCGTATGTATAATCATTGCGTCATCATAGAGCCTGGCTTCCTAACCTAGTGGTATTTGACGACCGATATGGCGTGGAGGTCAGTATACCTGCACTTCACTCCAGACGTCATGGGTTCGATTCCCACACAGGACAAATCTTTGTGTGCATTAATATGAATATTTGTTCTGGTCTGGGTGTTTCCTATGTACATTAAGTATATATTTACAAAAAAAAAGTATTTAAGTATGTTTATCCGTTCTTTAGTATCCATAACACAAGTTCTTCATAATACTTATCTTGGAATTAAATCATTGGTGTGATTGTAAAAGAATATTTATTTATTTTTAAGTTAGAACTAATATTTCAAAGGGGTAATTCGCAGGTTGTTGTCTGAAATGTTGATTTTCCATAACGAATAAACCTATTCAGTATTTCAGACTGCAACCTCAGCTGGAGGAGGGAGTAGATCAGTAGTGACATAATATGTCTTAAGGGGTAACAGAACTGAAAAGGTTAGGAACCACTGTCAAAGAGGGTAAATAGCCTTTTAACACCACACTGACTAAAGAAAGAAACAGTTAACAGGATTTTGTATAGGACGAGATAAAATCTATTATAAGTTCACCATTTTATCTTAATTTGAATCACATTTCTAAATTATCTAAAGCTGCTCTCAAACTTTCGTCACTTCGAAGGCTTTAAAAGCTTGCTATACATATTCTGTTAGAAAATAATTAAAAATAAGCACCACTTCAACGCAAACCTAAATTGTATGAGACGAGACAAATGGAAAGTACCTAGAACAACAAAGTTACAAACTCGTACGAAATTAATCTTTTGGTAATGTTGGTCGCTTATGACGTAGTTAACGTAAAATTAAGGCGCTACTTTATTGCTGCTGCAAGGCACGTATGCGCATGCAATGGTTACAGCTACGCGTTAGTTTCGTATAAGTCGTCATTATCATCAACATCTCTTGTGATTATAGCATGATTATAATTTTAGAAGAAAAAAAAACATCCCGTTCACCATCATTTTAACAAGAGACTGTGCTCTGTTAGTGAATTGCATCGTCTCGTCAAGTAGTAAATTCGACGATACTTATTAAAATGAACGTCACGTTGCTTTGCTGTGATGACGATGTGAAGTTTCTCTTCTTTACTCCATCGTAATTTGTTAACATGTTTGACGTATCAGAAATACATAAGATATGTATAGGTATCTCTTACCAAATTAAATATTCGTAGTTAATGTAAAACAACATCTACACAAATATTTGTCTTGTGTGAGAATCAAAACGAAAACCTTAGGATTGGAGTGAGGCGTTGTGATACCTAAAACACGTGTTTGCGTGCTCGTGCGCAGCAATAAAAAAGCGCCTTTATTCACCTGGTGACAATGAAGGAGCCTCTTTAAAAGTCGACAATGACATGGCAACAACCGTTCCACAGTCACAATTAGTAACACAAATATGTAAGAGCGTCTGGCACGGCGCGACGTCAAATGTGACGTAATCGCGCTCTTTGAACAATAAACTGCGTTTGTCATTTGCATAAAAGTTTAAAAAAATAACAATGTGTGTTCTAGTGTCTAAGTACTACTTTTTGGAGAATTAATTAATTTTAGCCGTTATGCTGATTAATTTCGTAAACATATTATTATCTATACATTTCGTAACAGATTAAATTCCAAAACAAATGAAATATTACTGGCTTTCAACCGCGGCATCGGTCGCGTCAGTAACTTCTTATAAGAATGCCCTTAAAATGTGTGTATCTTTAAGGATGCCCTTACAGAAACACACACTACATATAATCGTGACATGTTCGTTTCCGTCCGTGTTATATATAACAAATATCATCAAAATAGGTCCGGTAGAATAAGCGTGAGAGTATAACAAATTCACTTTCGCATTTACGATACTAATAAAGATATAACGTATAGGTACGAAATTATATTAGTGCACTCATAATAAAGTTATTTTTGCTATTATTTATATTATCTATGGCGACGAGATAAAACGACATTGGCCAAATTTCATTTGATGAGCGGAATGCTCGGAACGATCAAGGTGACCGGAGTGCGTTGACATTGTAAATAAATTATAAGTAGGTACCTACATTAAATTGGTGTTTTGATAAGTAAATTAAATTCTTAATTGTGATTTTACTTTCATCTGTATTGTGGGATTCCGTTCAAATTGGTAAAAACAAAGTAACATCTCTAAAAATAGTGGAATACATTTAAGTGTTTTTTAAAATATTTTTGATAAATATATAATTTCACAGTAAGTATAAAATATATTTGAACTTCTCATCCAAAGTAAATTTAAAATTTTCTTTTCAAAATACAAAGTGTCCGGTGAACTCGGAGGTTTAATTCTGTATCAAGATTAGTTGTTCGTCGTTTTGCCATTTCGGGGATTCTGATGTAGTAATATTATCTTTTACATACATCAATTTGAAGTACAGGAATGCAGTACGAATTATATCGGTTATAGTTATATAAAAGGAGATAACCTAGTTAGTAAACCTGGCGATCTGTTGGAAAGACTAAAACAAATCGCTGATATACAAATTTACTACATACTTACTTGCGAAACTTTGTGATTTTACACATTCTATGAGCTATTCAAATTGACAAATTGTTTAACAGCCAAAACTTAATTTCTCGTGTCTTATAAATCCACCCGTCGCAATTTCGAATCGATAACTTCATAAACAGCGCTCTTTCTAGCGTACCTACATGCCCGCAAGGTTTGTCTCGCAGTTCGGTTCGATCTCGTCCCAAGAACCGAATTGCGGCCGTGATTGCCGCACGGCCGGGCGCGTCTTAAGGTGCTCCCTCACCAGCAGCATTTAGTTTAATAAATATTGCGCTTCATGTTACATGTTGTATCAGAATATAACATAGGTAATGCTCGGTTCAACCCCCTCACTGATGTATTGTACCTACTTCAGTTATTATACTTGCCTGTTTTGTATTATATACCTGTATGTTAATTGTAACGTCCCGTCTCTTGTATGAAATAAAATAGTTCATATATAGTTCGATGTAATGCTCGAAATTGTAACGTTACATTACAAGAGAATGCTCTCGGTGAGGGAGCACCTTTAAACTCCAGACCCATCCGCTTCGTAAGAACTCTATTAAAACCTAGATGGTATCTTGATGTTGGCTGTCGCATGATCTTTTAACGACGACATCCTAACTGATTGCGAATGTTTAACCACAATGCACTCCTGCAGGTAACTGATTCGAAAATAGATGTCATTAGTCTCACGATTGATATGGCGCTAAGGTCTGTATAGCTCGAACACAAAGTACAAGGTTTTCAATGCAGGACAAATATTGCGTGCATGTAGGTATTTTCAATGTATGTACAATTTCTTTTTATATGTATCTGGGTATTTTCAATTGTTTTATGGACAGAGGACAAACTCGACGAGATTTTTGCCCCATTCTTTCGCCACCCAAGTTCATGTTTGTAGTAAATGAGGGCATTAGTATTAAGTTATCTGGACTTTAATAAATACTCCATTAGTGCCCAAATGGATTTTTTATTTTCATTAGAATACTTATGTGTCTTTTCAATAAATAATGTATGTTAGTATATTTATCTGTTGTTCAGGCAGGTATCTTTGAACGAATAAAATAAGTCAAGGAGCTAAGGACACTTGATTTGTCCCTAGAATGATTCGTGAGGATATTGATATTAACACACGTTCTAATTTTAATAGAGAAGATGGTTGGAATTAGTTAATAAGTATGACGTTCATAAGAGCTCTATTGAGCCAAACTTGAATAAATGATTTTAGATTTTGGAATGTGCCCCCAGCTTTGGGTACAAATAGTAAAATCAAAAGCTTCCACCACATAATACAAGATCTCAAGATGTAGTAAGCTCAATGTGTGTAATAATTAATGTTTTAGTGATTGAAGTTGAGTGAATTAGTATTTTATTTGTAATGCACAATCGCGTAAATAGAAGAAAAAATATAAATGAACTACTTAATTTAGGGATTAATCAAATGTCTGATAATATTATAATACACCGATTCTATCAATTCCAATGCGGCTAATCTCCATCGTCGCCTGGATTGTTAACTGAACGGTTGTCTCCGTCAACAAAGCCGCCAGTGTCGATCGTGCAAGTAAAAGGAATAATGGAAATTACTGAGGCCCCACCGCGATCCGAGAACGGTTATCGACGAAGCCAATTTGCCGAATAAACGGCCCGGTAATGATTGGCCCCCTTCGGGTCGCCCAGTGAGCGATGCGATGCGAGCGATGTGAGCGCTGTTTGCATACGAACGGAATTGGCTGTAATCATAGTGGGCCGCGGACTACAGACGATGCCGACTCCTGATATTCTCGAGTCGTGAATGACTTGTGACGTTGCTTATTTTTTACTCTCCTCTTCTTAATGTAACGGGTCATGCGACCGCGTTCTTTTTTGAGTTTGCGGAACTTGAATGTAATAATATATGTGCCATACGAACCGATCAATGGGCGTTTTATACCATTACTGTTACATCCCACGGGCCGAATTGCTCAACATTTAAACTTTTTATTGTGGTGGTAAAAGTTGATTGTATGGAAATGTGGTACCTATATAGGATCGTAAATCACTTCCGGGTTTCTAACTTTACTTTTTAATTTTCTAGTAAAGGATTAGCTAAATAATGTTTTTATTGCTTTGGTATTTTCTAAATACGTCTCGTTTTTTAAAAATAAATTTCAGTCGTGGATATATATAGGTATATTGTTATTTATTACCTGTTACAACAACTTTTACCATGTGTTACTCACGAATTAACCAGATTTTTATTTACCTACAAAGAAAGTCCTTCCTATAGTCAATATAATATATTGATAAAATACAACAATACCTACTCAATTGTTATAATTTACAGTCAAATTCTTCCTGTTTTATGTGTTTTTTTACACCCACAGAGTTTTTCCCAGCTAATGTAATTATAAATAACTTTTTTAATTATTTTAGTACGTCGAACAATTAAAATCCTGTTACCGTATTTGTATCCTTTTGTTTTGGTCATGAACTCTCATAGTATTATTACGAGAGGTACTTACGTCATCGTACTTCGGTCATCAGTAAAATTTCTTACATTATAGTAGGTACCCTAGTCCTGTGCTGATTACTGCTGTAGAATATGTATATTGTATGAATCAAGTGCTAGCCGGTAGTTATAAATTAACTTATTATTACCCGGAATTAATTCTGTGTGCTATTTCACTGAAGAGGCAGGCAGACAGGTACACGCTTTGAGGGTTTTGGAAACAAACGGCGTCACAGATAAGGGCCCTCTTCAAATGCCGCCTAAAATTCATGGAATTTGATTATTCACAAACGCCAAAAGCATTATTGTCTCATTGTTTGGTGTGGTAAGGTAAAGCAGGCTTAGTTTATAAATCGCTTTGTGTATTTGGATTACCACAGTTCAGACTTTATTATTTACTAGCAGCGCCCTGCGGTTTTACCCGCGTGGTCCCCGTTCCCGCGGAAATATCGGGATAAAGAGTGTCCTATATGTTAGTCCAGGACTGCAGCTATACACATACAAAGTTTCATCACAATCACTCCAGTAGTTTTTGTGTGAAAGAGTATCAAACATCCATCCACACATACAAACTTTCACGTTTATAATATTAGTAGGATATATTGTTGATACGCGCCATGTAATATATAAATCAGACTCTCCAAGACTTAAGTCACAAGTGCTTTGGAAAGAATCCTGACATGAATAAATGAGAGGAATAGATAATTTAAATCCATTCTTTTGCTGAATATAAAGTGTCTTTCGATTATTCGACATGAATTACCTAATTGCACATGTTGCGCCCGGTCTTTAGCAATGGAACAATGATGATTCGACAAGAGGAAATATTTACTTGAACTTTAATCATAATAGATAAAAATGTCTGTAAAAACTAAACATGAAATTAAGTATGTTACGGTATAGCGTTATAAGCATAAGCTTCCATAACGGAAGTGCACAAGGGCTGTCGCAGGGAGGCATCTCGACAATTCCTAGATAAAGCATGCAGTTAGGAGAATTTCATTTCGCCGCGTCAGATTAAACGAATTCCGATTTTCGCTGCAATGCCAAAGGATTTCGCACATTATTCTAAGTCTGGCTGACAGTGTAGATGGGTGTAAATTTAAGCAATACATATTTTAAATTAAGCGCTCGTGTCACTGAGAGATTGGTTGGAGTTACATGATTATTGAAGTGATAGTGATTACAAATGGTATAAATTGTATTGGTTTATTGGACAATATTGAGCGAAACCGTGCTTAGTCATGTTAAACCGTTGTTTCCGGGTTACCACTTTAAGCGTTAGCGTTTTAATGCTGGCTAAATAATTTAATTCATATTTTGACCCCGACCATCAGTGGCATGATTTCAAATTTTATTATCTGACCAATAAAAGCGTGTACTTTAATTTTAATCCACACGCGTGACCTACAGTTTATCACGGACCTCCAGGAATCATGCCAAATTTAGTCTATAAATATCACTAATTTGAGAAATTATTGACTCTTTAAACAAATGTCAACCTTCCTGGTCACCCTCTTATGGTGTTATTTCCGGAATGAAACCGCTTCCAGGGTTTTAAAAACCTTTACCAGATTTCATCTAAATATGTTTTAACGATATAAACATGATAAGGTGACAGACGCATTTATTAATATTATAATGTATATTGATTTTCGTTATATGGTACATAACATAGTCATTTTAAAATACTAAACACTTTTATCGTGATCGAGTAAGTGTGTAAAAGCCAACCACAAATAGAATTGAGTTTTCCCCCTTTTTCGTTGTGAAGTAGCCTTATAATTGGCACAAAGAGTGCCAGTGACAGCCTAATGACGCCACTGCTGAAAGCACGGCAACGGACGACGTAAATTATTATGATCTTTATCAACATTCATTGAAAACGTTTTTCACTTATCTGTAAACAAACAGTTCGATGGGAGCTTAGTAGCTTGTTTGTAAAGTTGATATTTTTGTCCATTAATTCACTTGTTTTTTATTTAGTAGAGAGAATCCGAATTGAACGTCATTAACTTGATGCTAAATAATAAAAAATATTCAGTTTAGTGTAATTTAAAAAAAATCATCTTTAGCTCTCATTACTCCGATGGTATACTTTTTTAAATTATTATTTATGCAAGTGTATGGGAAATAAATAAATACTTTTTGTAAATTCTGTCAGTTGTAACTCTAGTTAGGTAGGTCAGGCTTCAACGGCTATAAAGTTGTAATGTAAGGTAAATTATCTTGCTCATTATACGATTCCGAAATATTGCAAATCGACATTTCATAAAATCTACGTACGGTTTGCTTCTGGGTGCCTGCTCTTACTAAGACAGTACATCTCTAATTAATCAGGCGTCGCTTTGTGGCGGTATGCGGATTGCTCGCAATTCCGGAAAAATGCCCCTGTCAACGACCGAGCACAGATATAGTGCGGACCCGTTACCCGAGTGATCGACCTGGACTCCTGCCACGATCCCGGCGCCGTGGCTAATTATAACAACCCTATCACGCTGAATAAACAATTCCATGCTGATTACCTCAAGGCGGAAAATCGTTCAACACCACACCTTATATAAAGATTAACTTACTTAATTTGACACGTCCATACGTCAGCCGAGGTTTTCTGAAAACCCAAGTCAACAGATGACTGTTTAAGTTCATCATTTTGGCAAATGTCTGGGTTTTCGAATATTAAGTGTACGTAACTATATGTATGATGAATTTATAACTTGAGAACTATGTATGAAGAACTGAATCGTTATATTATTTAAAAACAGATTTAGTCTTAAGCGGAAACAATAAACCACCTAGCATCAACAGACAGCGTCAGTGACAGTAACTAATTTGTTACTAGATGTGGATGTCATACAGCGCAGTTTTAGTCAGCAGTGATATTTTTAACAACTTCCTCTCCGACGACCTCCTATTTCTCGCGAGATTTCGAATATTGTGTTGATGTTTTGATGTGTATCCGAATTCTGGAGTAAGCACATTTAGGGCGCGCGTCAACAAATCACATCGGGGTCGAGTTTATTCACGTATGTAGAATATTCTACTTGAGGTGAAGAATAGTTATCGCTACGATAACAGGCCAGTCGTTTTCTCGCTGCCGATTATTGCGGTCCTATATAGATTTTCTACGCCTGCAAAAAGTAATTTGCGACAGCTTATTACAATCTGCATTTTGTGGAGTTTTGACAGGCCGTGCGTTGCCAGTTTTCCAACCTTGCGTTTAAAACTGTCAAGGCGAGTGTTTCGTCCGATGTGGCCGGCTTGAAGCTCGGTAAAAGCTCGCGCTGGCAGTGCAGTGACCCACCAGCGGTGCGTGAAGTCGGGACGATGGTACGCATAGGGGAGACGTCTACTCGAGCCCTCCTCAGGACTCTGGCCGACACGCTTCGCTGGCAATCTGTCCGTGTCGTTGAAATGGTGGGTATGGTTGGCGTGCTTCTAATGTTTTGCTTGGATGCTCTGAACCACTAAATACTTCTTTGCGTTATTAACGTGAGTTTACTGTCAACATTGACGTGTGTCTAATAATATAGTCGTACCATATGCATGTCCGTCGGCTTCAGATCAATGCAGTAAAATTGTTAGTTTATCGAGTGCTTAGATAACTAAACCTAATAAATGCAGTTATGATGCGAGAGGAGGCGATAAAGATAATCTGTGATCGATAGTTTAGAAGCGTAGTTCAGTGGATGAAATGTTTTGACATGTGCCGGCTCACGATCCGTTCGTGTGACCGTCTTGGTTAGTACACGTGCCCTTATCGGAATCTGTGACCCCCAAGGTCGAAGGTCACGTTGACATCTGAGTCGTTCTTGCTGCCATTTAAGTATTGTACATTTGAGTACCTATTAAATTTCTCTTTATCCTAAACTTTGATTTTGAATTAATAAAGTAAACAAAATACTCGAAAAATGCGATCTGTTGTTAATAACTTAAAAGGTTTCATGTCGGGTGCAATGCACCATTAATTATGATAAAATTTACGTCATATTAGACATAATGCCTACCTACGTCAATAGTTTACTTACTGCGACGCAAATCAAGAAGCTTGTTACATCATTCTGAATTGCTTTGCATCTGAATTTACGATTGTAAACAGTCAGTGAACATGACTGCAGGTGATGGACATTATTATGTTACAATTGTTACAATGTATCTTATCTTTGTATTAAAAGCATTATTACATTTAAAAAAGGATATGTCAAAAATATTGAATACATGAGTTTAATATTTTAATACGCAGATTGTTTTTGACCAATTGTTAATGCCTTCTACTACTAGGATAATATGTGAAAGTGTAGTGAAAATAAATATCTGGTAATGTACTCTGCTCTCAGGTATCATGCAGTCGCCATGACACTCGGGGTCAAAATCCCATTAACGATATCAAAGCTTCAACAAATTATATTGCATTAACGTCAACACATGACATTTGCGTGTGATGTCACTACTTCACGTGTGCACATAACACACACCAAAAGTCATGTGTTATTTGGCCGGTGTCTTCAATGACCTAGTTCAGTCTTATCTAACCGTATACCCAACTAGCTATGTCTAATCCCGTGGGAAACATCGAATCTTTTCGTTTTCACCTATTGAGCTTTATTATGACAGACGTAACCTGTCCAACAGTCTAATGTTATCAGTATCAATACTGTGCGTGGTTATGTGATATTTCACTATAGATAAAATAATGTGATTACTTACTCAATAAGAATTTACTTAATCTGCTATAATAGTCATATCGCGTCGAAAAAAGTGAAAGATTTATTAGGTAATCCATGTTTGGTAAAAATCAAGTGATTTGCCGCTTCTTTCTAAATTTGGATTAAGTATAAAAAGAAAAGACTATAAAATGTTTTTTTTAATTTTATTTATATTTTCTTTGTAAAGCGAATGAGATCCGAAAATAATCTGTTTTACACGGAAGCCGCATCAGTGGCATGGCAACGTTCGGGTCTCAGCTGTTGTGACGTCGCCGCCGCGACGCTATTAATACGCCACTTAGGCTTTTTACACACTTGCCACTTTGCTGCCCACCGCCGCCGTCGTGCTCTCGTAAAATATGCAATGTGTACGATAGTAGTGTTCATAAAAAACTGAGTACAGTATGATTTATTATGCATTATATTTTGGATCAACCCCTTCGCATGTAGTGAAATTATAAATGGCCTATTGTAGTCCACCCACGTGTTTTATTACATCAAATTCTTGAAGAACAATTAAAGGCTATACCCAAAGTGAAAATGATTCATACTATTCGCATAATACATGGTGTTAAACGAAATTGTGTTTTAGGGACTTGTTTTCTTTAGAACTTGTTATATTTAAAACATTTATATGCTAAACATTTTGCTTAGCTCTTGTTTGATGGGTTAGAATTCCTGCCGGTTTGACTTAAAACCTGACTAATGTCGTCGCATATCCACAATGCCCTGAATGTGACTAAACATTAGGTTTTCTCATATGCCATTCTTTTCCTAATGTTTTTGAATTTATCATTCTACTGTTTATTGCTTGTACAGAGATAATTATAATCCTAGTTCTGCTAGAAAACTTGAATCTGAAAAAAGAAATTTTGACAAAAGTAAGAAATATCCACGACACCGTTAATAGTTCTTTGAGAGAGAAGAGTAAAAGATTTCGCATTAACAATAGTGAAATCCACCGTCTTTAACCGCGCGAAAGCGGCCAGGACGATGAAGAGGCAGCGTATTGGAATTGCAGCGGCATCATGTGGGTTGATCAGCGTTCGATTCGCTATCGTGCAGCGCATTTCGCGATCGGCACAGCGAGTCTAGCCGGGCCGTCGACGGCCGGCGCGGCGGCGTGCCGTATCAGACCCGCCATCCGCAGAGATGACTATGCCTGCTCTCGTCTAGGGTTGCCAATGGTGAAGCCGGATAAGCTTATAAACTTTTCACTGGTCTGAATTATTAACGGATTAAACTTCTTTATCTCTACAATATTTTATAAATGTTGAGGTTTTTATAATTACTAAAACGACATTGGGAAAGAATCTACCCAGGTTTCCGAGGTGTGATGACTAAACATATTATATCGTATAAATAAGGTTTTCTAATCAAGGTCCAGCTTTGCGCCTAAGTAAAATTTTTAAAACGTTAGACACATATGTACAGTTAGAATTTTTTGGATAGGCTGGTTTTTGACATTAGAAGCTGGCACAACCCTACTCTCATTCATTAGAGGGGCGAGGGGGTCGGAGCAAGACGTCGCGCGCCGCCCGACTATATCGATTTTCCACCACCATCCCTCCCCCACACCACACGCCCGCGCTCTCAGCATCCGACCTCGAGTACTCCTACCGGACACCTCCGACAGAAACTACGCCTTAACGACATTATTCCACAGCTCAAAATTCCGATTCCCAACCCGCACGACGCGTCCTCCCGCCGATCCCTAATGGACTCTCCGGGCGAAAGTCACTCGGTCGAGATTGCAACGTCCCCGACACTGGCCACACTCATGGAAAAAATAAGCTTTTTGTTACAATTAAAATGGTAAATCAAACCAATTTTAGTAATTGCGAGGTCAAACTTTGAAGAGGTGGCGCGCCCTCTTGGATTTAAACGTATGATTTTTAATGGGAGTTCTCGCGTCCGTCCCGTTCGTTCGTCGCCTAAGCCTGCACAACTTTGGAACATCAATTAGAGTCCGATTACAAAGGAAGCTCACCATTATAATATCCTCTCTTGTCCTATAGCTGATAATACTCGTTCCTTGATTTCGTTGACAATTTGTTCTAATAAATTACTCGTTTCCCTTAGAATGCTTTCCCCATACGTGTAAAAGACGATAGTTATGGGTCCTGTATAAATAATGTATCATGTATTAAATTAAAAGTAGTTATTTCACATGACAAGTTCATATGTTGTATTGTACACGACTCCTGGCTGTGTAATTTCAATCAGACAAATTGGATAAATGAGAATGACTAGAAATCACACTTCATCTATCTATAACATTGATGACACGAATGGCACAACCGCGTCTCGAGAGATATTTTGAAGATCAATTTCTATTGTGTTTGTAGTTTGATAAATTTTTGCTTTATTTAATTAAATAATTTTAGGTAATTGTAGGTTTCTAATTTCTACATTGATGGGTGCCTAATTATATAAATGGGTGATCCGTTTTTAAGTTGCAATAGCCTCATGAAAAATGCTCTATGAAAAATTCTATGACTTCAGCATACTGTTTGCCATATTTTTTTAGATATTTTTCTTTTTTTTCTCTGAATCAAAAATCTGATATAGCCAACATTTGTTGTAGGAGGAAAGTAGAATAATAAGTTGTTAATTATTGAAATTCAAAGTTTCAATTACTATAACTCTCCCATAGAAGGACGTTGATATATGTAGTAAAGAACCCATAAACACGTTCGTATGAAATAAATTAGATTTGCACTCCCATAATGTAAAGAAGAATTCCAACGGCATTTTAATTCCCGGGTGGAGAGGAAACGCCAACCGCGTTGCGGTAGGTCTGCCTGCGAGTGCATCCTCGGATATCGGTACGTATACGCAGCGTATAGAACTGAATGCGTTTTGCATATAACAGGCTGGCCGACATACATACGTCGATACGTCTGTGTGCGTCCGTCCATGCCGGACTACACGTGACGAGATCGCGGCAATAAAATCCAGCTTTTTACTTCTCATTCCTACACTGTAAACAGCGATACGATCTCCTCACAATAGCACTCTCCTTTCGATTGCTGATCTTTGAAAAACATGACTTTTCTTTTATTTTTTACTCAACAAGTTCGACTTCGTTTCTATCGATATGCTGTGCCGTTAAATACTGATTTCGAATGATACATTCATATATACATTCACGCCTGATTCCCCGATTCCCCGATTCTGCCTATCCCGGCAGAGGCATATTATACGCCCACACTTCGCCAATTATAAAGTTGGTTTCACGTAATATGTGCTTACCGGGCACTGTTATGTTTGCCACAGCCTCGTCCGTTGATCAGCAAGTGCACCACATGCAGGTGAGTTTGGCTTGGGCTCCTTAGGTCCTAGTAGGAACCCTATACACCTTTCAAATGATACTTCGCCATATTCATCCTCTATGAAAAGTTTGAAATGCGGAGCTAAGTCTGATGATAATAATATATTTATAAGTGTGCCATATAGTTAGTGAAGGTCCTTTAATTTTATTTTGGATAATAATCTGAGCTGTTATACTAAATTTTTTCATTGGCATATCTTTCATACTGATTTTTAGGAACAGAAAATTTTGTTCGTAAAAACTAAACAAATATTCATTTGATTTATGTATGTGACTGTATATCAAATCCGTAAAAAGTTTACTTTAAAACCATATAAATATATCTTCAATCTGAATTTTATTTATAAATTCATAAATTATGCATTCAAATTTATGTATGTTGTCATAGTCTTCAATGTTTGTGATGAATAAATTATCTAGGAGTGTATAAGTAATTAATATATCCCCTAACAATTACGAACGTTTAGTTGATAAATATTATGAAAACAGCCGGATCAAAGGAGTTTTGAAACCCGGACCGGCCTCAACGAGGGGAAACCTTGGGGTAGGTTATGGCATTGCATCAGACGATTTGCCGACTGCAAGGGAGGTTTACCATAAGTATATATCGCTTATAGCACGCAGCCCTCAATGTGTCTGTCTAGCCGTAGGATTTATGAATGCTGCGCGGTAAGCCGGTAATTATGATGTGTCGTATTAGTATATATAAGAAGATATAATGACAAGAATTGAGAAAGGTATGCTTCTGGAAAGTAGACTAACGATAGTGATTTATGATGGACAATTGATTGGAAATGTTCATGAACCTTCCATGACCAAATTCTGAAAATTTTGGAGAAAGGGCAGGTCAAAAGTACCCTAAACCGACGGGCGTGTATAAGGAGGTTAAGGAGTGCGAATGAAGCTATTAGTGCTAAGTTCGTAGCAAGTGGAAGGATGTGATCTCTGCCTAAGGGAAAGAGGCGTGACATTATGTATGTATGTATTGTTGAGAGTAGTAAATAATTGTATCCGCTCACTAAATATCACGACACCGCTTTACTTGTTGTGAAGTATCGATCACATAACCATTTTAGTTAGTTATAAATTTTTGATTGGTTATCTAGACCAGTGCCGAGTCGAAAATAAACTTGAGATCGATACACTCACTCCTTAATTGGGCTTACAGTCGAGCCTCAGGTAATCTGTACTATCTGGCCAGATATAGTTTTTATTAACCATTATGCATAGAGTCTACTAAATCCGTAAATGTTAATGAGCAACATGCATGAAATTTTGACAGTGGATAGTAAGAGTACAATATATCATGAGAGGTGTATTGCAAAAGAATGCGTGGACTCTTGACGCAATGTTAGCTTTTCGTGTGTGATGCTGTGGCTGCATTGGGTCCTAATGAATCAGGCTTCGGCGACGGCGGCCTACGTACGCGGGCCTTGCATTGGGTCGGGTCACTGAACCCGCCCGCCCACTATCGGGGTAAATATGCCGAATGCACACAGATGCGCGCGCCGACCCCGCCGCCGCCGTCGCCGCTGCACTCCGCACGCATCCACCCTCTAGCCTCCCGACCCCTCTTAAAACTCCTAATTGATTGCACAAATTTTCTCGCAATAACTGTCTTTTTATAGTGTTAATGATGTAAACTTGTGCTGTCCCGACGCTTTAATTGATACTTGCGTTCTACGTTCCAGAGACGACCGTAAACCGACCACTAATGCATAATGAAGCTAGTTTGCGTACATGATTGTGGTGTCGCCGGCTAGACTGAAAAATTAAATTAACCCATAATTTCGCATGACTCCATTTCGAATTCTCCTATTCTTTACGACCTTTTATTACATAATAAATAAAGCTTTGCCTAGGCATTTCTTCCACTGTTCAAACCATATCTGATAATTTTCTAAATATAAACAAACAACATCAATCTAACGTAGTGCCCATGAATGATTGGATAAATGGCCTCATCGAATGTATACCGCGATGATGCCACGATGACGTCACAGAGCTATAAACAATCGCGGAATGCCCGGCCTCCATGCCAACTGCGATCCACTTATAGCAATAATTCACCATCTAAAAGAAGCAAGCAATTGCCATGGCATCGTTACTTCATGCGCTTTTGGCATTATGGCCTTAGATTGTCCCCTCTTTACATCTCTGATTTATTCATACTTCCTTTTATTTCCTCGTTGTTGTGTCATAAAATTATTTATTTTTGGGATAGTGGTATTTTTATATAGGCATTTCATTGAAACTACTATGCTTATTGTTTATCGCCGGCATAGAAATACAAATTTGCGTGGTAAATTCTGTTATACATTACATACAAATTCTGTAACTGGTTCTCCTTCATATTTTGTAATGTGACTCCTTTGAGACTCAGTTAAATTGTGATATAATATAATACTTTTGGAAGATATATAATATATTGCAATTTCATGAAGAGAGTCTAGAAATCATAAATGTTTATTTGAATTACTTGAAATCAGGGTTTATTTTGATTGTACCACTACAGAGTGTCGCCTTCATATTGGTATTAGAAATTCAACTCAAATTTCCTAAAACTTATAATTTTCTTTACTATATTTTACAGTAAAAGGTTAATACTGCACCAGATGATTAGCCGGTATTCGACGTTAATCTGGCCATAATAACGTAGCCCAAATTTCCGCAAGGAGTGTTGTAATCTTGCGCATCTTTGACCCAATGGAAATGTGGTTAGAAAATTAGATCCGGAAATTTAATACTTTGTAATATATATTAATACATTAAAATAAATTTCATATATGCTTGTTGCTATGATAATTACTATACACGTAAATAATGCTATACAATACACGATTAAAAACCGGCAGTTTAATCCCGTAGAATGGTATTCCGCCCGGGCCATGAATACTATCGCTCGGCTTTGTAAAAGACAAAGTAAATGGCTGTTTTTCATTACGAACCAATTCCCGCATTTGCGAATAAGTACAAAACATTGATATCAGCTGACGGAGTCATTGAACTTTATGTTGACACCTGTTTGGCACTTAGTTAAATGAATTTTGATTTAAGTATAATTATGGCACTGACTACCATACTAACTTTTAATGTACTAAAAATAATTATTGGATGGTTTTTAGTGAAACTTCAATTTATTTAATAATAATTTTTTTTTCGTAAGTATATAAATAACAAATGATACAATACTGTAAAAATGCATGGCAATTTTAAAAAGCCCAGCTAAGATTTAGTTATTTGAAATTTCAAAAGACCAATTATAATGTCGTTTTTATAAGTAAACTAATTTTTAAACAAGATTTTATATTATACGGGTCTTATTATGTTGTAGAATACAAATTTGTTATAACACGGTCCAACAAGTTATGACCAACATATTTCCAATCCAGAGGAAATCAATTAGACTTATGTCAAATACTTACATTATATTTCACTTTTTTGAGGTTACTGTATAAATAAATTTCGTGACATACAATGACATAGGAATTTAATAAGATTGAATAACATTTACTTTTAAGAATCTATTAGCGAGCCAATTTTTTAATGTATTACAATACAATTTTACTATGTATTACTTTGAAATTAAATGCCGCCAAATTGAACAAAACCCCATCCTTTGCCAACATTCGGATCATAGTCCCATTTACAATTCTAAGTCACAAAAATATGTTGCATCATAACATAATAAGGCATTATTTAGAACCTATTAATCGTAAATAAAAGCATATAAGTTATACTAATTTGACACGTACTAAGGTAAACGAACAAGAGAATAATTAGGGTACGCACTCGGTAAGACGACGCGGCCACGTTTCATTGGACCAACATAATTGAATAAGCGACTGTAGAGGAAATCGCAGAGTAAGCTCGCCTGGAAGCGCCTAGCGACGACCGAGATCGAGATCCACTCGATAACATAGTAAAGTATCAAATAGTAATATTACAGTAAGTTAACCGACGTAAAATTTATAGCTAAAACTTTAGATATACGGTACATGTTTCGGGTGTCCTTTAGGTTTATATATGTTTTAGGCCCATAAATGGCCGCTGTAGATTGTTTCTTGATTGATTATGTTGCTCCCTAAAAATATCCGTTAAATATTTATTAGTAGCTATCGTGTCTCCCATGAAAATCAAATATTTTTCTTTGATGAAAAATATCCATCTTCTACCAGTGTGCAACTTTAAGCTGATTCCGTTCATTGCTTGAAGCGTGATTAAGGCACGAAGATCTATATATCTTTGCATACGAGACTGCATAAGAAACCCATCGAAATTGGCTTGTTTTAAGCTCATTTGAGGTTGAAATTTCAAAGATATAATGCGGCAGCTATTATCAAAGAAAAGTTTAAGACATTATTGTAAATAATATAGGTAGTTCAAAACTATCTTTTATATTATGTAGTAAAATATTTAGTTTTCTTCATATATGTATTTATATACCTAGTTGTATCTTGACTACAGCAAATTTTTGTTTACAATAATTTCGAAAGGTAGTTAGCTATACGAAAAAAATACACCTTTCATATTTCACTGTGTCCTGTCGACTGTACTCTACTCCAGCTTACCTTGCAAGTGCAGTGCCTCACGCGCATTATACGTGTTAAAGTAGTTATTCCCCGATTTCCCTCCTCATAGGAAATACATGTAATAATTGCACAAAAAAATATTTTGATATGGAAAATACGAAAAAAAAAACCTACATAGGACGTCTAAAAGTTGTCTGATATTAAAAAAGGCTTAGTATCATTTGGCAAGAGCCAGATTATTATATATTCGATAGATAAAATTGTCATTATTATTGTACTTGTCATTTTTGACGCCATAATGCGGTTGGCCTAATAGCATTGATTCTTGCATTCTAATCATGTAGGTACTTACTATTTTTACTAATGATTTACACATGATAATTAATACTTACATTAATACATTATTTAATTTATGCACATATATGTATACAACAGAAATGTAAACCAAAATACGAGTACAAAATAATGGGTACTTTAATTAGTTTGAAATTTTAATGATAAAATAGTTGTTTTATGCGACGTTCTTATAAGGGTGATTAGCATGCAAGCGGTAAATCACGGCACTCGCATCGCGCCGCTTCGTTGTAGGAAGTCTGTTATGCGGGGTTCATTTTAGGAATTTTAAATATTCAGTAATATTAGATCTGAAATAATCTTATTTGCATTTACAATAATATACTGCTATCAAAATAATAAATGTACTAGGCAAATGTGCCGCGAGATAGTTTGCAAAAGTTATGAGACGACACGTCCCGTTTCGAATAGAACTCAAACTTCTGTTTCCATCTCCGACTCTGTTCATTAGGTAGCTAACCATCGCATGGTGGATCAAGTCGCGCTATCAGGTGCGCTGCAAACAAAACGAAATGAATAGAGGCCGGGTTAAACATGTACGACGGGTGTACGGGTATAATTAAAGTTTAGGAGACGCTCACGTCGCCCGTTAACCTCGTTATCGGGCGCTGGAAGTGGGTGAGACGAGGTGGGGCGGGAACCGAGCAGGGGTAGGGGCGAAACGGGGAAAATCAATGACAGCCGCTGCGCGCCGTCTCTCCCCGGCCCGACGCGCTCATCTCGCGACCACGTGCCGCGGTCACTGGCCTTCCTCACCACGCACCACTAGCACCACTCCAAAATGCCTCCTACCACCATCTCTAACTGCGATACTGCGATATACCTGCAACCGTTAATAAACGTAGTATTAAAATTCTAAAAATCTAATTAAAAAGGTCGCATGGACGTTTTTACTTCACCCTTAATTAGTGTACAAAGAAGTATATGCGCGTAAGCAAGTTTTTTTCCACGGTGAAGCCTTGCCGGTGTCGGGACGCGCTCGGTCGCCTGTAAAATACACTCTCTAATATGTAGGTCGTTGTCAGAAATTTGGGTTATCGTTTGGCCGCGTTCGATATGCGACGCTTCCGCACCGCCACGCTGTGAATGCTAGCCGGCCGCCAATATGATTTCTGTTGTACAACCAGTTATATAAATGCCGGTTCCGGGTTCTCTGAATGCCAAATATCGGGCAAACGATAACATTGTGACGTTACCTTGACGCACTTACCACAGACCCTGGCTGCGGTTACTGACTCCTAACGAGAATGTTAAAGCCTCGAAATTATAGGCAAATAAAGCGATCAGTTTGCCGCATAACTAGAAATTCAACTCGTCAATCTCTTATAATTTTATTACATCTATTCTTAAACCAAATACGTGGGTTGTTGTTTCATCTGTGGTAATTGTTTGATTGATGTATATTACGGCGGGCGTTCACACTGTACGTACGTCATTGTACGTGGTACCTGCCATAGTGACTCATATAACATCTAGGCGAGTCTAGCGCCGCGCCGTAAAAACCCGTGACAGTGTTTTTAACAGTATAGTCGGCCAAATTGATGTTTCATAGGTTCAAATACCTATATCAATTGAATTATTTGTCTTGGCAAACCAATAGTTATATTATTTTTAATAAGCGATTTAAAAGGAAGGCTATCCAAAAACTGCGATAATTATTACGATTTCTTCTTGAATTATGTACCACCATGACTGTTCGTTATTTTTATGAAAAAAATTTATCTGCGAAGAATATAATTTTCATGATTGTCCTTTCATGTCATGTAACTCATGTAGCATGTAGGTGTGATAAATAATATCATTTTATTAAATTTTGCCTGAGATAGATATTTCTGACAAGGGATTCATTTGTTATATCCCAGAAAAGTATTATGATATTTTCATTCTAGTTTTGTTTGTATGATAAAACACTTTCTTTAGTCGACCGAACATATCCTATACATGCACGCTTTGGTAGCTACGAATGTTTTATAAGCATATCGCGACCCGTCGTCGATCAATGTCAACCGCATATTTAGGTCAACGTCCGTCAGCCGAATTCCCGCGCTCGTCAATCCTTAATAATCCGATGTCTCTATTGTGCTTTATAAATATCAGTATGTAGGACCAGATTTAGGCTACAATACAATACATGTCGACTATTTACAATGCTTAGCTGGGGCGAATCGTTGCGGAGAAACTCATTTCATTAGATTTTCTTAATATTTTTTGCCATATTTTATATTAGGTGTAACAATTGACGTTAATAAAAAATGAATAATAATTGATATAATGTTTGGTACAATTAGGTAACACAATAGATAATTAAAAATCTGTTAATAATTCACAGAGTGGGAAAAGTATAAATAAAACTCAAAAATTATATAAGTAACACCATCATTGATTACATAAAAGCAATATCAGCTGTAGAAACAAAAGCCTGTGATGAAGGGCGATTTGTCTGTAACATTTTTTTTACATAAGGAAAGTACTTACTTTGCTGTTTAAACTAACGCGCGATCGTAAGTAAGTAGCAGTTACACGAGTATGACGATAAACAAGTAGCTGTTCAATTTCTATATCACACATTTGTAATACACACTGCTTTCCAAGAATTAGAGATATCAAACTAGCGGTTGTATTCGATTTCATAGAAGCAATTTCACATTATTTTAACACTTCGCCGTGTTAAATAACAATTTTCCAAAGCCCTATTAAGAATTTTATTAGGCACAGAGAATGGAAAACGTCTAAATGACAACATAGCCAAACCACTTTATTGGATGGGAATTTGCATCTCGATAAGAAAGGATTTTTGAAAATTCGACACATTTAAATATTATCTGACAGCTCGCACAAGCTTCTAGTACCAAACTAGAGCTATACAACAGATATAAACAAATACCCAGAGCAAGAATATTAGTTAATTTTTTATGCATTTATTCAAATATTTGTTGTGGGGCAATAGAAACTACCGCCATAAAAGCAGAGTGTAGATTTTTTTAGGAGATCATGTTTGTGTATTAGTGCTTCAATAATTCCAGACGTAATTAACCCTGTTATAACCCTAACTTACCTACTGGTAAACTTAGTCATCAAGTTCGAAAAAATATTAATAAGAAACTTTGTTTTTGTACACAGGTATATTACGCAAAGAAAAAACGGAGAGCGCAACAGTTCTTGGGCGAAGAGGGTTCACACAAGAAGGAGAGGAAACTTTATAACGACGGCTATGATGATGACAACCACGACTACATCATCAAGCAGGGCGAGAAATTCCTCGATCGGTACGAGATCTCATCCCCTATCGGGAAGGGATCTTTTGGACAGGTGAGGAACTGCTGCATCCATTACTTCCACCTATGCATCATCACCATCATCAAAATTATTTATTTTAATAGGCTCAATAGAGCTCTTATGAAAGTCACACTTATAAACTTACGCGCCCATTCAGTGCGGGCGGAAACGGGAAGAAAATCGCCAAGGTTGGTTTTTTCTCCTGCCATTTACAATGATTTTGTTGTATATATTGTATTATACGACGAAAAGAAAATAATATCGCGCAGCATGTTTTTCCATGCATGGAATGGCATGTTATTTGTCATCGACACATACAACCCTTTCTCGATCGTATAATCCTTCGCGCACTCAATCTATTACTTTTTTGACTGTCCTCTTCCTCTCCATCCATACTCTTTTCGACACATGATCATAGAATAATCCAATGTAAGCAAGTGATTGATTAAAAATATCTGTGTGACAACTATACTTACCGCGCAACTATAATTATATATAATCTATATCTATCAGTTGCTCAAATGATCTTCGTCTTCAATGCAAGGTATGCATGCCCATACCTTAAAAACTGCCAAACTGCATATAAGTAATAAATACGTTTTTTATTTTTAGGTTGTGAAAGCGTATGACCACGAGGAACAGTGTCATGTAGCGATTAAAATAATTAAAAATAAGAAACCCTTCCTAAATCAGGCACAAATAGAAGTCAAGTTACTAGAAATGATGAACAGGGCAGATGCCGAAAATAAGTATTATATAGGTAAGACATTTTAAACATATTTCCTGTTACTTAAAAATGTAAGTTGTTAAGAAAATTTTGAGACGAGATTGCCGTGTAATTTTTCACTTTAAAATCTTAAAGCTCAATGTGGCCGATGCAGTAAATTGAAAATGCTTATTAATAACGATAATATAATGCTTGTCAGTTTTTGGTGAATTTGGTATTATTATAATAACTGATGAAATATTAAATGTATTATTTTTTGTTCTAGTAAAACTGAAACGTCATTTTATGTGGCGGAACCACCTGTGCCTAGTGTTCGAGCTGTTGTCGTACAATTTGTATGACCTCCTGCGCAACACGAACTTTCGCGGGGTGTCGTTAAATCTAACGCGCAAGTTCGCGCAGCAGCTCTGTACCGCGTTATTGTTCCTTAGTCAACCTGGTAAGTGTTTAAGTTTTTATTTAAATGTAGGTCTCCCGTCCTGACCAGAAAAAAATGTGGCTTGTAAATCTTGTTTGCTTTGAGAAGCGACCCAAATCCATATCCTAATTATCTTTGCATAAAAAGCCTATCAAGTCAGCGAAATACAAAGCTGTCGTCTCTTAACAAAAAAAATGCTAATTACATAAATAATAGTCTATTAAGTTAGGCTGAAAATCATGATCGCGATCGTGAATCGTGCCTCACGCTGACTGATCTGTCGACGACTTGAATCGTCGCAAATCCGTATCCTAATTCTATTGATTACATAACGAAAGGTTTATCAAACTTGATATTAATATTCATTGATGACTAAAACTGCTAGCTAACTAGCAGATTTGGCTATGCAAAGAAACGCAACGCTTCAGACTGTTGTTTCGATTTTAAGACTTATAACAGAGGATAGACAGAATAGTTACAATACATACATTCACGCCTGTTTCGCCTGTGTAGGCAGACGCATAATATACGACCACACTTCGCCAATTATATAGTTGGTCCCACGTAATAGGTGGCGAGCCTATTGCGGCTTACCGGGCACTGTTATGTTCGCCAGAGCGTTGCTCGGCGAACATAACAGGTCCGTTGATCGGCAGGTGCACCACTTGCAGATGAGGTTGGTTTGGGCTCCTTAGGTCTTGGTAGGATCCCTATACGCCCACAACAAGAACGCAAACTTGAAGGCATACTTGTTTTTGCATAATAATCAAAATGTATTTAATACAATACAAACAAGGTTCCTTACTAAACAAATCACAGCAAATCTTACCGATAGCATTATTAGTAGAACACACGATTGCATAACAATAGAACTGCAGACGTAATTGGACCTTTCAGCGAAACAGATCGCGGCCTTAGTAAACAGTGTTCTAAACTGTACTAGAAAGCGTGGTGTCCACAGCAATATGGCTACTCAAATGTGAAACGAAGTTTTGTCTATATGATATTTTATTTTGTTTCCTTTTTTTATTAATCTCATTGAAAATTGTTTTTGTTTTGACACAATGCAAAATAGCAAAATTTTTTGATTAAAATGTTATTAAAACATGACAAATAGCAGCTCTTTGTCCTAGCAAGTTCGTAAAGTAACTATGTCACATAGTCACAACTTATTTGTCAAACTTTGTACCAAATTAAAACACAAAAAAAATTCAAATTGTCACTACGTAAAATAAGTATTATTTAAGACAGTTTTTTCCTAATTCTTATTCGTTTGCAATAAAATCAAATCGGCCTTGTCGATAGATAAATTATGGCCTTCCTCACAAATGCTAGTTCTATTCTACATTATACTTGTTTACTTTACTAATACTTATCCAACGATGACACATTGCTAAGGCCAGACTGACAAGATGCGTAAAGCGGCTAGCAAGAAGATCGTACATGTTCTTTCTTTTTTGTAAATTATTGGTCATATCAAAAACAAATTGATTTGCATTTCTCTGGTGTTTTGATGTTAAACATGCACAGAGTCCTGTAAATGTTACAGCGTTTTGCCATTGATCAACCACCCTGTTGCTAAATTCGCCAGCCATGACAATTATGCAGATATAATTATGTCTAAACAATGACCTATCGGGCGCAACGCCTGTTTATTAACGCCTCCTTGTTGCAACTATTGCGAATTTCCCATCGATATTGCGATCTGAAACTGCGTTAAATTTGAACAACAGATAACCCACCATCCCGCTACGTACTAATAGGAAATAGGATCGAGCTTGGCGGCATTATTTATGTGAATTATTATTGCGTTATAGTACACTTAGCGGACCCATGCTTACCTTGATATAACCTAGATATTTGTGCAATATTTACTCTGAATTACCAACATCAATGCTCATTAAAATAATATAAATGTGCTCTTATTCAGTATAAGTTACTATGAATAGGAATCTGATAAAAATTAAAGCAGTCGTTTAATAGGCCTAATGAATTTTAGTTTTAAAGTTTTAATACAATTTCTTTGATTATTTCCTGACACCAATCTTGCTAATAATGTTTATTAATTTGCGCAACAATTTTTATAACACAGTTCTTTTTTTATTTCAGAACTAAATATAATTCACTGTGATCTTAAACCCGAGAATATATTACTATGTAATCCAAAGAGGTCGGCCATTAAGATTGTCGACTTCGGAAGTTCATGTCAACTAGGTCAAAGGGTGAGTAGTTATCATTTATGATTTAATCACTCCGAAACAGCGTGCTGCAATGAATGAATGAATCAATCAAAGAGAGAAATATGTGAAAACAAATCCGAAAGAGATGTGTACACTTTATGACTACTGCGAATTAATATTGTCGCGTGATTGGACGTTATTTGCTCACGGCAAAAAGCCGATTTCACTCCAACCGCTAACCTGATTTTCTAATTGACCGCAGTTGTGTATTGATATTTATATTTGTTTTATTTTATATTCGACATTTACAAGTGCGATATTAGATTGAATTTTGTGTGACATATGCACAAACATATGGGATTCAGTTTATGTTTAATAATTTTGTTACTGTAACTGTGTGAATAAATAAATCTTTTATTCTCTGTCTCTGGATGCGTAAAAGTAGACGTTATACCAGATACATTATAATTAATATTAAGTAGAGTTGACTTACTGTTGTAATTTACTCCTAGTAGTAAGTAAGTAGTATAATTTACACTGAAAAAGATAATTTACTAAAGAAATCATATTATTATTTATAGAACGAACAACTAGAAAAGCATAAAAGATATAAAACGTCACAATAGTACAATATATAATAATGAGTTAATAAAATTTATGCATTTAATACCGAAGTGGGTTACTTGCGCAAATAAATCACACCGAAGGCGTGTGATTCAGTACTCGCGCCCGCGGGTTATCGACGATTGCGTCTCATTATCGAACACCGCGGTTATTGGGAAATACTCTGCGTCGTCTTAACACTCGCTGTTTACTTCCTTAATTAAATACGGTAATATACGTGGAAAGTTTCTCGATACATTTTTTTACTTCCCGTTACGTAGTTAGGTCTTAATATTCCGTGGCACTTTAGGTATTTATAAGGAGATGTATTATGATTTTACACGCTTAGTTTAAAGATGTGTTAATCCACAGTTAACACATCTTTAAACTAAGCGTGTGACCAAGTAGTATGAAATTGATTCCTATTCATTGCAATTAACGTCATCAATATGATATATCGTTAGTTGCTTTGGATTATTATAAGTGTATTTAAAATCGTGGACAGTATGAATGAAATGAAAGAATAATATTATATATTATGTGTTGCCAAGAAACTAATGACAGTCAATTGGTTAGCTTAATTACGTGTCTAACTGTCTGTCTGGTTTACATGTTTGATTCCTATATAAATACGACAATTACATGCAAATTGAATCAAGATTTCTCATCATCTTAATGAAGAAGAAAGCTAATAAGAGATATTTGATGTGATAATTATGGGAATTAGTTATAAGTTACCGTGTCTTGTAAGATTCGTGACCATAGTACTGAATGATTTCTTTATAAATAAAATAATCTTTCGACAAACATATTTGCATATTAAAGTCGGCCCTGCGTCTGTCTGTTCGTATAGATCTTTTAAACTACGTAAAAATATTTTTCAACGTCTTGTACGGAAGACCAGTGTCGCTGTGCTGTAATGGCACTTCGGCATATCCTGATTCTTTCGATGTGGAAAGCTGCTTAGATTATTTTAGTTTTGAAAGAAAGAAAATAAAAATATGTGGCATTGAAGTATTGTTGACAAATGAATATTTGAAATGTTTCAGATATACCAATACATCCAGTCAAGGTTCTATCGATCGCCAGAGGTTTTACTAGGAGTCCCGTACGACTTAGCGATAGACATGTGGTCGTTGGGATGCATATTGGTGGAGATGCACACGGGAGAGCCCCTGTTCAGCGGAGCCAACGAGGTAGACCAGATGAACAAAATCGTTGAGGTGCTAGGCATGCCGCCAGATCATTTATTGGATCAGGTAAATTACCTTTTTTTTTAAAATAATTTAATTGCTTTGTCTTTAAGAACTTTAACCACCAGCAACTATAAGTTTTATATCAAATTAATCGTTTTAGTATCGGAGGATCTGACACTCTGGTCAATCCTTAAAAGAGACCCCCTTACAATGTCAACAACTGCAAACACTATTTGAACTTTACTAGATCCTCTTATGACTCACGAAGAACGGAAGCGCTTAATATAAAATGCCACACAAACGGTGACCCATCTAAGAATCGCCTCTATGTACTCTGTTCTACTTTGGTGATCTATCGAGTATAAAAACGCGCTTATGTCTTTGCCAATACGCACTGGGTCTGCGTACAAATTCTCTCTCAACGTAGTCTTGAAAGGGGAAACCCAAGCTTATTGGTAGGCTCATATTGTTATTGTGAAATTTACTTGATCTAACTGTGAACGCTACGTACTAGACTATGGAGATGGTGGGATTATTAAACATAAAATATATTGGAATAGTTGTAGAATGAGAAATTAAAATGATTTCATGAAATTTTTCGAGAGCAGCGTCTTTCAAGATTTTTTATTGGAACGGAACACTACTTGTAAATAAATTTAATATCAAGAGGCTTAAAATTGATAATGTTTTAATGTTTGCCGTTAAGAGTTACTTGAGGAAAATGATTTCTTTAATTTAGTTATGTACAGTACCGAGTTTTGTGTAAGCATATTAAATTTATTTGTATAATTTACAGGCCCATAAAACGAGAAAGTTCTTCGACAAATTACCAGCGTCAGAAGGTGGTGGTTATGTGTTGAAGAAAGTCAATGGAAAAGATAGGTATGTTTTATTCATATCCACGTTTTTTATGATTTTGAGATCAAATCCCATTTTGCTTATAAAAAGGCATGGTAGTCATTATATTTGTACTCCGCTCGAAGGTCGTGGGTTCGATTCCGATACAGATAAAATGCAAATATTTGTCTGTGATGCTCTGTATGTGGTGTTGTGTATGTATTTACAAACAAATTGTATCTGTTCAGCGTCCAGCGTGAGATTACCAAGACTTTTTAATTATATTATTCTTTTTTATCTCTGTCTAGTAGTGGTTATTAACCTTTTAGTCATGAGGGACCATTTGACATAACTGCTTTGGTTCCCATCCCATCCAGTTAATTGGTTTCGAGGTTGTATACACTTCCTAAATGTGAATTAAAAAAGGGTCGTAATATTTATCTATAATTCAATCACACATAGAATGATTTAATTTATCCTATTTATGGGGATGGCTTTGTACCACTTATCATTCTTTCAGAGTCCTCCAGCGTAACCCCCTGTTAAGAACCACTGCTCTATACGATGACTCTTTTGTCAATGATTATACTAATGTGCTATTGAATTTGTAATTTCCAGTGGGTATAAGAAATATCGCGCGCCGGGCACGAGGCGGTTACACGACATCCTCGGAGTTGAGGGCGGAGGGCCCGCGGCGAGGAGGCGCGGCGAGCCCGGACATTCCGTCTCGGACTACCTTAAGTTTAAGGTATGTCCCCATCACCACCATAGAACCATTTTTAAAAAGCACTTGGCTTTTTTTTAAATTAAAATTAGATTAGGCCGAACATAGAAAAATAAAACAATACTATTTAGATTTACTATAATTTTTTACGTTAGCTACGTAATTTTATTAATGTATTGGCTATATCACAACTAAAAAAAATTATAAATATATAAACGAAAAATGTACGGTGAATCAGACCCCGCAGTTAAACCGTAATCACGGTTTTATGGGACTATGTTATAAATAACCTGTAATTTCTGAAATAATAAATAATAGTCGGCGACTTGTCTCGTTACACGAGTGAATCACTCACTAAGCGAAAATAAAATCAAAATACCTAAAATAACCGAGTCACTCAAAGTCTAACGTAGGTAGGTAGACGACTAGTTACACGCTTTAAACAATTTTATTTAAATCTTAAATGTCTAAAGAAATAAACAATTCAAAATAAATTTTGCATAGCAAAAGTTTTAAGATGAGGTGATAAATTGAGGAATTATAATATGATTAAAGAAAGATGTCTGGATGGTTACAAAGATGAAGAAAGGTAGTTTTGACAGTACAGACACTTAGAGCGGATGGATGTTTGGAGTTATTTAAGTAGAAGCAATCTAGTGACTTACAGTTTAGCTCCTAACTTGAATGCCCAATTGCATGCAAATGCTCTATGTTATACGCTACACAAGTGATCAACGCCAAAGAATAAACTCTGTGAATACTGCCAACCGGTCATTGTGGCTATTAGTTTTACTATATTAGTATTATTTATTATATTAGCTTAAGCTTACTTAAATCCTATTCTTTGCATCATTTTGGTGATATTTATGTAATCTTACAAAAATACAAAGTCTAACTTTATAAGTATTGAAAGGGACTTCTTGGCGGGAAACTGAAGCGTAATATCTGTAGTTTTGTTTTATTTTCTAAAATTTGTAATATTTTAAACATTAATGTGTAATAACGGTGGATTATTAACCGTTAAGTGTTTGTGAACGAACATGAGTGTTGGTAAGTCAAACGAAACAGTGCAACATCACTTTTCAAATTCTCAAGAAGTCCATGTGAGAACTCAGTATAGTGCCACATCTTCACTGTGGATTCCAGGGATTTAAAGGGGAGGGCATCTCATTTTCCATTTATTATCTTTACAACCACTCATTCTTACTTACTATAATATCTCTTACTTGACACTGGCTAAATGTGCAAACCGCACGAAGTCATTATGTAAATGGAAAAAAAAGTATTGAAGGTTATATTGATGTTTTCTTAACCTTACATGTAATGTGGCCAATAATAGTAAGTTTAATGAGCTAATACGGTGCCCCAACAGGACCTGATCCTGCGCATGCTGGAGTACGAGCCGAAGCAGCGTGTGACGCCGTACTACGCGCTGCAACACAACTTCTTCAAACGCACCTCCGACGAGGCCACCAACACGCAGCAGGCGCATCATCCGCACGGTAATTCACACCCAACACTGGAAAATAATATAACAGCGATTTTAGTTACATTATAATTTCAAATTAAGCCGATTTAGAAACTAAGGCCGTATCTTTTTTTTCTTATATATATGGACTCACTATATCGCATGCTTAACCCTTTACCAGGCAGTGGTCAATATATGACCACCATAAATTAAATCTTATGCGGTTATCTTAAGGTGGAAAACCTATGAATATTTTCAACGTGCTCTGCCTGTTAAAGGAACATCGACCCATTAATAGATAGGTCAGGTTTGAGTTACGTACATAAACAGTATTTCTATTTCTTACTGATATCGAATCAATGTTAATTAAACGTTTAAAACACAAGCAGAATTACTAATTAATAAATCAGTATCAATTTATTGCGCTTACAAGTAGGACAAGTATTCTTTAGAAGATCTTCTTTTGTAATGTCCCAAAAATTGTCTTTTTTGAGTTAAGTCACTATTCCATTAAGGATGCGATATTTGTCTAAAAATTTGATAAATCGAATTACGTGCGTATTCAGCGTTTTCATCATTCAGTTACAGTCAAAGTTAAGTAAAGTCCGTCGCAGTAGAAGATACTTTATTAGAGCTTTTGTAAAGTTTCCGAATCAGCTTTGAAAAATAAAATACTGCCGCGATGTGTCGCTTTTCGCGTTTGCGCCATAATTCCAAAGGCCGCACTAAACCCAATACTGACTACAGATCAACTACCCTTTTACACACTAATACTGTTAAGCCCCCTCTTGCATCTGCAGGATTTTCTTGCTATAATATCGTTGTAATGTTATTCTAAATCCTAGCATATCTACAGCTGTCAAACGTCAGCTGACGGGCTATCGCTGAATACAAAAAAAATTCATCAAAATCCTTAACGTCAAAACTATATATTTGAAAATCTGCTTAATTTGAAAATAGAATTTAACTATTTTTTGAAAACTATTTAAACGTGTTTTGGTTGGTTTACACATGGATACGGGAAGTTCCGTTCACTCTATGTTGGTATAGAGACATGGCATAGGCTTAGGTACAATTCCTGGTATGAAGCTAAATTAAGACAATATGTAATAGCATTTGTCTCTGGCTTCACATACCTCTAAATGAGAGTAGTTTACTTTGGAAGAGCCGAAAAACAGCTTAGAGAAATATTATTACATATAGAATAGGTAGCGGAATAACATTCCACCCACAAAATAATATAAAAATCACAGAATTATTAAATTTCATGTCAACTTTAAAATAATTTAACTGGGGCTCTGTCTAACCACAGAGCAACTTTTCTTAAACAATTTCAGTACGAATTTTTTATCAGACACTTAAGTAATATTAGTATATTTTACGCCCATTTTAGTAATCTTGGTACGTTTCTTCTGTTTATTTCTGCAATGTCAAGTTCTGTGCTAAATTATTTCGCCCTTATCATTTCATTTCTTTATGCAAAAAGCTATATTTTGTATCTAAATGTTACATTATGATTTGGTGGTTTGTTGTGCGCTTCCAAATATTGAAATTGGATTAATGTTACCTACATAATTTATCTTGGATTTATTTATATTTTCGGTAATTTATTGTAAAATCTCTTACTTTATGCAAATAAACACATTTTTCAAGGGCATGGTTCTAAACATAGTCCTGGTCAAAACCTGATTTCCGTAAAAGACTTTAAGTATTATTTCTATTCAGTTTAAATGTAATCCAAGATAAGTTACTACTCTCAGTGTTTATAATTATGTGTAAAATAAGTCTAATGTTGTTATAGGGCTTGTTTTAACATTCACCTACACATTACATGCTTTGTCATCTCATTTCGAACTAACAATTTTACTGACTACCATTGTAACCCCGTTATCAATTTTGAATGACTACCTACATAACATATTTTCTTTAGTAATAATAATTATACTCCTTTGATATTGGGGTTGGTTATCAGACCTAATTCATGTTTTATCAATGTCATACATTGTCTCTGTGTGGGCACTAATAACTATTGTTCAATCCATTTTAAAAACATTCATCCTAAACTCTCTAAACTTGTTGCATATTTTTCGTGCTAAGGTGATTTTCAATATTCTAACAATTTACTGTATTTTTTAATTTGCAAGCTTTTATTATAATAAAAGGGGTGTAAACGTATCTCAATCAATATTGCAAGTTTTAATTTATTATATTAAAACATAGTCAATACCTTGATACCCAAGGATAATGATAACATTATCGTTTTAATAATAAAGGAAATCGAAAGGCAAAGTAATATGAAGTACAAGAATATTGAAAACATCCTCCCATGAAATCAAAAATACTAAAACTACTAATCGATGGCTTCCTTGACCAATAACTTCTGAATCATTTTGATTGGTTGGAAAACTGTCAATAATTTTGATTTAGTATACTTTTGCTTTGCCAAAAATATAATGTTTTGAAGCCGTTGGTTAGTGGGTTTGAGTCAATCTGTGTATGTGTGTGGTGGTTGTGTGACGTCGATGTCCGCGACAGATGTCCCGACGGCGCGATGACTAGAGCGCGCCGGCGCAGCGGGCCCGCGCTAGCCGCCCCGCCCGGCGACCGCCCGCCCGGGGCAGCTCTCACGTGCGGACCCTTCTATCTACTCACGCTTTGTGCATAGCTGAATAAACCGCGGTACATAAGTTGAACAATCACTCATCGTGTCTCAATCGAAGTGCAGCACGACGGGTGGCACGTAACTATAGCAACGCGGCGACGCTGCTCCTGCCTGCATGCACTTAATAACTTTTTGTCGCTTTCTGTGCGGGTACAATCGAGGACAAAAGATCTTCTTTTGTCAAAAAGATCGATTATACCTGCGCAGACAACTGCCATTTTTGTTCAACTTACGTGCCGACCACTATAACGCGATAGACGACCTACATAGACGCTTTTAGATTTTTCCCATACCCGATGTCACTTTCTTGAACCTTCAACTAAGCAGAATATATAGAATCCTCAGGTTTTGAGTGACGGTAGAAAACTTACAATCTATTCAGCTCTTTCAAAGATAAACATCACCTAACTATAAATAAATAATTATATTTAAGTAAATACAAATTATTTTTTATGTGACTAATAATAATTCAAAAAAATAGATCACATAAAGTTTAATATTTGATTTATTATGATACATATAATAAAAGAAATTTTGCGTTATAAAGATTTAATAAAATGAGTCTGCCACACACGTCTTTATCAATACCCCCTGTAGCTCTTGACTCTTCAATTGCCCTTATATATACATATATTAATTAACCCTATTAAAGCTTATGGCGAATGTTTGCAAATTACTAACAATAATATTTAGAGTTATATTAAAAATAATTAGATTGTTTTTGGTAATTCTTCTATCATATTTACCTAAGTAGTACTAGTGAGGAACTATCATAAAACCTAACTAGCCTGGCAACCCTTCTTTCCAATATCCTTTGGAATGGTCATTGAATGTTCTGTGTCGGTTTGCACGTGTCTGTTATCTCATTTATAATCGAATTAATAAACTCACCCTAGTCTTTTACAAAGCGTTAATAATGTTAAATATGATTAAATATAAATCTGATATAAATTTACTAATCAAACTGTTTTTATTGACGCTTTGTAATAGTCACATATTTTGTCACATTAAAAATTGCTGTGTCATATTAACATTATTAGGTTAGCCTATACAGTTAGTATAAGTAGCAAATGACTAGTCGGCCAGGACATCGCGTTTCTTGAAACTTAAAGCGATGTCCAGGACATGATAAAAATTCTGCATAATCCTCTTGTTATACTGCTGTTTATTTTACAAAGAATATTTTTTTTTTGTTATGTTGCTTCTTTCAATGAATGGCAGCAAAACAGTTAATTTGTATCAAAAATTTTAGTTATAGTTTTAAAGTAGTAAGACTGTAGCCCATTATATCAGGAAAAACTCATGATATATACAACAGTTCCGATGGGCTACAGTTGTTCCCCAAGTTGTATCTTATTGTCATACGTAATTTTGTGTGCAGCAGAAGGTGGATCACGCGCCCGCGCATGGGGCGAGCGCATGGACGTGGAGGGGCGGCGCTCGGGCGAACTGCTCGCCGTGCGCTCTCTCGCGCACAGCCCCGTCGCCATACACTAGCGGGGACTACTCTGACTGTAGACACGCCAGTGCTGCTAGGGTACTCAACTTACAAGGACGCTATAGTGCGATGCTGCTGAACACAGCCAATGACTACTCTAGTTAGTGCTGCGGGGGGCTATGACCTTACGTATGGTTGATCGCCAGTGTCATTTCTAGCGAGTGCTACTCAAGACTGGATGAAGATTACTGTAGCATGAATAGACTGAGATTGATGTTCTTGTGATCGGGAACTATAAGCTAGTGCCTCTGGTGATTTGGAAAGTTGTAATAACATAGCGGTTGACTTGAATTCGAATGTGGACGCTATCTCAGCTGTGGGAATACGATAGATCTCAGTAGTACTAAAAGTGATAACGTGTGGGTCTATAGCTTGTGCTACTGAGGAAATGGTTGTGTGTGGTTTTGCGGTGGATACTGATCTCGCCCGACTGACGGTGGGAACGATCACAGCGCTGGTCGACGTATAATGACCTAAATGTGAATAAAGAACAATTTCTTGTGTTTAACGTCGCCGTCTCGTCCTTTGCTCAGATACGACATAGCCGTGATTTGATATCGGCTTACTGCTACATTTGCGTTCATCTGGAAAGTTGTTTTGACTAAATTGACAATCAATGACTTTAGCACATCTAGAGTTGTTGTTATAATAATATTTTGATAGTGATAATGTATAAAGAAATATTTTTCTCAAATTTGAAGTTCTTGTGAATTGAACAGTGATAGAAACAAACTTAATTGTGATAATTGTTTCAAAGTTCTGTAAAAATATTCATTACCTTTATACTATTTCTTAGTCAAATAAAGTTCCGTCTGAACGCGAAACTGGCAGTGTGGTAAAATCCAAAGTTGTGTTGTAAGGTACCTATATAAAGAACATTCCCAATATGTAGTGTGAGCGACGGACGAGGGTGGTGGCTGAAGAAGATGGCCGCGTCACGTCAGAAACAGAGACTTTGCCGCGGTGACACGACGCGTAGTACTTAGGACGCAACCGGACAGAAACGGCATCGAAGCTGACTTTTTTGTTTTATTGTTACGCGATGCATATCAAGGACGCAATATGGTAGAAAATAAATATTGTATATAAAATTTAGGGAATCAGACTAATGGATACAGACTGCGATTTAAACTGGATTATCTATAGTTTAGTTACGATCTATGCTAGTTAGGCTTTCGTTCGGTTTTTATTATCCGCAAGCTTTCTATTTTAAAAAAGTGTCGGCAACTGATGACTGAAATTCAATGGGCCAATGTGAATTCGTTTAACACAGACGGTGAAATAGATTTAAGTATTTGTAAATGCACAAAAGAATTAAGTTCACACCAGCCGTTCGACTGATTTATTTGATTGTCGATCACGTTGTTTCTGAGGAACGCCCTTGCATTGCAGAGACGTTGTATATATGTATTAAGTGGTTCACAAACTCTGCCGCTTGTGATCCAAGACCTGGAGTCTCAAGTATTATTTTAAAGCGTATATAGGTTATTTTGATCCATTGAAATATTCAGACGATGTGTAAAACAGAATAGTGTATAGGTAATTCTAAAAAATACACAAAATGTACTTGTAGGTTACGAGAATGTTGAATCATATATAAAATTTTTGATAGGAATTAATAATTTGAATTACATAACGGACTTGTTCAACCTTTTTGGATTTGAATCTACAATAGATTAACCTCATTGCAACAGACTGGTCGAAACTTTGTAACGGAGATATTTTGTATAGCAATACACCGAATCACTGCCTTATTGTGCCGGAAATTTTTATGAATAAGACCCGCTACTCATGGCCGACTGTGTCGCGAGCTACTCTCGTAGCCGAGCGTTACAAATATGCCGTGTGAACGCGCTTTAGCGTTTGCCTGTTACTTCTAAACTGGGATATTCCAGTTTGTTCACACATATTTTATAATATTTTAACTCGCATATAGGACGAATCGGATAGACTGGAGATCCACGTAGTTGAAAGGGCAAACTCGCTTTTGCCCATTAGTAAAATTGTACACGTATTAGTGATGCAACAGGTTCAAATTATACAAAATGAAACGTTGTATGTATAGCCAATGATTTATTTTTTCTACCATAACAATAACTTATGTCATGTAATACCTGATTGGTTCAAATAATTGTACAGAACAATTGAATAGGTACTTATTGTGTTCAAATGTTCGTTTGTGAAGATTGTTGTGATGGAATAGTGTAGTTAATAAGTTTGCAATTATGCTATGTCGATAAGGGACCATTTTTTAAATGGAATCAAAACCGAAATACCAATGAGCAACTATGACTATAGTCCCAATATGATAGGAAATGGAAATGCTTATAATGATATAAAGTAAACGTTTGATGACATACATAAAATGCTTCGCAAAGCATAAAAACGCAATGCCATTCGGAAACTAATTTGGCTCATTACAATGAGGCTTATGATGTATTTAAAGATACAAATCTCTCGGTTCATTAGGAGCTTTCACTATACTGTTAGCTACGAGCTATGACGGGGAGCTATGAGCATAGCGCAATTGTGCATAATTTTATTTAAGTGTACATATGAAAATATATTCACTATATTAGTGGAGTTTAATGGCATAAGTTTTGGTTATTTCCTTATATTTATTTATAGATAGACAGGTGTCACATAAGTAGCGGGTCCACAAAGCTTAGCGACTTTATTCTGAACTCGGGAGTTTAGTAAAATATTATTATTTCTAATTAGTTTAGTTAATTATTGACTGACAGTTAACAAGTTCAGAGTGAAGCGGCTAACACAATGACAATGCAATTGTTTGCAGAAACTTCTTACTGACTGTACGTTGCTGTGAATTTTAATAATACGCCCTCGACTGTGTAATGATTATTTGAAATGAAGCGTTTGTATGGTAAAGCTATTTGTTTTCATACATGAAGCATGAAAGTATTTTTCGAATTTTATTTTTTTAGAGCTAACTACTAGTTTCACTTGTTTCATTGTAGATTTGAATCTATTTCTAATCTTGCTGTTCTGTACTCTACATTTTTGAATATCTGTATAATATTTAACATATTACTTTTCTGCTTCATGAAGTTATAGGATTGTTAGGATGAGTATAATAAATAGGTATGGGGCTCGTTTAATTTTGCATTAAAGCAAAAATATGTTATTTGAGAGGCAGGTTTCCTTATCTGGGCAAAATAAGATATATTTTTGTGTAACTGTAATATGTAACATATTAAGTTATTATTTAAGTATACAGAATGTTTAATTTTTATTTGTATTTCTTCTTAAATTATGAGGGTATTTATCCGAGGTATTAACTCTTGAAAGTTATACTATAATGTATGAATTTAATTTGTTTTATGTAAATCATGTATGAAAAGTGGAAGCCTGCCACAGCTCTCGATATATCCTACAACAACAACTAGTCGAAAGGTGATACAATCCGCGGCACATAAGGTAAACAATGATCTTGGATGCGCAGTAACACATCGGGTCTCAATCGAAGTGCGGTATGGGGGGTGGTGCGTTACTATAGAACGTAGCGACACTTCAATTGCGCGCATGCGTTTAGTCACTTTCTGTCCCTTTCTTTCTTTTGTCTACGATTGTGCCTGCGCAGCCAACCGCCTCTTTTGTTCAACTTATGAGCCGACTACTATACCAACACCTAACCACCAACCTATTTGAATAGTTCTAACGGAATCCATTACTCAAGAATGGCCCTAGATGTTTGCGCTTGAGTATGTAATATACTATACTTACTATTTATTTGTACTGTGACAGTATGGAATATGTGAAGCGTGTGTGACATTATGATGAGATGGTGCGCGGTGAGCTATAATGTTTATTTCCTATCGGATTGTCAGTTCGCAGGCACTGTAACAATAAAAGGATAGAGCTTTATGTCACTAAGTTTTGTATTTTAAATCAATAAACAATAGCAATGATTTGGGCATTTTTATTCTCACTTTTCCACAATTACCTACCTAATGACGTAGACGTGTTGTGTGGAAGGCAATTAGCTGATTTCATAATTAGGTCTTTTCCTTCTTCTTAAAATATGGCTCGCAAATTAGGTCTTTACCAAAGTGAAGAGGTACACTTCGTGTCGTATATCGGTCTCTTTATGATCGCATCTACGTGTTGCAGGTAGAGAATACAATCCCGAGCATGTTTATCTACAATACATGATTACGCATAAAAAATCCCGTAATCCCGGGATCCCGGGATTAGACTATGTGGTTTATAATTGGACTAAAATGAAAAAAAAAATTTATGTGTTAAAATTTTTTTTTAATATCATTGCACACACAATATATATTAAGTAAAAAAAATACACAAAACAAAAAAAACTATTATTTTTGCAAAAAATCAAAAAGACAACACAAAAAACTATTTAGAATTTCGAAAATACAATCGCAGAAATATCAAAGCATCCAGTGTTTGATTTCCAAGCCTGCTTTGTTGTCTATTGCCAATATAAGCAGCAGCTGGAAACGCTTGCTCAGGTTCTACGCTGGTTGGAGGAATAGACATTAGATACTTATAGGCTGTTTCTAAGTGATATCCACGAACTCCTCCATTTTCGAACAGGCTCATTTCACGTCTAATACTATTTGCCAACCCCGATTCATTTTGTACTTGTACTTCAGGATCTGGGGATTTCATACTCTTATCAATTTCCAGCTGTAACTTTTCCTTTAATGTTAATTGGGTCTGGGAGGTTTCTTGCCTTAGCTCAACATCTGTTTGTGATCCTGACCTCTTCTTCTTCCGTGTCATCTCCACTATTAAGTCTTTTAATAATACTCTTTATTTGCTTCTTCACTAAAGCCTGTGTAGGAACTGGAAATAAGTCATGCCATTCCAATTCCGATAATGACTGATTTTCATCATCTTTTCGTGGATTTTGTAAATAATTCAACACGCCAGTTATATTATCACTTCTTCGTTGCTTTATACGATAGACAGACAGTTGCTTTATAAGAAATTTTAAAGCAGCATCAGCTGTGCATAAATTAGCATCTCGCCGTCAGATTGCTTCTACTGTCAATTTAATTGGGGTCAGCACATCAAAAATTTTATTTACCAATTCAAATTCAACATCTTCTAAACGAATTGGATGATTGAGATCTATAAGAGCTTTTTGAATGCAGGTTTTAAAAAGATAAAATCGCTCCAGCATTGTTAAAAGACTATTCCACCTGGTTTTACAGTCCAAAAGAAGTGACAGCTTTTTTCCATGTTCAATTTTCACGTATTTTTGAAGTACTGTCTCATTTATCAATGGTGATCTTTTGAAATACACTACAACTTTGCGGAATTTTTTTTATCAGCTCATTGGTTGTCATTGGCCCCAAATGATTTTTCTCGTGTGGTCGACAGTGCATTATCTGGAAAAATTACCCCTGACCTTCTCCCTGCCACAGATGTCTTGTCGACATTGTTAAAACACCCGGCAATTGTAACTACAGCATATTCGAAAGATATGACATTGTTGTATGAGCTTGGAAAGCTAGCTCTGCACCAGGTAAATTATGACCCTTATCCAATGGTCTCTGGGATTATGATTTTTCCTCGAATTTTAATGGATAGATCAGCAGCCGTGATGCGAGTTCATACCACTCATTTAACAGCGGATAGCGGATTTAGGAAATTGTCTCTCCCTGATACAGTAGCCTGTAGAACCAAAGAGGACTGTTGGAGCATATCCCCAACTGCATGCAAGGAGATGTTAACCTTAACATTGTGTCCTAAAACCACCAAAATAGAATTTAACTCATGTTTGAAGCACTTGATTGGATCTACAAAACCCTCTCAGAGCTGTGAATGGAAACTATCAAAAAATGCATCCACGGAAGTAATCCCATTTGATGGGGGAGTCCTAATAAGTGCATCTCCACTTGTAGGGGAGATTATGGTCTCACAGGGAAAGGAGCTGGTAGTGAATGGTAAGGTTGAACCCAGTTCGGTGCCATCAGTGCTCACTTCCGTGGATGGAGATTACCTGCACATGGATGGACAAATATACCAGTTGACACAAGAGACTACGCACTGGCTATGATATTGTAATCAATGTTACAATCCCACATCAAAGGGAAAAGCTAGATGACTTAGACATAGAAGGGTGGGTAAATAAAATTGAGGTTCCACAACTCAGGGCAGCCCCGTGGACACCTCCATACCATTATATGTGGTGGACACTTGTTGCTATTGTGTCTGGTTTAGTGTTAATGATTGGGTTACTAATCAGATACAGAGTGGGGGTTAAAGCGTTAAAACAAAAAGTGAAACAAGAAATAGCCGGCTGGATCACAGTACCAACAGCTCCGCCATACTATCCTGGTTCAATAAGATCTGATAACTCAAGATCAGACATAGTTATATGAGTTTCAGTTGCAGAGGTCAGACATTGTTGAAATGTCAAGATCGTTTTTTTATCCCCTGTATACTGAGAGATATAAGTTCTTATTAGTACATATCCGATTTTTTAACCACATCACAACTGTATGTTAAAACATATATGCAGGCATACACATATCCCTATACGGATGTACCTATGACTGATCAATTAAGAAAAAAAAAAAATGTTTTCATCTTGTGTTAACTCTGGTATGTGTTCTTGCCTACTATCATTTTGTGACATTACGATTAAAACTCCTTCAGAAACCGGGTGAAGTCCTCTAAATGGTCATCATCATCATTATCGTCCATATAATCAACAGCCACAGCTAGTTCATTTATAGTATCATCTGAGATAGGGCTATCTTGCAAACAATTATGTTTTTAATAAAGCACATCACAGACGGCCCAATTGACACCATGTGCGAGACACAGTTGTTGTTCAGTGCAAATAAGCCGTCCCACTGCGTCCCACCTTTATCATAACATTCGGTCCATCGGTTACAATAGCCACGATGTCAGTTTCCATTCCAGGGAAATATCAAATTACCTTGATGCTCTTTTTTTTTTCTCCCCAATTGGCAATTTAAAATTTGCCAGTGTCAAGTGTCAAGAAAATTTAAAAAATATAATTTGAACAATTAACGTATATAAAATCAAACGTTACTTTCCCAGGAGACTTAAACTACCTGCAACAAAATAAACAAATTCTACATTACGACTTTACATTACAATACAGTTAATTATTTACAAACTATAACATAAAAAATCTAATTATACATTTAGAAATTTAAATATAGTTACTACCTAAAGTTTTAATTTATTACTTACAATAAATTCACTAAATACACTAACTAAGAAGGAATCTATAGAAGAAAGTAAAATATCAATATGAGTAGGAAGTGGACAACCATGAGAGATGAGAGCATTAATAAAAAAAGAATGATCATAAAGTGGGCAAGAAAAGAAAATATGATTCAGATCTTCTTCAGCTAAACCACATTTGCATAAAGAAGAATTAAGAATTTTTAGTTTCTGGTGAATTGCTGAACAACAGTGGCCAAATCGAAGACGGGAAATGATTGAGGAGACATATCTCGAGGCAAAAAATTTTTGAAACCATTTTCTGTGGTATAAAACCTTGAAGACTATAGTAACGTCTACCCTTTGACCTCGAGGAATATTTCCAGGAAACTGACCATGATTTAAACAAGTCTTTTTTAGGGAGAAGTAAGAGATCAGAAATATAATTTTGAAAATAAACTCTATCCCCATGTAACACAGCACTTTTTGCATAAAAATCAGCCTTATCATTTTCATAGATTCCAGAATGACCTGGAATCCAAGCTAAAATCACATCATAGCCTCGCAGGTTACACAGAAAAAGGTTTAATTTAATTTCAAACAGTATCACAGAAAACTTTCCAAGGAATGGATTACCCTGTAAAGCTTGTAAGTTACTCAATGAATCTGTAAATATGATGGCCTGTTTGATTTTACTTAACAAAATGTACTTTACACCTTCTAAAATTCCCCTGCCCTCACCAGTAAAAATGGAAGTACCTGGGGGACATTTGATTAATTGATGAATGTTATATTCCTTATGATATATCCCAACCCCAACACAGCCTTCAGGATCTTTTTTTGAGGCATCTGTGAATATTGAATGCCATCTAGACCATTTCTCAAACATGATTTGGGCGAATTTTTTAGAAGGAAACAAATCATCTTTACTAACTCCAAAGTTTAAAAATATTTTAGGGGTAAACAGAACTACATCTAAATTATGCATAAAAAGTGGAAAATGGGGACTATTGTTTGTAGGGAATTTAAACGTGTTAACTTTGTGAAAGCTTTTAATTAGACATGGTACATTTTCATCTAACCAGCTTGAAAACTTATAAAAAACTGACAGGTCCTTCAACTTTTCAAAAAGTGGATGATTAGTAAATTGCCATCTGTTAATTAAGAATCGATCAGCTAAATATTGCCTTCTTAAAGACAATGGGGATTCTACACACTCCACCTGTAAGGCATTTACAGGTGTAGACTTCATGGCTCCAGCAATAATCCTGAGAGCTCGAGACTGAATAAGGTCAAGTATTTTAATGGCAGATTTATTAGAAGTATTTAGCAAAAAGGAGCCATAATCCATTACACTTCTGACCAATGCATCATATATTAATTTAAGGGAGCATGGTTGAGCACCCCACCATACACCAGCCAGACATCTAAGCAGATTTATATTCTTTTCACATTTACTTATCACATAATCAAAATGTTTTACACCAGACAATTTTGAATCCAGAAAAACACCCAAAAATTTTACACATGTATCAGTTGGAATTCTTATACCGTCTAACTGAATATTAATTCTAGGCAGAAGACGTTTAGACGAAAAAGTTATAATTTTACTTTTTTGTGGAGATATCTGAAGATTATGATCTTCAAGCCAAAGAGACATTGCGCTAATCGCATCAGAGATGGAATCAGCACACAAAGTAGCATTTTTATCTGAAGAAAATAGAACAATGTCATCAGCGTACTGGAGAACATTGCAGAAAGGCAAAATAGTTTGATCTAAATCAGCTGTATAAATATTAAACAGTAATGGGCTCAAGACGGAACCCTGAGGCAAGCCTTTATAGACAGTTCTGCTAACCTGACCAGAGCCTGTGTTAATCACAACTGAGCGACCGGCGAAAGAATTGAAAATATATGAGACGAATTTAGGAGGGAAGCCAAGATTAAAAAGTTTAGTTTTAAGAATAGAAAGAGAAACGTTATCGTATGCCGAAGAAATATCTAAAAAGGCTGTAACAGTAAATTTCTTAGACGCTATACTGAGACGAATCTCTGAAACTAAAAGAGATAAGTTGTCTAAACAACTTTTCCCCTTTCGGAAACCAAACTGAAAGTCGGAAAGAATTCCATTGGATTCGCAAAACCATTCAAGACGGTTTTTAATCAGGTGTTCAGTTATTTTAGCCATTGTTATAGACATAGCAATAGGTCTATAACTATCTACCAGTCTGGGATCCTTATCTGGTTTTAAAATAGGAACAACAATTTGAACCTTCCAGGAATCGGGAACACATCCAGAGTCTACACAAAAATTTATCAATGACAGAAAGTAACAAAGGATGTCTGAATTACTATTACTTAAGAAAGAATAAGGAATACCATCTAAGCCAGGAGAAGAATCCTTGACAGAAGAAAGAACAAATTTTAATTCCTCTAAGGAAAAAGGCTTAGTCAGTGTAGTAAAAGAACTTGAAGGATGTATGGAACTTGCAATATTTGGAATATCAGAAATATTGGGAACAAAACAAGGAACTAACTTATCTAAAAAGGAATTGATCCATGGTAAAGAATCGGGAGAAGAAGGATTAATGGGGGAAACAGCACAGCGAAAAATTTTTATTTGATTCCAAACCACCCGGGACGGAGTCTCTGGTGAAATGGATTCACAAAACTTTCTCCAGCCTGCAGCTTTTTTACTTCTTAATAAGGAGCTAGCTTTTTGACATTAGTCAGAAACAGCCGAAAAATTCTCTTCGCTCATATTTCTTTTGTATTCTCTCTCCGCTTGCTTTCTACAATATACAATTTTCGTGCATTCCATATCCCACCAGGGCGGTAAAGGTTTGTTCCTAGTTACAATTGAACGTAGAGGAAGAGAACACTCTGCAGCCGACATAAGAAACTCAGATAATTTCCGAGCACAAAGATGTATGTTATTATTATTAATAACAGGTAAAAGAGTACCTAACAAGATCTGACACTGACGCCGAAAATGTTGTCCAGTCGGTATAATTATTGATACTAAACTTAAGTAAAATATTTTTTTTTTGCCTTAAGGGCTTATTGAATGGTAAATGTATGGAGATAGGGAAGTGATCACTACCATGAGTAGATGGAAGAACATCCCAAGACATAACTGGAGCCAAGAAGGGAGAGGCTAAAGTTAAGTCTACTGCACTAACAAATTCTTGAGGTTTAGTTCTGCGAGTCGCAACACCAGAATTTAAAATACAAAGTCCAGTAGAATCTAAAAATTCAATAAATTTAAAAGATAGATTATCATTCTTTTCACAACCCCAAGAATTGTTATATGAATATTAAAATCACCCATAACAATCACAGGATCAGAGATAGACTGAATAAAAGAAAAGAGTTGTTGAAGAATAGGGTAAGAAGGATAGGGAATATATAAAGAGATAAAAAAAAAAATGGTTGCCTGTAAAGTCGTTTTTACGGGCGAAGATTTTACGTGACAACGTCTTTTTCTCGGTAGAATATTTATTGATATGAATATAATTAAATTGCACAATAGGAACAAGGAATTGAATGAAAATAAGAATTGCACAAATTTTAACTATAGAAATATATTTTGTTCAACCGATCATAGTTGAGTGGGAGAGAGACGCAAGGCATTCGCCGGGCCTCTCTCTCGTTCGGTGACTCATCGTAACGTTACCGAGCGTTACACTTTTTCATAAGTGACTCCCAGCCGCAACCTAATTTAAGACGTTGTCACGTCAATTATACCATATAATTTCATACATACAATAGAATATTCAGGATGAGGAAATGGAATATTTATACTATTTACATGACCGCAAACCAAAAGACATGCACCGCCATACCCATCAGCGCGGTCGTCACGGTATACGTGATATCTTTTAAAAAAGAAGGAGGTTGAGGGTTTCAAATACGTTTCTGAGATTGCAATTACAAGAGGATTGAACTTGGCACACAAGAAAGCCAACTCAGCTTTCTTGTGTTTCAATCCTCTGCAATTCCATTAAATCGCCATGGAAGGGGCTGGATCCATTATTGGTTGATTTAGATGAAGTAGGTAATATAAAGGCATCGTTGGACAGTGAAGGAGAAGCAGATGAAAGAAGTTTGATAAGGATTTGGATCAAATCAGCTATAGAGGGGTGGGAAATTGAATCATAAATGGACTTATGACTCTTAGGTAAAACTGGGTGAGAGATTATGTTGTTATGAGCTTCTCTATCATAGCCTACCCCTTTCCACCCGACGGTATACGATAGTGCGGGTAACTTAAAAAAAATCTCAAAGACCCGTGAATTCACTTTTGCGAACGCAACCAACGTCGATCGATCGTGAGAGATATGTATTTTTACATGCAGTGGCGCTCGAGTTGCTGTGTGACGTATTAGTTCGCCGCAATTTAAGGTGCAAGATGGCCGCGTTTTTTGACCCCTTGGGTAGCACGTGTAAGTATTTTGTTTTACTGTTTATTGTTTTGTTTTAGTTATTATTATTGTTTTAAATTATTATTTAAACATTAATGTAAACATATATAAACTATTTTTGATAATTATTTTTATAAATAAGGAATAAATTACAATTTTATTTCGAGTAGCACGATCGTGTTGCTTCGGTTATATCCCTTCAAATTGATTTCAACGTATGTTTTTATATTATGGAATAAAACTCGTTATTTTCTTAACTACTTCTTATTTTTTGATTTTAGTGAATACTATATCTGGTGGCAGTATCTTAGAGCTCCTTGGCGATGGAACCCAGTCAGATATCGAAGAGTTCCATGATGAAGAAGACTTAGATACACAGCCGTGTGTTCTTGCTGACCTTGCAAGCGATGAAAACAATTTTGATGGTTGTAGCGATGAAGTGGAACCTGAACCAGTGGCTAAGATAACAACACCGGATAGAGGGCGCTCTAGGAGTCCCAATTCGCGACAAATTTCGAGCAGGGGGCGTTCTCGTGGGACCACTTTGAATCGAATACGATCACGCAGAGGACGATCTCGTACTGCAGCGACTACTCAGCGAAATCTGCAGCAACGTGGTCATGGTGACACTTGGAAGAATATTACTTTTATTGACAAATCACATGACAACGCTACAACTTTACAAAGAGACCCGTTACGTACACCATCCGAATACTTTCATGATTACGTTGATGAACATTTTTTGGAGGAGATTGCTCGATGTACAAACCTGTATTATATGCGTCAGACTGGGAAAGAACTTAGAACTTCACAAGCTGAAATTGGTAAGGTATTCGGTGTGCATATTATCCAGATTGTGCAGCGTGTAAATTTAAGCCCGACTCGGCTATGGCTCGAGGTGAAAACCAACATTATACCAGGAACTCAACTGTTATCGTCAAATGGAAAGACAATAAGTCCGCTATCATGGCATCAAACTGTACAGGATCCTCTTCTGGAACGACTATCAAACGTTGGGAAAAAAAACACATTGCTACAATGATGTACAGGCTCCAAAGGTAGTCCAACAATACAACCAACACATGGGTGGCGTCGATATACTCGATCAACAAATGGAATATTACCGTACGTTCATAAAGAACAAGAAATGGACTTTAAAAGTAATTATCTATTTTATGGATCTTGCATTGGTTAATTCTTGCCTACTGAATAAAAATGATTGCGTGGCAAATGGTCATTCTAGAAAAGACACATTGGGCCTACTGGACTTTCGTTTAAGTGTTGCTGATGCTCTGACTAATTATCCAGATCTAAACCGCCGCCATAAAGCTATGGATTGTGAACCACCTATCAGTAGACAGTATCGCCCAATACGCCCATCAGAAGGCAAAAGGTATGATGGGTATGATCACCTGTCTGTTTTCGATGACATAAAGGCACCAAGGTCTTGCATGATGGAGGAAATTCATAGCCGATCAAAAATTAAATGTCCGAAGTGTGGTGTTTACCTGTGACTTTCCCAAAATCAAAACTGTTTTCAAATGTATCATGTGAAACAATAATATTTAGCTACGTACATACTTATCTAGTTATGTAGGTTTGATTAATTATTAAATTACGTACTTATAATATACACTATCATCTAGTTGCTACTTTTTAATGTTTTTTTTGATCTCGTTTTGTTTCTCAAAGTAAAAATAACTGTGATTTTAGGTCAGTCAGAGATTGACTATGTTTTATGTTTAGTAATATGTTGATTTTGTGTTAAATTATGAAGACAGATTTATAAGAAGTTCCTATATATAAACAAAATAAAAATAAGTACTTAATTCATTGTTTTACTTCGTCGTGAGACTTGCAGATTATTCCTAAGTGTCACGGTCGTGAGGGCATATTTTCAGGAAAACTGAAAATTCAGGATTTTTTATCGATTTTTCCAATCATCCATAGACTTCTAGAAAACCCCCCCATCAACTTTATATTTGATATTTAAAACTTTTTTTTTCGGGTGGAAAGGACTACACTTTTAGGTGGAGGGCCTTTGGGTTTCATAAAAACTGTTTTTTTTTTGGAAGTATGAACAGGCGTTCTGAAATGGTGGTCAGGAGAAGCATATACCGTTTTGGAAGCAACATCACTATAAGATATTTTAGAAGATGAATGTAACTTAGAGGCCTCGTTATAAGAAATTGACTTTTCAGCCATTGAAATTTTAATGGAGTGTTGCCTTTCATATTCTGGGCACTTCTTGCTATTTGCAAAATGGAAACCAGAACATGAAACACAAGAAGCTTTATCTTCATCTATACGACAGGAATCCCCAGTATGACCATCACCACACTTAAAACAGCGAGGTTTAGATCGACACTGGGCTTTAGTGTGTCCAAATCTACAACAACTGTAACACTGTATAGTAGGAAAATAATATTGTAACACTGGGAGGGAATTGAAAAAAATAAATACACGTGGGGGAAGGACCTGTCCATCAAATGTGACTACACAGGATTGAGAAGGTTTCCATGTCTTGGAACCCTCAACCTCAACCTTATAATTAAGTCTGCGGACTCGGAGAACCGGGCCACAGCCAGAGGGAACAGAAATTGATTCCAGTACCTCTTCAGTACTCCAATCTGATGGAACACCTTTGATAAGGCCCATCCTGGTAGTACTAAATGTGGGTATAAAGACTTTATAGTTATGTGACGCCAAAGGATTAGAACTAATAAATGTGTTAGCAGACTCCGCTGAAACAAAGCAAATGGTCATTCTATTTCTGCCAATTCTCTGGAGAGAACCTATCACAATGTCTTTAATGTTAAGCTGATTTAATAATTTACCAAAAGTTATGGCATTCAAAGAAAATCCAGGATTTTCTTCTACTTTTTGGATGTGGACTTGAAAAGGTCCTTTATCACTTTTTAAAAAGTGGTGACGTCCTGTAGGCTGATGTTTGGAACCAGTTGATTCTTGAGTCAAAGGAATATTATTTTGTCCCGAAGGAATGGAACATTCAGTACTAGTGTTAATATTAGCATCGCTCTTCTGTCCTAAGGGCAGAGAAATTTCAGAAGGGGTTGTAGTTTTGGGTTTTTTACTTCTCTTATTAGTATGCTTGGTGTGTTTTTCCCGTTTTACTGAAAACCCTAAAGTTTTTAAATCCGCTTCAGTCTTCCGCCGAATCGAAAGAAGACCCGTCATCAATCGTCAGATTGCAAGCAATATCCATTTTGTCCAGGGGAACGGGTCCCCCAGAAAATTCGGCCATGCTTTATCTAATAATTCTTTTGTTTTTCAAAACAAATGAAGGTAAAAATGCGACAATTAATTAAGATGTTATTTTACAAATATTATCTACAATACTTACATGGGCTACATAAAGATGGATGGAACTAATAATTACAATAACTAATTTGGGATAATAAAGTTTTAAAGTAATAAATCGAGAAACGAGAAAAAAATTCAGCCAAACACCACGTGACACTTGACACGCCCTTGTGGTACACAACGAATAAACGGTCCGGTCAGCGGTAGAGTACGTGTCGGGACTTCTTGGCGGGAGAGTGAGATGAGAGAAAATTTGAAAAGTGATGTTGCACTGTTTTGTTTCATTTACCAACACTCATGTATGTTCAAAAACACTTAACGGTTAATAATCCACAGTTATTACACATTAATGTTAGAAATATCACAAATTTTAGAAAATAAAACAAAACTGCAGACATGACGCTTCACTTTCCCGCCAAGAAGTCCAGCTGTTTTTTGTACGCCTAATTTTTAATGGCACCTAAACGATAAGCCTAAAATTTTTTCGCCTAATTTCACTCATCAGAATCGTGTTTGCCCTAATTTCACTTCGCCTAACTTTTTATCGCCACATTCATCATCATCATCATCATCACAGCCCATTAACGTCCCACTACTGAGCACGAGCCTCCTCACACATATCAAGGTGTGAGGGTATTGGGTCATACTCCACCACGCTGACCCAGTGCGGATTGGCGGAGGCAGGTGTATGGCGTCCTGCTGTTAGAATTTTTCAAGCCGCCCATTAGGCCTCTAACATGGCTTAACGACTACCACATTTAGTGATAACCGGGACCAACGGCTTAACGTGCCTTCCGAAGCACGGAAGCGCTCGATATCAAATGCCACACAAACGGTCACCCATCCAAGGACTGACCTCTGTAAACTCTGCTTTACTTCGGTGATCGTTTCCGACCACCTAGCATCGCAGAGCTACGATCGCCACATTGTCATTTACCAAATGCGTCATTTGGCAGAACAATTCGTAATCCCTAAAGCTTACAATCCCTAAATATTAACTGGCACAAAATTAAAAATCATAAAGAATAAAACGCCTACTCATTTTTATAAGTCATGCAGCATGTAAGCGTGCAATCAGGCATGCAGCATGCAAGCAGGCATGCATAGTTTCCTTCACGGGTTCGGCGCTGCGGGGCTCCAGCGGTCCCACGCGAGCTTTTCGTCGCAGATGGTTTTCGCTCACCACCGAGGCTTCGGCTTGCTGGCCGGCTTCGCCGGCAATCCTCAGCCCCGGCGGCGAGCTCAACCCACCTGCTCCTTAGCTCGCGGGCCGCCTCGCCCATCCGCGCCTACGCGGGCTTATATTGCACTCTAGGGTAGGGCAGACAACACTACGTGCAGTCGGGTTTGCAGCGATTCGCTTCTGTCAATTTATTTTCTCAATTAAATTCTATGCTTTTATTCCAATACATTATTGGCACATTTCATTTTAGATATGCTAAAATTAGAGCTTTTATAAATTAGCGAAATAATCGTTATGCCATAATAAAGTTATGCCAAGATAGTTTAGGCTATTTTACATTAGACATTCTAAAATTAGGCCTTTCAATTCTTAGGCCAAACTATAATGGTGGCAAAACCATTTTTAGGCGAAACAATAATTGTACGTTTTAAGTTTAGGCCAAAACGGTTTGGCCAAACCATATTAGGACAAACAACTTTAGGCGAACCAAAGGGCACCCGTCATACTTACATAACCTGTTTGTGGCAATCTCGAAAATCGCGGGATTTTCGCGGCCAGTTAACGGCCGGGATCCCGGGATCCCGGGATCCCGAGATTCGGGATACCGGGATTGTATTCTCTAGTTGCAGGTGGTCGGAGACGAACACTGAAGTAAATCACGAGATTACAGAGATCTTGCGCTTCCGTATTTCGAAAGGCAAGTGAAGCAGTGGTCCCGAATATCACTTTATGTGGTAGTCGTTCCATGTTCGCAGCTGGTTTGCTAAGCAATGGGTCGTGATGGGCTCGGATAATGATCTTTGGACATTGATACATTGTAGCCAGAGTTGTGGATGCTAGAAACCGCTTTAATTTATCTTAGATCTAGTTATGAATAATTGTAGCTAGAGACGGTATTTCCCGTCACATCATATTGTATCGTTCATACAAGGAGCTGAAGACAAAGGACTTTTATGATATTACTTTAGCCTATACAAAAAAAAAGTTACGCTAAATCAGACTGACAGATTGGCGCTGTGGACTTATTGGCGGGAAACTACCAGTAAAAACGACAGTTTTGTGTATGTGGGAGGCTAATGGAGGACGGATTGATCTAGGAATCCCGGGCGTAAGTAGAAGAGACCTACAACACCATGGCAGACTTCTTGGTGGAAAAGTGAAGCGTCATGTATGCAGTTTTTTTTTATTTTCTAAAATTTGTGATATTTCTAACATTAATATGTAATAACGGTGGATTATTAACCGTTAAGTGTTTGTGAACATGGGTCGATCAACTTTTAGTTGTACGACGGCAACCTTATCCTGTCCCTGACCTATTTTAAAATTTCTATTTAAAATATTAGTTACAATTGTGTATTTTCCATTAATATGGACATTAACAAACCTATTATTAAAAGTGCTTTTAATTTTATTGTAATATATCAGTTGTTAATTGGTTGTCCAAATGACAAAAAGGGTTTTCAAATAGTATTTCAGATTGTCCCCGACCAAAAGTGCAGCACAAAACTATGTATTACGAAAAAAAACGCTATGACTCAATTAATATAAATTATTCTAAATCATTTATAGGAATATAAACTAACAAGAAAACATGTGGAGTACTTATTTAATTTACTTAAAATACGATTTTTATACATTTAGTTTTTGTCCCATACAATATTGAAGTCACCCGGACAACCGAAAGTTACTTGAAAATTCATATCATAGAATAAACTTGGTGCGTACAAGGCGACTAGCCGAATATAATTCGATTATTCCCGAACGACACGATCGACCGCCATCATGATATCACTAACCGTCGCGGCGTCAGTCGACCAAGTATTGTGTGAGGGAGTGGGTGTGTTTATTGTCAGTCCATGGGACCACCATCAGATTTACGTAAGTAATTGATATTATATATTAAATGATTATGCAACAAATTCTATTTTATCTATATTTAAATCTGACAAACAGGCAAATCACAATAACGCAATAGTATTTAATAGGCAGCTGAAATTTGTGAAAAAGTCACACGGACAACCAGTCACTTGGACAACGAAATTGGTTGTCCCTAGGACAGTTTGGTTGTCCATGGGACAAATATAATGCAAAATGATTTCTAAAAGATGTTGTTAAAAAAAATATATATATATTTTTCATGGTTTTTGTTTATGGTTTTAGAGTATGGGATTGTCGGAGCAGAAAAGTCAAGACGGTATAGAGAGAGTCTTAAAGAAAACCCAGATAAATTGGCTAAGCGGAAGAAAAGGGAAAGCTATCACAAAAAATAAAAGATTGATATCAAATTTTAATCCCGAGGAACAAAGAGATTGCCGAATTATTTGGGAATTGCGTAAACAAGAACAGAGAAAACGAAAAACAGGTGTTTGTAATATTCTTAACGATACACCTCCCAAGATCTCCATCTATTTTGCAGGAAATAAATATACCCCAAGAACAATACGGACCCATTCCGCACAGTTCTTCTGTTAAATTGTTGCCATCTACACGTAAAAAAAGAGGAAGAAAAAGAATTCGCAGGTAAAGAACTAAATCATACAAAGAAAATAAAAAATTACAAAGCGAAGCCAAGATGTTGAAGAAGGAATATGAAAAATATAAAAGAGAGCTCATCGCAAGAAAAAACAATTACAATAACAATTAAACACTAAAAATTTAAGTAAATCAGCCTACAGAGAAAAGTGAAGAAACACAATAGAAATATAAAACGTTGTCTAATGCCATTAAAGAAACATACAAGAAAATAAAAGCTCTAAAAGGAAGAAACCTATTGAAAACCATATTTAAAATTATAGATTCGTCACAAAAAACTAAAATTATACAGGAGTGGCTAGATATTAAAGGAACAGTTAGGTCAAGAACAAACGAGCGCATCGGACATACAGAGCTCAAAAAGAAAATCTTATTTTTATTTTACTAAACATCGATCTTTCTACGTAGTCAGACCAACAATAGATGGAAGGAAAATGTGTCTTTGCAAGATACAAACAAATTCAATAGCTAAGATAAAGGCTCTAAGACAGAACGTGTAATGAATGCCATAGAGATTAGTGCGCTCATTTTGGAAAGGGTCTATAACAGCAACAAAATGGTTTGTATGTTTGGAACCTGCGTTCAGTGTCAAAATAAAGAAATCACAATAAATATAAAAACAAACTTGAAGGCAAAATACAATGGTTTGAATGGGTTAGAGAAGAAGAAACCTACCTGAAAGAAGGAAGAAAAATAAAAGCTGTAAAGAATGTGAAAAAAGTAAAAGAAGACATGGTACAAAACATGGTAGAAAATTTTAAATAAGAGTTGAAAACCATAAAGAAGCATGTTTTTAATATGACGAATCAGTACAGGAATATTAAGTTGATAAATGTAAGGAAAGTTAACTACTTCGTTGATTTTAAAGATTGCTATAACTTGTAAGGATGTTGATAGCTTTTGAAATTTATTAGTGTTATTAAGAATAACGTTTAATAAAAAGAATACTTTTGATACTTTCATAAACCTGTTTTATTTATTATCACTTCTTATAAAGTTTAACGCACGTTTAATCATACACTTTTCCTTTGGACAACCAAACGATGTCTATTGGACAACTAAATTGTCCCTATAATGAAAAGCACTTTGTCATTTCGTTTCACTTTTTAAAAAATAACTGGTTCATGAAACTTTTTACAGATCAATGTACAAATTAAAATGAATTGACAGATAGTGTTATGTTGCATAATTGTTACTATTTTCTGTTTTAATGAAAAGTTAAGTAGCATATGAGACAATAGTTGTCTTGGGGACAATTTAAAGAATAATATTTCATAAGTTATGCGTTATTTCTGATTTGATTATATGAAAACTTAAAATATATCATCTATACTATAAAACAAACTGGTTATTTTAATCTTAAATGTTGTGTGCTTCGTTTAAAAATCATTTTAGGTTAGTGGTCCAGGAGACAGATTTAACGTGGTTTGTTTGAATTTTTAAAGTTAAAAGTGCTCTATTTTGATCAATCAGCTCTGCTCTTTATAAAATGCTAAAGAATAATAAATTTTTTGTTTTATAAAATACGTAAAAATGGAAAATAAGACTACAAAATAAAATTCAAAATTTTCCACCTAACGACATTTAAAAGTTGATTGACCCACATACATGAGTGTTGGTAAATCAAACAAAACAGTGCAACATCACTTTTCAAATTTTCTCTCAAGGAGTCCATGTGATATCTCAGTATAGTCCCACATCTTTACTGAGGACTCAAGGGGCTTAGGGGAGGGTATTTCATCTTCGATTTATCATCTTTATCACCACTCATTCTCATTTACTATAAATTATATATAATTAATATATCACTTACTTGACACTGGCTAAATGTGCTAGACGCACGAAGCCATTATTTAAAAGAAAGAAGAAGATTGGCGCTGTCAATACATATGTTGCTTTTTCCGCAGGCGGTATTGGCGGCACTGTTTGAAATGTTGGTTGGTATTTTATTGTTGCAGTTTGCTGCTTTTTAGAAATAAGGTAATAGCACTTTGTCCCGTTTATATTGTTTTATATATTATAATCAGTACTTTTGGTGATATTGATTCAGGCAAATATAATTAAAATACTTACTGATGAATGAATTAACCTAAGACCAACTATATTTGTGGCAATACAATTATAAGAAATTGAATAAAACACGATTAAATCTCATTATAAAATGTAATCCTGGGCACTATACATTATACAATGTAAAAAAGAGATAGTTGCATTATTTTAAAAAGGGCAAGATAAATAAATCATAAAAAGAGATAAGATAATAATTTATTTGATTTACAAACGCACATGCAGAAATAGACAATATAGACATAACAATCGAATTAATAACAACAATACACAAACAATAACAGAAATATTTAAAATAAAAACAAAAATAACATATTAAGTTTGCTTTCCATGGCATGTGTGCAGTGACGCAAAGGGGCTAAAGCTCGGTGATATTTTGCCCTCGGTGAGAGAAACACTGATTTTCAGCTTTCCTCAAGGGAGTTAAAGCTTTACGCAGCGTATGAGCGAACATGATTTTAAAACTAAACCTTGGCAGTCGGCAGACCCAAAGAGACAAACAAATAAACATCTCTCCGACGCACAGACCAGGGGGACCCTTTCAGTATCTTCAAATATTCACTGTGTGTGTTTTGTATTGTTATATTTGATTGATAATTTAAAAGAGCATAGCCTGTGAGTTTCTTGCCAGTTCTTTTCACAGAGCGGGGGCTCGGAACTGGCACTTAGATTCACTTACACCTAATTTTTATTTATTTGCATGTAAGTGAATCTAAGCTACGTGATTTCAGTGTAGTAATATTTAGTTTGTTTAATTTATATTTTGTTTTGACGTTTTCAAGTGCTATGTAATAGTTTATGAAATAAAGAAATTATTAGACGACCATTACCAACCAACCAATATTTAGACCTCAACAATCTTATGTCCGCCTATAATTATCATTCCAGCATTTGGTCGCCTGATGTCGGTAATTACCAGTAAAAGCGACAGTTATATGTATGTGGGAGGCTAATGGAGGACGGATTGATCTAGGAACCCCTTTTTTTTTCTTTTTTTTTACGTCGGTAACAAAATGCAATAATAGTAATACCCACTAAAAATCTTCCGACGACGCCCGCCGCTTGTTGAGAAAGAGGCGGGGGCCAGTACCTGGGTTGCAGCTTCTGACACCCCGCCTGCGGCATACGTCCCCCGGACCAAAACCGGGAGGACCTCCTCAGAGAGGCGCAGTGGACGCGCCCCTCCTACCTCCTTGTGCGGCCATAGCGTGTGTGGCCGACTTCTCGGAGGGTCTGTGGTTAGACAGCAAGGGCCCCCTGCCCCCACTGCCTAAGACCCTCCTGGCGCTGCTTGACGGGCCCTCCTGGCCCGCCCGCTGCGCCCTCCACAGGTCCCTCTTAGTTTCTCCCCCGGTAGTCAGAACTAAGGGCACCCAGAGTCGTCGGTCTCTGGGTGTTAGCTTTTCCCTGGGGCCTCCTGCGCCCTACCGGGAGGTACTCAGCCACCCCCACCACGACAAGGTGGAGACCAGTCTATCCATTCCCTGGCGTAAGTAGAAGAGATAGCAAAACATTTTTGGAGATGTATTTGAAGCAAGCTGAAAATATACCTCTCCTTTGTTACCCTAAAACAAAACTACAGCCCTGTCTGTTTTTGAACCTGAAGCACTCTAGGTTATTTGGACTGCGTGGTTTGCTTAACGTCAGGGGCCTACAGTTTGGAGATAACAATATCACTGAGTCAACTTAATTTGTGAGAAAATATTGCAATGGGTAATGTATCTTTCAGGGCGTTTTTTTTTTCGTCAACCACATAGATCAAGTAATATAATAATAATAAAAGCCTTTATTCGCTAACCATTACACAGTTAAAATTTATAAACTTTACTTATAAAACATCTTTAAACTTATTTGCTTTATAAACTTATAGCTATTATTAGCAACCATATAGGTTAAGTAGGGCCTATCATATTTGGTAAAATGGTAAAAAATTAAAATATATGAAAATACAACAACATACTTTAAAATATAGCCCTAAACTAAGCAGAGTATGTGCTATTGGTGCAAGAGAACAGATAAACATAATAGGTACTTACCTAACAAACTTTTACATACAATAACACTGAGGTTGTATTGCACAACGCTCACTAATTCTGTTTAGTGCTAAATCTATTTAAAACATCGTTCTGTCTTTCTTCTTCTCTCTCAACTTCAAACAAAAGACTGAAATGCGATGACATTTTTAATCAAATTTAGCGATTCGGAACTGATGTTCATAACATGGGTGGGAATCGTAACCACGACCATTATGAATTTTGTGCTTGTATATTGACCTCGGCGTGTTATCAGTGGCCGTCACTTAAAAAACTAATGAATATGAGATTATTAATCTCATATTCATCCTTTTAATCCTTTAACCATATATTTAAAGAATATCGAAATAAATAGGAGTACTTACATTTAAATGACTCTTGTACACACAGAATATCTCAACTTTCGGTATTTTGTAAATGTTTTATTATATTTAATTACTTGTTGGAAGACCAAAAGCTCAAAACTTATCATACATTGAAACATAATGAATAACGTAATGTAAAAGAGCATAATATTGGTCTTTCGAAAGTATGGAAGCGCTCGATGTTGAAGGTCAACCATTATAAATACAAACATTGTATACTTAGTCAAAATCAATGTCTGTTTTTTTGAAACATAAGTCACAAGAAAATGTAATTGCTATGATAGTTTTAAAAATTGTAATAATTTATTTGTTTTTAGTTCGTTTCACTGTGTGCGTTCGATGCCCAAGAGATAAAATCGAAATAAGCATTTCCTAAAATATCACTTTTTCATCACTTATCGACTTGAGAAACCGTAGGGGATAATAGGCAGCAGCGTCGAACTGCCACCAGCGCACCCACCCTCCTGCCCAGCGTGTTGATTATTTGCAAATACCCCCAATGGAGTGTAATATATTGGGGAGGCTAATGTTCCCCAGTGTACTTCCTAAGGCTGACATGATGAAGCAAGACCAGATTTAATTCAGGTCATATATATTTTATATGTTAAAAAATAACCTTCAAACTAAAATACCTACTAGTTGTTTTGCGGCGACTTTATTAGGCTTACGATACGGCCAATTTAACGATCTGACAACGATATATAAGTATATGAACGCTTCATATATATATCGCTTTATATCTTATCGTGGAGTACGCACGGTAAGAGAGCACCGACTCATAACGGATGTAAAGGTTCCACCACGATACGATACGATATAAAGCGTCTTCCTTTTTTGTAGGTACTGCATCGACTGCTTAGGCAGGGTCTAGTTATTATTATGTACCTACCAAAGAGATTTAGTAATAGTTAAATGTCTTTGGTACCTACGTACACGCTTCTAAAGTAATGGTCAAACTAGTGCTGTCAGGATGTCTGTCAGGTAGGGGTTTGCCGCTTCGAGTGAACGGTGCCAATATAATGTCCGACCCGGCCGAAATAGTAGTTGTGTGGGCTCATATATTATTATAAATACCATGTGACGTCTTGGGTCGTCCTCCCTTCAATTTGTCAGGCATTTTATCTTATCTACACAGCGGTATTGAAATGTTTAAATATATTGAATTAGCATTATGATAGTATGAACCCGACAAACGTGAACTAGCTCTTAAGCGTTCGTGTCGATGTGTCGATAGTGAGAACTAGACCCCATTGTCTACTATGTAATTTATACTTACTTAACACCCTAAAGCTTACAATAAAATATTTCAGCACCTAGTGTATCGCTTCGGTAGCCGTGATCGTCTAGTGGTTAGGACCCTACGTTGTGGCCGTAGTAACCCAGGTTCGAATCCTGGTCACGGCAGTGTATACACTGTTACGGCGGAGCTATCTTTTTGTTATTTTATTACTTTTATTATTATGTTAAAAATAAGTTCCTACATTTTAACTTCACATTAATCGCGATCCCAGCCATAACCGAGTAGTAAGCAGATATCGCAGCAGCGAGGTAGGTATTTTGTTTAGAATTTAAAAAGAGGACCTGGCTATCCGTTTGTAATGCAAGATTAACTTTTGTCAAGTTATAATATTTATATTACGCCATTCAGTTAGGTAATATTTGGATATTCTTTACTTATTGTCATCTAAGCGCCATCTGTTGATCATGCCATGAACTAACACGGATTCCTGAATTATACTCTGCTATAGGGGCTTTCGTAATATCCGTGTGCAGCAGTGTGCTGTGCTTTTACAAAATTGTTAGTCTCTCTTCGGCCAAACGTAGATGGCGTTACTTGTATTTGTTTTGGTACAATAACCACGCACCGCAGCTGTTCGCTATCACAGAAATACGTGAGAGAAAAGGAGTGGTGATTAGGCCTGTGTTTGCCAAAAAATAAGTTTTTTATATGGTTCACGGATGTTTTTCGGCTTGTGGTGGTGCGACATGATAGTGGAAGTGGTGCTACGCGTGTCATATCGTTTGTAGTCCTTAAAAACAACGTTAATTGGTGCAATTCGCGATGTAAACGTTTGGCTATGACGTTTACTACGGTGTTTTGTGTGTTTGTGTGAGTGAGTCGTGACAGCATTGGCTTGCCGTTGAAGCGAAACTCCTAACGGAATATTGTGAATGATTTTTGGTAAGTTAGAATTGTTTTAGACGTTTATTTAAATACCTTTTCTTTACAAATGGTTGTGGAATGTAGATGTATACATTTGACCTCGATAACACACATACACGATACTTCTAAATTAGTTTTTTGAGCGATTCTTGCATTTAATTATGCTGATGTTATTTGGTGTGCGGTTTTATTGTTATTTTAATACTAATATGTCAATTAATTTACATCTTGCGACGAATTTTTATTAGGTTGTTAATTGTTTGGCAACTATACGTATACCGCCTTTCTTCTTTTGGAATTAGGGCTTAGAATTGTTTGTCAAATCACGAGTAAGCTTCCGCATGCGACTTTACCCTTGTGAAACACGTACTGTTAATCAACAATTTCTGTATTTACTCCATCTATATTATATGGATATGTATTATAGTATATGTTTAAATAATTCTGTGTAACTGCAACCTTCGGACGGACGACAGCTGTTGTTAGACAGGAGATAATAGAATTTGAACTGCACCTCCGGATTAAAAAATTAAAACCACTCTGCTGTTCTAGTTCCAACCCAATGGTCCTGGGTTTAATAATCCTAGATAAATATGCGTCTATGATGCTGTGTATATTATAATAGGTAGGTATGTATATAAACATTTTATAATTATGTAGTGTCTAAGCATTGCGATTTCAACAAGAAATTTCTAACAGCATGGCCATTTGGTTTAGGATTGATCTATATGAGAATTCTATCCTATAAAAAATAATAATTAGATAGAATAATAAAGGTAAACAAGCCGTAGAAACTTTCACATTCGAACCGAAATAAAGTAGATAGGAAGGTAGGTACAATTGTTATTGAGTCCACTTCAGTATTTTTAAACCATGGTTTTAAGTTTTGTCTTAATGGAGTAGTGCCTTAACTCAAAACGACTTTTGGGACATACGAGTAACAATAAATAGATGATCTTGTCATAAAGACGGATCCTAGTCGTTAACGCTCAAAATATGAACTGATTCATTATTTAATCATGCTGCTTGTCTTTAGAATGTTGGATTGACATTGATGAGATCTCAGTGACAAATTAAGACTGTATATGTACGAAACTCAAATCTGACCTGTCTACTAATGGGGTAGGTTTCACAAAGCAGGCGATAAGTATAAGTTCCCGTTTGCATGCACAACCTAGCTAGAAGTAATTAAAACCAATGGATTTTGTGTTTGCACAATCAGCCACTGGTTAATGAACAACTTTGACGTTTGTACACATCTAAATACCTTAAATTATGAGACAATTTTCTAATGTCACGCACGATATAGACTTGACAATAGAAAAACTTATATTCATTTTAACACGTTAACAGTATTCAATTTCAAATTATTACTTAACAATTATCATCGTGTATAAATCCATAGGACATTCATTCTTATTTTGTTTCGTTCCACCTAATCAATTATAACGAAAAATTAAAAAAAAAACATATGGAGCAGTGAGCACCTGCTTCACCAGCTGAGTATTATAGTATAGCTCTTAACTTGTTTGAGTCTCGAGTACCTAATAGAGTTAATTGCTTGCGCATACATAATATGGCTGTTACTAGCAACCGCCCGTGACTTCGTCTGGGAATTTACTTTTTTATTCGTACTCGTTTTGTTTCGATGGGGCGTTAAGGTTATTGAATGGCGACCACGAATCAGCAAACGTAGTAGAGAGCGTTCCCAACGCGATGGACCCATGATCTGGTCAGGGCGGCGGGGAGCCGAAGGATGCAGGCGGCAAAGGATCGATCTACGTGGAAAGCAATTGGGTAGGCCTAAGTTCAGCAGTGGACTTCGAATGGCTGAAATGATGATGATGATGATTCGTACTCGTTTTATTCTTATACTTAATGTGGCCATCAATGTTACTAACTGTCCTAAAATTGAGATTATGACTGGTGTAAACGCAAATATATACAATGAGTTTAAAGTAAAGTTTTACAAAAATTTCAACTTGAATCTTTGGATTACTTATTTTGGATTGACCTATAAACTTCTGTTTTAGTATCGTGAATTAACAGATTTTGCTTCATTCATCACGTCCTGTTGATTGAAGCTATTTCTTTATTACATATTATCACAATCGGTCTAGTGGCAAAGCTTTTCAAAAATGTGATAATCATATAAGACAGACAGACTTACGTGTATGTCGTTATTAGTTCAGGTAGTTTATAAGAACTGTGTTTATTAGGGCGGTTATTTATTATGTATTATGCATAAAATTAATTATGCCCATAATTATCTCGTGGATGCGTTTTTATAAAGTTAATTTAAGTATCTGGAGTAATATTTACAATCTATTAGATCTAGCATGCATTTAGGCTTATCAAACGTAATCACTGTCAAGGAATTCCAAAATGTATGCAATAATTAATGCTGATAACTTGCAACAGATTACATAAGTAGGATAATATGCTATGGATGTTGATCGACCGAAATGGCGTGGAGGGCAGTCAGTATACCTGCTCGTGTCGTGGGTTTGATTTCCACACAGAACTAATCTTTGAGTGCTTGCATGAATATTTGTTCTGGTCTGGGTCTTTTCTATGTATATAAGAATGTATTTACAAAAAAATATTGTTTAAGTATGTTTATACGTTCTTTAGTATCGATGACACAAGTTCTTAATGATTCTTATCTTGGAACTAAATAATTGGTGTGATTGTAAGAGATTATTTATTTATATATAAACATAAAACAGAACTAATCTTTGAGTGCTTGCATGAATAATTGTTCTGGTCTGGGTCTTTTCTATGTATATAAGAATGTATTTACAAAAAAATATTGTTTAAGTATGTTTATACGTTCTTTAGTATCGATGACACAAGTTCTTAATGATTCTTATCTTGGAACTAAACAATTGGTGTGCTTATAAGAAAATTAAAATTAAAATATTATATGCTTTTGTCCTACAATACTGTGTCTATTAGTTAGTCAATTAGGTCATAAATATTACTACTTATACCCTTAAGGGCAAAGCTGTCTTTGCACCAAATTTCAGTACTTCGTATCGAATTGGTCAAGGCGGAAAAAGACGCATAAATATATTAGAAAAACAGAATAAAACCTCTGTTGTGTTTATTAAACATCACTGTAGTAAATATAGCAGTTTCACATACAATACGATAGGAAAAGTAAAGAATCGCGTATTATAAAGATAAATAAACATATTTTTTTATAAGACCATGTATGTGCTATGAATAACGTTTATCGCATGTACCGCCTATTAGAGATCCGTATTGAACTGTGGACTGCGGAGGCGTGAGGCCGAAGACCTCTGTGTTGCTAAGTAGTGGGCGCGTTTATTGCCCATATACTTATACTATTTGAGTCGGATCTACCCATCAAAGAAGTCGGCCTTACTGATACCTACGTAGTTTTATCTGACAATTATAAATAAGTATTGTTCTTGTCTTTAAGAAGACGGGTGAAAGAAGATTGCATTCAACAGAGTTGCGAACGTGTGGAGGGACTAAAATGGATGGATGGATACATATATACATACAATCACGACTGTTTCCCCGAAGGGGTATATACGCCCGCACTTCGACATTTATATTGTTGGTCCCACGTAATAGTTGGCGAGCCTATTGCCGCTTTCCGGGCACTTTTATGTTCGCCAGAGCCTCGTCCGTTGATCGGCAGGTGCACCACTTGCAGGTGGGGTTGGCTTGGGCTCCAAAGATTTTATCGGGTGTAAGAGAAAGATGACCATGAAGAGTGTAAATGCGAATGACCAAGGTAAATGAAAGGAAAAGATCTGCTACGATGATGCCAGATACACCAGGAGCATAGCAGAGCGATGATGATATCTTCCTAGAAGACAAGACTACGCCACGAGCAGATCAGGGCGATGATAGCAGAAGACGATAAGGCTGACGCGTTGGTCTTCCCATGCCTTGAAAGATTGCTAAACTTCGTATATTTGATTAGTGGAAAACAAAGTACATAATAATTTTTTAAATGTCCAATGGCGTAGTAAAATTTTTAGTCTTTATAAATGATTAAAAGGATTAATATTTTAATCGTGTTTATTTTATTAAACCAATATTCTTGAAAAATCAAATAAATATTTTTTTGCAATATGACTGTCAAGAAATCAGAAAAAATACAAAAGTGTATACATTTTTTCAGTACTATATACTTGTTTGTAAAAATGTAAACCATATGCTAACATACATGTCATCATAATAAAAAAATATATTAGTGTCATATTTTTTCACAGTGTCAATCAAAATAATCAATCATCAAAATTTTTCGTTTTATGGAAATTACTTTTAGAAGTATTTCAAGAAATGGTATAAAGTTACTGCTTCGCAGGTTGTTCAAAATGGCATCCAAGAAGGTGCCGGCGAAGCGTAGCAGAGAACAGAGCGAGAGAAGTATCGATGCCCTCCCTGACTTGGCAATTGCCGCCATTACGTCCTACAAGAGGCAAAAGGAAGTCAGCGAATTTGTATATTTCCTCTTAGACGCCTTGGACCACAATTCGGACTGGCTCAACACCATCGTGAACAAACAGAACGATTTCAGATGTGGTTTTATGGTCGGAGCCGGGCCAAACCGTTTCCAGCTGCAAGAAATCATATACCCCTCAACTAGGCAAGAGGATCTCAAGCTAGAAGTCGAGCTCAAAGATTCTGAGGACTATGACAAAATTGCTATAGCAGCTCTGCTTAAAATTTCCAACCAGGACATTGATAGTTTAATAAGGTACATCAAAACAAGGCTAAGTGATAACGTAATGCTGAAAGAAGATTTATTGAAAGGTAAGGCGATGGGTGTGAGTTTCGCGGTGCTGAGACCCTTGTCTGAAAAGCAATATCGAGTAATGGAAAGAATTGTGATTGGAAATTCTACGAAAAACCCCATAAAAGAAAGACATCGAGGTGAGAGACTGTTCAGCGGACCGGTGTTAAAAAAAGCCAAACGAATTGCATAACGCAGCCGAAATTTTACCGGAAATCTGATAGCTTGCTAATAATATAAATTGAGGAAATATTGATAATAGAATTTTGCTAGGTTTATTAGAAACTGCCGGTCCTTGCAATTATACTGTAGCAGATACTAGATAACTCGTAGACATATTTAGCAGAGTGAAATGGTCAGTCATCCTGGTAGACCGCACCGCACCGCAGTGTCATGTAGCATGTAATGGCTGCAATTTGGTGAATGGCAAAATGCGAAACTCACTGTAAATTACACTCATTTTTGAAATGATAGGCTCCGATTACCTCTGATGGATTGAAATGGCGATTTTGCGGTGAAGGGACACATTCAGACTATAAATGTATATTTGAATCATCTCAAATTTTTGTGCGTTATTTATAATTTTCATTGTTATTTTAAAAAATATAGAAATATATTTAACTGAAATAAAATTTTTACTAATTTTGATTTTGTTTGACAATTAAAATTATTTATTACTTTCATTAGTATTTTATTTAGTAATCTTTACTGGAAAGTACTGACGAAACATGTTTCCGGGTTACAGTAATCACCACAAACATGTTACAGTAATTACTAGCTAGCATATTATTGGTGTCTGCATTTATAAATCTGTGGCTATATCAATAGCGTTTGATGTTATTGCTTAAGTACATAAGAAAGTCAAATTCTTTAAATCTCATATCCTAGCATCATCCCGGTTGCCCCAGACTTATGTCTCTGCTTACTGGTCTAACCACATTTGGCGGAACTTCTGCTATTACATGGAGCGACTGCCATCTGACCTTCACAACCCAAAGGGAAACATCATTTTTTGTTTAAAAAAGTCGTCAGAATATTAAAAGGCTCTTATTTTCTAATAACGGCTGCCACAGATGTGCCTCGGAATGCATGCTCTTGCTCTAGCAAGCGATAATTACGCACATATCTTCGAAAAGTCATTGGTGGGCCACCAGGGTTTCAACCCTAGACCTTCTGAATTAGAAGTCTATGAGTCTCGCTACTAGGCTAGCCTTGCTGAGACGGATGGCTCAAATCATTATTAAATGTGGAATCGGACTTTTTGGCGGAAAAGGAAATCGTCATGTCTGCAGTTTTGTTTTATTTTTTTAAATTTGTGATATTTCAAACATTAATGTGTAATAATGGTGGATTATTAACCGTTAAGTGATTGTGAATATACATGAGTGTTGGTAAATGAAACAAAACAGTGCAACACCACTTTTCATATTCTCTCAATAGGTCCATATGAAATCTGAGTACAGTCCCACATCTTTACTTCAGGGTTTAGGGGAGGGCATCTCATTTACCATTTATCATCTTTATCACCACTCATTCTCATGTACTATGATTTATATGTTATTATTATTATGTCTCTTACTTGACACTGGCTAAATGTGCTAAACGCACGATGTAATTATTTAAAGGAAACATAAAATAAAAAAATGTGGAATCAGTTATCAGTTAGCTTAACTTTTTTTACTCGGGCCTCGAGAGTGGGATGTAGCGAAGCAGTTTTTTCCGGAAACGCTACTATTAATGTAATTACAAATAGTATTTGATTTTTCTCTTTTACGGCATGTTAATTAAATAGTTTTCTATGTAACTTTGCTGTGCAGCCATAGCGTAAACTGTACCTCAATGCCCAATTTTCGTCTTATGCAGCGAGCGGTCGCCTACCAAAGATCAATATCTCGCGAATCAGGCCACCCGTGCGCGAACTACAGATTCAAATCCTTCCGTCGATAACTTATTGCAATAGATTTCGCTGTTACCCAACTGTGAACAGTGAAACAATAGTTTTTCCCACCCCGCCTTCACCTGAGAGCACACTTCTCAAAGAACCTCCGTTTGTTAAACTATAATGTACCTACATTGGGTGGATCTCATGGTTTTCTAATGATGAGAAAACGATTCTTTTATATGTAGTCTGTAGTCTGTAAGTGAATGGGTAAAGTACTAGTCCTGACTGACAGTTTCATTTAGCTAAGCGCAAATGATTGAAACAAGAGTCATAATTGATAAAAAGGGTCATTTCATAAAGTAATTAATTGATATAATATGCAGGCGTAAGTTGCAGACGTTTGCTATTATTTTATACTTATTGCAAATTAAAATATAACTAAAAATCGAATTTGAGTATTATTTGTTTAATATATATATACTGATATAAAGTTTAGATTAGGCAAATATCAGATTTTAATCGACTGGAAAGAATTGTTATATCGTATTCATATTATTTTTCGTGTACGATAGCATTACTATTGTCTAAGTTTCCTCCCTCTCGTCGACTGTTCCAATTTCAATATTGTTTATATTTGATTGAAAGCCTGCTGATTCGGGTATTCCTTCAACTCAAAGAAACTTAGCGATCTGCTTATCTGTATACATAAATCAATTTGAATCATGACTAAGGCCGAGTCCCTTCTCAGCCCTTTTTCTGCCACCATACGGATTAAGGGGCCGGCTATTGCGTAATTGGCGTAATAGTTTCTTGATTTATTACTTCTTTGTGTTTTATCGTTAACGCATGCAGTTTTATTTGCTTCTGCTTGTGCCTACTGTAAAACTGACGCAACTATATTTTTATAAAGTTTTTTAATAATGAGGCTATCTGTCTTGTAAATATCACGTGGTGGGTCCTAAAATGTAGTTTTTTCGAGGGGAATTGAACGAGGTCATGCAATTGCGAAGTTAGTTCTTAGGTGTGTGTTCTTAGGGTGTCACCCTAAATCAAAACGCCGATTTTTATTAAATGTGGAGCATAGCAATATAAACCATGGAAGATGGCATAATGCCGACAAACTGTTGCACAGTTTTAATTATTTCTTAGTATTATATCGAAATATGACTAGCTCTCGTGAGACTCTACAAACTGTATGACAAGCAATTGAAGATTCTAGTGGCAGCTGCAGCTAGTCTTTTAAAAATATTTTCACAATATCCAAAAAACTTGTCATTGAATTTGAAAAGGTGATGCTTAGAATCATTCTTATTTATACATACTATTTCCATGTATTTTGCTTGTAGCGAGTGTTTGGTTGTTATTCCTCGAGTCGCATTCAGAACAATATATTTTATTTCGCTCCGTTGTCGCTTGTCAACAATCCCGCGAGCATCGCCGCGAGAATTCTTCCTATCCAAGGTACTTTATTCCTAGAAAATACAAGGACGTGACACAAAACAGCATAAATATTAGACGTAGACATTATGGACGTTGAATCCTTAAAGGAGCATGGAATAAAAGCTGGGCCAAGTGGAATTCCCCAATCGTGGAGGGCTGCCTGAGATTCTGACCACGGTTCAGATTTAATTTACATCAGCAATGCTCCGAAGAATTCCCTTGTTCTCGACGCCTTAAACATATTTCCTTTCGAACAGTTTTATAATGGCTCCGTTTTATTTTCAAAGTATTTTCACTTTGCTTTCTAAATATTTGGTTTTATCACACTTTGTTCTGGTTTATGAAATAGAAATCAATTTATTGAGATTATCACCTGTGGATCCACGTTTGTTTCAATGTAAAAGCTGCAGATATAAATTTTGCAATACAAAAACACAAAAACTTATCTTTAAATGTTTTATCTGTAAATCTACAGATCAAAGACAATTGTCACTGCACAGACTAAGATATTTCGTACATAATACAAAAGGTACGATAGTAACATCATAAAATTATTAATGAATGCAATTGATTACCGAGAAGCTGAAGCAGATACTCAATGCGTTCAAGATAAAATAGGTGACAGCAAATATTTACTATGTGTCAACGCTCCAGATATATTCAAATCGCATGAAATCTGGTCCAAACCACAAAGACAAACGTCGAACGAGTCCCATATTTAATACAACGCTGAAACCTCGACGAAATTGCGAAACGAGGTAATAACAATTTCAGTGGAACAAATAAATGCATCAACGACACCGACTCTCATAAAAAACCTTCATAAAACCGAACCGCTTTTAAGGTTAAATTTTTATTTTAAACATAGAAAGGGATTTTGATGTCCCCCCACGTCGTGAAAATGCGTTATCTTCAGATTTAGTGCTTGGGCAATGATAATTCGAAGTCGTGGCGAGCATGCTCCGCGAAATATTTCTGATTTACTAGTGACATATTCTTAAAATATTGCTGCAGACGTTAACGCACGAATAGATACGTATAACGATCTGTGCGCTGGTTTGTTTTTGTAATTAAACCCGGGAAATGGGTTTGGTTGACGGCAGAAATATTATAGCATCTACTTTGATTGATGCACTTGTGATTTATTGAGGGTTTGTTTATTTCTCTTTTGTATCGTATATTTAGATGGTTGTTATTTTAACTGTAATTGATATGTAGGAAGGCGATAAATTTGGTGGTACTTAAGATATTTTGTAATTTGCTAGCATTTTCACTGATCCCAAGTATAGATCACACATCAAAACGCACACTAGCTGACATTTATACAAAATTCTTTGTCGCGACTCTCAAGTATGTGATGAGTAGGTACATGTGTTAATTTTTTTTTCATCAATGCGCTTGCATTAGATTGATTCAATGAAATTAATGCATTTACTTATTTATTTATTTAGATTCCAGTCCCCAAGAGATCTATTCAGTGGACTCCTAGTCAAATAGTCAATCCAGGTCAAAATAATTAATCCTAGTCCCCAAGAAACGAAATCACCTAGTTTGGGGACTACCAGCCAATCAATATTGTAGATACTACCCGTTAGAATTATAGAATTTTTTTTTTTTAAAAGTAACTATTAAATTTCTTAAGTTATCTTCAAGTAAGTACGGTATGGAGCGCTTTGATTCTTTTGGACTGCATCGACTGCTTACCATCAGGCAAGATGTAGTTATTTATTATAACGTGTCACACAATAATAGTAAGAAATCTACTTCCTGTAATGGTACAATCAGCTTCCTGAATAATAAATTGCTGTTTCGCCAACCCTTTTACCCTTTATTAGGGACAACATTTACCAAAAGTGTACCTACGTCAAATATTTACACTTGTACATCACTATAATATAATAAGTATACAAAGATACAATGAAAGAAAAATTTCGAGCAATATATTTAAGACAAGCAGCCTTTTTTTGGTAAATAAATAATAATAAATAAATAATATTTTCTGACAATTACACCAATTATTTAGTTCCAAGATAAGTATCATTAAGAACTTGTGTTATGGTTACTAACCAACGGATAAACATACTTAAATACTTTTTTTTTCTTAATATACATAGGAAAACACCCAGACCAGAACAAATATTCATGTTCATGCACACAAAGATTTGTCCTGTGTGGGAATCGAACCCACGATCTCTGGAGTGAAGTGCAGGTATTAATGCATTTACGCCCTATGTCGGGCTCCCTGGCCAAGATAGTGGTGGCCAGGACTACCGACTAAACCCCACTATTTCCTGCTCCACGCAAGGTGCCAAGGAGGTAACAGAGTAACCTTATCCTTCGTTGGCACTGTACGCCTGTCCGTGTCACAGACTCGTTGTATTTTTTTTCCAAACTGTTGTTTGATCTCCCCCTGGATAGGCAAGCAGCCTATGCCAGGTTTTGCAAGCGTTTCTTTGCTTCATGTTGCTACTTTACTTAATTTGAAAATTTTCCCCAGACAGAGTCTTCTGAGAACAGTTTATTATTTTTCCTTTTGATCTTGAATTTTATAAGTACATTTCTTACGGTTTACCCCAAGTTAAAATACATTTTAGGATATTTATAAGGTTTGGTAAAAACACCGCTTGCAGTCAATTACCAAGTTTGAAGGAATTCATGCATGAAGAATCTAATTGTTCTTTGTTGGATATCACGGTAATTGTGTGATCACGAGGTCTTTGACGCTGTGTATTGATTGATTGGTGACTGGAGTCAATTGGCAATCATATAATCAATATTAGAGTTCTTATTCATGCTGATGTTGAGAAAAGATTTATTTAGTAATAAATCTATATTAAACCTTGTAGTATAAAAAAGAGAGAATATATATATACTTTTTATTGACAAAAAAAACTTTAAAAGTACCTGTTACAAATAACAATATTGTCAATCTAAGCGATGTTATTGCTAAAAAAAACTCTACCAAACAACCCGAAGCAAAAGAGAAAAACGGTGGGCTGAGCACTAAAGTTGATAAAATCATTAAAAAAAAGTACTACTCGTACAAGTCGTACATGACGTTCTCAGTGCGTCCATTACGTAAGTATTCATAGACATCACATCTGCTGATCCCTCGACCCTCAACCCGCACCTGCTTCCCCAACATGTCAACGGGACTTAGGGTATGACGTGGGCTTAAATAAAGACAAAAAGAAGGTTCTGCATCTCTGTTCTGTAGCTCTTGATAAAAGTTTTGAAATAATAAAGTTCTATTATCCTGTGGTCATGAAAATCTAGTGGAGATACATGACGTGATAAATGTAGCCTATGTTTTAAATAAAAAAATCAGGGAGCTGTTAAAATTTAATGGTTATTTTTATGAATTAATAATTTGATGAATCAATATGTATGTAATAAAAAAAAATTGTTCGTATAATGTAATAAATGTCCAATGAATGTAATAGAAAACACAAATTAAGAATTGTAACAATTCGTTATGTTGTACGTCTTGTACATTATGGCAAATCACGCGTTCTTGCACTGTGTCATAACCCTTAATGTATTAAATAATAGTTCTCAATGCATGCACGCAGTCACCGATTTGCCGGTATTTTTGCCCTCTGTTTTAAAATGAGTTTCTGTCAATCTACATACTTTTTTGAAATGTTAGTTGGTGTTGTAAATCTAGTCAATAATAGTTTTGTATTTTCTCTTCAAGTGAATTTTGTAAATTCTTTTGAGAAAATAAATGTCTTTAACCGTAAATGAATTATGAATGTCTTATATTCATAGTTAAAATATTCACATTGCGCTTGCCTACCCAATAATTTAAAAATCTTCGATATATCTCCTATAAGAAGGGCTGATTTCCCGGAAAACCCTTTTTTGATAAACAGGTCGCTTGATCGAACCCCGGCGGTACCCTGCCTTGATAATATCTCGTCAGTGGACAAATTTGTATGTTATGGTCCCTTTTTCCTTCTCCAGAAACCGCCCAGACACGCCGTATGGCGTCCATAATAAAGTGGGTCAAAACGGAATAAATATATTATTATTTAGGGTACTACTAGTTGACGAGTTGAAGGTTATATTTATATGGGTTTTTATTTGAGTTTATTGTTTCTACTGGTTATTCTTTGTGTAAAGAGTTTTAATCTATAAGCTTGCCGTTTTATTAGTAGTAATTACGTTCGTTTAAATTAGCCAGGCCATATGATATGCCTAGGAAAATAGTATTTTTGGTTCAAGGTTTTTTTTTAACCTATAAAATATTAACTAAATAATATTTTGCTTTGTCTACTAAGGGTTAACAAAATTAATTCAGTACCGAATCTATCCGGTATTAATTCATAAATAGCGACATTTTATAAAACGCACATTTACAATCGGTCGACGACATAATACATTACAAAACAGCTTGTTCATAATTTTGCAAGACAATTGGCTTGTAGTTTTTTTTTATGGGGTATGTTTTATGCCTTCTGCTTACAACCTCTTTCTGCTTATCAAATCATCACTTTGTTTTTATGTTCAATAATTTTTGTCCTGGCCGAAAAACAAAACATGACGAGTTTCTTGCCTGATTCTTCACTAATCAAACTCCTACCCGCTCTGAATAGGCGCGTTAATTTTCAAGGAGACGTTCATAAGAGCTACATTATGCTTCCTTATGACGAACAACGAAGAAAGATTCGCGATTTGACAGTCCTATTTAAAGTAGTTAGTAGCTTTATCGATTGCCCCGAAATTTTGGAACAAATATCACTCAACGTGCCTCAGAATTACCCTCGCCACACTATTTCAATTATTTTGACCGTACCTCTCGCTAGGACTAATTTAGGTTTTAACTCACCTTTGAACAGAATATGTCGTTCTTATAATAGACAGTGTGCTCTATCGAAAGACCTCAATATTTTTACTGATTCACTAGTAAATTTATCTTGACTGTATCAGAACCTCGAAAGATCAGTTAGTTTATTAAGGCTCTTTTTAGGTTATAACAATTTAAAACATCTTCAACTGTCTCTTTTTAAATTTTCTTTTATTGATTATATATTAACGCTGTTGCACTAACATAGTTATAAGCTTATAATAATTGTCTGTTTTGAATGCTGTAGATACCTATAATAGGTGTACATACCAGAACCTGTTCTATTGTATTGTAATTTCAATTTTTAATCTTTAGTATGTCCACTGTTGGTATCTCTTTTAAATAAATAAATAAATTGAGCCAAATTTTAATTTAAAAAAACTTCTAACCTATATTCATAATTGAATTTGAATTTAGGTTACAAGCCAAAGTCAATTTTTTTTCATAAAAGTTAGGCTCAATGAAGCTCTCATTTCGACTTTTAACCTAATTAGGTCACTGGGTTCTGGGGGATTGAAAATACCTATTTACAGATATAGATATACAAATTAGATAACGCAAGTACCACGACTTGTAGTAAAATCAAGCTGCACTTTTTAACACCTGATGTGACGTCACTGCGTGAAATCGTTCATGTCACAGTAAAAACAACAACAGACGCGCGCAGACTGTAAGTAGCGTCGGTCGGACTTCTTGGCGGGAAAGTGAAGCGTCATGTCTGCAGTTTTTTCAAAAATTTGTGATATTTCTAACATTAATCAAACAAAACAGTGCAACATCACTTTTCAAATTTTCTCTCAAGGGGTCCATGTGAGATCTCAGCAAGTCCCACATCTTTACTTAGGACTCAAGGGGCTTAAGGGAGGGTATCTCATTTACCATTTATCATCTTTATCACCACTCATTCTCATTTACGTATATATTATTAATTTAATTATATATTATTAATATATCACTTACTTGACACTGGCTAAATGTGCTAGACGCACGAAGCCATTATTTAAAATAAAGAAAAGTAGCGGCGGTCAACCTCGACAATTGCTCGGGGTTCGGACACGCGAAGTACGTGCATTTGCGTTATCTATTCTATATTTATTTCTGTGTACCCAATATATAAGGTCGCAGTCACACCTACGTTGTTTTTTGTTTCGAACAAATTGGTTGTGCTTATTGATTTGCACAGCGGCTCGCCAATCCATCTCTGTCTGAAATAAAATGTCCGAACTTAAAATATGAAAGGCCCCAGAATCCCGCCTCTCGCCCGAGTTGTCCGGACGTCCGTAAATATTGTTAGATAAAATATATCATTGCTTGTCCCAGTGAAATGATAAACAGTGTAGTATAGTTGTAGTGGGAAAGACTTCAGTCACATACTAGGAAAGTCCAGGAGCGCTGTTTTGTTGTCACAAGTCGCGTCTTTTTTTGTAAAAATGTTTTATTTTAATATATTTTATTTACGCAAAAACACAGCTTTTAAAATCTATAGTTTTTTTTTTGGCAAAGTAACAAAATATTTGCCAGTACTTAACAAATTAAAGAAACGATACTACTTAGAACTATCGTTAGCATTGTTGTGTTTGTGATTAAATCGTCTTTAAATTTTTGCCCTTGTAGCCTAAAATCAATGTCCTAAAATAACGTTCTGATATCCACATTGCACTATGACCTCATAAGACGTGTTTTGCTTGACGCTTGTTGGCGAAGTTCAAATAGTTTGCAACTTGTGAATAAATGGCGTCAAGCTGAGCTTTGGGCCCCGAAAATGTGTTTCTACGTCTTTTTACGATCATTCATAACATTTCTTATTTGTCTGCCTTGTGACTTGTATTGTGACATTTTTGCACAAGTTTTTTGTTACCAGGAAGGTTTCTCTTTATGGCACAGCTTGGTAGACTGTGATTCACCACAGTCCTGAATATTCTGGCAATAAATATGTAGTAAGTACTTAGGCATTTGAACACGAAATAACAAAATAATTGATAGATGATGACGAGTTAAATTAAAAAAGAGGTCATTCTCAGCCTTTTAACGTTAAAATAACGAAAGGTGATAGGGATTTAGGTCATGTTCCACCATGTGGACCCAGTGCCGATTGTCAAGCCGCCAAGCTTTTGATTTTGCCAAACGGCAACCACACTATTGACACTACGTTAACGTTCCGAAGCACTAAAGGCACTTAAGCCTTCCTAACCACGGAAGCACTCGACATTAAATGCCACACAAACGGTCACCCATTCAAAGACTGGCCTTAATTCACACTGTTTAAGTTCAGCAATAGTTTCTATTCAGCTAGTCTCGTGGTAGTTACGCACCTATACTTCCTGTAGTACTACGAGTTCCAGTAGTAGCATTATCTATTCTGTGCCCTGACCTACATCCATTTTGCGGAGTCACGTTTTTAATTAAACCGATTGCGTTAAACAAGGTAGGAGAAAGTATTCTTTATGCAAGTCACATGCCGCCCTATACGAGCACGAGCAGGACTTTACTGCTCGTATAATGTTGTATACTTGTCGTATATGTCATAGGGAGATTGTTGTATGCGGCAGTTTATAAAACGACTAAGCGAATGTTTACGGCATTTTAAACATTTTGGGTCAGTTCTTTTTTTGGTATTTGGTACAATTCAGAGGGTCTCAGGTTCAAACCCTGCTGACGCACGACGGTGACGTGGTTATGTGCGTATTTATCGCTTGCTCTGTGTCTCGGAAAGCACGCATATATAGAAGTCGTTATTGGGAAAACACCGTGCCATCTAATATCCTGGCAACTGGTTTATTTGCCTAAACTTCGAAGAACAGAGACAAGAATCGGAGACTTCCCTAGGACTAAATTTTTTTAGTCTTTTATATTTTGATAAATGCTGTCCCGAACCATGGAGTTATGGAGTTACGGAGGTCAGACGGCAGTCGCTCTTTGTAGTAAGTGAAATTCAGCCTAATCTGGAATGTGACATATTGCCACATAGCATATATTTAACCACGATACAGGAAATCTTTTATTTCAATATCTTGAAAGTATACTTTTTACTCATAGCAGATTTTTGTTAGACAACGACGATATGTCAATTGTTTTATAGGGTCGACGAACGTAAAAGTTCCCGGTAAGCGGCAATATGCGTCCCACCTATTGGCACCAACTATTTAATTGGCTTATGAATCGGGAGAAACTATCCTTGACGATTTTCTTGCACGTTCTTTTACGTTCAAGCTCCCGCCCGCAGTGAATGGGCGCGCTAGTTTTTAAGTTTTTACGTTTATAAGAGCTCTTTTGAGCCAAACTGGAATAAATAAAAATGAATTTTTAATTTTTTTTTGATGTACCTCTAGGAAACAGGCGTGAATATATATTTATAAAATATGTACCTAATATTTTTTAACAAATACACCAATTATTTATTTACGTTAAGTTAAGTATCAATCAGAATTTGTGTGACGGATACTAAATAACGAATAAATAAATGACGACCGTGATATGGTGTGGTGGCAAGAATACCCGCTCTTCGCTCCTAAGGTTGTGGGTTCGATTCCCACGCAGGACAAATCTTTGTGTGCATAAACATGAATATTTATTCTGGTCTGGGTTTTTTTTAATGTATATTATTTACAAGTATTTATGTATGTTTATCCGTTATTTAGTATCCATAACACAAGTTCTTAATGATACTTATCTTGGAACTATATAATCAGTGCAATTGTAAGGAAATACTCCAAAATCATCAACAAATGATCCAAATAACCGCTCAAGGTGGCTCAAGCTCCAATTATCTCAAGCCCATATGTGATCACATGTACCTGTAGAATTTCGTCGAGGTTTGAGCTCCGCATCAACTAAGTCTAAACCAAAGGCGGCTGCTTTTAAACATCTATTCCAAATAAATCAGTGAGCAGATACAAGAATTCTCTCAAAACACGCAACCTCCGTGGTCCTAAATCCCTGGGTCGGAAGTGGGATGACGAATGCCTACATTTTCTCCCCGGGACGGGATACATAATGCGTAAAATTACCAGCTCCAACTATCCCTGAATATATTTTATCGCGAGAAACGTATGAAAAATGTCTGCCTTTTAACCTCTGTGTTGTTTTCTTCTATCCACTCGATTATACTTTACTTTCTACTATATCAAGAATACTATTAGGAATCTACCATATTATTATACAGACTAATATTTTACTTTCAAGAACTTTGTATTTTCAATAGAAAAAAAATTTTTTTGGTTATTTATACTAGATACTGAACACATTTGGCGTATTTACATCGCGGTTTATTAACTTAATCTTTTGTAATTTTTTAGCAGTACGAATTTCTTATGTTTATTATTTAAGTAGATTAAATTTCTCCCTGTTTTTGTTATATCCAAGTATTCAAAATATCAGAATGTAATTGTGTACAATTAAACTCTCAAAAACATTATTTATTTCATTTAGGTAAAATATCTGACAAGCCATCATAGATGCATCCATACTATATAATATTATAAATGCTATGAAAAATCTCTGTCCATCTGGCACGTCAAAAGTACCAATTTAAATAAAAAAATTGTCAGGGTTGGAATAGGGGATCAATGTTTGTACAGAAAGTTTTCATTTTTAAAAACCTTTTTTGTTAGGTTTTTTATTAGCTGATATAAATATGATATTTAAAGATACTTTAACAAGATGCGCGATATAATCGAATGTCACGTAATCTAAATCTCGGGTACCACTAGTAGTTTTATATATCGAGCAGGCTGTTCTTTACCTTTTTTTTTTTTTGTTTTACGTCGGTAACAAAATGCATTTACGCACTGCCTTCCGGCCAAAGGGGGACCGAAAGGGGGTGTGGGGCTCACCACCGGCAGACACGACCGCTTAGTTCCCGGTAGTCAGTAATAAGGGCACCCAGAGTCGCCAATCTCTGGGTGTTACCTTTTCCCTGGCGCCTCCTGCGCCCTACCGGGAGGTACTCAGCCCCCCCACCACGACAAGGTGGAGACCAGTCGGGGGGGTAGGCTGTTCTTTACCTAGACTAGACCCTAACAGAGAAGGAGAGAGAGGTGAAGTGGAGTTTTATCAGGAGCCCAGTCGTAGGCCGGCTTATACAATAATTCTATATACACAATATAACATTTAATTTAAATCGCTTAATAATAATATAGCCTATATTACCCACAAACAATGTAAATTTCTATTATTGAAAGATTTTTTCAAATTGGCCATATACGTTGGAGTCTATTCAATACAAACAAACAATCAAATGTCTCCTCTTTGTAATATTAGTACGATCACAACCTGTAGCGACATCTATGTGATAAAATATGTAACATGGAGCGCCACCTAGTTTAATTTTTATATTAACATAACCGTAATTAGCAGCGGCCAACCCCGACGATTGGTCGGAGTTCGGACACGCGAATCACATGCATTTTCGTTATCTGTATATATTATATATCTGCTATATTTTAAGGTGAAGTCTTCACATACATAGCGCTATAAATTGATAAAAATACCCGTTGTATGTAAATATCATTTGTGAATACGACTCGTTTTTGTGTCTACTCAAACTTTAGTGAATATTAATACACTTAAATATTCGTTATATACTACAAGTACCTATATATCTACTGAGTACTTAATATACTTATTCGTACACTATATGAAGACCCCACATAACATGGAATCATATCTGTAATAATTTTAATCCTGATTAAAAAAAATTAACTAAATCTAAAAATTATGTCTCCTACCTAAAAATAATTCTCATTGCTCAGATGTATGATTTTCTATTGACTTAAGATTAACTTGAAATTTTACTGTTTAATATTACTTATACAACATAGTGCAACGAGCATCAAAAATATCTCTCACTTCAACATAAACTTGTATAAAACCTTACAAAAGCATTTCGAATTAATTCAGAATTCGAAACTGGTAAACATCCAGTACATAACTAAACTTATTGTTATATAAATAAACAGCTGTTTATTTGTTGCTACTTAATATACTGAGCTCAGTATTTAAGTAGCAACCCATCTTTATATCACACCTCCGCAACAACTTTATTATGATAGCGCAAACTATGCAGGCTTTACAGAAATATTTGAAACTCCCCGCTGCGATACGATGCATAAGAGCCTCGGCTGCCTGGTCACGTCTAGCTACGTACACTGTTTTAATTAAACAACGATTTAACTTGCAGCCGAGATTGTGAGTTATACTGTAGCTAACAGTATAACTCACAATCTCTCAATCTCTCTCAAAATCACAAAACAAAAATATTAGTAAATAAATTTTACTAATCTTCTATTATTTGGTTTAATTGGCGCCCAACGTGGTATTAAACTGGAAGTTAACAGTTATAACTCACAATCTCTCTCAAAATCACAAAACAAAAAGATTAGTAAATAAATTTTACAAATCTTTTTGTTCAATTGGCGCCCAACGTGGTACTAAACTAGAAGTTATATATAACTTATTTTGTGTTAGTTTAAAATACTTGTCCTATAGTATCCATTATTGAATATAATTTTATGATAGATCTAGTATTTTTAGTGTAATACTCCGGGAGAGGTTGTGCTGCAATGACTTATGTAGCGACAGCCCGCCCTATTTTATGTCTTTAACATTAGCTGATTAACTTTAGTAATGTAATAGATTTGTAATTTCATCACATTAATTTGTGTTATGTGTGTATTTTTATATAGTTATATTTGTGTATGCATTTGTTTGCATAGTCCACGCTTAATTTATCCCTTGCACAACAAACAAAACATCATATCCCACTTCGGCATTTAATAAGGTTACTTATTTACCATATTAAATGCAGAAGTGGAGGAATTTACTGTGTAACAGCTAATCTTAAATTATTTAAACAATAAAGTATGAAAAATCTTTATCATCCACATCTGCTTAAAGTTTATGAAGAGAGCGCTACTTTACAGAAATATTAGGTCGGGGAAAAAGTCTTTTCGCATAACGTAGGTATAAACTTATTATAAAATTTTTTTGACTGTGCTATTTGTGTCTGGCTGATTTTGGTAACATTAAAAAGGTTCCATTATAAAGAAAAGAAAAAAATAAAAAAAAGTTGTTTCCCGCTATTTTTCATTTGTTTTTCTCTCCGTAAAAATGAGTGAATCTAATGAAGAAATTCGATATATTTTAAAATTTTATTATAAAAAAGGCAAAAATGCAACTCAAGCAGTGAAAAAAATTTGTGATGTTTATGGACCTGATGCAGTGTCAGTAAGAGTAGCACAAATTTGGTTCAAACGTTTTCAGTCCGGAAATTTTGATGTTAAAGATGCACCTCGCTCTGGTCGCCCTGTTACGAATAAAATGGACGCCATTTTTGAAAGAGTGGAGCAAGATCGGCATATTAGTAGTTACGATGTAGCTGAAGAACTGGGAATTGACCACAAAACAGTTTTGACCCATTTGAAGAAAGCTGGTTATACAAAAAAGCTCGATATTTGGGTGCCACACGAGCTCACTCAAAGAAACTTAATGAACCGTGTACTCATTTGCGATTCATTATTGAGACGTAATGAAACCGAGCCGTTTTTGAAGAGATTGATAACTGGCGATGAAAAGTGGATCACGTACGACAAGAACGTGCGAAAAAGGTCGTGGTCGAAAGTTGGCCAGGCTTCACAGACTGTGGCCAAACCTGGCCTAACACGAAATAAGGTGATGCTGTGTGTATGGTGGGATTGGAAGGGCATTGTTTATTATGAGCTTTTACCGCCCGGCAAAACCATCGATTCTGATCTTTACTGCCAGCAACTGATGAGATTAAAGGAAGCAGTCGAGAGAAAACGGCCGGAATTGATCAACAGGAAGGGTGTGGTCTTTCATCACGATAACGCTAGACCACACACATCTTTAGCCACTCAGCAAAAATTAAGAGAGTTCGACTGGGAGGTCCTTGTGCATCCACCATATAGCCCTGACCTTGCGCCTTCAGATTTTCACCTGTTTCGGTCTCTGCAGAATTCTTTAGGTTCTGTAAGGTTGACCTCAAGAGAGGACTGCCAAAACTATTTGTCCCGATTTTTCGATCAGAAGTCCCAAAGTTTCTACAGTAACGGGATAATGTCTCTGCCCACAAAATGGCAGAAAGTTATTCAACAAAACGGTACATATATATTGTAAATAAATGTAAATAAACTTTGAAAAAAATGTCTTGACTTTTCATACAAAAATACGAAAAGACTTTTTCCCCAACCTATTATTTAAAACTTTCTACTGCAAAACACTGTGATGCATTTGCCTTGCCTGGCTGGTCACGTTCAGCTACTCTTGTTAAATTAAACGGCATTTAACTTGCAGGCGGTGAGTTCCATTACAACAAAATACAATTTCCCAAGAAACTACACGCGGCTCCCATGGCGCCTAACTTGGTACGAATCTTTTCTTCATGGCAACTTTGGTGCAAATACAATTACGTGTAGTGTTACTAATTGTAACTTATGCAGCGGTGAGTGTTACAATTTTACTGCTTTCGTTTTATATTATTACTTAAGTAAATACATCTAGACTAATTAAATGAAGTCTAACTTTATTTTTGTCTAATTCAAATTGAAATTTTCTGGCGACTGCCCTTGCGTTATGGAATGAGCTCCTTGGCTAGGTTTTCCAAAGATATTACAGCATGGGGCTCTTCAAAAGGGGCGTGAAACGTTTTTTCCAGGGTCGGCAACGCCATAGTGATGCCCCTGGAGTTGCGAGCGTCCATTGGCTGCTCAGTGTTCACACTTTCCATCAGTTGGGCCGCATGCTTCAGTGTCAACTAGGTGTATAAAAAAAGAGTATGCAATGTCACTGCTGAATAGGCCTCCCCAATTGCTTTCCACGTTGATCGATCCTGTGCCGCTTGCATCCACCGTCTCCCCGCCGCCTTGACCATACCACCGGTCCAACGAGAGAGAGGCCGCCCTCTACTACGTTTGCTAACCGTCACCTAATTAAGTAAAAGGAAAAAGTACAAGTTCTTAAGAATTAGTAAGCTCATTTTGTGTGAATTCGAATGTGTGCAACGTCTATGACAGGTCATCATCTCAGTCTTCTCGTGACTACGAATCACTGTAGACTATTCGATACGATGTCGCCGATATGAAATAGTATAATTAACCTTAATTTAAATTCGTGAATGTGTGATATAATTGTTTTTATTGTGGTCTTACCTGTGCTCCAACAAAAATTGCACTGCTACAGTCACCCATGAAGTCACTAATGAAGTTCACATTAATCTAATTCCAGTTGCTGAAGCCGAATACTGTTTAGATTGTTATTATGTGTTTTAAGTAATATGTATAATTGCGTTAGATGACGAGACAACCAGGCGCTCAGTTTGCCTGCCGATAACACAGTTCAGTGCTATTTGGGGAAAATCTTGGCTATCACTTCAAAGCTCTTGCCACTCGCAGACATCAAAAAAGTGCTTTTCAATACATTTTTGATAGAATACAATCAATACTTCACCAAAGTGTAATTGTGACCAATGTATTTGGCAAGAACCTTCGTCTTCAATTTATTTATGATATTGTACAAAATAACGATTTTATTAACTCACTACGTTGTGCCTTTGAAGTATCTCACTAAGTGCATATTTGATGTATATTTTTGGCAAAAAAGCGGGTAGGACGCACCGTGAGTCTTTATTAAAAATTCAAATGGCGGAGATGAGTCTCTTCGTGGGTGAGGGATGCACTAGGGTTACCATTTCTATATTTTATAGTTCTGACGCACAAGCATGATGTTCAGAGAAAAGGTAGACATTTCTTTTGTCGAGAATTTTAAAATATAAAGAAATAATTTAATATTTTGTACATTGCTGTTCTAAGTAATCCGCGACTTGGTTAAATGAAAGGGGATTTCCCTATTTTAATTCCCCCATAAAGGATACGTTTTTTTAAAACTCTGGAATACGTGTAATTTTTTTTCTTGTGATAAGCCTGAAAGAAAAGATTCAGAAATTACAAACTTACATAAAAACTTTTATTCAGAAACCCTAAACCCCTACGTTCATTAATTTTTTTATTTTAAACCCTTTGATTATTTCGGAACTATTCATTTGAAATGCCTTAAAATTCGAGAAATATGTTTTACAATCTTATTGTTTTCAACTTACAAGACTATCTATATAAAAAATTTATATTTCAAAATTAAACTATTACTAAAATTTTATGAATAATCTCACCTGAAAATCTTTTGCTTTTTTTCTTACCAGCATATTCGAGAAGGGCAGTATCACAATTAATTACGGTCCAGTCCTGAGCTCTTCTCATAAACAAAACATGAGAGTCATTTTCCAACACGCAAACTCTTTGGGATTTTGTAACTAGCCAGCTTAATAATAGATAAGACCCAGTATGGATTTAACTTGGTTTTAATGACTATCAAATGCGTCTATAGCCAAACGGCTTAGCTAATAGCTTGCCTGCGCATAATCTGACGCGCTAAACACCAGTCCATATAAATCCTAACGGCTGGTAACCCTATACGAAGCTGATCTCCCGGATCATGATTGGACATTTTATATTCACTTCGGCAGATCGATGCTGTGCATGAGTGAATTATGAACCATGTTTGTAAAAATCACATGCCTTGTTTTTATGGCATATTTATGTTGATAGCTTGAGATGGCTTCATAGGGGTTCGCACATCCTTGGTCCTGTTGAAACTAGTTTCTAGCAAGAAATGTTATTATAAATACATACCTAGTGGAATAGATTTTTTATGTAAAACACATTTGACGTATTTAACTATTTTTATTTACTTTTTTAATTACTTTGCTCTAAAATAATTTATTGATTCAGGCGTTACTTTGCGGAAATCCATTGTAAGCAAGTGATGGATTAAAAATTTCTTGCGCTACATCTTCAGGTTAGATAGGAGCTGTTCTGAAACAACGATGTCTTTACGACCAACGCTCAAACGAGAGAAACCACTTACGTTCAGCTCTCACTCACTCTCGTTTCAGCGTTAGTCGTGTTACTAGTAATTCGTGGTTACGGAGATACTTATTGACAGATGTCCCCATAGAAAAAATACTAACTTAAAAGTCATCATCATGTCAGCTAATACAAGTCCACTGCTGAACATAGGGCTCCCCCCAATTTTTTTTTAATTTAACATGTCATAATAACTACATCCTTGTTTTTTACGTCAAATAGTCTCGAACCGTCTGCATCCACCGACTACCGCTGCCTTAACGACACTGCTGTCTTAAGCAGACCAGCTTTCTATCGGGGAGGCAGTCTTGTACAAAGTTTGCTCACGGTCGCCATTGAAGAACCTTAACCCCCCATCAGTCGATCCTTTCAATGGATCTTAGAGCTATATGCGCCTAACCTAAACTTAAAAGTACCACTACTAAAACATAATTAATGCACACGTTCGGATTCATACAAAATGACATTACTACATCTTGAGATCTTCCACTTGGTGGTCAGCATTGTGTCAGTGTAGTGGAGTATGACCAAAATTCATTGGTTTGTGAGATGAGGCATGTGCTCAATAGTAAGATGATAATGTGCTGAGATGGTTCTATCCATTTTTCTATTTAATATATTTTATTCATATAAAACGAATAGTATTAGTGTTTATTCATTTTAAAGTTTATGTGCTCTGCCTACTGCTTTCCTGTTCGGGTTGTCTGCAAGAGATCGCTTTTTGCGATAAGACCGCCCAGTTTGTTTGTTTCATATTACTTTCCATTGGAATTGCAGTTGTCTAATGCATCTTAATTAGAGTTACTGAGTCCACCTTGTCATATATTTTTTTATGGTCTTAAACTTTAACAGCTATAAGGCCGAACCTTTTTTCTGTATGTAATTAAGAAATCGCAACAATGTCAGAAATTGCCCTTAATTAATGGGGGAACCAGTCTTTGAACGTTTTATTTAATAAGGCTTTGCAGCCCTTCGTGCGTAATTGTAAATTAATTGAGATCCCAGCAAAAAGGGACCTCGTAATAGCTAATTAGACAAGCGATAAAATATATTTTACTAGCAATTTTAGCGTATTTCTGTTATGCAACTTTAAAAAAAACCTATAAAATATTGTGGATTTGCACAGTGACACTCGTCTCGCACATTATAAAAAGTCGTCTTAATTATGAAAGCTCGCAAATTTTGGAAAATTCAAAAATTATAGCTTTATTATATTAGCTATTTTGATTATTAACGAGGTATTTGTTTAGTCGATTTATTATATAAATATGTATCGATTACTATTATCACTGTGTTAGTCTCTAGTTAGTTAGATCTTTTTCTTATTAATAAAACAAAATCTTTAGAGTTAGTATAATTTTTAATGTAATTTGTTTATGAAAGTCCTTGCGCTTATCGGGATAATCGTATTCATCTGAGTAATAAAAAAAGTAATTCACATACAATCACAGCAATGATTAGTTTCTTCCGCATTATTTCGGTACAAACTCCCGAACTTTTAGTTTGTACTTAAAATATACCTATTAGAGAAAAGACAGTATTTATTATTTATATTCGTCACGGTCAACTCGGAGACGGTAAGCTGCAGCAAAAGGACTGCGATGATTTATTATTCTGTGAACGGGAAAAGTCTTAATCGACAAACAAGAAAAGGATGAAATATTTCTCACAGGCGGCGAGAGGTCTCAATCGCGGCTTCATTTAATTAAACGGAGCCTCATGGGATTTCTTCTGGTTCTTTAATATAATATTCTGTTAGCTTTATAGTCTGGCTTCGTTCGGTACTGGATTTAATATACGTGATTTCAAACATTTGGTCCTTGACTGGAGCTAGTTACTTCGCCCGTGTTGCGTTTACCCTTTTAGAGGTAGACTTTCCAAAGTTGGTACTGTCGTGGTCAAATTTCATATCATCATTGTAGCCTAAGAACTCCCCACAGCTTTCTTCTCTGTCTCATTTAATAAACTCATACACACACACTCTTATAATGTTAAGACGAATTTTTTACTAGACATAATCAACTCGTTTGCGATAAGTACTGGAAAGGTTCAGCGCGTCGGTCGAAATCCCCGGTACCTAAGTGACTTGAGCCACTGCTCTACCGGATGACCGGTCCACTTATCCAGTTATACAAAGGTCGTAGGTTCGATTCTTACTCGGGCGACCGTAGACGAGTTGATTCTTTCTAGTAAAAATTTCGTCTAATAAGTATATATAGCATTGTAAACGCGAAAAAATAGTACACAATGTTTTTTAAACCACAAGGTGGCACTAGGCTCACCTGATAAAAAGTGATTAGTGCAACCTATGAAAGTTTGCAATACCATCGCTAGCACGTTTATACATGTCACGCCTTTTTGAAGAGTCATATTTCTTTTTGGGAAACTAACAGTCTATTTGCAAGAATTATTTTATAAAGAGAAGAAACAAATACTAATTGTACACTTCATCATCATCATTATCAGCCCAAGGAAGTCCACTGCGAAACATAGGCCTCCTCCATAAATTTCCCGCGTGACATTTTGTAAACGGCTTTCTTTTATCTTGTATTAGATCGTCAGTCCATCTAACTTGTCTATCATTAATTGTATACTTAATTTATGTAACTTACTCCAAGTATCACAAGTTGTTCAGTATTGCGTCAAATAGTTAGGAGCACTCAAAGCGCCACATATGTCGAAACGCGCCCTAACGCTTTTACCATTACAGACGTGTGTCGATCTTTATGAGGCTTTTGATGTTATCAACTATACGAAGCTGAATGTACATTAAATGAATAATGACATTATAAAGGTACATAGGCGAATAAACTAACATTCAGAACACAAACTACGCTTGCCAAGTGGTGGCAAAGTTGGTCGCAATTACGACAATATATTACCTTTATTTTTTTCCTATTCAAATTGAATCAGCACGTCTTATCCCAAGGGAGTCGCCTAGATTAATTTCACCGTCCCTGTACAGAGGACAGGACTTTCTGCATTGTTAATATGAGTTTTATTGTGAGAGGACGAAAGGTTTTCTGCTGTTGTTATGCTTTGTCTGACGTGTGCCTCATTGTACAGGGTACGACTTATTGTTTGCGGACTTAGTGCTTGTACAAGTAAGTACTCTGAATATTTAGTGCTGTTGGTTATTTGCAGATGAAATGTTGCTTTATTTGATTAGGTGATAGCTGTGTTTAGGTATAACAGTTGGACGGTGTCACCGCCAACCTAAAATTATTGACTTTAGTTGGAAAGACGAAAAACTAACAACATTTATTAACGACTACTTTCAAGATAAGAAAATATATTAATACCTTATTGAAAGATGAATAGTAATGAGAATGGAGCGCTACTAGAATTAGTAAATCTATCAGTTATATTATAACCAGGCATTCAGCCCTAAAATATGACGAACAAATATTGGGCATATAATTTCGATGCAATGCGACAGTGTCAATCAAATGTCTTTCACCAGTGGAATGGCGAATATAGGAATATTCTGTCCTGCATGCGTCATTGAAATATCACTGTCGATTAGGAAACTTCGTTTTCAAATTTGTAGGTACATATTTGTTACTTCAATGTGCTGGTCACGCAACAGTTTTCCAAAAAGTGTCATTCAACAAGTCAACATTTTCAATACATATTTCCAAAGCCAATCTCCTCCCTTCATAGCCTTGCGCATGATTTTTCCAAAGTGTTTCAGAAACATATTTCGTATCAAAATCGTAGTAACTAAAGTACACCGCTAATTGTATTTTCGAATACAAACAAGAGCTTAATGTTATATCCGTCAATTATTAATTATTAGAATTTGAAATAACTAAGAACTTTATTGTTATTTTGTATTAATTACCGCGTGAAATTATTATTACTTACTTACACGTAAAAATACTTACTTTTTCACAGGACATGGTTCAGTTTATAACTATAGATACTATAATAAGATATTGGGATAGTTTCTAAAATACACTTGAAAGCATAATTATCGCACAGTTACCTTTTTTAGAACCTAAATAGAAAATATATATGTTAACTACAAATCAATATTTCTAAAACATAACATTTATATACTGAAAATCGGGAAGCCCACTTTTTTTTTTAAAATATTGCTGAAGTTAATAGTTTTGACCATTCTGATAAAGTACTCGTATTTTTTTAACATACTTTTTTCAACCAAATCGCCCTCCGGGGGCAGATATAAAGCCTTTAGTGAGTCGTCTGTCCGGTCGTGTCGCCAAAATGTGATACATCCACGGGATCCATTCACTAAATTCGCTTTCGTTTAGTGAGATAAACAGCAAGAAAAAGGTTGTAATCCAGCGTAAATGCTTAAGTACTTTAGAAGATACTTGGCGATAACAGCACAAACAAGTTTTGAACAATAATTTATTCAAGGTTATTATTATTCAATAACTTATTGTTGATACATTTATTGTTCATGAGATACTGATATTGCTAAAGGCAATATGAGTATCACATTGGCAATATCAGTATCACGCTTGGCTATTATTCACATCGCCGCTCTGGAAGTGCTTTGTGCAGAGAGTGATGAACATGGGAACATACCCTCTCGCGTGATCATCACCTTTAGCACTCTGCATTAATTTTTATTTTTATGTTTTTTGTTTATTTTTAATTTAAATGCCTATCTTGTTACTAACTGTAGTTAATTGCAACTTTACTAATACAATTTGGATGTATGGTCTGAAATAAAGAATATATATAATATAATATAATTATGTCATGTTTTAAAAAAAAGAGTTGATAGGAGGTGTATACAAGTTAAATAAAAACCAGCACAGTAGTTTAGGTGTTAAAGCGTATAGTTTTTCATTTATATTTCAGCATAATTATTTACAACTAAGCTAAACACTCACGTAGCTCAGACGATAGTGTGCGACTGTCCTAAGGTCCTAGTGTCTGCGTGGCCCCGTCCCAGGTGTGGGCCGATTGTCTGCTGCGAAACGCGGAGACGCGGCTCCCTCAAGAATACATTACTTATTTATTTATTTAGAGGCCTTTTTGTCTCTTTTGATTCAAGTTTGCAGCTGCAATGGGGTGCTCTTTGTATACGGATAATGGTTTCTTTACGTCATGTCGTGTTGTACAGTTTGGTAACAGTTGTGAGTTCGCAGCTCGCAAAAGATAAGGAAGGAAGCAAAATAATGCAGCACAAGCAAAGGAAATGCAGTACTGGTAGGATGCCTTATCAGAGGGCCATCTTAGAACGATAGAAAAGAACTATAAGAAAAAAGAAATATAGTTACAAGATGCCTACAATCTTTTTACAAATAGCCTTTTTAATCCTAAAGGCTCTTTAAAGAGAGGATGCCTTCAAAGGCCTATGCTATTATAGGTATAAAAAAGGACCAATAGGCTTAAATTTAAGCCTTGGGGCTTAAGGCCTCGAGAACACTTATTCTATATGTTTTTGATGTACCAAGTTTTGTTTAAAGCTCTGAAGCATATGGCACACCTTATGATTCATAATTCATTTATTTATTGTTTCATGTGCTTATAAGATGATTACATAAAATTATTCGACACATGAACCCTGGAAGGGCACTACAATAATAGCAAAACACATAATAGCATAAATTTATACATACATACATAATACCACGCCTGTTTCCCCGAAGTTGTAGGCAGAGGCATACTATACGCCCACGCTTCGCCATTTATATTGTTGGTCCCACGTAATAGGTGGCGAGCGTATTGCCGATTTCCGGGCACTTTTATGTTCGCCAGAGCCTCGTCCGTTGATCGGCAGGTACACCACTTGCAGGTGAGATTGGCTTGGGCTCCTTAGACCTTGGTAGGAGCCCTATACACCCTATATGTAATTGTCAACATATTAAATTTTATAAGTCGGCCTGAATATAAAAGATGTCATTTAGTTATCACGTTAATAGTTTTTCAAAATTATGTCAACACCGAAATAAATTAAATAAAAAATCATTACAAACACAAGTTGAGATCAATATCAATTTTGTTCAGGCTTTTTCATTAAAAAACTCTAGCAATGAGTAATAAAATTTTGATATTAAGTGACATTGATTTTTTTTATTAAATTGAGATATTTATAGTAGTAGATATATATAGAAGCATAAAAAGGCGCGTCTCGCTTTTTTTTAAAGAACCCATTGTTTATAATTGTAATTATAAAAACATAAAATTTGAACCTAATGTGTAAAGTCGTGGTAATATATCGATAGCTCGCGTATGTTATATGCAAGACTATTGTACGTCATGCTGAAAGAAGTCAATATTCTTACGTGCTCTCTAGCCACAAATAATCCTGATTCAGCGTCAAACCCCAAGTCCTCACGTAAGCCATTCAACAGATCCTTGAAGTCGGCAGACGGTCTATTTGCGTTTTATGGCAGCCTTATTCAATAATATTCGATTTTTCGAGTACAAAGATATCGCTCGATTGATCGAGTAATTTCATCGGTATTACTTAGGTTCGTTTCTAGCGTGAATATGGAGTTAAATCTGTTATATATGTCACCGTAAGATTGTAAATAACGTTAAATTATAATCTATCCCGCGATATTGTAATCTGTCGAAAAATTGTGATCCGTAACAAACTGCTCACAATTTAACGCATTATTTTTCGATAGATTATAATCTATCGAAGACAAACCGTCAGATTGTAAAATGGCATGCGACAGAACGCACCTCGCGCTCTGATTGGTTGAACTTCATGTCCCCCGCTCAGCCGCCCGTCGTCGCCATCTTCGGTTGTTATTAGTCAAATTAATTTGTTGTGAAATGTAAACAAACAGTGTTTTGGTGATTTAAAACAGATTTCGTGTTAATAATAATAACGCATTGTATTATAATAAGTTGTAGGGAGTGTTAACGGACCTGTGATAACCTAAAGAAGTGCAGTTAAATAATAAATAAGAGTTAGTCACCGAACATAACCTAATTTGTGTTTTTGTGTAAAATGTTTTACTTTTTAATTTATATTTAATTTGTGTTCGAAGATATTTGTTTCACTTATTTTAATTTAAAAAAATACTTATTATATTTGCATTTTATTTTTTTGACTGATATCTATGTTTGATTCCTAACTCTTCCAGCCCATCCCTGGTTGGCTGGTCTTGATGGCAAGACCAGCCAATCATGGACAGGCTTTAAACAGTTGACAATTTAACGCGCGACAGATTGTGATTTAACGGTTTGTCTTTGATAGATTATAATCTATCGAAAAATAATGCGTTAAATTGTGAGCAGTTTGTTACGGATTACAATTTTTCGACAGATTACAATATCGCGGGATAGATTATAATTTAACGTTATTTACAATTTTACGGTGACATATATAAGGCTTTTGTGAAATCAAATCAATTTGCACAGTGCTTGACCAACACATGATACACGGGCATAGCAATTTAGGAAGGATGACCAACTAAGAACATACTTAATGCTTAGTTAGCTGAAGCTGCAAAGAATCCATTTTGCATTTAATTCTTGATTAAGGTACCGGTCATATCTGTTTCATTTTTATCAAAAAAAATGTATATCCAATTTGTTTGAAAAAATTGACGAATTTAAATGATCCTGTTGATCTTAAAGACAGTAATATTTATTTTATTTTCGTACTTTTTGCCAAAGTTTGTATATAGAGTATGAATGAGACTTGGAGATGATAGGTAGATTCGTTTGTTAGATAAACAATACACCTTAAATACTATTTGCATACGTAATTATCTTAATAATTTGATTCTGTGTTGGTTATTTATGTTGTAAACTTTAATGAAATCAAATATTTGGAATGAGGTAGAAGCCTTTGGCTAGCCATACAATTTGAAGTTCATAACCATTAAAATATATTAGATCCCAATGTATGAAATATATGTTTTGCATGTAAAAAGGAATACAATTTATTTTTTTAATCTTTCAAATTATGTACCGTTTTTATTTATGCACTTTGACCATTTTATATGAAATTCGTTGATTCTTTTGCTGAAAAAACTGCTGGAGCAAGAATTAATAAAATTTTTGAAAGCATTTTGGACTGCTTCATCTGAATTGACACTAACGTTGGTCCACCATACACTAACCTACTGGTAAAGCGAAAGATACCCAAAAAAAGGTACTCCTTTTCTTGGGTATTTTTTGCTTCGGGCAACATTTGTCAGGTTCACCTAGGTTCAACCACTGTGTTCACACTGAACCTGCAGCCAACTCTGACGTGGATTGAGATGGATCTGCTTCCACGTTTGCTTTCAATTCCTCATTGCCAACTAGGTTATTCGGCCGTCCGCCGGAGGTTTATTTTGGAGGTCAGCATTTTGAGAACGAAAGCGTTGGAATCAAAAATGTACCGTGTTTTCTTTTCTAGTGGCTTTTGAGTACACACTATTAATCCTTCAAGCTGTTTCTTCAGCGCTCGTGCTACAATGGAACTCGTATTTAAAAATAATGCGGTATTTTAAATTTTCCATACTGGGCACAGAACAATGTCAAAACAACATTAAATGGCGCGCAAAAAAAAATGTTACATTTAGAACACGAATAGACAAGCTTTTAAATGAAATACATTTGAATTTGGAATTCCTAGCCAAATGCTGAATTTTCGAGATCAAAATGGCCAGTTTGATAAAACGCCAATTTCATGTAAGAACCTAATAATTGAATTCAATAATTTACACATAACGTCGGCCTAATTTTCTAGCTGCTTATTCCTTTTGAGAAATCTAAAAACTGTTTATTTTTATAGTTAAGGCACTAATGGCATATTATGTGTTATTCCCATTCGTTCATTACCGTAAAACGGGGTCAATAAAGACGCAGGGGTGAATAGATACAAAACTCGAAAAGTTTTTTTACAGGACTTTAGCAGAGGATTTAAAAGAAAGAAGTTCCCAAATTTATATTATTTTAATACTTTGGTAGCTTTTTTCTTAATATAGCAACACTGGATTGACGTTAGGTTTGACCAACATAATAAAAAATAATTATAAAGTGAGTTCTCGAATGCAGGTAAAAAGAGGTCCTATAAAACTTGACTATTTTCATTGTGAAAGGAAGTGTTTTGTGCCACCAAACTTGTTAGTGTTATTCGTAGGATTCTTGGGACCCACATTAATGCAAAGGTAAGTGCGATTTTGCTTTGAATTTAGTAATATTTGTTAAATTGTAAGCCAAGCAATTTCTGTTTTTTTTTTGAGGTTAATAGATACGGGTGAGGGGCGAATAGATACGTAGTATGGGGTCATTAGATACGAAGTACGGGTTTAATAGACACGTAATTGGGTTCTATAGAAACGAGCAAGAGGTGATTAGAAACACATGTGTTAGGGCTGCTTACTACTAAGATATTATTAGTTTTTTTTTAAGAAATAATATTTTTGGGAATTTTACGAAAACTTCCAAATCAAGATTTGAATCCCAATTTTATTTATATTACCTACCTGTTTGAAACATTTTTTTTATTATAGGTACGAATCATCATGCCGCGAAATTATAAGCCTAATCCAAGAGATAATTTAAAAGTTCTACTTACATTGTTAATAATGAGTACGATAATGTTTATTAGAAATATAATTAGATTTTTGTGCAATAAATAAATACTGAATGATCTCTCAGTGATATGAATAAAGCTATAATTATATCTGTGCAATTGTTATATAGTGCAACTAATTAATTTAGTACCTACATAGTAAGCAAGTGATGGATTAAAAATATCTTTGTAACAATTCCCGCGCTACTATAATTTCCCGAAAAATCGAGAAACTATTCAACACGACACGTGTTTCGCCCTTACACAGGGCATCTTCAGGTAAGATAGGAGCCTCAGAACAACGATGTCTTCACGACCAACGCTGAAACGAGAGTGAGCAGCTGAGCGTATTCGAGCGTATTTATACCCTCACCCACTTCCGCCATCAACGTCCGCCACGTCATCGCGGTCTGAGTCAGAGTGACCGTTATGAAATTTCTGAACCATACGTAATAGAGGTGATCTAGAGAACGTATTTTGTTTTGTATTCATAACGGTCACTCTGACTCAGACCGCGATGACGTGGCGGACGTTGATGGCGGAAGTGGGTGAGGGTATAAATACGCTCGAATACGCTCAGCTGCTCACTCTCGTTTCAGCGTTGGTCGTGAAGACATCGTTGTTCTGAGGCTCCTATCTTACCTGAAGATGCCCTGTGTAAGGGCGAAACACGTGTCGTGTTGAATAGTTTCTCGATTTTTCGGGAAATTATAGTAGCGCGGGAATTGTTACAAAGATATTTTTAATCCATCACTTGCTTACAATGGATTTCCGCAAAGTAACGCCTGAATCAATAAATTACCTACATAGTATAAAATTATAAAATAACAGTGAATTTATTCAATAAAATAACTAGGTACTTTGTTAGTAATGAGTAAGATATTGATTATTAGAAATATTACTTGGTTTTTGTGCAAAAATAAATACTCAATGATAATAATACTGTAAGATATGAATAAAACGATAATTATTTTAAGAGAAGAAACAATAGTTGATCTCGTAGATAAAAATGAATGATTAAATTTTTAAATTTCTATTCAATGTTTTATTTTTACCAGTAAGTACTGAGCAGCTTCTTACACAGTGTCTGAATTATTTGCAAATATGAGAGGCGTACCTACCTAATGATGACATTGATCTTTTTGGTGATGTGGAAATTGCCAACCCTAGCATATTTTTCTATTCACCTCTTATCTCGTTTCTATTGAACCCATGTGCGGGGTCAATATAAACGACCTATATTTTTGTTTTTTGTGCTGTAATTAAAGAATAAATGCCTATTTTTATAACTGAAATTTATTTAAACAACTAAGAGATATGAGAAAAACGCCATACAATGTGCTCTTGGCTAATCAAAACATTTATAAAATTGACGTTAAAGTTGAAAATTGTGTCTATTGACCCCGTTTTACGGTACTAATAAAATTTAAATTGTATAGGACTTAAGAGATATCGAAATTTGACACTAGATGGCAGTAAAAGTAAAAATTTTATATTTTTCGGAGTTACGCAGTTTGAAAATTAGACTGACGATATAGTAGCATATATGAAGCTTCCGATTACCATCAGGTCGGCTGTGTCAAGTCTTACGTATGACAAACATTAACACCATAAAAAGTCCTCAAAGCCATATTTACCCAGTATGTTTAGATTCGGGCATCGCTCGGGCTGTCCCGGTCCTCGTATGAATATATGAATGTCCCATCTGCTTAATCCGACTGTTAGGGCGTTAGGACCTATGTGACCCTTTTCAATGCGTATTTTGGAACCTTTTGATACTCTTACGGCTTTTATGATACAACACGACCTTTTGTGATTTTACCGCTTGGGTAATGAGCGGATAATGTGGATTGAAATGTTTATTATTTATTAATTTTTCTGTTTCGCTCTACTTTATTACTCTACTCTCTACTTTACTACATTCACGCCTATTTCCCCGAAGGGGTAGGCAGAGGCATATTATATGCCCTCACTTCGCCAATTATACAGTTGGTAAACCATTATATTATACCATACCATAGTTTCTATTTTTCATCACGTGTTATATAACTGGTCATTCTTGTGTTTTAAGGTTTCCGTACCCAAAGGGTGAGAAGCGGGACGCTATTACTAAGACTCCGCTGTCCGTCCGTCCGTCTGTCACCGGCTGTATCTCATGAACCGTGATAGTTGATTTTATAACAAATGAGATATTTCTTTTGCCGCAATAACATATACAAAAATAAAAAACAAAATAAAATAAATATTTTTGGGCTCCCATACAACAAACAATTTTTTGCTCGTTTTGGCTCGAAATAATAACGGCAGCAGGTCAATGAATAAAAAATCATTTATTTCATAAACAATTAAATGGTACTTGCAAACGTCCAAAATGAAATATAAATATAAAAAAACAATCGGTTATTATTACACTGAAATCGCGAAGCTTAGATTCACTTACATGCAACAAAACAAGTGTTAAGTAAATCTTAGTGCCAGTTCCAAGCCACCGCTCTGTAAGAAGATCTAGGAAGAAACTAACAGGCTATGCTCTGTTATGTATTCACTATAAAAATAATTAATAAAATTGTTTAAGAAGGGCTTCCATACAACAAACGTTTTTTTTGCTTGTTTTCGCTCGTTATTGAAAACGGCAACAGACGCTTGAAATATTCACAGAATATTAAGTTAGGTATATCTTTAGTTACATTATACCCTTTATGGATACAATTTCGAATTGAGCATTAGATTTAACAACAAATTAAATTCAGTAACATTTTAATATGTAATGGTACGAACATGCACTTGTTTTTTATTTATTTAAATATTTAAAGTAAAATTTTTTAGATTAATTATATGAGATCTCTCTGAAAAACGGCTTTTGTAATGTATGAAGAGTTTTAGTAAAGCAGTATGCTGTATGTTTCCGCTTAGTTTGTCAGCATATGTAATAGAATTGATATTTTTATACACTTGAGACATTCCACACATCGACAATTAACCTTAAATTGAGCAGAACTTAGACTATAGGTGCTTAGTGCAGTACACCAACTAAATTAATTAATAAACTTAATTTGGTTTCATGATCAAAGTATAGGTAGTACCTAGTAAACGGAGTAAGGTTATTTTTTTGTATATGTACAAATTTATATTACTACACAAAAAATACCGAGTCCAAAACAAACATCACGGTGAAAGAAAATTCTTGTCTATCTTTTTATTATAACTACAAAAACTTGTACACCTTTTTATTATTACTACAAAAACTTGTACACCTTTTTATTATTACTACAAATACTTGTACACATTTTTAATAGTACTACAAATACATGTACACCTTTTTATTATTACTACAAATACTTGTACACCTTTTTAATATTACTACTACAAATACGTGAACACCTTTTTCTGTTTGGAATTTTATTTCATGGATATGTTTGTTTTAGTCGAATATGTTTTTATTTATATAAGATATCTCTTCAAGCCTACTTTAGCAAGCATAAATAAATATAAAAATAAATGAAGCAGCATCAGCAAACTATATCGAAAGAATCACTGAAAGAATCTCTACGGTATGGACAATTATGGCAGAGTCCTATGTATGTGTGCATTCTTCCTCCATAGTGCCCATTTATCATCATTTTCAAGTATCGTAAATATCAAGGACTGTGGTCAGTAATGACGACCACAGAGTAAGGTGGCACATAAATCGCAGTGTGGTACTGGAGATTGTGCCACAACTCAATATTACACGGATGCGCGTTCTATAGATGTGTCTTAATTATAAATACACATTTCATGACCATTATCTTTTATCTTAATAATCACAGGTATGAAGATTTTGTACTCTTATTTTTTTAGATTGCATCAACTGCTTATCAGGTAGGATGTTGTCAGTAAAGCGAGAAAGTACCTACATATTTTCCCCTCTGACTATCTTGAACTAAAGATAATAAATTTCGTCTAATTTTTTTTGTAAATCGAGAGAGGTGACGTTTGAAGAAAACACTGCTTATGATAGCTTTTAATATAAAACAATAGCATGTAAAAGATATATCCAAAATAATATTTTTATTAAATCATTTAATAAAAAGTCGTTTTTACGGGCGAAGATTTTACGTGACAACGTCTTTTTCTCGGTAGAATATTTATTGATATGAATATAATTAAATTGCACAATAGGAACAAGGAATTGAATGAAAATAAGAATTGCACAAATTTTAACTATAGAAATATATTTTGTTTACTAAAACATTGTACACTAGTGCTGCGCGCGCGGCAGACCGATCATAGTTGAGTGGGAGAGAGACGCAAGGCATTCGCCGGGCCTCTCTCTCGTTCGGTGACTCATCGTAACGTTACCGAGCGTTACACTTTTTCATAAGTGACTCCCAGCCGCAACCTAATTTAAGACGTTGTCACGTCAATAAGTAACAAATAAGATATATTCTGGTTTTCTCTAATTTAAGATATTTTCACATATTTTATCTACAAATGTCGGATCCAATGACACTTCTAGTTGATTTAATAAATACCTACATGAAAACATTACTGGGAAGTGGTGCTCCTTAATAAAGAGGCAATCACATTAAGGGAATAACGCGACAAGACGCACTTTGTTCATGCTGTGTGTACACAGCCTTACATTACATATGGTAATTAAAATACACAGTAACCTTATTTCACATTAAATGTTTTTTCCCGATTTGTAAAAGTATATCCGGGTGTAGCAAATTTATCAAGTTATATGCAACAAATATGATAGTATTAAGAAAAATATTGGAAGCTTTAAAACTGTTATTATTCGTAGCGCGTTACCTTTCAAGATGACATTCCTGAGAGCTTCATTGTGCCAAACTTGAATAAAAAATAATAATGACTTCATTTCCGAAATAGATAATGCAACTGTTATAAAAATCTGGATCTTGGATCGAGGTGAGATCAAGTATAGAAAACATTCACTAACGTTATTTTAAAAATATATTTTTTTCGTACCACAAAGGGGCACTCAAGCTTTTTATGATTTAATGAGTGATTTTCATTCCAACTTTCGTCCCCTTTTCGACACTTTTTTCCAGAAAGAAACGTATGTCCTTTCTCAGGCTCTAAACTATCGGAAGCTAACATCTGTGCTTGAAATTTCATTCAAATTGTTAAATTTCGCCAGATGACGTGGGGGGGGGGGGGGGCGGAGGTATAACCCAAGTTCGACCAACCCGAGTGCCTTTAGTACTGACTAACGGGGGAACTAAGAGGGACCTGTGTCTTAGACAGTGGGGGCAGGGGCCACTGGATTGCTGTCTAATTATGGACCCTCCGAGAAGTCGGCCACACACGCTATGGTCGCACAAGGAGATAGGAGGGGTGAGTCCACTGCGACTCTCTGAGGCGGTCCTCCCGGTAATGGTCCAGGGGACTTTGCCGGAAGGAGGTGCGTAAATGCATTTTGATACCGACTAAAAAAATTGAAAAAAAGGGTTTCTCAGATCTTCGTAGGATCCTCTATCACCTAACCTGCTTTTATCAATAAAAGCGAACTATTTATTTTACTGTATTAAAAAAAAATTTAAAAAGTGTTCATTATCTTTTTTCTGACCACCAAAACTATGGCCACGTCTAGCGCGAACTCTTCTATGTACAAATGACTACATGATTTATCTAAGTAATACAAGTCATCTACTCCCAGAAGTAGTTCAACACACTTTGGACGTAGACCTATCTTGACTTTGTATAGTTACAGTAGTATCAAATTGCCAAGTGTTTCGTCATGTAACCCAGTCACCGTCTAGTTGCAGAGTTTGCGAAAGAGAATTTACGTTAAAATGTAATGCTGATTAAACATTGGTCCCCTGGGTGTCGTAACCGCATCGTCTGCGTACTTCATCCTAAGTTTGCTACTTGAGTGAAATATTTAACTGCCTCTTGTGTAAATGTATCTAGCTATACGTTTTTAATCTTTGGTCTTGGGTTTTGCTCGCGAACAACAACGGACTTTTTATTATGGGCGCAGGACGTCGCTGAAAGTAGGCCGCCAGCTATTGATCACATTCAGAGTTCATGGGGAGAAATATAGTCAGCAGTGACGTTATTAGGATGAGAATTATGAACGATACATTCTTTAATCTTGCCATCATCATCTGTGCCCTTTAACGTCATAATTAACTCGTGTGATCTAAAGGAACAGGATATTTTGGTGCCAAATAAGGATGCATCAAAGATTGTAAGAAGGGTCAATTCATTCACTCCTCTGTCTTATTTTTAGGTGACATGACACGCCTGTCAATTATGTAATGACAATCAATATCACTTTTTAAAGATTTTTGTACATTTTTAATATATATTTTTTTAATTCAGTAATGGAGAATACTTTAGAAAAACCTAGAAAAAAGAAAGAAGACAGCAAAGAGAGTAATGTCCCGGAACCACTGATGAATCCCGAACAGTTATCATATTGTGTCAACAATCTACAGTCGTATGATATGAATTCTGCTGACGATGTTCGGTAATAAACTGTATATATTTGATTAAGTTGAATATAATATAAGATTAGGGAAAGAAAAGGTCTCCCAATAAAGCATGCCTCAAATTTAATTGCTGCTTAGCTGCAGTCGACTATCTATTTTTGCTGGCCTTCAGGAAAAAAAAATTATTTCTTTGAGCATTACCTCCATGAAACCTACACGATAACTCCATGTGTTATTAGTACCAAACAAAAGTAGTGTTTAGATTTATCATACTGTTGACTGTAAATTTATTTTCAGACAAAAAATGAAAGCGATTTTGTGTGGCGAAAATTTACTACACGAAAACACTAATTGTGGAATTACTATACAAGACAATAATAATCCTACAGAAAACGCAAATGAAGATTCTAGAGAAACAAAAATTGATAAAGTAGAAACCAATAAAACTATTGCATTGAAAATTGAAACCAATGCTATTCAGGTGAACGATGAGAAGTTGAAATCTATAAAAAACAATTTATTTAAGAAAAGACCGGGTCGTCCTCCTAAAGCTGGACATTCTAAGAAGATCAAAAGAAACAGCGTTACTGATATGTATATAGGAAAATTGTCGAATGTTGTGCCTTTTTCAAGGATTCGTGGATATTGCTCTAGCGAAACTGATGATGATTCCATGTTGATTTCTTTATTGAAATACTGAGAATTTGTAATATCGTTAAAGTATTTAATTGAAATAAACAAAATATACTCCAAATTGTGAACTAAGTTTCTTGTATTTATGAGCGCATTTTGAACCGTGATAATAATATATTACTGAAACGCGTTACTATTTCTGTCAATTATTCTGTCAATATTCGAGGTTCCTTTAACAGATTCAGGTCATGCACACGTCATGCGGACCAAATGCTAAATGGAGTGGCACTCGTACGTGGCGTCTTGCTATTCGAATTTAGGCTTCTCTTTTTGACTTCTTCATTTATTAATAATAGGCTTATGATACTAAATGCCACACAAACGGTTACCTAAGGATTTAGTACTGTAATTTGATGACCTTTTCATCATTGTCTGTTATTGTTTAACCTTAAAGTTTCCTAAATCGCTGTACCTATAAGTGTAATTATTTATTTTACTATATTTTTTTCCATTTTGGGGGCTGCTATGGCTACGTCTAAGGACGCTAACGCTTCGTAATGTAAAAATGTAGACATTCGTTTTCTGCACTCCTCCATATAAACTTTTACTGAAGTAAAACGTGTTATAATTTTCTACAAATCTTACGGATATAGTGTTAACGTATACCGCGTATATTGCAAGAGCCTGAGAACTTAGACGCAGCTGGAAGTTTATTATTATAATAGAAAATTGAATTTCTGAATGGGTTCAGCCTGGTTTACCGAGTGTTGATTTAGTCTCACGCAATATGTGCTCACCGCGATTGGGTCGATGTAACATGACACGGGGCTTTTGATATAATAATGTGGTAGGTGTCAATGGGTATTGTATCAGTATTGCAAAAAGGTATTGGATTAAAATTACATGTGCTGGTAGCAATTTTACTGTGTAATGTAAATTATCTAAAACAATAAGTGTTTGTTCTTATGCCCGTAAGTTTTTTCGTTGCCTACTACCAGCAGTACAGGACCAGCTTAGTTTGGAACTAAACGTCGCTGTGTAAGATTTCCGAGACTATTTATTAGAAATATTTAATCATCACCTTTTTAATCCTTAGATATTGATTTTTTCTCAATTGTCACAAAATTAATTTACATCGCTGGACCAACAAATCACAGCAAACCAATACATTTTAGTGACCATATACTTACTAGGCAATTCTGTATGTGAATTAATAACGTACTGTGAGTTTCTTCCTCAAAGTTTTTTAAGTCAGCGATTTACCGCGATTGGCCCTGATCGTAAATCTTCATACTTGGCCAAGTTTCCCTCTGATCTGCGGTTGTTTATCAGGCATCTGTATCGCGTTTCAGCAATCTCTTAGCGGCTCGTATCATATCGGAAATTGAATTTCCGATTGGCTCTCGCTGCTCTGTGCTTGAGGACTGCTCAGGAGATATAGTAAAATTTTAGTAGCAGTATTCGATGGTTGTGGATCTTTTTGAATGCTATAGTTAAGTTTTTGTGTCATATTCTTGAGCGGACGAATCCACGGGCGGATTCGCATATCCGAATGACCTATAGAAACAGTGACTTCTTTAACTTTTAATTTATTAGCTTTTTTGTTAATGCTAATATTGATGTGTATGTAATGTATATCTTTAAACTCACGTGGAGAACCTGAATCACTCTCATCTTGTTTTGAGAAAGGAAACATTAAAGGGCTATAACATATTTTCGATTTTTTTAAATCCTGATTAATAAAGTAAAGTAAAGTAAAAAGTTCTTTATTTCATAAACTATTGTTAGGATTGTTATTTGTGTTTATGGTAAAAATACTTTTTTTAACCTGATTTTATATACTAATATAATTTATGAATAACGCACCTTACTACGGCTTCTCACGTTGACTGGTCTCGGCGGGTGTGTAATGAATGGAATCGAGACGTGCAACGCCGAGCTATCTATCAGATAGGACGACGGCGCTCAAACGGTGCGCCTGGAAGTGGAACGGTATTGATGGAGGACTCATCGTTATTTCCTTCACACATTTTCTTAACTTTTAATCCAATTAAACTTATAAGCGCGTCTCACTTTGAACTTAAAGGTCGGTTTTATTTTAGTAAGATTCGATTGTCTTATTTGAAAAAAAATATTGGCATATGTTGGAGAAACACATGTTTGTTCATAAATATAATGAAAACCAATATAATGAACCTGATTCTCGCTTTTCTTTTAGAAGTTACTAAGGATTAAGTCCACAACCTATCGAAACATTATATGCATATTTATACATTTATACATTAATATACTTAAAGATAGTACTTAACTAAATTACCAGTACTAAAATAAATATTTATTTTCGACCACATTTTTTACCAGTCATTTTAATTTTGAACTACTTGCCTGAACATAGGTCTTTGTACGTACCTATATCTTTCACAATTAAGGTTTTTGGGTTTATTTCGTGTTTTATTACTGGGCCAATGACATGTACTGGTACTTATACCCTTCTAGTGCGTTAGTACCCCTCGGCTTGAACTTATTTAATCATGAGATATGGCCCCTACTGACCGCTCGCTTGTCAGTTAAACTTTGAATTGCATTGTCCTGACATAGTGTAACTGGAGCAGTAGATTTATTTCTTCATATCTCTGCAAGACTAAGTTTGTTTTGCTTTTAATATTGTGAGCTTCTTACTGAGCAACCGCGAACTGAGAACAATAGGATTTTCAACGCTCTTGAGGAAACACTTGAATCGCAGTGATATGTTAGCGACTCTTTGGCATAATGTTAAGAACAAATCTGTTCAGTGCCTCAAGTCAAGGGGTTGATTACGAGTATACTAGTCTATGTATTTTGATTTACAATTCAACATTTAATTACGTATTTCTTTTTTTTTCTCGTAAATATGTGTCTGGGTATTACGGAAACAACATTTATATATGTTCAGCTTCTGCTCTTAATGGGTACTTGACATGAGCCTGTACCTTACCAGTAGCAGTACCTTATATACCTGTTCTACCTGATGGCTTAGTGGCTTCCCATATCATGTAAGGTCTGATCAAATACATAAAGGTAGCTTTTCACCAGCTATAGTATCATGCTTAGTTTAGGTCTGTAGTTTAAGCTGTGTTGAGTATTTATTAATTTATTTATATATTAAACCCGCATAACCCCTACTGTTACTATTAGACGTATACTATGAAGGCTCTTGTTTAATCACTTGTTTTGGTAAGTTACATTAGAATTTGTGGGTTGGTAAGGACACGTGGGACTGGGATTTGAAATACGGGAGGGGCTCGCTTTCGTTGCATACTCGCCAAAGGTGGACGGATGGGAAATGAATTGTGGATCTAAAATAATATAAATAGAAATATAATAATAACTAGCTGTGCCCGCGACTTCGTCCGCGTAGAAAAGTGACTTTTGGCAGCATTTTTGAACATGTTAAAAAGAGATCTAATCTTACTTGCCGTGTTGTATACCGAAACCACGAAATATTACTACTTTGGTAGGTTAAGAGTCACACTGTTTATTACAATACTGATTCCAGAAAATCGTTGATGCAAATGGATTAACGTTCTGAAAATACAGCGAGGTTATCCCAGGGCTAGCTTATCAATCCCATATTAAAATCAGCCATAGACAGTCTAGTAAAATCAGCTTCTTTTTATAATGTCACAAAACGATTAAGTTCCATACAATTTGTATGAGATTAGCAGCCTATATCCTAGCCTACATCATAGTCTGTTATTGTTTTTTAAATTAAATTGACAACTAACGTGCTTGACGTTTTCGTACACATTTATTGCATTGGAACATGTTATTGATAGTTTGATGCCTAAAAATCATAATTAGTTTTTTAATTTCCACCTACGCTCTGTCAAATATATCTACAGTTTATAAACATTAGCTTTTGAAAAAAAACTAATTTATATTAATGCTTCTCTATACACGATATTACACGTGTTGCCATCAGGGATCAAAGCATATAGTCGGCTAGGATTGCTGACTCGTGACAGCGCCACATAAAGCTGACCGTGCGCAAAACTGCTAATGCTTAGATCCACACCCACTACTTGTAACGTCTGACCTTGGGCTTTATTAATTGTCATTGCGAAACAAAGGCTCACTGGAAACTGGACTCCTTTAAAACTGAAAGGAAAATTGTTTGGAATCAGAGGAATCACAGGAATAAAAACACTATCACCTATGCCGCACCCTGTTAAAATCTCTGCTTCTATCAGGTTTTGCTGTAAATTGGTTACTTTTAATCTGGTTCCGTTGCAAAGTTTTGGCGGGCTTAAATTTCGGAGGAGTATTATGGGTACGCCGACTTTTAAAATTATTTTATGAGCTGGCAGTCTAAAAGCACTGAGGGATTCTAAAAATTCTACTGGATAGCTTGTAGATTCTTCATCTTCCATAACTCAGTTAATGTAGATATACTCAACGTTATCCCCCGGAACAAAGCTGAAAATTACAGCGTTTATTGCTGCTGCTTGGTCGTTTCGTGGTGTCAAAATAGCTCGCCTCACGATCTTCTTCAGTTTCTTGTGATCGTACTAACCTGATCCTTTTAGCATTTCTGCTGTACTGGGAGAGGTTGGATCTTTTTCTAGGCATTCTTACCTACAGATAATGATTATACAAAACAAAAGAAATGAGCAACAGAAAGTTTACAAAATAAAGAAAGTCAAAGAAAAAACTCAACATATACCATAAAACTAAGAAGTAAAAAAAAACTTAATCAGTTTAACTATTAACACGTACTTATTAATCTAAAACAAGCTATTTTATAATACAAAATGCCTAACCTATAACAAACTATCCTATAATACAAAATGCCTAATATATAGCAAATACACACAATATGTATTTTTATTATTATAATAAAAAATAAATATAAATATAAAATTCTTATGGCAGCGGCGCGGCTCTCGGCGCGTTTCATATACCCGCGCCAATAAACGTTCAGCAAGTTCAACGTGATTTTTTTAATTCTTTAAATTGGCACAACTTTTTTATTTATTAACCGATTGACATGAAATAAACACTAAATGTTAAGTGAAGCTTACCACAATATATTTCTTAAAACTATATCTAGATAGGATAAGCCGTTTCTGAGATTAGCGTGTACAAACAAACAGACAAACAGACAAAAATTCCAAAAATCATTGTTTTGGGTTCTATTGCGTTAATAAAGGTCTCCTATAATATTTTTTCTAATATATCTTCCATGTACAGACAGCGACCCGTTACGTTTTTATTATATGTATAGATAGATATAGATGACAAGACGAGGGAATAGCATGGGTTCCCAATAATAGCTAGCTGCCATTAAGGTATTTAAAATTAGGTTATCTTATAATCGTTATGCAACTGGCTATCAAATCCCATAAAAGTAAAGAGAAACAGGTTACTAACATTTATAGATTGGCTAGTTTCTAAATCTGAATTTTTGTACAGTTTTTGATGCCAATAAATTTTTGATGTCTTTCTTATTTCATCCGTTTTGACGTGACAACGTCTTAAATTAGGTTGCGGCTGGGAGTCACTTATGAAAAAGTGTAACGCTCGGTAACGTTACGATGAGTCACCGAACGAGAGAGAGGCCCGGCGAATGCCTTGCGTCTCTCTCCCACTCAACTATGATCGGTCTGCCGCGCGCGCAGCACTAGTGTACAATGTTTTAGTAAACAAAATATATTTCTATAGTTAAAATTTGTGCAATTCTTATTTTCATTCAATTCCTTGTTCCTATTGTGCAATTTAATTATATTCATATCAATAAATATTCTACCGAGAAAAAGACGTTGTCACGTAAAATCTTCGCCCGTAAAAACGACTTTACAGGCAACCATTTTTTCTTGAATACTTTATTGCATTTCAGAATGTTACAATAGATGGTGACATAAGTATTATGGTATCAATTACGGACTATGTGGGGCAGAAATATATTTATTTCGCATTAATTAATGATATGTAAATATTTTATTTTTTCTTAAAGTTTCATTATTATTAAGAGAATTTATCGTTGAAATATTTTTTTATGCTATAATAGCTTTTGTCAAGTTGGAAGTCTTAACTTCCTAATGAAAATACTATGTTATTTTTCGTTTTTTTTATAGATTCTGAAGTACATGGCCAATCGGAAGGCTGGGAGGTTTAACCTATTTTTCTGTCTAAATGACCATTTGGTTTGGGTAGATTCTGGAGTACTATATAATTCGGGGTATTTTTTTGTCAAATTTACATATTTCAAAATTCTTAATGCCGGAGAGGGTTAGAATTTTTTTTTTTAAATGGGGTTTGCAATGTCTCTTTCGTCAATATTTACTAAAATTCTAACTAGTTATTTTGTAAGGTGAAGACAGTAGGTGCGTCTGTACTATTACCTCTCAAAGTGACACCATAATTAAGCCAAGAATGGGCATATGCGTAATATGTTTCTAGTGCAGTCGATAGATCTGTAGATTTTTGACTTCGCGAAGGGCATAGTAGAAATAGGACAGCTTTGCTCATATCTTTGTTCCAAGTGATTTCCATTTTATGTGAGTGTCAATCGTCATTCCAAGCAAAGATTATTTGTTTACTACCTCCAACTTCAAACCCTTGAAGTTAAAGTTTAAATTTATATGTTTTTTTTAATAAGTATGAAAGGGTATTAAAATATTTCAAGGTCAAGATTTACACAAGAGTTCCATTCGGGTTTGTTTAAATTATTATAATAAAAACCCTCCCATTGTATAGGGAACATACGGTTACATATTGCAGCATACGTTTTAATTTATTAGTTATATTGTCCTTTAAGTTTGACTTGATAGGTAATATTGTGAAACTCAGTCTTCATCGACGTTTAACTAAGACGAATGCAAGTTTGCAGATGCACAGCTATATTGACGAGACGGCAGTATATCTCGTGCATTATGTAACCAATCGTCTGGGGGCTGAAGTTTCCAAGCGTCTACAAACTTGTCTGAGTCATAGAAAAGTATTAAACGGTGTTCTATCTTCATAAAGACAGTAGGAACGCGAGGCCTTTCTTCACGTTGTAAAGTTCGGTCGACAGTCGGTATACAGAAGGGGTGAACTTGCTGTGTGCGTGTGATATACTCGTACGTAGGTACAATGGACCTGAAACTGACAGCGACGATATCCCAGCGGCGACACCGATAGACTTCTAATTCAGGATGTCTCGGGTTCAAACCCTGGTGGCTATGACTTTTCGAAATTATTATTCCACTATGATTTTTCGAAAGCACGTTAAACCGTTGATCCCGGCTCTAAAGAACGTCAATTTCAGTCGTTATTAGGGAGTCTGTGCCTTCTAGATATCTGACAATTGGTTTGACCATAGAATGATGTTACTCTCTGGATTGTGAAGGTCAGACGGCAGTCGCTCTATGTAATAACTGAAGTTCAGCCAGAACCTGGTTAGACCAGTGATCACATCTTGGGCCCTGGGCTTCAGCATGGGGCGTCCGGGATGGCCGTGAAATTAACCATGGTATGAAAAGAAAAAAATAAGTTTGAGAGATCTAAAAACGTACTTGCATATTCATTTTGCTATAGTCTTTTAAAGGCACTATAAACCGTTGGTTCCGGATATAACCATATGTGGTAGTTGTAAAGGCAAGTTTAAGGTAATATTCATAGGGTCTTAAATAGTTCAAACAGCAGGACTCCATCAATCTTTACTAGTTCCGCGGGATAGATAGCGTATGATATTGGTATATGACAGGAGGCCTTGGCCTTGTAATCAATGACCAAAGATTACCACAAATAAGTACAAAACAAATTTAAAAAAGCACTATATTGGCTTAAGTGATATTTATAAAATTAGTTGTAATGTATAAAATAGTTGTATAAAAGAGACTGTGACCCACAGACAAAACAGTCAAACGATTTTGTGGGATATGTTTTTATATCATCATCATCATCACAGCCCATTAACGTCCCACTACTGAGCACGAGCCTCCTCTCACATACCAAGGTGCGAGGGTATTGGGTCATACTCCACCACGCGGACCCAGTGCGGATTGGCGGAGGCAGGTGTATGGCGTCCTGCTGTTAGAATTTATCAAGCCGCCCATTAGGCCTCTAACATGGCTTAACGACTACCACATTTAGTGATAACCGGGACCAACGGCTTAACGTGCCTTCCGAAGCACGGGAGCGCTCGATATCAAATGCCACACAAACGGTCACCCATCCAAGGACTGACCTCTGTAAACTCTGCTGTACTTCGGTGATCGTTTCCGACCACCGAGCACCCCAGAGCTACGAGCGCTTCATGTTTTTATATAACTTGTATTATTTAAAGGAAATAAACGGTTTATCTATCTATCTACTACAGAGTATAAAGCAAAGTTCTCTGTCTGTCCACATGTATGTAGATCTTTAAAACTATGCAACGGATTTTGATGCGGTTTTTAATAGATAGAATGATTCAAGAGGAAGGTTTATATATGTGGATCACGCGGACGAAATCGCGTGACTGTAGGTAATTATTTTAAGAAAACGGCCAAGTCAGTGTACTGAATTATATTTGTACTATGTCTGAACGATGCATTAATTAATTTATTATTAATAGCAGCCGGAGTCGCGGCGCAGTTAATGTAAATACAAGGATTAAGTTAGTGCAAGAGTTTGGAAATTCTCCCTGCAAAGAAACAGGCTGGTGAATAAATTAGTGATGTATTTTTAAACTAGTACTTTTTTGTTTGACCTAGGTATGATTTTCTCTTGAATAGCGGAATTCTTCGGTCTCAAGAAGGAACATGGATGGTTTTTAGTCAGTAAAAGATCTGATACACCCTTCCGCTTCACCCACAATGGAGGCTGTAATTAAATGATTTTTTATCCTAATTAAAATATTTTTTATCCTTTCAAAATGATATTATTCGAGATAAATAGTAGCCCATGTCCTACCTTAGAGTTTGGGATTTAACCGTACCAAATTTAATTAAAATCGGATTTGTAGTTTTGCTTTAAGAATATAAAAGAGAATCATGCTTTAGAGCGACCCTCAAAATCACTGTTCTCTATCTGTCCTTGTCTATAGATATTTAAAACTACGCAACGGATTTTAATGGTTTTTTTAAAAAAAAAAATAGAGTAATTCAGGAGGATGTTTTATAGGTTACGCTTACGAAGTCGCGGGAGACCGCTAGCGTGGGATAAAATAAAATCCATTGCTGAACCATCCCCATCAACTTTCAATGTATCTGTTACGGCGCGGCGGCACCCTGCGTCTAGGTTTAAACTATTTAAATATTAATAAAAATAAAAAATATCTAAAACATGAAATATTTTTCTCATCTCCTATTATTTTCCTAACCAGAACCTTTATAATAAATCTTCCAACATATTTCGACAGACGAAAGAAATCTCCGAGAACGGCGCGAATCCTTCGAATGTCATCTGCAGCTTCACCCTCGTGACTGCTCGGCTTACGGTCACCATAAAACATCCCATCACCCAAATAATACCTCCTCAATACAGCCTCTTTTGGGATATGAAAAATTGTTTACGGCTAGCGCGACACGCGACGGGTTCCGTAGTAAAAACCCTAATTTCCGCGACCCTTTCATTTATAGAGAGCAATCTGGAGGTCTGCTGCTTATTTGGGGGTGCCGTCCCTTTGACGGGTGGGCGTCAGAATGCGTAATGATGAAGCTTATAAAAATATCTACAGACTTGCGACAAAAAAGTATTTCACGTTGGCATAATATCTTCAAGCTTTGTATGTACTTTTTTTACGGTTACGGTTTACTATTACTAGTTTTGACGACTGATATGGCGTGGAGGTCAATATACCTGCACTTTATTCCAGAGGTCGTGGGTTCTATTCCCACACAGGACAAATCTTTGTATGCATGAACATGAACATTTGTTCTGGTCTGGGTGTTTTCCTATGTATATCAAGTATGTATTTACAAAAAAAAGGTTCTTTAGTATCCATAACACAAGTTCTTAGTGATACTTATCTTGGAACTAAATAATTGGTGTGATTGTAAGAGAATATTTATTTATTACTATAATAACTATAGATTTTCTGTTTTGGTAGTGGTAATCCAGTACAAAAAGGAGTGATTTATATCATTAACTGTCTTCGATTCAGTATCGATTTCTTCTCCAAAGTTAAACCCTATCTTACAGCAATTTCGCACTGGTACAGTCAGGTGACTAAAACTTGACGATTTCCTTGCCCAATTCTTTTCGAGGTAAGCTTCTACTCAAATTAAGCTGGCATGTGTGTTTTGTTTAAGGTGCCATAAACCGGTACTAAATAATTGTAACTGTATTCACTTATTCTGTACTGGTTAATTTTCTTTTCATTTTTCTGTTTAGAAAATTTTGTAGGACCAATTTTGAATTTTGCAGTGGAATAAATCAAAAGGTACTTTTCAGAATAAAAGTGGCATTTCAATCAAAATAAGCACGATAGTTTCTTTGAGACAATATTTGACTTAGCATTAGGGACGCAAACTTTTCGAAATAAATGTGTCTCTAGTTTGTTCCGTGCCGGAGGAAGGGTACATCACTATCAGAATTTGAGACTTTACGAGTGTTAGTTTCGCTGTTGGGTCGTCGAGGTGATATGTTATCATCCGGCCTTCCGAGCTTCTGGCCCAAATGGTTCTGATACCAACTTTATCTCTTTATGGGATGAAATGGGCGACAGATAAGGCTCGGAGGATGAAATACCCTTTCTTAGCTTCAGAGGTAATACACAAACACTGCTGGGCATGGGCTATGTGTTGCTAAGTCTCTTTAAAAAAAAATTACACATGTCATATTAATTTGTGGTTCTTTCTGTAAGAGTAAAGGTACTTAAGACATGCCTAGGTTGCTATTGAAGAAGTGAAAGATATTCTGCTGGCATATTGCTTTAACAAGTAAGTCTTATCGAAATTTACGGGCATAGGGTACTTAACAACTATGTCGCATGCCTAAAGAAACATCGACATTAATAGATAGGTCAGGTTTGCGTTACATACTTATACAGTCTTTCAATTTCTTACTGAGATCTAATCAATGTTACTCAAACGTTCAAAACACAAGCAGAATTACTAAGTAATAAATCAGTATCAATTTAATGCGCTTACAAGTAGGACAAGTATTCTTTAGAAGATCTTCTTTTGTGATGTCCCAAATATCGTCTTTTTTGAGTTAAGTCACTATTTTATTAAGCATGCGATGTGATAAGCGCAGTGTAGTGCACATTGGAATTTTATTCATGGCACTGTTATTAATATGAGCAAGTTACCATCATTGATTGCACCTCTCTATCTGGAATTTACAAGAAATACTGCTAAGTCCTGAACTAGATATCCGAGTATGAGATTTAAAATAATTTCAAATGTTCAACTAAATGCCCGAGTATGAAATTTAAAATCATTATGAAGGATACTAAAAACTTCGAGCCTCCTTAAAACCCAGCAATTATTTCTGGCGGAACCCCTTTTCTTCATCTCGGTAAACATAATTAAATCCAGCTTTTAACATTCACGTCGACTACCCTCAAATTTAGTCTCAAAGTAATTTGAACGGATTTGGGGTAAAAGGCCCCTGTTAATATATTATTAAAGTAAGTTGAGAAAAAGGCGTGCAAATACGGCGTGGGCACTGCTGCTCAGCGTTGGAGTGCTGGCTTTAAAATTTTATAGTCGTAGAGAAATGCTTTTGCCTCGTTTTAATTTCAGTATGACTGGTGAAATATTGTCTTTGGTAGACGATTGATTAAGGAACTCTTCGTTTGAGAACTTCTGGGGAGTTACTCAACTCCAACCTCCTCCCCCTTTATTTACGTTCTCGGTTTACATACCTATCTCCCACGTCCCGTCCCAAGCACTCCTGTGTTACTAAAACACTTGAGTATCCTTCCTTTAATACTAAATTCTTCCGTTATTCATTCACTGCCCGTGGTGCACAGTTGTGTAATAAGTTGCCAAGTGATGTCCGGGACAGTCCTTCAATTGCGTCTTTTAAGACAAACTTAAAGAAGCACTTGCTTTCGAGCTAGTCATTATGATTGTTGTTTAATTTTTTTTCCTTGTATTTATTTATGTATATAAGTAGGTTTATATATCTGATATGTATCTTATATCATATTTTAGTTACTATCCGCTAACTATCTCTCCCACTTCAGTTAAGGTTGACTGGAAGAGATTTCTTTTAGAAGTACAAAGGTGGAATACCTTTGTACTTCGTCTTTATCACGTAACGCTTTTTTTTGTTATTGTTTTTTTTGTAAAATAAAGAATATATATGGTCCTACGTATGTTGTCAAAGAAGATTTGATATAACGTCTTCATCGTTAAGTGTTGAAAAGTAATGATTTGTGATCAAGATGAGAATGTTTTGTGTTACTTCTAATACTCCGTAGAAGATTCTATTGACGTCTTCAGTTCTTTACCGTTAGGACTTTGCAAATAACTTGGTTTTTCAAATTAGTTAATGGCAATAACTCCGACCGAGTGGTTCATTTAAAAAAAAACAGTTCTACATAATTTCCCACTTAACGCGTACACTCCACCTTACGCCTCCGCCGCTCCTCTCCAAGTTTTTCCCTTTTACATATTTTTATATGGACAATCTGACAAGCTGTGATTAAGCTTACTGCTCGGTAGTAGTTATATTTCCAATGTAATGTATAACCTAAGCAGCAACACTTGAAGTCTATACTTAAATTATATTTTTCTATCGAGGCGGAGCCTTTAATTGAGCTAACTGATGATGGTACCTACGTACAAAATGGCGTACCAAACAAATGAAACATTTTGAGCCGGCTGAGCGGGAAGCGGCCGACGCTATCTGTCGGGGATCCCCCTCCGTCCGTCAGCCTTATCTCGGAGCTGTCATGTCAGTTTGACAACACACGAGGCGGCCTCTCGCCCAAAACCACGCTCAAGTACCTACACGAAGACTAGAAGTTTAATAACACATTTTGTTCTTTCTCATTTCGATTAAATATTTTTCTGTTTTTCTTTTTTATTAATGTGAGACGAGGTTTCTGTGGAGTTTTAGAACCTTCACGGAAAATCACAATTCACAGCATTATGCCAATATCCTACAATTGAGTACGTTGTCGAAGTCGTTATGTCACCATTCAAATAAATACATAATATCATATTATACGCCCACATTTCGCCAGTAATATTGTTGGTCCCACGTATGAGGTGGCGAGCCTATTGCGAATCGTGAAACGGCATTTTAGCAGGCCCTATAAGTGGGTGCGCTTAGTACAGTGCTTATTTCACGGTATGAAGCGCCTTCATTTTTTCAATCGACTGCTTACCATCAGGCAGGATGTCAGGAAAAATAAAACAATGACGATAGCTGTTATTAACGAATAATGTGGCGTGGTGGCGAATAAACTCGCACTCCGCTCCTGAGGTCGTGGGTTCGATCCCACACAGGACAGACCTTTGTGCCCGTAAACATTAATATTTTTCAGGTCTGGGTGTTTTCCTATGTATATTAAGTATGCTTATCCGCAATTTTGTATCCATAACTTCTTAATTATACTTATCTGGAAACTAAATAATTAGTGTGATTGTTAGAAAATATTTGGATATTTGATTTATTTATTAAATACAGCGTTTAAAAAATAATGAAATAGGAAACAGTAGTACCTAAGTAAAGATACCTATGTGTCAAATAAATTTTCTATCTGTTATAGACATTATCAATAATTTTTTTATCTTTCCAACTAAATGAAACGAAGCCATTTCTAACTAGATCCTCACAGTTGCGTTCTACTTTAAACGTGATAATCATCACAGCCGAATTTGACGCTTGTGCAATTAACTATATTAAAATGTCCTCGAACCAACAATGATGATAATACGAACGTTTGATTATAATATTTTTTTACACTATGACATAACGTCATTCATCATCACTATATTAGATGTGTCCCTGTCGCAATGTATTGTATGTAGTTACGCGATAAACTCTACGACCAACTCTCTAGGACCAACGGCTTAACGTGCCTCGGAAAGCACGTTAAGCCGTTGGTCCCGGCTGTCATGAACATCTATGGCAGTCGTTATTAGGAAGTCAGTGCCTTCTAACAGACTGACAGCTGGTTTAACCATAGATTGAAGATGCGGAGGTCAGACGGCAGTCGCTTCACGTAATAACTGAAATTCAGTCAAATCTGGTTAAACCAGATCCTGGGCCCTAAGCTTAAGTCTAGGGCAACCAGGGTAATGCTAGGATATGATGATGACGCGATAAACTCTAAAAATTAAGTACTAAATAAAGTTGTAAAGTAAATTGTAAATTAAGTTGTATTTTAAGTTTAAGTCAATTAATTGATAATGGGATCGCGACTCTCTAGGTTGTAGCTGGAAATTAACGTTTTGAACGCTGAACATTACTACGTTGAGCATTACCTTTATCATGAGCATTGCTTTTAACAATATCATAATTTATAAGTCGTTACTTTCCACTTACGACATTGTTTAAAGAAACTGCTTTTCACATACGACATTGTTAATTGCTACGGTCGATTTTACTATGTATATCAATTTATCGTAGACAAAAATCTACTTACAAGGTAAATTGATACAGAAATAGCAAAATATAGTACCTAATTGTTCTGTGGTCTGGCTTTTTTATTGTTATGTGTATATCATTTTTAACTTTTCTAAATTCATTGCGATAAACACTCCACTGTCTTAAAACGATAAAATTTTACCATTTGAATTAACTTATCAGTGGCCAAAATTTAATTACGAGTACAAAATATGATACGTACATATTTGATACGAATATAAGATTTATTTTCCTACTTCGCTAATAATTTAAATTTATAAAATAACAAAAAAGACTAGTTAAGTATTGAGCCAGCGAATATCGCATAATGTGATTTCATTTAAATTTAAATGTTAATGGTAGTACATTTAAAAAGGCTCCTGGATATGAGAGCGATAAAACTGAACGCTCGCTTTCAACAAGCATTTCATATGAAAAGAGGTGCTCTTCATTAAAAGAGCTGTTGATTAAAGCTATTCACGGGAAATGAGAACATCAGCTGAATTGGTTCAGTTATACGGCTTTAATTCAGCAAGTGACCTATATATGGGTCTAGGTTTACGTGCTTCTATCTCTGAGCGTTTCTTTTTGGACCAGGTGTTTTAAATGCTTAAAGGAGAAAACCATTTTAATGCTTGATACATACGTACAATCACGCCTGTTTCCTGATGTATATTGCCGCTTACCGAGTACTTTTATGTTTGCCGGAGCCTCGTCCGTTGATCGGCAGGTGCACTATTTGCAGGTGAGGTTGACTTGGACTCCTAAGATTTTTATAGGATCCTTATCCGCCCTGATTCGCCTGATCCGCCCCTTGCATGCTAATTCTTGATATGTTTACAAATTTCTATTAAAAGTTATGTGATGGTAATGACAAATCTATGCACGGGAAAAGCGAGTGTCAGCAACATCTACTGAATTGGTTTACCTGGTTATACGGCTTTAAAGTGTGGGATTCCCCTTTCGCTTTCAGCAAGTGACGTATGTATTGATCTAGGTATTTGTGATTCGCGGTACAGTCTCTCTCTGAACTTATTTTTGTTGCAGATGTCTTAAATGCTCAAGAGGAGGAAAACATTTTTAATATCTCAAATGTTTAGGAACGTCTTTTAAAATTGCGTGTGAATCATACGATTGTAAGCCTTAAAATAAAAATTTCAGCAGGTGACCTTTATGTAAAATAGATTTTTATGATTCTATCTTTGAGCTTTATTTATTCCAATTTTGCATTAACTGCTCAAAAGAAGAAGATAATGTTAATAGCGAAAAATTTAAAAATTACTCTTTCCATTTTGAATAATGATACGGCTTCAAATTTAAGGATTTAGCAATAGACCGATTAATTAAGTAACCGATTAGTTAAGCCATTTTCTAGCACTGTAAAATCAAATTCTTAAAATATATGTGCATAAAATATATTTATATTTAATTTTACTTACGTAAAGATACTACGAATTTAAGTTGTATTGGAATATAAAAATGTGAGTACGACATGTGTACCTAAGCATATTCTATCACCGTATACAGATCAATGTATACAGTTTTTAAGCAATTGCTTATAAATATCATCAAACCATGAAATATAGTTATAAATGAATCAGGTGTATCCTACCAAGATCAGAGGACCCCAAGCCAACCTCACCTGCATGTAGTGCACCTGCCGAACAACGCAGGAGGCTCTGGCGAACATAAACAATACAATTGGCGAATTGTCGGCAAATAATAAACAATAAATAAATATATTCTGACAATTACACCAATTATTTAGTTTCAAGATAGGTATCATTAAAAATATGTACATACTTAATATACATAGGAAAACACCCGGACCAGAACAAATATTCATGTTCATGCACACAAAGATTTGTCCTCTCACGACCTCTGGAGTGAAGTGTAGGTATGCTGACCTCCACGCCATATCGGTCGTCAATATAATATGCCACTGCCTACCCCTTCGGGAAAACAGGCGTGATATTATGTATGTATATATGAATCAGTTCCAACTCAATGAACTCTCCCTTTGTATCAATATATTTTAACGTCTAAAAACTAAACACATCCTCATATATCGAGATTCTACATTATGAGTTTGGGTGAAAATTTAAATTGTATATCGGGCGGCGTCCGGCACCCTGGGCCCGGTTATGCAAAACTTGGGTTAAAGGGGATTGGAGCGAATAAAAACTTTATTCCGCGATAGGATTGCATTTTACTGAATTGCGTGCGAATCGAAGCGGAATATACATTGTGGGCACATGTCGTCAAAACTTTATCCGGTGAACAGGAAATGTGCATGGATTATGTTATTTTGGGTAGGAATTTGAGGATTTTATATATGAGGGTTGCATTACTTCAATGCCTTTTTTTTCTTTTATTTGGGAAACAAGCTGCAATATGTGATGGCATAATGTAGCCTTGTTACAATGGTTCTTTATTTCTTCGATTTGCGGTACAAACAAGAAATGTGTCTGATGACATTATGTTGTTTTTTTTGGAATTTGGGGTTTTTATGTATTTTTATTTTTTTATTTTATGTTTTTATTTTTTTTATATTTTTTTTTTATTTTTTTTTTATTTTTTTTATGGGTTGCATTTACTTAAATATTTTTTGTTTTATCGATTAACGATTTACAATAGAAATGCTTGCCTATACAAAATCAAAACAGTGCATCATCATATCACGCTTTTATTTTATCTGGGTTCAGCTGCCCATGGTATTTCCTTCCATTCACCGCGTTCATAGTTATCGGGTGGAAAACCACCCGCTTCTCAATCAAATTTTCGGCCGGCCTCTAACGGCTGAATGACTCTTCTCGTCACATGCTCTTCGTCATATCCATATATTTATTGCATTCCATATGTTACAAAGATATAAAAAAATAAAAAGTACATATATGAACCAAATTATTCATAATATATCATATATTTACAAAAATATAAGTAAATATATCTAATTTTATGAATATTATTTAAGGCTTTTATCGTCTGAAAATTCTTGTAAGGACTCCTTTCTCATTCAATGCCCATTGAACCATTCAATGGTATCATCACAAACAACTTTTCAGCCAGAAATAATTATGACATTTCATATTTATAGGTAATCTTGATTAGCACTTTATCTTTACTGCATTCGTCGAACTGAGATAAATAAATAAATAAATATTTTCTAACAATTACACCAATTATTTAGTTCCAACATACGTATCGTTAAGAACTTGTGTTATGTATACTAAATACCGGATAAACATACATAAATACCTCTTTTATTATAAATACATACTAATTATACTTAAAACACCCAGATCAAAACAAATATTCATGTTCATGCACACAAATATTTGACCTGTGTGGGAATCGAACCCACGACCTCAGGAGCGGAGTGCGGGTATACTGACGTCCACGTCATATTGGTCACCAGTTAAAGCGATATAAAATATACGAAAAGTAATAACTTCAATTCGAGGTTCGTTTACTTCCAACCCAGGAGCACTTACGTCCTTTCAACATATATTCCCGCGCTTAAATGGAAGTCAATTTATTTCGTCAAATCCAAAGACATTTAACTATTACTTCTCTATGGTCAAATCCAAAGTCGCCAAATCACAAGACGAAAGGTCTTAAATTCCCACACGGGATCTTTGTGTGCATGAACATGAATATTTGTTTTTATATATATAAAAAATAATATTAATATTTAAATTACATAATTCATAATTATGATAAATCTAAGTCTAGTTACGTTCTTATATGTGCCACAGCAAAGAGGGTACTCTTCTTACACAAGTCTTATTAAACTTAAAATATGTAGTAATACCAACCCATAAACTAACTAACCTTTGAAGGACAATAAAGATTTGTTGTTTATTTGTTCTGGTCTGGGTGTGTCCTTTGTATATGAAGTATATATTAATAAAAGAAAGTGTTTAAGTAAGTATGTTTATCGCTGAATTAGTATCCATAACACAAGTTCTTATTAATACTTATCTTGGAACGAAATAATTGGTGTAATTTCTAGAAATGTATTTATTTTATGGCATTGGAGTTTACATACCTAATGGTCAGTAGTTTCGAATAGATTGCTTTTACAAAAAAAACCCTTTTAATAAAGAGTTTCAAATCCTAGCATTATTCATAGACTTATAACTTATTACTCACTTTTCTTACTTATACTTAAGTTGGCAGATTTTTGGTTGAATTTCAGTTACTACATGGAGCAACTGCCGTCTGACCTCCGACACCCAGAGGGAAACATCACTCTTTGGTAAAACCAGCTGTCGGGATGTTAGAGTTAGCCTTCCTAATAACGACTGCTATATATGTTTATGACTGCCGGAACGAACGACTTAACGTGCTGTCCGAGGCATGGAGCAAGCTGAATTTAAAGGCAATAGGTTTCGACCCTGCGCTTTCGTTGCTCTACTATTTCTTGATGAAGCAATCTTCCAAAATAACAATTTGTCTGCTGTTTGTGAGCAACGATGCCACAACCTTTATTGTTTCAAAGACATAGGCTGACTTACCTACTGACCCTACTGTACATGTTATTTCCATCAATTCATCACCTTAATGTAACTTTAGGCAGGTACAGACTTACAAAATGTAAAATACAACCAGCAATTAAGTAACTTGCAATCCACACTTTTCAACACGCACACTCTTTGATGAAATGTAACTGAAATCTGAATTCCCATAGTGTAGATCTTCGTTGGTATTATATTGTGTTGAATTGTTGATTAATGTTGACCTACTGGTTGAACTATTTGTACTGTAGAATACCACAAGTAGAACAATGAAACTACTTAAATAAACATGAACTATGCTCTAATGGTCTATACAAATTTTAAATCTCATTTGGTCTTATAAAATCCGTAAACACCAATCGATGACGCGATTCAACTCTAATCAACGCCATCTATTGACAAATACATAAAATTACATAAAATGTTACTTAACCCTTAATCAAATGGATTTTTTATTACGGTACTGTCAAGTGGGAAATAATTTCCCAATATTTGAATAAGGGTTAATAAAATCTAATATTAAAAACTAAATACTTAACGTAAACACATTGCATTGCAGGTTACGTTACGATGCAGCAGTCTATACCCGCCTTAACAATCAACATCTACATACGAGCACATTTATTACCCCGATAATTCCCCACAAAGAATCAGAAATGTATCATGACCTTTCTCGGTTTATTCCAAATAAAAATAAACAGACGATAAACACGTGTGTCTCAGATATATTATTTATACGGGACATGTCTCATAGCTCCGTATATCAAATGTGACACGTCTGCAGAACACGCTCCGGAGCTATTTTTTATTCCGCCCTTTGGAACCGTCACGTCAACGACTTGCTCCTTTTTCTATGCTAATCATCTTTCAAAGAAAAGAGTAATCGATTAGGGAATATGCTGATTATTTCTGTTTGCCTACTTGACGTTTAATGCTAACAAATCTGCTGACTTTCTGTTTTAAACGCTTCAAATTTGGTAATTTATTCGTGCGTGTCTTGATATTCTCATTTTCCATCAGGAGTGGGGGCATCTAAAGAGATTTCAGGTATGCAGTGTGTATCGCTTGTAGTTTCGTGTGACAAGGTTGTGGAGCTAAACTAGCTAAACTGGCTACTTTAAGTCCAAAGCCTAAACATTTCCAATTAATTAAATTTTTTAGACTTAGGGTTTGTAGAGCTTCATTGTATGGTCTGCACGCCACTGCTAGGTATGTGTTTCCCTGCTCCTATAGGTCCGAGTTTTTAGTATAAGGCTGCGTTTCGACATCGCACATTTCTAATGGAAACGCATCTTTAATCAAGGTTTTTACGTTTGTTACCGTGCTTATGCTACGGTATAGAAAACTTACATTTCTAAAATCCACCGACTACTCAAGCTAGGAATTTACTATTATATATTATATTTAAGTTATGTAAGCTGCACTCAACAGTTGAACAAGCTGCAGTTGCATTAACTGTCTTGTAAGAACTGTGCCACTGGGTTATTACATTTCCTAAACGTAACAAATGAAGCCCTGGAGCTTAAGTAGCACTCAACCAACGCATCCCATTAGTCGAGTGAACTTAATAATTAGTGACAGTGCAACTTCGCCTATGATAGTCGAGAATAATTAAAATATCGTTCTTGCATTCCCGTTTCTCCCTTAAACGTGGGGACGTTTGTGAGGGATAATGTTATGTTAAGGTGGAGTTAAGTAATGAGAGATAGCGTTTTTGTTATCATAGCCAAAATCAGCTAAGTCGATTGAGCGTGAAACGTTAACTAATAGGCTTTCTTATTCGCATTTATTTTCGTCTTCTAAACGGGGCGTGAAACGGCAATGCAGCAGGCCGTCATAAGCCGGTGCGCTTTTTGCTGTGCTTGTTTCATGGTGTGAAGCGCCATAATTTTTTTGGACTTCATCGACTGCTTACCTACAGGCAGGATGCAGTCATTATGACGTGTCAGGTAGTTTGTCAGTCTGTCTGTGGGGTTATAGGGAATATCCCCGGATACCTTTTAACCTAAAAAATAATAAAGTACCTGTAGGTCACGTGGATAAAGTCGAGAGCATCTGCTAATTTTAACAAGAATAGCGACTGTCAAGACTAAATAATATATAGTACATATTACATGAAGTAGCTGAAGCGCTCGTAGCTCTGCGGTGCTCGGTGGTCGGAAACTATCGCCGAAGTACAGCAGAGTAGTATGTGAGAGAAGGCTCGTGCTCAGAGGTGGGACGTTAATGGGCTGTGATGATGATGATGGTGATGACATATTACATTACAAGTAACTTATGACAAACAAGAATAAACTTCATAAACATTCGCTACATGACATGGCAATTATAGACTGTTTATAGTAAATCTATACATTTTATATTTAACGATCTTCGTTACCCAAATGTTACTTTACGCAAGCCTATAACAAAGACCCTACCGCTTTATATTGGACCAAACGCTGGGAGCCAAAGGGTAATCCAGGACCTTTCGCGAAGTTTGTCAACTGCTTCCCAGGGAGCGATATCTGGAGTTGAGTAATTTTAACTAATGACACTTGCCGGCTTGACAGCAGCCCTGCTTAGTCTCCAACACGACTTTGAAGGATTTGTACCACACTTGAGTTACATAACCCATATTAATCCATATGTTTCATTAGCACTGAGACTTCTAGCTCACTAGTTAGGGACATGATGCACTAGCATTTCTAGATCACCGAGTTGGGGCTTACGAAACTGAATTATGTTTTATATTTACTAAATATTGCAACTGATTTTATTTGTGCTTCCATATATAGGTACAATATTAATAATATTTTTTTATGGCTAGCATAAAATAACATAGCCAAATACCCTATGACTTATGAAGGTTGTAGCTAGGCAGTTGAACACAATAAATAACCTGAAGTACAACAGAAATAAAGTGGTATTTCAACTCGCTACATTTTTGTTTAAAAGCGAACAGTACACGAAGACGCTGTTAAGGTATAATCAAATAGAAATCCTACATACATAAATACATTCACACCATTTTCCCCTAAGGGGTAGGCAGTAGCATATTGTATGCCCACATTTCGCCAAATATTTTGTCGTTCCCGAGTAATAGGTGGCGAGCCTATTGCCGCTTACCAGTAACTTTTATATTCGCCTTGCAGGTGTGGCTTGGCTTGACGCTTTAGTATCGATATCGGGGCCCTATACATCTAGAAATTTAGAACCCCAGAAATCCTAAACTGTTTGAATTCCCAGTTAGGCATAAGAAGAAGCCGCTATCAGATAGACTTGGTAGGACAGATAAAGCCAAATTTTAACCACCCGGAGTTTATTTTCCACTTTTTACTAAAAGTGAACACTATACAAAGACAAAATGAACTGTAGATCTAATAAAGATCGCAGGATCACGATTAATGCAGGCCGCCTACTATGGTCAAGCTAGAAGTTTATGAAGGAGGCCTATGTTCAGCGATGGACTTCCTTGGGCGGAAAAACTTAAGACTTCAACCAGGAAAATACACCCTAAACTCATAAATTGCCACTGTTTAGGGGTAATCCATTAATTACGTCACACGAATTTCGTAATTTTTAGACCCCCCCCTCCGTCCTTGTCACAGCTGGTCAAACTTGTGAGATTCCCAACTCCTTAGTGTGATGTCACATATTTTGCAATTGTACAGCAAGCAATAATTACATCAAAATAGCAGTTCCAACATTTGCCCTTATGGTAAAAGCTATCTTTTGTCTTCCATCGACAATGCAAACGGACTATTACATCCAAAGACAAAAGCGACGTTACCAGTTACCTCCAACAGCATTATATCAAAACTTCTTCAATTTACATGCAAATAAATCGCAACAGATTGGGACTTGCAACCGTTTGCTCAAATTGTATTTCATTTGTGCGAATCTGCCAGACAATTCAGTTAAGCGAAAAAACACAATTATAAGTAACAAAATTTACATTACAATTGGCAAATTGTAATGTAAATTTTGTTACTTATAATTGTGTTTTCTCTGTTTCAGATTCGAGATGTCGTGGTGAGTTTAGTAATGAAATTAATTCTTAAATGTTGTAACGTTGTTGTTGGCATAACTGCTTAATTCCAGATAGGTTACGGCGAGGATTTGTTTTGAAGTTGGTTTTAGTCGTAATTACGTTAATGTTTGTACCTAATCCTGTTCATAATTTTATCGGCTATTTAGATATGTGAATTGGGAGATTTTCTTCAGTTTTGCGTTTATACTGTACCTGAAATTTTTCCAACAAGATTCGAAGTGAATTGATGGTGGCTTGTCCTGCGGAAAACCAAGTTTTTGTCTAAATAATCTTTTAGAACTGATTAATAAAAGAAAGTTAAAGAGGGAGCTGGTTTTGGACGAAAAGTATTTGCACGAAATGCTATAAGTGTGAAAGCGCAAGATGTGATATTTGTCAACTTTTAAGGAAAAAACGCATGATGATAACAAACAGAACGTGTGGAAACGTGTTAAGTTTCTTGCTTTCAATTTGCACGACTGAAATTCATAAAACAAAACTCTTAAAATACCTGTAAAATATTAACCGACTAAACAAAAAATTTTATTCAACAAATTAACATAAATATTAAATGAAAACGAAACACCGGAATATAAGAAGAACCGACCTCTCTCCCAATTAGCTTAAACCGGACACGTCTAATAATTGTTTACCGCGAATTTCCCGGCGCATGGACTAATGAAAAATGTCCAGGACTTTGTCTCCGTTCTTTATGGCCCAAGTTCCGCGGTTGGAGGACTTAAATTATTTTAAGTGCGCCATTTCAGTGCGCGCCTTGTGGTTATCGTCTCCCGGTGATTAATACAAGCCGAGCGGGATTTGCACTTTCTAAGTTCGCTTGATCAGTGTTTCTTACGTCTGCAGCTAATGATTCAATGCGCTTTGCTATTGGTAATAGTGTTTTGTTTGCGACAAATTCGATGCAATTACTTTAGGTACTGACTTTTTTTAAGTCCCATTCTTCCGAACTACTCGTACGCAGACGAACTAAAATGTTGGTAAGGCATTCCTTTGCAGAGCATTTGTTTTTCAGCTCCTATAGTCCCGGGAAATTTAAGCGGCGCGTGAAACGGTAATGGGGTTGCTTGTTACTGTGCACCTAATTTTTATTATACAGAATCGACTACTTACCATCATGCAGGATATAAGGACATTATGACGAATAACATAAAACAACTTGGGACACAGGTTTTGACATAACGTCTGTTCTATTTTTTTCAAAAACTTAAATGAACAATATTCCTGTAATTAATGTTTTTTTAAAATTTAATTCAGCTACTATTTCTACCGACTCTGATTTGTTTTAGGCGAAGTTTGTAAAATCTATCTAATCTGCGATACACGTCAGAGGGAACCATTATTATTAAACAGAAGTCTTACGCGAATGATATGATGAATTGATGAGTGATGGTTTTACTGAGGAATTAAGTTTGAAGAAAGAAAGAAATCGCTAATTACCAACTAGACCGTCTATTTATAGAGTTTATATACCTCTTAACCTATTTCTCCATTGTTTCATTAGACATCTTGATGATGCAATGCAAGATTCCATACTTTCCATAAAAGTAAATGCAAAATGCTTTTACCTCCTTATAATTTAAAACTTTAGCTCATTCTCACTAAGACCGTTATACCATTGTATTGGCTCTTAATGCTCCAAGTGCCTCCTAAGGGATTTCGGAAGGTGTTCGGTTACGGTTCAACTTCTTAAGTGCTCCTTGTTTTGTGTCTATAACAATTTTAATAGCTGTCGTAAATGTGTTGCAAAGAGACGAGTTGCAAGATGGACGTATCCCACGCTCGCTTTTCTGTACTAAACTGCTGATGCGTTTAAAAGTAATATTGTTTTATTAGACTCAGTTATTGAAAATACATTTTTTAGAAAATAATATTACATGTATATATACTTACTTTCACGCCTGTTTTCCCGAAGAGGTAGGCAGAGGCATATTATACGCCCACACTTTGCCAATTACATTGTTGGCCCCACGTAATAGGTGGCGAGCCTATTGCCGCTTACCGGGAACGTATATTACTAGTATGGAAGCCTGCATTGTCAGGCAGATGTCTAATGAAACAATGGAGATAGACAAATTCTATAAATTAAACAAAATTACATAGCTTTATCCACACTACACTAGGTAGCTACTTCGGATTTTTTGCAATTCTATCTTTTAACGATTTTAATATCGAAGTAGATTATCCTATGCATTTTCAAAATCTTTGTTAGGTGGTCGACAAAGGCGAGCGGAAATAGCGGGATAGGATTCGCTGTGAAAAGTGCCACATACCTTGCTGCATATTACAAGTATGCGCAAAGCATTTCCCCACTAAAATAAATAACACCACACTCCTGCCCCCGCCATTCCTCACCGGTTTTGTGGGTTTTTTCTAAATCCCTCTAACATTGTTTGTGCTATTCAATTTGCTATACTCAATAGAGCATATTTTATATAAACATACCTTCACAGGAATAAAGAGCGGCGATAGCCCAGTGGCGAGACCCCTTGCCTTTTAATCCTGAGGGTCTCGGGTTCTTTTCGAAGTTATGTGCGTAATTATCTCTTGCTCCGTGCCTCGGAAAACACGTTAAGCCGTTGGTCCCGGCTGTCATGAACATCTATGTTAGTCGTTATTAGGAAGTCAGTGCCTTCTAATAGATTGACAGCTGGTTTAACCATAGAATGATGTTTCCCTCTGGGTTGCGGAGGTCAAACGTCAGTCGCTCCACGTAATAACTGAAATTCAGTCAAATCTGGGTGAACCAGCGAGCAGACCCTGGGCCCTAAGCTTAAGTCTAGGACAACCGGGATAATGCTAGGATATGATGATGATACCTTCATAGGAATAAACCGTAGATACCCCTTGCCATCAGAACTTACCTTCTAGCTAACTTCTTTGGATCCAGCATCATGAGCCTACACTGCTGGACAAAGGCTTCTCCAATGGCACGCCACTTAGCTCCATTTTCAGCTCTTCGTCTCCAACCACTGCCAGCCGGAGGGCGTCCAACGCTTACCAAGACGCGGTCTTCTTTACATTGAAATATCTAAAATATTCATATTTAGCTGTATACTTTAAATGTTATCTTATCTTTTTTGCTGTTTAGTAATTCAAAAACATAGATCCACATTTAAGCGAAGCGAGCGATAAGAGCTGTTGACTTTAATTCGGAAACCTTTTTAAAACCGGCCATAATATTTCTCCCTCGGAATGTCGCGTTATCTACGAAACAGGTTTTAATTAAACGCTTTAACTATCAGATGAGAACGCTTGAATTTTGGAAAAATACGAGCGTCATAAAATTCTTTGTCCCCTTTTTTTATTGCGCAATGCTTTATGTGCACAGTGGGGATATTTCTAATTTGTTCTGATATGAAATGATACTGCTGTGCAAAATAGGTTCAGTATGTTTTTTTTTTGTTATTTAAAAAAAAAAAAAACTATACTTTTTTAGCTCATTTTGGACAAGGTTTGCTTAGATATATATATTTCATATATTTTCATTTATTTGTTTATTTCATATATTTTTATTAAGCACAGTCAAAGTAAAGTTAATCATACTCAAGCAAAGTTCTCAATTCACGGTTATATGCCGCTCAAACGTTGTCGAAAACGTTACCTATGTCTATAATCAACCATATATTTACAAATATAAAAAATACATCAGTTTTAGAAAGTGAAATAATTCCTTGATGTGTTTTTTCGCGTTTGCTCTTTTCAGATTTATTTTCCATTTATCCAATGATGGTAATAATATTAACATCTTATATTCCTATAAGCTTTATTTTATAATAACACCCTTTATTGTGGAAGTAAAAAATAAATATATAGATAAGCTTATTTATGAATAAAATCTCTTCCAGCCAATCTTAACTGCAGTAAGAGAGTTAGTTAGCGGGCATTAACATCATATATACCTAAATGAAATATATACATACACACAAACATATAACCAATAATATATATCAATAAATAAAGAAAATTAAACAACAATTATAGTGTGAGACTTGATAACAAGTTCTTAAAAGACGAACGTATGGACTGTCCTGAATACCACTTGGCAACCTCTTTAGAAATACAACAGAACTCTGCACCAAGGGCAGTGAAGGACCAACATTTTGAATTTTGAGGAATATGAAGATATTATGCCGTGTGGTACCGGCCTAGAATAGTGCCACCCTCTGTCATCTCACGGGGAGTCGTAAGAGTCGACGAAGAGAAATCCTACCGGATGATTGACAGCAGCGTCATCCTGCGTACTGGTTGAAACTGCGATCAACAATCCGCCTGCCCAGCGTGGTGATTATGGGCCCAATATATATCAATAGTAATCTATCTCGTCTCATGGGGAGTTGTAAGAGTCGACTAAGAGAAATCCTACCGGATGATGGACAGCAGCGTCATTCTGCGCACTGGCTTTAACTGGGATCACCAATCCACTTGCCCAGCGTGGTGATTATGGGCCCAATATATATCAATAGTAATCTATCTCGTCTCATGGGGAGTTGTAAGAGTCGACGAAGAGAAATCCTACCGGATGATTGACAGCAGCGTCTTTCTGCGCACTGGCTTGAACTGTGATCACCAATCCACCTGCCCAGCGTGGTGATTATGGACCCAATAGATATAATCACCACGCTGGGCAGGCGGATTGTTCATCGCAGTTTCAACCAGTACGCAGGATGACGCTGCTGTCAATCATCCGGTAGGATATCTCTTCGTCGACTCTTACGACTCCCTATGAGACGAGATAGATTACTATTGATGTATATTGGGTCCATAATCACCACGCTGGGTAGGCGGATTGGTGATCCCAGTTCAAGCCAGTGCGCAGAATGACGCTGCTGTCCATCATTCGGTAGGATATCTCTTCGTCGACTCTTACGACTTCCCATGAGACGAGATAGATTACTATTGATATATATTGGGCCCATAATAACCACGCTGGGCAGGCGGACTGGTGATCCCAGTTAAAGCCAGTGCGTAGGATGACGCTGCTGTCCTTCATCCGGTAGTATTTCTCTTCGTCGACTCTTACGACTCCCCATGAGATGAGATAGATTACTATTGATATATATTGGGCCCATAATCACCACGCTGGGCAAGTGGATTGGTGATCCCAGTTAAAGCCAGTGCGCAGAATGACGCTGCTGTCCATCATCCGGTAGGATTTCTCTTAGTCGACTCTTACAACTCCCCATGAGACGAGATAGATTACTATTGATATATATTGGGCCCATAATCACCACGCTGGGCAGGCGGATTGTTGATCGCAGTTTCAACCAGTACGCAGGATGACGCTGCTGTCAATCATCCGGTAGGATTTCTCTTCGTCGACTCTTACGACTCCCCGTGAGATGACAGAGGGTGGCACTATTCTAGGCCGGTACCACACGGCATAATATCTTCATATTCCTCAAAATTCAAAATGTTGGTCCTTCACTGCCCTTGGTGCAGAGTTCTGTTGTATTTCTAAAGAGGTTGCCAAGTGGTATTCAGGACAGTCCATACGTTCGTCTTTTAAGAACTTGTTATCAAGTCTCACACTATAATTGTTGTTTAATTTTCTTTATTTATTGATATATATTATTGGTTATATGTTTGTGTGTATGTATATATTTCATTTAGGTATATATGATGTTAATGCCCGCTAACTAACTCTCTTACTGCAGTTAAGATTGGCTGGAAGAGATTTTATTCATAAATAAGCTTATCTATATATTTATTTTTTACTTCCACAATAAAGGGTGTTATTATAAAATAAAGCTTATAGGAATATAAGATGTTAATATTATTACCATCATTGGATAAATGGAAAATAAATCTGAAAAGAGCAAACGCGAAAAAACACATCAAGGAATTATTTCACTTTCTAAAACTGATGTATTTTTTATATTTGTAAATATATGGTTGATTATAGACATAGGTAACGTTTTCGACAACGTTTGAGCGGCATATAACCGTGAATTGAGAACTTTGCTTGAGTATGATTAACTTTACTTTGACTGTGCTTAATAAAAATATATGAAATAAACAAATAAATGAAAATATATGAAATATATATATCTAAGCAAACCTTGTCCAAAATGAGCTAAAAAAGTATAGTTTTTTTTTTTTTTAAATAACAAAAAAAAAACATACTGAACCTATTTTGCACAGCAGTATCATTTCATATCAGAACAAATTAGAAATATCCCCACTGTGCACATAAAGCATTGCGCAATAAAAAAAGGGGACAAAGAATTTTATGACGCTCGTATTTTTCCAAAATTCAAGCGTTCTACATAGGATGAAAATGGAGCTAAGTGGCGTGCCATTGGAGAAGCCTTTGTCCAGCAGTGTAGGCTCATGATGCTGGATCCAAAGAAGTTAGCTAGAAGGTAAGTTCTGATGGCAAGGGGTATCTACGGTTTATTCCTATGAAGGTATCATCATCATATCCTAGCATTATCCCGGTTGTCCTAGACTTAAGCTTAGGGCCCAGGGTCTGCTCGCTGGTTCACCCAGATTTGACTGAATTTCAGTTATTACGTGGAGCGACTGACGTTTGACCTCCGCAACCCAGAGGGAAACATCATTCTATGGTTAAACCAGCTGTCAATCTATTAGAAGGCACTGACTTCCTAATAACGACTAACATAGATGTTCATGACAGCCGGGACCAACGGCTTAACGTGTTTTCCGAGGCACGGAGCAAGAGATAATTACGCACATAACTTCGAAAAGAACCCGAGACCCTCAGGATTAAAAGGCAAGGGGTCTCGCCACTGGGCTATCGCCGCTCTTTATTCCTGTGAAGGTATGTTTATATAAAATATGCTCTATTGAGTATAGCAAATTGAATAGCACAAACAATGTTAGAGGGATTTAGAAAAAACCCACAAAACCGGTGAGGAATGGCGGGGGCAGGAGTGTGGTGTTATTTATTTTAGTGGGGAAATGCTTTGCGCATACTTGTAATATGCAGCAAGGTATGTGGCACTTTTCACAGCGAATCCTATCCCGCTATTTCCGCTCGCCTTTGTCGACCACCTAACAAAGATTTTGAAAATGCATAGGATAATCTACTTCGATATTAAAATCGTTAAAAGATAGAATTGCAAAAAATCCGAAGTAGCTACCTAGTGTAGTGTGGATAAAGCTATGTAATTTTGTTTAATTTATAGAATTTGTCTATCTCCATTGTTTCATTAGACATCTGCCTGACAATGCAGGCTTCCATACTAGTAATATACGTTCCCGGTAAGCGGCAATAGGCTCGCCACCTATTACGTGGGGCCAACAATGTAATTGGCAAAGTGTGGGCGTATAATATGCCTCTGCCTACCTCTTCGGGAAAACAGGCGTGAAAGTAAGTATATATACATGTAATATTATTTTCTAAAAAATGTATTTTCAATAACTGAGTCTAATAAAACAATATTACTTTTAAACGCATCAGCAGTTTAGTACAGAAAAGCGAGCGTGGGATAATACTACCGGATGAAGGACAGCAGCGTCATCCTACGCACTGGCTTTAACTGGGATCACCAGTCCGCCTGCCCAGCGTGGTTATTATGGGCCCAATATATATCAATAGTAATCTATCTCGTCTCATGGGAAGTCGTAAGAGTCGACGAAGAGATATCCTACCGAATGATGGACAGCAGCGTCATTCTGCGCACTGGCTTGAACTGGGATCACCAATCCGCCTACCCAGCGTGGTGATTATGGACCCAATATACATCAATAGTAATCTATCTCGTCTCATAGGGAGTCGTAAGAGTCGACGAAGAGATATCCTACCGGATGATTGACAGCAGCGTCATCCTGCGTACTGGTTGAAACTGCGATGAACAATCCGCCTGCCCAGCGTGGTGATTATGGGCCCAATATATATCAATAGTAATCTATCTCGTCTCATGGGGAGTTGTAAGAGTCGACGAAGAGAAATCCTACCGGATGATTGACAGCAGCGTCATCCTGCGTACTGGTTGAAACTGCGATCAACAATCCGCCTGCCCAGCGTGGTGATTATGGGCCCAATATATATCAATAGTAATCTATCTCGTCTCATGGGGAGTTGTAAGAGTCGACGAAGAGAAATCCTACCGGATGATTGACAGCAGCGTCTTTCTGCGCACTGGCTTGAACTGTGATCACCAATCCACCTGCCCAGCGTGGTGATTATGGACCCAATAGATATCAATAGTAATCTATCTCGTCTCATGGGGAGTCGTAAGAGTCGACGAAGAGATATCCTACCGAATGATGAACAGCAGCGTCATTCTGCGCACTGGCTTGAACTGGGATCACCAATCCACCTGCCCAGCGTGGTGATTATGGGCCCAATAGATATCAATAGTAATCTATCTCATCTCATGGGAAGTCGTAAGAGTCGACGAAGAGAAATCCTACCGGATGATTGACAACAGCGTCATCCTGCGTACTGGTTGAAACTACGATCAACAATCCGCCTGCCCAGCGTGGTGATCATGGACCCCATATATATATCAATAGTAATCTATCTCGTCTCATGGGGAGTCGTAAGAGTCGACGAAGAGATATCCTACCGAATGATGGACAGCAGCGTCATTCTGCGCACTGGCTTGAACTGGGATCACCAATCCACCTGCCCAGCGTGGTGATTATGGGCCCTAATATAATGTAATCTACTGTTAAGGCTAATTCAGCGCACAGCAGTGCACTTTATAAAGCTGATATGGTTAAATATATTATAGAGCAGAATAGAGAATATTAAAAAAAACTCAAAAACTTAAGATGTTGATAATGATGATAAATCATTCACTGATGTTTACATAAAGATGTTCCTTACCTAAAGTTCACTATGTTCTATCATGTTGCGCAGAAAATACTACGAAATTAGACACTGTATCATAAAATCTGTTCTGGAGCTGTAACTGGATAGAATTAAATTTTTATTCTCGGCAATCCGTCCCGGGCATATCATGCTGGGTATTTTAATAAAACCGAATTGCTCAGGACTGGTTGTAAAATGTTGAAGAGGATGGAATTAATGCAGAAATGTAATTGAGTTTGTGGAATTGACTTAGCTTAGACTCAACTGTTTCACTTAGCAATATTTACGTAAAATTAAATTTTGTCTAACGATTTATTGATTGAATAAGAATATTTATTATTGACAGAAATAAATGTACGCAAAGATTAAATCAGACAACATCATACACAAAAAGGAACCAAACAAAAACTTTCAACACAATGGTTTATCTTGAACAACATGTAATATTATGTTATGTTACCTGTCAAAAAGGCGATACATCAGAGTAATGCTGCTGCATCTACTGATACAGCAGCGATGGGTTTCCTGCAGCGTCCCAATGCGATAGCAGAATCCGGTACCTTATTATGTAATTTACATTCGCCTATCGTATTAGGATAACTGATGCTTTTATAACAGATATATGATTTGAGATACTAAATAAATAAATTTAATATCTATCATCATCTCTTATCATTTTGACAATCATAGCAAACATTTTTTAGGGCAGTTTTGTTAAAGTGTCTCTTCATAATAATTACATCCTACCTGAAAATAGGTAATCGATGCAGTCCGAAAATAATTGAGCCCTCCATACCGTAGTACAAGCACTGTAACAAGCCACCTTTTTACGATGGCCCCTTCTGAAATGAGAGCCAGGGTTGCCGGGTCATTCATTCATACATCATCATATCATAGCCAGCCATATGACGTTCTCTGCTGAACAAAGGCCTCCCGAATTGATTTCCACATGGAGTGTTCATTGGTCGAGTGGGAGGACTTCCGCTACAATTTTTCGACACCCAAGATTTCAATTAATAATGAGCTTTGTGATGAATTTGTACACTGCCTATTTTTTTCATCATGTAATGACCTTCTCCCGCTGTGGGTAGAGCGGGAGGGTGTGTCAGACTTTTACTGACTAAAAACCATCCATGTTCCTTCTTGAGCCTGCTTCGTCCCGAGGCCTCGGTAACCCTTTCAAATAGTTCCGCAGCATATGTACACTGCCTGATCTACGATTTCCCTGCGTCTGTTAGCCCCTACATTATTTGGACGTAGTTATGCAAAATTAATCCAACCTACAAAAACGATTTTTTGTGACACTGTCATAAATGTCTAACTAATTAAAACAATACTATACAGGAAGTAGATAACAATACCCAGTATTTAACAGGAATTTGAAAACAAACTACAGTTTTCATATTATGCTATATCAAATTTATTAAATCTCTTATTTTCTCAAAAGTAAATTTTTGTGGCTGTATCCATTTTGCATAACTACGTCCATTTATAATGCTCTTTGCTGTAACGTCTTCTTTTTAGCTTTACTGCTAGCGTTTTTCTTTTCTGGTTAACTTTTTCGTAATAAAATAATTTGTCTCTTAATGAGGTGAGCGGTGTTTCGAGATTTTATATAAGTACCTATGGTAACTATCATTCGAGTTCTCTTTCATTAGACAAGATTAGACAAGTTAAAAAAGAGTACATTTAATGGATTATCAAACTATTGTTGCGTGGGATTAGTTTTTGTAATGTTGTAAAATATATATATATAATGGGGCTGACAACGCGCTAGGCAGCGTCCATAGTGACCACTTTTCATCTGGTGGGCCACATGGTAATACATTATTCGACTTCTTGGCGGGAAAGTGAAGCGTCATGTTTGCAGTTTTCTTTAATTTTCTACAATTTGTAATTTTTTAAACAATAATGTATAATAACGGTGGGTAATTAACAGTTAAGTGTTTGTGAACGTACATAAGTGTCGGTAAATGAAACAAAACAGTGCAATATCCATTTTCAAATTCTCTCAAGAAGTCCATGTGAGATCTCAGTATAGTCCCACATCTTTACTGAGGACTCAAGGGGATGAGGGGGAGGGCATCTCATTTACCATTTATCATCTTTATCACCACTCATTCTCATTTACTATAATTTATATGTTATTAATATATCTCTTACTTGACACTAGCTAAATGTGCAAACCGCACGAAGCCATTATTTAAAGGAAAAAAATATATATTCTGCAATGAAAAGTGTCTTTTTACTTAATAAAGGTCATTTAAATCCGATCAGAATATTTTGCGTAGAAGAGTAACAGTAGAATGAACATAATTTAATCTTAATTCGGCTAATAAGTTACATTAATGATCATACAAGTATATTCTGCTTAGTGTTAATCCTTTAAATAATATATCCACTACCACAGGCATTCAGAGTCGCATTAAATTCTAAATAAAATAAAATATACAGAAAGCTATGTTCGTTCAGGTTGGTTGTGTGAATTTTAACTGACCGCGTTCATTTGAAATTCAGTGCGGGTATGAATTATAATTGTATGATTTGAGTTTGACATAGTCACACGTGGACATTTGCGAGATCTAATAACTCACAGTAATTCCTTGTCAAATGAAACATGGCTTTTTGGCGTATCCTAGTGTTTGATAACTTTAGTTAAATAGGTAGGTCCTTAATTAGGTATTATAAAATACATACATACATATCATTACGCCTGTATCCCCGAAGAGGTAGGCAGAGGCATATTTTACGCCCACATTTCGCCAGTTGTTTTGTTGGTCCCACGTAATAGATGGCGAGCCTATTGCCGCTCACTTTTATGTTCGCCAAAGCCTTGTCCGATGATCGGCAGGTGCACCACTTGCAGGTGAGGATGGCTTGGGCTCCTTAGATCTTGGTAGGAACCCTTACACCGTGCTATTATAAAAATATAGTTATATCTGTTGAATTAAACTTTGCAGGTTATGTAAAGTTTAAAAGACGCTACACTCCCGCTCCGGTCCAAGTGGTTGAGAGTATGACCCAATATATGTAAAAATTGTATGATTTGAGTTTGACATAGTCACACGTAATTCCCTGTCTGCACTCCAGGATTTCTAGGACATCAGCAGATGTGATACACTTATTAGATTTAATAGTAAAAAGTTATAGTAATTCTTTTAATGAGACATGTTCAAAATAGTTCAAAAGTTCAAATTTTTTATTCTATAAACTATTACATAGTACATACTTAAAAACGTCATAATTAACTATAATTACAAAAAAAATCGAAATATGATTACACTGAAATCACGTAGCTTAGATTCACTTACATGCTTCATGGGCTATTGACATATCCTTTCTAGTATTTTTTTATCTTAGTTTACTTATTGAAAATAGTTTTAGTTCATATTATACATCTGGCAAATTTAACGGTAAGGCAACGAAAATTTTAGCTTCAGTTATTTTTTTCTTCTCTTTTAGCTTCAGTTTAATTTTGAAGCCCTGGCCGTGTTCCGTCGACCACACGTTATCGCGGCCCTTAATTACGGCCCATTACGATATGGCCGATGTTTACTGTGAGCGTGTTTTATCGTCCGGAACGAAGCCTCCATATAAATGGTGGACAATTAATATCATTTATTTCAGTGCGCTTATAGAAACATTACTGGACATGATAATTTCGATACTAATCTAACTATTTGACTAAGTAATTAAAGGCATAATATCACCTCTGCTTTCGCGATGGTGTAGGCATATAATACGCCCACAATTTGCCAATTATACTGTGTAATATTATAACTTTTATTTTCGCCAGAGCCTCGTTCGTTGGTGCCGACCAACGAACGAGGCTCTGGTGCACCACGAACACCACACAACGAACGAGGTGCACCACTTGCAGATGAGGTTGGCTTGGGCTCCTCAGATCTTGGTAGGATCCCTCCCGACTGGACATTGTCGTGGTGGGAGTCCCCTGGGGGGCCGAGTTTTTCCCGGTAGGGCGGCGAAGAGTCGCTCGGGAAAAGGTAACACCCAGAGACCGGCGACTCTGGGTGCCCTTAGTATCGACTACTGCGGGAAGGGGCGCAGAGGGCGGGCCCCTAGCTTCTGGTACCCCGCCCGCGGCCAACGTCCCCCGGATCAGAACCGGGGAGACCTCCTCAGGGAGGCGCAATGTGCAGCGCCCCCCCTACCTCTATGTGCGGCCATGGCGTAACTGGCCGACTTCGGGGGGGGGGTCTATGGCGAGACGGAAGGGGCCCCCTGCCCCCGCCGCCTAAGACCCCCCGGGCGCTGCCTGACGGGCCCTCCTGGCCCGCCCGCTGCGCCAACGGCGTAGCCGGAGAGAGAGCGGATCCCGCTCCCTCTCCCGCTCCGCGGCCTCCTTCGAAGAAGGAGGATCTCCTCAGAGTGGCGCAGTGGACGCGCCCCTTCTACCTCCTTGTGCTACCATAACGTGTGTGGCCGACTTCTTGGAGGGTCTATGGTTAGACAGCAGGGGCCCCCTGCCCCCACTGGCTAAGACCCTCCTGGCTCTGCTTTTCCCTAGCGCCCTCTGCGCTCTACCGGGAGGTACTCAGCCCCCCCACCACGACAAGGTGAAGACCAGTCGGGGGAAAGTACTGGCCCCTGCCTTTTTCTCAACAAGCGGCGGGCTTCGTCGAAAGATTTTTAGTGGGTATTACTGCTAGCAGTCGCGTCTGCCGGTGGTGAGTCCCACACCCCTTTCGGTCCCCTTTGGCCGGAAGGCAGTGCGTAAATGCATAATCTTTATAGGATCCCTATACCACTAAGTAATTATCTCAGTATATAAACATCCTATTGCTGAGCACGAGCATTCTCTAACGAAGCATGGTAAAAGAGATTTTGGTCAAACTCCACCACGCGTATCCAGTGCGGATTGGCGGAAACAGGAGTGTGGCGTCCTGCTATTCGAAAATGGTCTTGAGCGTGTCTTAAGAGCTACCACATGGAAGAATTGTCTCTACATGCCTTCTGAGACACTTAATGGAGTTATATAACTTTCTTCTAAAAGGTGGATTTGTGATAAATGAGAGATTTTTTTTACCAATTTTGTGACAAAAACCTGTAAGACAATCATGATGATGATGATCACAGCCCATTAACGTCCCACTACTGAGCACGAGCCTCCTCACACATACCAAGGTGTGAGGGTATTGGGTCATACTCCACCACGCTGACCCAGTGCGGATTGGCGGAGGACAATCATATTTTATAGAATAAGGCCCGCCGTCCGCAACTTTGTCTGCTTTTTTGTAGACCAATTTGCCCTTTAAAGGAAACATAAATAATAGGCTCAATAGTATTCAAACTCATTTTAGAGCAAATTGATGAAGTGAAAGGTCAAACAGAGATACTTTCAGATCTTACATACAATTCTAACAGTTAATAACACTAAAAGAAACACTACTTAGTAAAGAAACTTCCTTATTTAGTAACATAAGGCTGTTATTTAACTAATTTAGTGAGGGAGACCAGTGATAAGCCTCCGGCCCGTCATTCGTCATTGTCTAGTAAATCCTTGCGTCACGACCTCGCAACGACGCTCTATTTTTAGATCTGAGAAATTTTCCTTTTTATCTTTTGATATGCCAGCCCCAGGAATAGATGAGGCAATTTTTGGTAATATTCTTCAAAACCGGTTACCGGTTTGAGGCTGTTTATTTGTTAAACACAGACAAACCAGTCAAACGGTTTTGTGGGATATGTTTTTATGTAACTTGTATTATTTTAAGGAAATAAATCTTTATCTTATACTATGTTTTGGCTTGAGCCCGGTAATTTACTATTGGTAAAATACATTTTATCGATTTCAAGACTAGTATTGCGTGGCGGTCTTGTAATACATAAAATAAATTGGTAGGTCGCTCCTGTGTAACACCATTCGGCTTTAGGCCCCATATTCAAGAAACTTCCTTATTTTACACCCTATACGACGTCGGTCTCCAGACACAATAGTAGATCTATTATGTGTCTGTAATTTAGCTATCAATGACTTCAAAGACTGGTATGTAACTAATTTAGTAAGGGATGCCGGTGATGCCTCTAGCCCGTCATTCGTCATTGTCTAGTAAAACATTCGACATTCCTTGCAACGACGACGCTCTATTATTCGGAGAAATTTTCCTCTTTTTTTTTATATTACCTGTTTCAAGAAGGATCGGGCTTTACCCGAAATCAGGTATTTTTGTCCAACCGGTTTCGGTTGCCGGTTCTGACTTACCAAACTAAAAATTAGGCTTAGGGGAGGGTATCTCATTTACCATTTATCATACTATGAATTATCTCTTTTACTATTGATATATCACTTACTTGACACTGGCTAAATGTGCTAGACGCACGAAGCCATTATTTAAAAGGAAGAAGAAGAATGTGTCCAGATCGTGACAGTGACTCACTACGAGCAGATAAGAGCCATGGTAAATGAAGAGGTTACCGGTTTTTTGAATTTTTTTGTCGGTGATCGTGAATCTTTAAGTTTAGAAACCGATTGATATATTATCTAAATCGTAACGGTTCTATAACCTACATTAAACCCGACTTAAAAACCGGTTTCGAGACCGGCTCTTCTGTAGGCAGATTTTGTATCGACTTCATAATAAAAGAGGCTACCCACTCAAATCTGAAAATAAACTTCCAAGATAATTTTAATAGACTACTAGAGTGCTTTCACATTTTCGCTTTCTTGAAGCATTTACTTGATCTTTGAAAAAAAATTAAAGGCCGAAAACAGAAGCGTTAAAAGAAAATTAAATTTGAGCAGCAAAGGTTAAAAATTACGTAGCATTCAAACAATATTAGTATTGAGCGTTCCGGTTTTAAATACCTAGGGGCTTATTATAAAACAAGATCCAAAGTTAAACCAGGTTTAAAACTAGTGTTGTCACTTTTATTTGATAAAATGAAGACAGTGACAGCACGAGCTTTAAACCTGGCTTAACTTTGGATCTTGTTTTGTAATAAGCCCCTTAACGTTTGCATTCAAAGTTGTTTTTTACAAATCTATTATTTAACGTGTGTAAATCACACAACGTTTTTAGCCTCCAATTTCTAACACTGCTTGTAAGTTCGTATATTCCATTCCTACTCAAGAAGAATATTTGTGTGCATGGATCCGTAATTTTTTTTGGTCTGGATTTTCTCTGTGTTATAATATAAGTAAACATTTACGAAAATTTGTATAGTTGTATGTTTATCCTTTGTTTAATACTAATAATAAATTTTAAATTAAAAGCCGCTGTCTGAGATTTTAGTGTAAATATATTATTAATTTTAGTTCAAACGAGTACGGTACATTAGCTAGCGATGTTCCGATAGTAAAGAAGATTATTTTTTCGTCTGTTGCAATTAAAATAAAAGGACAGAAAGAAGAACAGGAAAAAAGTTTTTACAAACTGACCCAGTATTTATTCTTTATTTAAACCCTTTAAACAACCTTCCTTTGTGTTTTGTTAACTTTTTAAGCAAAACAGGGGACAGGAAATCTTCGGCAATATAATTAAACTTTTCACCAACAGCCCACCAGCCATTACCTATTGTTCTTTCGCAACCCTTCCTTCCACCTAATCACGAAGGGATTTTAACTTAATACAAAAGATTTTTTTCTAAAAAGATCTGCTGAGCGGAATCCAATTTACGTTTAAATTCGGATCGTGTGCCATTTTTAATTGAATATTTAAAGTTGGACAAAGGGGAAGAGTTGGGATTCTTATAGAAGGGCACAATGTTGTTTTATATTATCAGAATTACAGTGAATCTGTCGTTGTTTTACATATTTGTTTGAAGTGTGTTAGGCGTACAAGGCTCTGGGTTCTCGGTAAGCAGCAAAATTCTTGCGAACTATTATGTGGGACCAAAGATGTAATTTGCAAAATGTGGGCTTCTATAGTCTTAAATAACTTATATGCTGTTGAATACCTTTTCATATATGACTGTCGTTGGGATCCTTTCACCCCGAGCTGTGGCGTGAACACCATATATAAAGATAAGCAATGCATACCCAGGCCGCTAAGCCTAACTAAATCAAATTAAATATGCTCGTGTACACACGGCCAAAGAGTACGGTCGTGTGTACATTTGGCGCCACACACTGCATCATCATCACAGCCCATTAACGTCCCACTACTGAGCACGAGCCTCCTCTCACATGTCAAGGTGTGAGGGTATTGGGTCATATTCCACCACGCTGACCCAGTGCGGATTGGCGGAGGCAGGTGTGTGGCGTCCTGCAGTTAGAATTTTTATTTAAGCCGCCCATTAGGCCTCTAACATGGCTTAACGACTACCACATTTAGTGATAGCCGCACTGCATACTCTATCTGAAATGTCGCCGACAAACTGCATGCTTGCTGTTTAGGCGAACATACTTAGTATTGGGTACTTTTATGATTTTTTTTATGAATGAAGTAAAAAAATCTCAGTGCAAGTCTCTTATCCTGATTATAGTAGCTAAAAGCTTAAAAAAACATGGTGTAATTTTTTATCATTCCAATTAATACGGATATATGTATTTCAAAAAAAAATTTAAGCTCTATGTGTAAAAATGTTTCAATAGCCAAGCGATATTTTTTAAGTATAAAAAAAAACAGTAAAAGTAGTCTGACTAAAAGTTACTTTATTCTTAGAAGTTTTAGCTGCAATGTTAGACGTAGGTACAGTCAGCGGCAGATAGAGAAGAATCTAAAGTAGCTAAATTAATTTTATGCTTGTTATTCCATTTAATATTTATAAACATAAGTAAACACATAAATGTAAGATCGAGGCTTTAAAAAGTAGTACATACATGCCTGTTTTCCCGAAGGGGTAGGCAGAGGCATATTATACGCCCACACTTCGCCAATTATATAGTTGATCCCACATATTAGGTGGCGAGCCTAATGCCGCTCACCGGGCACTGTCATGTTCGCCAGAGCCTCGGCCGTTGATAGGCAGGTGCACTACTTGCAGGTGAGGTTGGCTTGGGCTTCTTGGTAGGATCCCTATACACCCTAAAAAAGTTGTTCATACAATTAAGTTGGCAACTAAGTTTTAAATATCATGTAAATTGACTTAAATTGATATTTAAAAAAATTATGTTAGATATTTTAAATTCTTTATGTGCATATGTAAATATGATAACTTTAGTTGCTTAACTTCTTTAAATAGGTTTTTTTTCATTTACCCTGGTACTAATAGTGTTGTAAAAGAACTGAGTCTTTTATTCCTCATTTAGCAGCTATGAGTTCTTTTTGCAGACTCACGACTAATTAGTCTTGTGGGTCCTGAGTCTTGAGTTCTTTCGAGTCTTTTCAGTTCTTTCAGTCCTAAAATTTCTTGAGTCGTTAGATTTATTCTAAGTCCTTTCGGGTTTTTTCAGTCCTTTGAGCTCTTTGAGTCCTTTGAGTTCTTTCAAGTCTTATGAGTCATGAGTTAAACAGCAGGACCACATAGTACCGTACTATAGCAGCTCAAAAATATATGCGGAGAAGTCCAAACCGAATGGTCTTACAGAAGTAGGAGAAGATTTGGTCAATAAAGAGTCTATCTTTCTACGACTTTACCAACTCGGCTAATAGTCAGCTCAGTATGAGGGTTACTTAGAGCGCTTAGATAAAAATAAATAATTCTCTTACAATCACACCAATTATTTTGTTCCAAAAGAGTTACATGAAGAATAATTTTTTTTCATAAATACATCCCTAATATACATAGAAAACATATAAAAAACATTTTTTTTTCTGTGTGGGAATCGAACCCACGACCTCGGGAGCGGAGCGCAGGAATATAGATAATTACAACGCTGACTGTACAAAGCCGTTCTATTGCCGACTGAAGCCAAGTTGGGAGTCCGGCAAGAAGTTGGGATCTCGGCCGCGGTTTTGCGTGATTTATACATTCTTCTCGGGGAAGTTTTCAACGAGAAAAATCGTCGAGATTCCGGAGAGAAATCTATTTGGTACGGACTACAGATTTTGCTTGGAATTCTTAAGTACCTACCTATCTATCTATCTCTTAATGTTTATCTTAAAAGGTACGGTGTGATTTATAAACAATGTAATATCCATATGTATTTATAATAGTCATAGATACTTTTAAAATAACAGAACAGTGCCCGGTAAGCGGCAATAGGCTCGTTACCTATTACGTGGGACCAACTATATAAGTGGCGAAGTGCGGGCGTATAATATTCCTCTGCTTATCCCTTCGGGGAAACAAATGGAATGTATGGATATTTTTTAAATAAAATAAAAGCTATGCCAATAAAATTTGAAACTTGAAAATTGATAAACTGTATTTATATTTATAATTTTTGTTTATTAACATTTAAAATACAAAATATATTTATTAAAGAAACATTGTTTGGGTAAAGTATGAATCCCCCAGAAAAGATCTTTCAAAATTCAGCCCAACAGGGTACGAAATAGAGGTTCAGATTTTATACATTAGAAGCTAAAAGCTAATAATTCTATATTTTTTATTATAAGTTAATACATGAACAAATATTTAGTTTTTGTTTACCAAACATAAGATAGGGTAAAAAAAAATCGTATTCTACGCGAGCAAGACCGCGGACAGAAGCTACTGCATATAAGAACATCGAAAAAGATAAACAGGCCAGGAGGGACTTAGGCAGCGGGGCTTGGGCCACTGCTGACTAATTATGGACCATCGGAGAAGTCGGCCACACACGCTATGGTCGCACAAGGAGGTCGGAGGGGTCGCCCACTGCGCCTCTTTGAGGAGGTCCTCTCGGTTTTGGTCCCGGGGACGTTGGCCGCAGGCGGGGTGTCAGACGCTGCAACCCAGGTACTGGCTCCGGCCTTTTTCTCAACAAGCGGCGGGCGTCGTCGGAAGGCTTTTAGTGGGTATTACTGCTGGCAGTCGCATCTGCCGGTGGTGAGTCCCACACCCCCTTTCGGTCCCCCTTTGGCCGAAAGGCAGTGCGTAAACGCATTTTGATACCGACGTGTAACAAAAAAAATTGGTCTAGGGCGCGCTAGTTTTTAAGTTTTTACCTTCATAAGTGCTCTATTAAGCCAAACTTGAATCGATGTTTTTGACTTAGACGTTGAATGGCGTGTTTGAGTGTGAATGAAACTAGAAGTTTGTGCCAGGATCCAAGCAAGTGGGAGTATGTGATCCCAGCCAACCCTTACGCAAAAGAGGCTTGACAATATTTAAATGACTTTATTGGAAACGTGCTTATGCCTTAAATATTGAAGCGGCACCACCCAGGAGTCAAGCAATAAAGAGCTGCTAATTGCCTACATTCGTGGCTCGTTTATATGGAAACGCGTGCGCCTGTCTGTTCCGTGTTCCCGTTTGTTCCTTTCCCGTTTTCTTCCGTTCCTGTTGCGGAAACTCTCGTTCTTATTCAAATTGTTTTGTTCCCCGGAAAACTTTTAATATTTAGATAAGTCTTGACGTACTGCGGGTTCTCGTACGAAAGTCGAAAATAAATTTATATTTTCTGTGGATAAAGCAGTTTTTCGTGTTTTACTTTTTATATTTATTTGTCTCTTATAAGTAGTCGTAATTTTTTGATTTTGTGCCGTTTCGTATAATCCCTAATTTTAATATTGTGTACCTTATAGTTCAGAATCTCTAGTACGTAACCATGACACTATGATGATGGTTTTAAACCAATCTGATCTTTTATAAAAAAATAGTTTTAATTATCATTTCAAAAGTCTTTTGGACTTCTTGGCGGGAAAGTGAAGCGTCTTGTCTGCAGTTTTGTTTTATTTTCTAAAATTTGTGATATTTCTAACATTAACGTGTAATAACGATATATTATTAACCGTTAAGTGTTTATGAACGTACATGACTGTTGGTGATTGAAACAAAACAGTGCAACATCACTTTTCAAATTCTATCAATAAGTCCATGTGAGGTCCACATCTTTACTGAGGACTCAACGGGTTTAAGGGGAGGGAATCTCATTTATCATATTTATCACTTCTCATACTCATTTACTATGATTTATATATTATTAATATATCTCTTACTCACTAGCTTAATGTGCTAAACGCACGAAGCTATTACATATTTAAAAAAAAAAGCTCTGTGAAACACGTAGTAAGAGCCAGCCCACTCGCGTGACTGTTTCGTTTCAGTGCCATGTCTTGAATGAAATTAATTGCTGTCTATATATTACTTGCTAAGACGCTCCGTGAAATATTTATTATGTCGTATTGTACGAATTTGTAAGTTTACTAAAAGGGAATTGTTACATTGGCCCCCCAATTGTTACTTCTTGTTTCAGTTTCGGCTGTTACCGCTCACTCGTAACTTTTAGACGGCTTAATGGATCGCTTCTTGACAAAATTTGACAGTTATATAAGTTAGTCAGGCAATTTTATAATGGAGGTTGAAAAATGCGGGCTCGTTTAAAGGGTTTAGTAAAAAAAAAATAAGAAACATAGAAATATCTGAATGAATTTTTATTTGAGACACGATTAAAAAAATTTTTAGGAAAATTCATATTGTCTGCGATAACCCGGGAAAGAATCGAACCTATAACCTTTCGCAAACCAGTCCACTACTCTAGAATACTCAAAAGAATTACTTAATATTAGGGTTTTTTCATGAAAATATAAAAAACTCGTAATAATAATAGTAATACCTGCGGACATAGCATATAGCGCCATCTAGCAGAGTTTGTATAAATTCTAGACAACCGAAAAACATGTTTATTTTGCAAATATTGATTATATTATACCCATAACAAGAAAATTATCCATATTTATGCGCACAAATATTTATCCTGCGTGGGAATTGAACACACGGTACGTCGACCTCGACAACAATTTCTTTTTTAATTTAAACGTCAAATGTATCCAACAAAAGTAAATTAACGAAACAGACAGACATCGTTTATTATTTTACTATAATTGGCGTTGTAGAAAGAAAAACTGCGCCTCACGAAAATGCCCGAAGGCAATAAAAGTGCCAAGGAAATTCAAGGATATAAAAACTTCGATATTTATAATTTTAATACTGACTAGTGGCTGCTAGCGACTTTGTTCGCGTGACCTATATTTAAGTCAGAATCATCTTATTAGCTTTATAAAATCAACTGCTGAACATTAGCCTTCACAAAGATTACATTATATTTGCCCATAATTACCACGCTGGGCAGGCGGGTTGGTGACCGCAGTTTAAGCTAGTAAGCAGGATGACGCTGCTGCCCATCATCTGGTAGGATTTCTGTTCGTCGACTCTTACGGCTTCCCTTGAGATGAGAGGAGTGGCACTATTCTAGGCCGGCCGGTGTTTCGGTCTCTGCAGAATTCTTTAGGTTCTGTAAGGTTGACCTCAAGAGAGGACTGCCAAAACTATTTGTCCCGTTTTTTTGATCAGAAGTCCCAAAGTTTCTACAGTAACGGGATAATGTCTCTGCCCACAAAATGGCAGAAAGTTATTTAACAAAACGGTACATATATATTGTAAATAAATGTAAATAAACTTTGAAAAAAATGTCTTGACTTTTCATACAAAAATACGAAAAGACTTTTTCCCCAACCTATTACATAATTTATTGATTCAGGCGTTACTTTGCGGAAATCCATTGTAAGCAAGTGATGGATTAAAAATATCTTTGTAACAATTCCCGCGCTACTATAATTTCCCGAAAAATCGAGAAACTATTCAACACGACACGTGTTTCGCCCTTACACATGGCATCTTTAGGTAAGATAGGAGCCTCAGAACAACGATGTCTTCACGACCAACGCTGAAACGAGCTGCAACTGCATACCTACATACGTAATCTCGAGCCCAATTAGCCAGGGTGGGTACAAAGAAATAGAAAACAAAAATTATTTATTCAAGTTTGGCTCAATAGAGCTCTTATGAAACTTATAAAATAATGCGCCCATTAACTGCGGACGGGAGCTTGATCTTAAAATAACGAGCAAGAAAATCGTTAAGTTTGTTTTTATTTTATATTAGTTTGGTTTTGCTTTAGATCACATCTCTTTCCACACATTTACAATCAACTAGTCAACTCTTTTAATCTTAGACACAGAACCATACACGAAACAAAAATCTTATTACCTAAAATGCTTCTAGAGTTTAGTTATGAGGAGGTAGAAAATTTGTTAAAGGTGAAAAGATAAGGCAATACTCATAATCACAGATCTACACGGACTCGCATATACCCACACTCTCACACACACAACCACACACACAACCACACACACAACCACTCACACAACCACATACACAACCACACACATATTCTTGCCTCAGAACATCAGCATACACAAGCACACACCTTTTAGCTGTCTATTATTATTTTTATTTATTTTCTCTAGTTTTATATAAATGTATTCATAGTGTAGCAAATAGATTTAAGAAAGATTATAAACTTTAAATTTCTATATGGCCCTCCACAGGACAGGCCTTGCCTAGTGTGGGGGCTAGGTTAAATATATGTTTGTGTAATGTCTTTTGGAAATAAATATTATTATTATTATTATTATTATTATATTATTATTATTTCCCGCCAGTTACAGTTAAAGTACTTAATAGTAAAACAACAAAACCTTGTATTCTTCAGCCACAACATTAAAAAGAAAGGGAGACAAAATTCTTATTAGCTATGTTAACATAACTACGCATAAACATAATAGACATGAGCAAGCCAGTCCCCACTGTTGGCACTGGAACCCGTTCACGAGTATGACGCATGAACAAGCCATCGTTTCGCTCAACCATATTTTAAGTAACGTGACGTGAAATGTACAACAATTTTAAGGGTTTTAATAGCATGAAGCGCTCGTAGCTCTGCGGTGCTTAGTGGTCGGAAACGATCACTGAAGTACAGCAGAGTTTACAGAGGTCAGCCCTTGGGTGGGTGACCGTTTGTGTGGCATTTAATATCGAGCGCTTCCGTGCTTCGGAAGGCACGTTAAGCCGTTGGTCCCGGTTATCACTAAATGTGGTACTCGTTAAGCCATGTTAAAGGCCTAATGGGCGACTTGATAAATTCTAACAGCAGGACGCCATGCACTTTTCTCCGCCAATCCGCACTGGGTCAGCGTGATGGAGTATGACCCAATACCCTCACACCATAATATGTGAGAGGAGGCTCGTGCTCGGTAGTGGGACGTTAATGGGCTGAAATGAAGAATAGCATAATGAGAAAAATGTGAGTATGAATATACATGTGTACATTTACGGCAGTCGCTAGTAACATAGCAAAAGCTTAAGTTACATTTACAAAAACTAATAGTAAAATGCAGCCTTCAATCAAATTGAGTGTCCCGTTCGGGTCGCATTAGGTCCACGCAACCCTACGTCAAAATTATTTAATTATTCCGCCACCGAACTGGGGCCACAAATAACCGATAAACGTGCGCTCATATCTTGATATCGCCCACAAATTACTATAATTGTTTTCGTGTTAACGACTTTATGACATGACACGCGACCGAAGTCACAGTGAACTAACTAACTATGCCTCCGTGGAGACTTTACTAATCAATCCACATTTTTGTTGTGCTAATTCCAAAGGATGAAGTTCTCTAATTTTTTTTAATGCATCGACTGCTTACCATAAAACCTCAGAGATTCACATAAAATAATACATATAAATTAAATTAATGTGTCCTATTATAATGTCAAAATGAGAGCTTTGTATAAAAAGCTATTCTAAATGTTTCGTGTCTATGACAAATCCAGTTTGAAAAACTTTTTAAATTCCTTTTTTTTTTTCAATTCATCGAATAGTTAATCATCGCTGCTTTAAATCATCGAAAAACGTTTCCTAAAAAAATTATTTTAAAGTGCATCAAATTGTATCTATACATATTTGTAACATCCTACTTCCATGTGACATGCAATAAATAATTTGTATTTTGTATTTGTATGTATTGAACTGAAAATTGATGTTTCAATTATTTTGCACTCTGAAATTTACGATGAAACAAGAGTATGGATAACAAAACTTCGATGTAACATTATTTCGATAAACTGTGTTTTTAGATAATTACTATTCGAGGGAATGAAAATGCGACGTAACCTTATTCTTGTACAAAAAGGTCTGCGAATCGTTGAGAAGAATTGCGATAAAATGATGGATTCCTCTTATAAAGTGCAACCTGGAACAACAGTTTAGAGTGCCTTTGGAAGCACTCGTTCCAAAAACTGATTTCTGGACTCTGCTGAACTTCGGTGATCGTTTTTAGTCAAGTCTCGCAGAGTAAGGAGCGCTTTTTTAACGGTAGGTACTTTCTTATAAAGTTGGTTTGGTTTCTATGATGATCTTGCATTAACTAATAGCTAACACAAGCTCTACTTGCCGATTTGTTTCATGATCTCCTTGCTCCTCGGATTTTGAATTGCCGGAACAGCAAGCTTCTATTTTAACAGAACAAGGGTTAATAAACTACACTACGCCAGTAAGGGTTTGTCGTAAAGGATTAGCTTGTTATATTCATTACAGTGTATATTTAAGAAGTATCTCGTTTGGTATAACGACACTCTGGGATGTAAGCTGTTTACTCTAAGCTACTTTTTGTACGTCCCGTTTAATAAACAAATCTCCGGCCGGGTGAAACAGAGCAGTCAGATAAGTAGATACCTATTTCAATTAAAATTGACTGCCACTTAATTCAATTTCCCGGAAACCACATTTTGGAGTGTTCAACAACGGATAAACAATAGAAAGCACTTTGCGGTTCCGTTCAGAGGTTTCCCCGTTTACATCGCCATATTTAAATGATTCTTAACCCTTTCGCTGGCGTTGCGTGCTGAAATATCGGCGGGGGTAAATCTCGAAATCGCGGATTGTATTGTGCAGTCGGATATTTCAATTCCTTCTCGTCTCAGGAGCCCGCTTGAATGCTCCCTTTGTTTCTTATTCCATGGAATCGTGAAATCAAATGGATATGGCTGTAATAATTGTTGTTTATGTTTGTGTATCGCTTGCTTTTGTATTTCAAAGCTTTACGCGAAATGTCAAGCGAGTGATTTTTATTTTTGCGTAAAGCCATGACACGTGAGGTGATAGTACATTGTTTTGAAGAGTAAATAAAAGCTTGTGTTGTTTTTTTATAACGAAACTAAAAGTGTTGTGTGTTTTTGATACATGATAATAGAAAGATGAATAATTTAAGTTAATAAAAAATATATTCTTTTTGACTAAACTGAAGCGCTTTGTTTTTTTTACATTGCTTTTAATTAAATTGTAATTTTCCAATGCAAGTCGTCAATGTTTATTTTTTTAATGGCACATATTTACAGAAAATGTGTTTTAAGACAAGGAAATTTCGATAATAACTTCACTATATTAGATAACCATCCACGCAAATATAATTGAGACTTATATCAATATATTTGTCTTTTTGGTTATTCAACGATTGCAGTTGCATGTAGAATGCAGTTTCATCCAGTTTTTAAACTGGATATATCCGGCTATAACCGGATAAAACTGCCAGCTCTAATCCATTACCGTGTCGGCGTACATTCTATTATCGAGCGCAGTCTGCGTCTGACTGGTGATTAGACGGCGGGGTAGTAATGAATCACTGATGATTTGTGGCTTAACACGCCTTGCATCTAGAATGGTCTTTTTAGTGTTTGAGATGAAAGTTTAATCTTTAACACATTGTAAGTGTTACAGATTTAAAAGGGTAAGGGCCTTTTTGTACTATGTTAACCTGATGTTTGTAATATTTTAAACTGCTTCTTGGGTAAAAAGGATATATTATTACGCAGGATTAAAATTAATTTATAAGTTAAAGAGGCCTAAACAGTTAGTCAGTTTAAGTCAGTAGGTACAAATAAACGCTCTATTAAGAAGTTAAATTTACCATTTAGCGTTAGGTTAATAAACCAAAAGGCACTGAATTCAAACTAGTGCCGATATACTACTAACACAAACCACACATTATGAAACGATAGTTTTAAACAATTACAAAGTTTTTAATGATCTTGAGCAAGTGTTTTAAATCAATCACAGACCGTTCGCTATTGGCACCAAAAGTTAATGAGACCACCTCACAGTAATCGTCTTTAAAAATACAATTTTCAAAATAGGTTTACAATTGAGGGAGGTATTGATAAAGATACTAGAAAATAAATAACACATACGGACGAAAACAGAACCTCTTCCTATAGTTGAGATCTATTGTGGTTCAAAATAACCTATCTTAGCCGGTCTGATACCTATGTAGTTTCGATTACCGCAAATTCATAGATAATGTCTTAAGAGTTAGATTTCATATGCGATTGTGTTGTGTGCCGAGCTTATATACATTCAAACTTTTGTAAACTACTTTTCATTACAATACCAACACCAATACCAATTCAAATTTTCAACTTAAAGCTACGCTAAACACGAATAGTCAATTAGACCTCAGCTAACAAAAGCCAATACGAAGGCAAATTATTTGTATGGAATCGCCTTGTTAACCCTTCACTCGCTGACCAAATTACCCATATTTATTGCCCCTTACTAGCTGGGGTCGAATTAGTATTAGATTATTACCTTCAAAAGCAAATACTAGCGCGAGTTGCTTTAGGAAACGATATTTCTTCATATGGGGTAATTTAGACCCGAAGTTGAAATAAATTATTGTTTGTTTTATTTTCAGCATTCTCTAGTATGTTGTCTTTTGAGTCTGCATAAACTTTCGTAAACGATTTGTAGTACCTACATATAAAATATATGTATATTTTAATTTATGGATCAAATGGCAGCCTTATTTATACTTTTATACTCTATTATAGCATGATACTTTTATACTCCATATAAAATCAACTATCAGGCAGTAAAAATTTCATTCAAATTGGCCCAGATGTTTCGGAGATTAGCTAATAACACAGAGAGATATTTTTTTTGTCATGAAAAGTACCGTGTTTCTCCATTCAATAAAAAGCTCACACTTGGCATAACAAACAAATAGTTCAATTTTCTGAAGGAGTTATTTTTAAATAAATCTCTATTCAGGTCTTCCCGTCTGTTTACGGCCAGTATTTTGAATTAAATCTCTTTATAACAATGAGGTTCCAGTCTGTTAGCAGCTACCTATTATTGCCAGCAAGAAAATCTTCACGTGCATTTAGGTTCCAAGTTGAAGGAAGAAAGCATACATTTTTTAATTTACAAACCCGCCGGCGTAATGGAAGCGTCCGAATTCTTTACGAACACACAGCTATTTTAATTTCGTGGCTCAGTTTAATATAAAAAGGTTTCTGTACAACGGAATGCTCCTTTACTAGCAAGGTTTGTTATAATGTTGGTTTGTTTCTTGAAATACGTAATAAACTTGAAAAGCATTGTCTCATATTTGTTTGCTGGCGGGAAAATTATATTATTATTATAATATTCCTAATTATGTTAATTACAATTTTTAGGTGTATAGGGCTACGCTAGGGCAAGTGGCGCACATGCGGATTAACGGACGAGGCTCTGACAAACAGAAAAGTTCCCGGTAAGCGGTAATAGGTTCGCCACCTATTATGGGACCAACAATATTACTAGTGAAATGTAGGCGTGTAGTATGCCTCTGCGTAACCGTCCCAGGAAACAAGCGTGATATTATGAATATATGCAATTTATAGATTTTGATATAAGTTTGACAGGTCATTTCCATTTTTTAGACCGATGCTATTTGGAAAACAATATTTTTGCGTTTATCCTAAATTTAATTAAAGCTTATCAATGTGTAAAGTGTAGTACTAATTTAAAATTATTGCCTTTTTCCATGTGTATTTTAAGTTATCCTATCCTAATTACGAGTATTCTCCCTTATAGCTTAAGTGTTAAGAGGTTCATGTGTCACCAAAACCTTCGTGCACTGTTTTTCTGTATGATTATTTTATGTGCCATAAATGGTATATAATTGCATATATACTTTATATTATGTAAAATAAAAGTTTTAATGCTTACTTTCAATGCTATAACGGCTGAAAGGAATTCATTTATTCATCAATCCATTAATAACGAATTTAGTTCAATAAAGGAATCCACATTGTTAGAAGTACCATTTTAACCTTTAATTCCTATGAAAACATCGTACTGTCAGGAAGAAAATGCTCTTTTTGTGCAGTAGATGAGCATTTTTCTACGGCACCAAATGAGGGCTAATTAAAATTCCTTTTCCTTGCGGGGGTGTGCGGGGTGAGGCGGGAAACTATTCCAGGGCGACGTCGTATTTTCCCTCGATAAGATCACGGCATGATTATTTATGCGGACATAAGGGGAACTAACCCTATCGATACGCCTCTTTATATGCTGTTCGGTACACTTGCAGTCAAAAGTCACGGTTTTCCTATGTTTTTAAAACGTTGCAGGTTTATTTTGATTTAAAAGTAAGTTACGGATTTCTTTTGATATCCGGACTTTTCTGACGGTTGATGTACCACATTGGTGTTCATAATGCGACGTGCTTAAGCAATATGTACGCTGTAAAAAAAAGTTTTGGGTTTACATGCCTTAAGGTGGTTTAAATGGATTCACGTTCTTAGTACCTTAGTCAAAAGTCAATTTTGAACTCTGTTGGCTCTAAATTTAATTCTCAAGCGATTATCACATCGCAGTTCATTGGTTTTTTACAATGGTAGACATTCCAGTTAACTGGTTTATAAATTGTTGAGTTATTGATGAATCTTGATCATTGCATACATACATTCACGCCTGTTTCATACGCGCATACGCCCACACTTCTCCAATTAAATAGTTGGTCCGACGTAATAGGTGGCGAGCCTATTGCCGCTTACCGGGCACTGATATGTTCGCCAGAGCCTCGTCCGTTAATCGGTAGATGCACCACTTGCAGGTGAGGTTGACTTGAGCTCCTCCGGTCTAGGATCCTTATACGACCTTGGTAGGATTCTTGACGACCGACATGGCGTGGAGGTCAGTATACCTGCACTTCACACAGAGGTCGTGCGTTCGATTCCCACACAGGACAATCTTTGTGTGCATGTAAATGAATATTTGTTCTGGTCTGGGTGTTTTCATCTCATCATCTCATTTCAGCCCATATACGTCCCACTACTGAGCACGAGCCTCCTCTCACATATCAAGGTGTGAGGGTATTGGGTCATACTCCACCACGCTGACCCAGTGCGGATTGGCGGAGGCAGGTGTATGGCGTCCTGCTGTTAGAATTTATCAAGCCGCCTATTAGGCCTCTAACATGGCTTAACGACTACCACATTTAGTGATAACCGGGACCAACGGCTTAACGTGCCTTCCGAAGCACGGAAGCGCTCGATATCAAATGCCACACAAACGGTCACCCATCCAAGGACTGACCTCTGTAAACTCTGCTGTACTTCGGTGATCGTTTTCGACCACTGAGCACCGCAGAGCTACGAGCGCTTCTAGCTACGAGCGCTTCTGGGTGTTTTACTATGTATATTAAGTATATATTTACAACAAAAAAAAAAGAAGGTATTTAAGTGTGTTTATTAAATCCGTTCTTTAGTATCCATAACACAAGTTCTTAATGATACTTATCTTGGAACTAAATAATTGGTGTGATTATAAGAGAATATTTATTTATACACCAATCTTGATCATTGATTTCTACAATTTTGGAAAGGCCAAAGAGTGAATTCTGTTATTTTTACTTACTGCCTAAATACAGTTATAGTGCATAATAAAACTCCTTATCTGATAATGTAAGTTATTAATCGAGCCTTTTAGGAAGAAGATCGCAACTGCCATTTTGCATATTTTACAGAAGAAGGTTTTTTTAAATATATTTCGAAATATTTATAGCACCAATTAAAAAAATTACTTAATGTTATATCGGCACCTCCCTATTAATTCAAATGATAAAATTTTTCTCAGTGGGTACTCATAAATCATAAAATAAAGTTTATTCGGTATTTTTGGCGCTTACGATGATTTTTCTAAAACGGTTAGATGTTATTTTAAAACCAAGGTTATTCGCTTTGCTTAAAAAAAATTGCGCATTTTTTTTCAAAATTTAAAAAAAGTTATCTACGCACCTGTACCCAATCCTCGAAGTGAGATAAGTTTTTCAGTTCATTCGTTAAGTGGACCGTGAAACAGGGATTTATGGCGCCTTAACGGAGCAGCTGATAGTTAGTTGTTTTCCATTTAAAAGGGAAACCGAACCCGGACAAAACACCGCCATGAATCAAGCTTCTCACGCCATTGCGTTTTGTTATTCTTAAATAAGTCGCAGAAAATAGGAGTGGGTTCCTTAAATCTAAAGCTGTACATATTCCTTGAAGTTCAATATAATACAGACATTGAGCGCTAGCATATGACAATAGCGCGATTTTTTTAGGCTGTATGTTTATAGCAATCCTGTCTTAAGATATAGATATTAGTCATACATACAACTATTACGCCTGTTTCCGAAGGGGTAGGCATATTATATGCACATTTCGCTAATTAGATAGTTAATCTTACGCAAGTGCGGAGCCTATTGCCGCTTATCGGGAACTGTTTGTTTGCCGATACCTCGTCCGTTGATCGGCAGGTGCACCATTTGCAGGTGAGGTTGGCTTGGGCTGCTCAGATCTTGATAGGATCCCTACACACCTGGGTCTATATAGACCATTGAAACCTACATAAGATTTCTATGATATGTACTAGTTCGCTGGATTGCACAACAGTGCAGGCTGGAACATGGACCGTCAGTAGAGCGTTTATCAGGATTTGCATACGGCAAAAATGAGAAAACTGCATATTGCTTACCCAGTTTGTTTTAATTATCAGTCTATAATGATAGATTTATTGGGAAGTCTTACGGCCCTTCGCCCCCGAACACTCATCATCATCAACATTATAAATCGCTTTCGTTAATCTAGTTACATGCTATATGTGTGTAATGCATAATTATACATACATACATACATAATGTCACGCCTCTTTCCCGTAGGGGTAGGCAGAGATCACATCCTTCCACTTGCTACGATCTTGGCACACACTTTTAGCTTCATTCACACTCATTAACCTCCTCATACACGCCCGTCGGTTTAGGGTACTTTTGACCTGCCCTTTCTCTAAAATTTGTAATCTATATTGTAGATATAAATACCTTATAACTTTTATTTAGACCACTCTATTGTGTTACCCATAACTTTAGACTTCTTCTCTTGTCCTGTTCATCCCAAGGTTGCCTGGAGAAAATTGCTGTTAGCAATGAGGTCGCCCATGGTACAACTCATCATTATCATCAGCCCAAGGACGTCCTGTACATAGGCCTTATTCTGGGCTGGGACATCTTATGGGGGAAGATTGCAAGCAGCCATTTTTTTCCATTGCCGTAATTTTCCTTTTTGGTATACAATTTTAACTTCTTTATTTTCAATACTTTTATTATATAAACTATTACGTAGTACTTGCAAACGTTCAAATTAATTATAAGTATAAAAAACAATCAAAACATGATTACACTGAAATCACGAAGTTTTTATTCACTTACATGCAACAAATAAAAAAACAAAATGTATTTAAGTGTAAGTTAATCCAAGTGCCAGGTTCGAGCCACCACGCTCGGTAAGAACAGGCAAGAAACTCACAGGCTATGCTCTTTTAAATTAACAATTGGTTAGATACTTCCAGTATATTCTATTCTATTCTATTCTATTATTAGGTCCAAATATTGGTTTAAGAAAAGACTTAAGCACGCCTTATTGGAAAACCAAAAGTCAGGTTTAGGTAGTAATGGTCGTCTGTGCGTCGAAGAGTAGTTCTGTTTATTTGTTTGTTATTTGTTTGTCTTTTATTTTTTTATTTTTTTTGGGTCTGCCTAGGTTTAAGCTGAGCTTGCCTGCCTAAGCTGAGATTTTTGTGGTTGATAGTGGATTATGAATCTGTTACCGCTGTTTGATGTTCTTTGCAAGGGATTGTCGCGTTCGCTCAAACTCTGCGTAAAGCTGCAACTCCCTTGGGTGAAAGCTGAAAATCAGTGTTTGCTGTCATCGAGGGCAAAATATCACTGAGCTTTGGTCCCTTTGCGTCACTGCTGCACACATGCTATGGAAGGCAAACTTCTTAGTTATGTAGATTTTTTTTTTTAATTTTTTTTTTTTCAATATTTTTGTTCTTGTTTGTGTACTTTTATTTTTTTATTTTTGATTGTTATGTCTATATTGTATATTTCTGCATGTGTGTGTTTGTGATTCAAATAAATTATTGTCTTATCTTATCTTATCTATATTCCACCATTCATTCCATACCTTAAAATGATAGATTCGGTTGTTTCAGTAATAAATTGAGTAATTCCAATGTAGTCACAATATCATCTGTTATTTCTGACGTCCAATAACACACGGTGTTGGTACAAGCTCGAGGTCGCATCGATTTTGTAATGTAATCACAACAAGATACGTTTTCTCTTTCGTATTGTAATAATACTCGTACTTACTTATTTTCGGAGAACTAATAACCTGTAAAGCTTTTGGTTGTGTACAATTTGATATATTATTTCTATATTTAAATGGTTTAGTGCCTTTGTCCTAGAACTTTGTTTTAGAACTTTTAGTCAACGCACAACGAAAAGAACGCAAAAGAGAATATCTGGCGAATCAGAACCCATAAAAAGGCTTTGGGAGAAAAATAGTATTAAATACATATATAAAAAATGCCTGTTTCTCCAAAGGGAATGGGCATATTATGAGTTGCTGTAGACTTATCAAGTTATTTTCATATTAAGTACTTTTTTTTGTAACCAGCGGGAAGAAAAAACCAACTGGTCCGGTCTTTTACGATTAAGCTCCCGCCCGCAGGAAATAGCGTGCTAGTTTTTATGTTTTTAATTTTGACTTTCATGAGAGCTCTGTTAAGTCAAACTTTAATAAATAATTTTGAATCAGACTTTACACGCCCACACTTCTCAAACTATATTTTTAGTCCCGCATAATAAGTCGTAAACCCATCGCCACGTAACGGGAACCCATGTTTGCTAAAGCTTCGTACGTTGATCGGCAGGTGTACTTCTTGCAAATAAGGCTGGCTTGGGCACCTAAGATGTTGGTAGTACCCCTATATACCCTATATACAAATGGCAATCCCTAAACAAACAATAGGTTAAATAAATAAATAACCAAATGCGGAAGTGTATGTAGAACAAACGAATTGCGAATTTGACTCACTATTGCGGACCTGTCATAAAATATAAGGTTCTTGCTTATTGATTTCGGGAAAATCTGTAAAAAAAACATGGTCTATGGCACTCAATAAATGTTGTACAAGCAAACTTACATTTGCAGATAACATTGAAAAAACCCTTTTCAAGCGAGTGCAGTTCCCAATTGTCCCGTTTTTATTATGAGTTTGCATTGTAAAAAGAAATACTTTATTGTTGATACAAAAACAATCACTACCTACCGTAAACTTTATGCTTTAAAAACAAAAGACGTCCAGAAAAAACTAATCTTCGTAATGAACGATGCTCGCAGGCTGTCGTATTTCCGGGAGAGATAGGGAATAGGGGACGATTGTCTGGATAATGAGCAGAGCAGGGGGCACTGATATGTCTCGTTGTCTATTGTTAGACGTCCTTATAGCCTGTTTGATTGTTTTGTGTTTGAAATTGATTTTTTTAATGTTTTGTGTTACTCATCTGTGTATCCTGAGTAAAAAAGTACTATTACTTATGTATAATTGTACATAGATTTTTTTAATAAAGTTGGAAACAACCCAATTTTGTTACCTATATCCTTATGCCATGCTATTTATACCAATTCATCTGCTCAGTCTGCTTAGTTTATTCCTTTGCGTTTCATGTTTTTTTAAGGAAGATCTCAACTCCATACGTACTGACACGAACCTGAACATTCAGCATGTAATCGTCAAGCCATGGGTTACCAGATAGAAAAACTAATGTTTTTGTCCTCCAACTGTTCTCGAAATTTTCATACAAATAATATATAGTGCTCGTTACTGAACATTCTTGTAGGATAATCTTACTTGGGTCCATACATATTTAATTTTATATGAAACATCAATATAGCTCTATATATCAAATAGGGTTCATGCACCTAATAATTCTGCTGGTCTGCTTTGTTAAGAACCTTTTCATATTTTATGAAGAAAAATTTAAGCTCAGTACGTAATGGCTTTGCGCTCAGTCTGTAATTTTTCAGGCTATCGGTTCCAAATTGAAAACCTAATGGTTTTGTGGTCGTCCAGTTCTTCATACAAATATGATATTATGCTCGTTACCGACCATGTTCGTAGGAAAAGGCAACTTTATGACAGCAGACTGCAAGTGCGAGAGCAGGACTGTCCGAAGTAACTTTTTTTTTAACATCAAATTTAGTTTGTATCTTTTATCATTATCATCTACACTCATTAACGTCCCACTACTGAGCACGAGCCTCCTTTCACAAATCAAGGTGTGAGGGTATTGGGTCATACTCCACTACGCTGACCCAGTGCGGACTGGCGAAGGCCATATGGTGTATGGCGTCTTGCTGTTAGAATTTTTCAAGCCGCCCATTAGGCCTCTAACATGGCTAAACGACTACCACATTTAGTGATAACCGGGACCAACGGCTTAGCGTGTCTTCCGAAGCACTGACGCGCTCGATATCAAATGCCACACAAACGGTCACCCATCCAAGGAACTGACCTCTGTAAACTATGCTGTACTTCGGTGATCGTTTCCAACCACCGAGCACCGCAGAGCTACGAACGCTTCATGCGTATGTACCTTTACCTGTAACTATGAATTCACTAAAAATGTATCTGCTTTGTTCATAACCTCGTTCTCCGTGTTTCTTAAATCAAGACTTAAACTCCATGCATCATTCTTGAAACTTAATCAGTCGATAGTCTTCAAGCAATCGGTTTCCAAATTTGTTTTTGTCCCCGAGCGCTCATCTGGATTTTCATAAAAATATAATATTATGCTCGTTACTGACAATGCTTGTGGGAAAAGTCAACTTTATGACAGCAGACTGCAAGTGCGAGAGCATTGAGTAATTACCCCTGCAGCGCCCAAAGCCCCACTCAGACTGGATTATCTGTCCCCCCTCTATTGTGCCGAGTATTAGCTATTTTAATTAAAATTTGTGTTTCAATTTACATTTTTATTGCAGTGAAATAAATTGGATTTTTAAAGATTTTTATATTTATGCTTCTATTCAAACTAGGTGGTTCTGTCTTAGTGATAGCAAAGTCGGATTTGAGCTGTAATAGAGTATGTGTGTTTTACGTACATTCTGAAATATTTTCATCATATCCCAGCATTATCCCGGTTGCCCTAGACTTTAGCTAAGGGCCCAGGGTCCGCTCATTGGTCTAACCAGATTTGGCTGACTTTAAGTTATCAGGAACACAATTCTGAATACCGGATATTCAGTCGCCAATAATGTCTACTACCAAATTAATGTTAATTGAATCAGCCGTTACCCAATTCTGTTTGATGATTTTAATAGTGCTTAAGAAGCGCTTTTAGCTTTGCAAACTAGGCGAAAAAGGCAGTCCTTGGACTGTTTGTATGGCATTTAACATCGATAGCTTCCGAGGGCATGTTAAGCTGATGGGGTTGGCCGTTGATACTAAATGAGGTGGCCGTTAAGTTAGTGGCTGTATTGGGCGGCGTGAAAATACTAACAGCAGTACGCCACACACCAGCCCCTCCTAATAGGCACTGGGTCGTATACTATGACCTCAATCCCTCTCGCTCTTTGAACTTCCAGTATTAAGCCCGTGCTTAATATTGGAAGTTCAAAGAGGTGTATAGGACTCCTACCAAGATCTGGTGAGCCCAAGTCAACCTCACCTGCAAGTGGCGCACCTGCCGATTATCGGACGAGGCTCTGGCGAACATAAAAACGCGGCAATTAGGCTCGCCACCTATTACGTGGGACCTTTGATAATTTGCCTCTGCCTACCCCTTCGGGGAATCAAATTATGTATGTTGCACAAAAAACAATAACAAATAAAGATGTATGTATATACTCAAACAATTTGGTACAGAATTATCGTTTTATTTAGATCTTTTCATATATAGATATCTATAGCTCGGTGGAGCTACATTCAGTATGTATATTTGTAACTTCTGTAATTATGCTTAACAAAACATTTTTTTAATTGCGTGTTAATAAATCAGTGTTAGGACGACTTTCACTGGGTTTGTTTCGAACTTTAACCTTCCCTAATCATTCGCAGTCATCTCATCTTATAAACTGTAAACACACTATAGTAGGAACGGTCAGAAAGTTTCTCCAAGAAGATTCCCAATAACTGATTCTCACTTTGCTGAGGTTCGTGACTCTTGTTATATACCAGAAGGTAGGATATAAGACAAAAAATAAGAAGATACAAAGAAATATTACTCTAAAGCTAAAAAAATTAAATTAAAAAAACAATGAGTTTTGGTTTTTTAAAAAAACAATATTCATTCGCAATAGATGTTTGATTAATTATTCAAATGCACACAAAGAGAGAGCTGAACCTCGGAATATGTTAAATTTTAGCCATTGTTTCGTCATTTTAATTCAGCCAGTCATAGTGAAAACAGAAAAGTATACCGCTTGTAGCGTGCCAGAAAAATTAAGTAGCTGTTTTCAGTTTAACAATAAATTATAATATTTGTGTTTTACTTTAGCTTTACAGGGATCCATCTGTTAGTAACAATTATACTTATAAATTATTTTAGTAATATGGAATAGAAACACAATAGAAGTTAATTAATATAAATAATTTTAAGGATAGCCCGGAATTTGATAATCTCAGCGATTTGCACATTTAAAAACATGCAAAAAGTGCCGAGTCCATTGTAACCTATCACCAAGCAAGTCTTGGAATCGTAAAAGCGACTTTACACCGATTTAAATATGGTACATTTAAAATCAAACTTTCTACTGCGTACCTCGTGTTTTCGAACGAGGTTTCTGGTGAGGTTATTCCAAAACATATAGCATGGGACTCTGAAGAAAAATGCTGTAGTGATGCTTCTGTTTCGCAAGCATCTATAGGCTGCAGGGAAGAGTGTCCATCAGGTGGGCTGCTAGCATGAAATACTTGTGATATTTAAAAAAATCGTACACATTTTCTGTACTATCTATCTATATGTTACCTTGTGATTTAAAAAAAAATCGTAAACATTTTCTATACTATCATGGTGTATGACTTGAGAAAATATTTGTAAAGTAATTTTTGTTTCAAATCACACATAATATCGATGCTGAAATAATGAATAATGTATTTTACTCATATAATACTTATTCACAAATATTAGGTAATTAGATAAATAAATTAAAAAAACAAAAATTGCGATAAAGTGTCCTGTTTTGTGTTCGTTAAAATTTACATTACAAATACAACATGAAAGATATTTATATAAACTTTATTAACATGGAATTATAAAATTCCCTCGTCCTAACTAGGACACTATTTCGGTTTGACATGGGCACAGATTAATTATTTTGTGGTCGGCTTGTTTAGTTCGTAGGCACCAACTCATCTCTCCCTCAATGAGACATCGGTAGTCGTTCTCAGTTTTATTACATCTACCTATTGATCTGTACTGTTTCCCCAAATAAGTGAGCACAGGCACAATATGCCCCACATTTCGCCAATTATGTTTTTGGTGCCACGTAATAGTGGCGAGCCTATTGTTCCTTAACGGGTACTTTTGTTTGCCAGAGCCTTGACCATTGATCGGCAGGTGAACCAATTGCAGGTGTGGTTGTCTTTTGCTCGAAAGATCTTGATAGGATAATAATATACTCAAAATAATAATATAGCAGGCGAGCATGGGCAGAGATTATTTTCACTGTGGTCGGCTTGCATACGCAAGCACCACTCATCTCTCCCTCAAAGGGGCATCAGTAGTCGTTCTCATTTTTATTACTTCTACCTGTTGATCTGTGCTTTATTGCTTTTGCTTCTCATAAGCTAGTTGAGTGTAATAATTAAACTGAGATTCGTCCTTTATGTCTTTTATAAATGTTTCAAGCCACGCATAATTTGAATAATTCCTTCGACATTTCAGAGATATAGCTTTTAATTTAGCAGAGTTTGTACTATGGGTTTCAATGTAGGTAGGGTTAATTGATTAATTAAGTGTGGGTATAAATATTTGAACATCCCCCCTTCCAATTTTCATAAATTACAGAGTTTCATGTGTCAAAGCAAAAATAAACTTTTTGTAGTATTTTATTCTTTATACATTAATTTCCCTTTTTGTAATATCCTCTTATTACATTTATTATTTTTTTTCTACCTATCATTTTAGTTTCTCTGTAAAAAACTGTTATGTACTCGAACTTTGTTCAATTGAGAAAGTTAAAAATCCAGATTATATTTCACCTAATCAAAAATACATCTAGGGCACAATATGGGTGAATATGGCATAGAATCAACAACACGCAGAGGCGTCAGGGATCATTTAATTCCCGCGATGCGATGGCGCGCTCCACTGGGCAGCACGGGCTGTTGGGCGTCGCGTATCGCCGCCTGATTATACCCGTAGGCATTTTAAAAAGCTTTATTTAATAAACAACGGTGCCATGATTTGGTTGAACACCCTATGGGCTGTGTTTTTGGTAATAGGTTGAGTTAATTTTATGTTGTCAATCGAAATTGCTGTGTCGCTGTGGAAACTCGTGTCGAGAAACTAAATAGTAACTTTTATCGATTTTTTTACGGAAATTAATACTACGATTGGTGAAGGGTAAGTGTATCGGAAAGAACAACAAGCTGTTGCTACATAGTCGACCTTGAGATATATATATGTTTTAAATAGCATCCGCAGAACTGTTGCGTCGTGGCTCATATTCATAATGCGACACATGCTGAGCTGTATTCTTTGTGTACCAGATAAACGTATTTACTCACTATCAAATTGCCCCCGTCTGAATGTTTTTTGTTAATACATAATTATTAAGAAAACACCCACACCTAGACAAATATAAATTTTCATTAATATAAATTAATATTTGCTTTGCGTGCTAAAGAAACCCCAAAACTTTAAGACCGACGGCGGCCATGTACTGTAATATTAACCTAAAACTTTCCAGAATATAAGTCTCGTTTATATGTTAAAATTTTGTGTTATGTTTCTAGGTTTTCATATCAATAATGTCACTTAGAGTTAACTAAGTACTCTCATACTTCTTTTGGTGGAATTTCCTAATGCGTCTCAGTCGTTCGGCACTTGTCGCTTCTGTTATTTGGAAATAATTTCACGTTCAATTCTCTGTGAACATATTTTCTTGAGTGCTCCCAAACAAGTAATACCTAGTAAATATTTTCTTGGCACGCCAATAAGGTTTCGTATAATCTTAAGAGTGGCTCAAAGTGTACGTTTGCTTATTAATTTGGCTTTGTTTATAAAAAGAATTTGTAGTAAAGTAAGATGGGATATGCAGTCTGTCTGATATAAAATGTTTTTAATAAATGAGGACATTATTTAAGTGTGTTCTATCATATCAGCCTTAAGAGTCTGCTGAACATGGCCTTCCTAATAGATAACATTTTATTGGGAGTATTTGCCCATAATCACCTCACATAAGTTGGTGGTCGCACTTCAAGCCAGTACGCAGAATAACGTTTCTGCCCATCATCTCGTAGGATTTATCTTCGTCGACTCTTACGACTCTCCGCGGGATGAGAGGGGGGATTTAAGTGAGTTTAGTACTAAAATTACTTTCAAACTTAATTAGTTTGATTGTTATACATACTGTTTTGTCCGATTTACTTTCTTGAGTGCTCCCAAAGAAGTATTACCTAGTAAATATTTTCTCGGCACGCTAATAAAGTTTCGTATAATCCTAAGAATGGTTCAAAATGTGTACAGAGTTTCTTATTAATTTGGCTTTTCTTATAAAAAAAAAATATGTAGAAAAAGTAAATTGGGGCTTGGAGTCTGTCTAATGTTAAATATTTCGAAATAAGTATATAAAAAATATTGTATTGCTCGGTACATTTATAAATAATGAGACTTTGCTATAATTAGACTCAGGTTTATTAATAAGACATGTTACAAGTAGTAATGCAGCTGACATGGCCAAGACGCCATCTTAAACAGGACGCGGTAGGGATGTTCTATAACATTAGTGACGTGACACATAACAATTATTTGAGGGAGTAATATATAATTACATATTTTAACGCCAAGTAGTATTTGTAACAATGACTTATGAACTTCTTTATTTATATTGTTATACTTGCTATGCTATTTACTTTCTTGAGTGCTACTAAAGAAGTAATACCTAGTAAATATATTTTTGGACGCCAATAAAGTTTCATTCACTCTTAAGTGTGTAAAGACTTTTTTTTATTAATTTGGCCTTGCTTGTATATAGGATTTATGTCGTAAAAGTAAATTGAGACTTGGAATCTGCCTGATATTAAATGTTTCGAAAAATAAAAAAGTAATTTGTCTGAGCTCCAACTACCAAATATCATAGTTAATTGAATTTTTTAATAAAAAATACATTGACTTTTTAGAGTTAATCGAAATGCAAAATTATTTATAAATTTTTATGTTTTCATAGGTCCAATTAACTAATTCCCTTTATCTCCAATCGCTCTCTACTCATACTAGAACCTACTAAACAACGTACAAAATCGTATTGTCATAGTTCAATTAGCATGTGTCCCTTATTTAAACTTTCTTAGTAATCACGCTTTGGCAGGGTTTTATAATTCAGTCCCGCTTTGTTATAAAGCAAAAAGTCACAGAATATACCTTCATATCGTTACACAGCAAATTCTGATACTTAACCTGCCCTAATTTTGGAGCCATTCAGCATTCGGGCTTTGATTTGAGGAAATCGGTAGACGTTATCAAAAGAACGGTAGTGGTAGGTGATTAAAAGCGCCTGCATTGTCAACCGAGATTTTTTCTACATGTTTTTATCAATTGAACGTTGACCTTTCCCAATAAGATATTATATTGGGGGTATTTGGCCATATCACCAAGATGGGCAGGCGGGTTGGTGATCGCAGATCAAGCCAGTACGCAGGATGACGCTGCTGCCCATCATCCGGTTGGATTTCTCTTCGTCGACTCTTACTACGATTCATGAGATGAGAGATATTGTGTAAGAAATATGAATAAGAACTCTTATTATTAATACAATTTTACTCAGTTTAGTACCCATAGGTCCAACTCTGCTTAGTTTAGAATATAAAGTTTTTTATTCTTCTTTTAATCAATTAAATAATTCGACTTAATCATGATTTAGTCAATATTTTTGATACAGTCCGTCTTGTTATAAAGCCAAAAAGTCACCTTTACACAGCAACCTGTACTTAACCTGACCTAATTTCAAAGCTATTCAGCATTCGGGCTTTGATTTGAGGAAATCGGAAGACGTTATCAAAAGGACGGGGGTGGGTGATTCTGATTACAAGAGAACGTTCGCGTCGCGGCGTGACTCGTGAGTGACAGTGACAGCGCTGACGAGCTAGCTGCCTGTGACGTTTACGTCGAGTCAACCGATCGGGTAATGAATCCGAGAGCGATTCTGCTAACAAACTTATTTGACCACTATAAAAAAATTGCATTGATATTTGACAACCTAACATTATTGTAGCTAATGAAGTTACTAAGATTGAATTGCTTATTTTAATTTAGCTGCTATAGAAAATAGTAAGATAATGTTACTGAGACTCTTCTATAGGAGTGACGAACGAAGTGCAGTGCTAATCGAGATTTATATATATTGCCTTTTACTTGGTATTTATATCAGGAAAACATCTGAAAACACTGTGATTTTTTATTTTGTCTTACCTCAATTTAGGTGTAATCAGTTGCAGCTTAATTTTCGAGGGTAATTTTTTAGTACTGTTTTAGTAAATCCAAGATTTGATTGGATTTCTGGAATAACATCTTAATACACGCTCAGCTTATCTAGTGATACACATAACTTGAGACGTGGTATGACTTAGGACTTTATACAAAGTGTTTAATTACATAGTAGACAGCGGTCTAAAACTAACAATGGTCTAACTAAACAGTGCGGTGAATAGTCGATGAGTGAAGCTTGACGTGGAAAACAAATTGGGAAAACCCATTTTCAGCATTGGATTCCTAATGGCTGAGATGCTGTATCATAAGTAATTGTAATAGGTTGGGGAAAAAGTCTTTTCGTATTTTTGTATGAAAAGTCAAGACATTTTTTTCAAAGTTTATTTACATTTATTTACAATATATATGTACCGTTTTGTTGAATAACTTTCTGCCATTTTGTGGGCAGAGACATTATCCCGTTACTGTAGAAACTTTGGGACTTCTGATCAAAAAAACGGGACAAATAGTTTTGGCAGTCCTCTCTTGAGGTCAACCTTACAGAACCTAAAGAATTCTGCAGAGACCGAAACAGGTGAAAATCTGAAGGCGCAAGGTCAGGGCTATATGGTGGATGCACTAGGACCTCCCAGTCGAACTCTCTTAATTTTTGCTGAGTGGCTAAAGATGTGTGTGGTCTAGCGTTATCGTGATGAAAGACCACACCCTTCCTGTTGATCAATTCCGGCCGTTTTCTCTCGACTGCTTCCTTTAATCTTATCAGTTGCTGGCAGTAAAGATCAGAATCGATGGTTTTGCCGGGCGGTAAAAGCTCATAATAAACAATGCCCTTCCAATCCCACCATACACACAGCATCACCTTATTTCGTGTTAGGCCAGGTTTGGCCACAGTCTGTGAAGCCTGGCCAACTTTCGACCACGACCTTTTTCGCACGTTCTTGTCGTACGTGATCCACTTTTCATCGCCATTATCAATCTCTTCAAAAACGGCTCGGTTTCATTACGTCTCAATAATGAATCGCAAATGAGTACACGGTTCATTAAGTTTCTTTGAGTGAGCTCGTGTGGCACCCAAATATCGAGTAGGGATGTTAGGGATGGTAGGGATGTTCTATAACATTAGTGACGTGACACATAACAATTATTTGAGGGAGTAATATATAATTACATATTTTAACGCCAAGTAGTATTTGTAACAATGACTTATGAACTTCTTTATTTATATTGTTATACTTGCTATGCTATTTACTTTCTTGAGTGCTACTAAAGAAGTAATACCTAGTAAATATATTTTTGGACGCCAATAAAGTTTCATTCACTCTTAAGTGTGTAAAGACTTTTTTTTATTAATTTGGCCTTGCTTGTATATAGGATTTATGTCGTAAAAGTAAATTGAGACTTGGAATCTGCCTGATATTAAATGTTTCGAAAAATAAAAAAGTAATTTGTCTGAGCTCCAACTACCAAATATCATAGTTAATTGAATTTTTTAATAAAAAATACATTGACTTTTTAGAGTTAATCGAAATGCAAAATTATTTATAAATTTTTATGTTTTCATAGGTCCAATTAACTAATTCCCTTTATCTCCAATCGCTCTCTACTCATACTAGAACCTACTAAACAACGTACAAAATCGTATTGTCATAGTTCAATTAGCATGTGTCCCTTATTTAAACTTTCTTAGTAATCACGCTTTGGCAGGGTTTTATAATTCAGTCCCGCTTTGTTATAAAGCAAAAAGTCACAGAATATACCTTCATATCGTTACACAGCAAATTCTGATACTTAACCTGCCCTAATTTTGGAGCCATTCAGCATTCGGGCTTTGATTTGAGGAAATCGGTAGACGTTATCAAAAGAACGGTAGTGGTAGGTGATTAAAAGCGCCTGCATTGTCAACCGAGATTTTTTCTACATGTTTTTATCAATTGAACGTTGACCTTTCCCAATAAGATATTATATTGGGGGTATTTGGCCATATCACCAAGATGGGCAGGCGGGTTGGTGATCGCAGATCAAGCCAGTACGCAGGATGACGCTGCTGCCCATCATCCGGTTGGATTTCTCTTCGTCGACTCTTACTACGATTCATGAGATGAGAGATATTGTGTAAGAAATATGAATAAGAACTCTTATTATTAATACAATTTTACTCAGTTTAGTACCCATAGGTCCAACTCTGCTTAGTTTAGAATATAAAGTTTTTTATTCTTCTTTTAATCAATTAAATAATTCGACTTAATCATGATTTAGTCAATATTTTCGATACAGTCCGTCTTGTTATAAAGCCAAAAAGTCACCTTTACACAGCAACCTGTACTTAACCTGACCTAATTTCAAAGCTATTCAGCATTCGGGCTTTGATTTGAGGAAATCGGAAGACGTTATCAAAAGGACGGGGGTGGGTGATTCTGATTACAAGAGAACGTTCGCGTCGCGGCGTGACTCGTGAGTGACAGTGACAGCGCTGACGAGCTAGCTGCCTGTGACGTTTACGTCGAGTCAACCGATCGGGTAATGAATCCGAGAGCGATTCTGCTAACAAACTTATTTGACCACTATAAAAAAATTGCATTGATATTTGACAACCTAACATTATTGTAGCTAATGAAGTTACTAAGATTGAATTGCTTATTTTAATTTAGCTGCTATAGAAAATAGTAAGATAATGTTACTGAGACTCTTCTATAGGAGTGACGAACGAAGTGCAGTGCTAATCGAGATTTATATATATTGCCTTTTACTTGGTATTTATATCAGGAAAACATCTGAAAACACTGTGATTTTTTATTTTGTCTTACCTCAATTTAGGTGTAATCAGTTGCAGCTTAATTTTCGAGGGTAATTTTTTAGTACTGTTTTAGTAAATCCAAGATTTGATTGGATTTCTGGAATAACATCTTAATACACGCTCAGCTTATCTAGTGATACACATAACTTGAGACGTGGTATGACTTAGGACTTTATACAAAGTGTTTAATTACATAGTAGACAGCGGTCTAAAACTAACAATGGTCTAACTAAACAGTGCGGTGAATAGTCGATGAGTGAAGCTTGACGTGGAAAACAAATTGGGAAAACCCATTTTCAGCATTGGATTCCTAATGGCTGAGATGCTGTATCATAAGTAATTGTAATAGGTTGGGGAAAAAGTCTTTTCGTATTTTTGTATGAAAAGTCAAGACATTTTTTTCAAAGTTTATTTACATTTATTTACAATATATATGTACCGTTTTGTTGAATAACTTTCTGCCATTTTGTGGGCAGAGACATTATCCCGTTACTGTAGAAACTTTGGGACTTCTGATCAAAAAAACGGGACAAATAGTTTTGGCAGTCCTCTCTTGAGGTCAACCTTACAGAACCTAAAGAATTCTGCAGAGACCGAAACAGGTGAAAATCTGAAGGCGCAAGGTCAGGGCTATATGGTGGATGCACTAGGACCTCCCAGTCGAACTCTCTTAATTTTTGCTGAGTGGCTAAAGATGTGTGTGGTCTAGCGTTATCGTGATGAAAGACCACACCCTTCCTGTTGATCAATTCCGGCCGTTTTCTCTCGACTGCTTCCTTTAATCTTATCAGTTGCTGGCAGTAAAGATCAGAATCGATGGTTTTGCCGGGCGGTAAAAGCTCATAATAAACAATGCCCTTCCAATCCCACCATACACACAGCATCACCTTATTTCGTGTTAGGCCAGGTTTGGCCACAGTCTGTGAAGCCTGGCCAACTTTCGACCACGACCTTTTTCGCACGTTCTTGTCGTACGTGATCCACTTTTCATCGCCATTATCAATCTCTTCAAAAACGGCTCGGTTTCATTACGTCTCAATAATGAATCGCAAATGAGTACACGGTTCATTAAGTTTCTTTGAGTGAGCTCGTGTGGCACCCAAATATCGAGCTTTTTTGTATAACCAGCTTTCTTCAAATGGGTCAAAACTGTTTTGTGGTCAATTCCCAGTTCTTCAGCTACATCGTAACTACTAATATGCCGATCTTGCTCCACTCTTTCAAAAATGGCGTCCATTTTATTCGTAACAAGGCGACCAGAGCGAGGTGCATCTTTAACATCAAAATTTCCGGACTGAAAACGTTTGAACTAAATTTATGCTACTCTTACTGACACTGCATCAGGTCCATAAACATCACAAATTTTTTTCACTGCTTGAGTTGCATTTTTGCCTTTTTTAAAATAAAATTTTAAAATGTATCGAATTTCTTCATTAGATTCACTCATTTTTACGGAGAGAAAAACAAATGAAAAATAGCGGGAAACAACTTTTTTTTATTTTTTTCTTTTCTTTATAATGGAACCTTTTTAATGTTACCAAAACCAGCCAGACACAAATAGTACAGTCAAAAAAATTTTATAATAAGTTTATACCTACGTTATGCGAAAAGACTTTTTCCCCGACCTAATATAATATATATGTTAACACAGCAATTAAATGATATATCCTATGACTTATAAAATATATGGAATATCGGAAATAATTTATGAAATGAATACTTAGAAATTAGCAGAATTGCACCCGAATCCTCAAAGCTTCGAGCTAGATTAGTTTTCTTTATGATTGGACAGAATTGCTGAAGAGGTAATGATTTTCTTAACTGGGCAGTTCATGAGTTGTATAGATGTTGAAGGTTAAATTCACAGATTTAGGAAAATTGTATTATATAGGCATCCAACACAGATTACATTAGTTTTAAACCTTTTTCCTGAAGGGGTAGGCAGAGATTAAGTTCGGTTTAGAATACTTTTGACCTGCCCTCTAAGCCTTTCTGGATTTAATGAAAGGTCATTGTATTGTAAAAATAAGGGCCCAAATCTACTGAATGAAACCAATGTGACATTACATACTCTTGTAAATTTATTTGTAGGTACTGCATATTTTGATCAGCCATGTAATCAGAGCACTGATTAACTAGTTGATTGTAAAAACTAGCGTGTAAAAGCTTTAACAAAAGAAGATCATTGATCTATATGGCCGTGATTTTAAAGAGCACTGCGCCATCTGATGGATCGTGCCGAAACTAATTGTCTTATATTACCTTTCGACACTATAATAACTATATAGTAACAACTTTCCATGACGACCATCTAGATTATTATTCTTGTAATTTAAAAAAAAATATCCTCTGAGAAAGCTGCTTACATTCGGTTATCATTATGATATATTATTAGTAACATGTTACTAGTATAATTAGTAACTTATTATATTTTTACTTTATTTATTTATTTTTATTCGGAAAACATACAGCGATACTTAAAGATAAACTTAAAACCCAATATACAGACATTTACATATATCCTCTTAAAGAATCAGTGTAATTAAAAGTAAATGTGTCCTTTTGGGAATAAATGTAGGTAAGAACTTAGTGAGTTTCCAGTCCGCAAACATAATTAAAACTAAAAATGTCGGGCCAAGCTTAATTATGTTACAGACGATAAGCAAATAACTGAAGCCACACGAGGCACAAGAATCTTTCTCTTGGGGCTTGTCGTGCCCTTAATTAAATATTTCAAAGGGTCAAAATGTCGGATGAATTAAACATAGGTAGGTAAAGGTTGCGGGTGACCGCCAGCGGACATGTTGGGCATGTTGGACTCCGCAAAATTTAGGTACTCAAAAGGTTACTGATTTGCTAGTGTTGTGATTATCGATGATATTTTAATTTACTTTACTATTCATTTTGACGACCGATGTGGCGTGGTGGCGAGTATTCCCGCACTCCACTCCTGAGGTCGTAGGTTCGATTCCCACACAGGACAAATATTTGTGTGTATAAATATGAATATTTGTTCTGATCTGGGTGTTTTTCTATGTATATTAAGTATGTATTTACCTAAAGAAAGTATGTATGTATGTTTATTCCTTATTTAGTATCCATAACACAAGTTCTTCATAATACTTATCTTGGAACTAAATAATTGGTGTAAGTGTCAGAAATATTTATTATTATCACGAATATAAAGACATATATTATGCGTACTGATGGCCCAGGGGTCACTATACCATATTATATTTATTTATTGTGAATACTTAAGTTTACTTAATTTAGATAGATAACACCTAAATTAACTACATTACTAACCCAATTTATGTTCGTAAAATAAAGTAATTAGGCTAGTTATTATACAGTAATAAATTATTATTATTATACCTGCACTCCGCACTTAACTTAAGGTCGTGGGTACGATTCGCACACAGGACAAATATTGAAATTTTGCAATCTTTAACATACACACATAAGCATTAAAACAAACACAAGCATACACGCATACATAATATTATACAAATCTTTTGTCTGTCTAAATCATAATAATAATATTAGGGTACAGTCCGGTAGATTATATATACATTTGCAATGTAATCAAGTTGCAAGTTCACTTGGGAGGCGACAGAACCATGGGCTATCGATTTGGAGCCGTGCCCAAAGTCCTGGCACTCGCTTTCGACCCACTTTCCAAAAGAGATGGGATTTAAACTTTTTCCACTCGAATCTTTTAAAAGTAACTATGAATATTATTATAATGCACACTTATTTTAGCTTTGTTACGTACATACATATTATCACGCCTGTTGCCCCTAAGGCATATTATAAGCCAACATTTCGCTATATTGTTGGTCCCACGTAATAGGTGGCGAGCCTATTGCCGATTACCGGGTACTTTTATGTTCGGCAGAGCCTCGTCTGTTAATCGGCAGGTGCACCACTTGCAGGTGAAGTTGGGTTACTTAGTTCTTGGTAGAAAACCTATACACCTTTTAGCTCCGTCATCATTCGGGTAATGAGAGCAAAGTACAACAAATCAATGATCATTGGCGGATGATCACGCAGCGATTACAACGTATCATGGTTACAACGTATCATGATACGGATTTTTGTTATGGGGAAATTCAACCCTCATAAATAAGGCTCTTCAAGCATAAATAAAATGTATACCTGGCCAGGGTTGGTCCATTGCAGTCTTGTAAGCCACTATTTAAAAGACTGCTTATCCTAACAGCTACGTCGTAATATATTTTTGAGGTGAAAAATACCCTTACTTATTTGGAAAAAACTAGTGACAATAGTAAATTTAGACAATGAGGTCTTAACAAATTGAAGACACAGCCATGTAAATGTAGTGCATAAAAATAATAGTTTTATTAGCTCTATAAAATATATGTGTAGGTGTATAGGGTTCTTACCAAGACTATATTTAGTATTCTAGTATTATTTCTTCATCTATTTATGTACTAATAAAAATAATTCACAAAACGAGGGGAATTTATTTTTAAAGTCGTAATGTTTGTACTTTTTTTTAATGGATTTTGTGTAATTTAAATGTATCACCCATGCGTTCGCCAGTATCAATCAGGATAAAATAAAATCAAAAAAGTTTCCATTAATATATTTTCTTTATTTATTTACTCATTTCCTTTTATATATTTGCTAAAGCCTAAAATAATCAAACTGCCGACGCCGATAAGTCGACAAGAAACTGACATATAAAATATATCGGTGATACAACTAAAACATAGAACGAAACTCTTTATAGAAGTCGATCTTTACATTTCTTTGATTCATACGGAATTTTAGTAAAGAATGAAGTGTTTAAGACCTAATATTATACTTTAGACGAGTTCTTCTCAAACATTTAAAAGTCAATTACTTAAGAGAGTTCTTCTTAAATTCCAGCAAATATAAATATTGTAATAAAATTCGTGCAGATTTTCAATTCAGAACGAATTAAAGGTTACGAGGTAGCGTTCTCTTCTATTGATATTTGTTCAATTGAGTGTGAGTTAAAAAAACAGCCTACTCGAATGAAAGATGCCTTGGCGAGAGCCCATCACTATTCGCAATCTCGTCTGACCTGAACTGGAATCGAGCTTAAATGAATATTAAACTTCAGTTCGATGTCGAAATGAAAGTTTCATGTTTAGAAGCAATAAAACAAGTTCACGTGCAAACATCTGGTAAAATAAACCTCCCTGGAAATATCCATTTTGAGAACTGCAGAATGGATGATGAACTGTGAGGTCTGTTGCAGTTTTGTTATATTAGGAAATGTTTTATCGATATCGACAAACTTTATATTATAAATAATTTTTATTTATGGTTACTATTTGAAATATTTAGTTGGTGAGCTCGGCGTATGATTTACCTAGATATAAGATAAGAATTAACGTAGGAACAATGAGATAGAAATGTTTTAACTGGTAAAATTTATCACATCAAGAAATGAAAAGGGTAATTATGTTTCTTTTTTTTTGTATTCATTATCATTAAATGACCTTCTCCCGCTGTAGGTGGAGCAGGAGAGTGTGTCAGACTTTTACTGACTAAAATCCATCCAAATTTAATTTTCGAGCCTGCTATGTCACGCGGGGTCGCTAGAGCCCTTTTAAACAGTAGTGGGGCGTTAGTGGGCTAAGATGATGATGATGACATTGATATTGATGTTTGGATGACCGATATGGCATCGAGGCGAGTATACACGCACTTCGCTCCTGAGGTCCGATTTCCACACAGGACATATCTTTGTGTGCATTAAACATGAATATTTGTAATCTATTGATTCAGGCGTTACTTTGCAGAAATCCATTGTAAGTAAGTGATAATTTAAAATTATCTTGCGAGAGAGAGAGAGAGAGAGTGCTGAATCTCTCGTTTCAGCGTTGGTCGTGAAGACATCGTTGTTCTGAGGCTCCTATCTTACCTGAACATGCCTTGTATAGTGGCGTATCACGTGTCGTTTTGGATTTTTCGGGAAATTATAGTTGTGCGGGTATTGCTACAGAGATATTTTTAATCCATCACTTGCCTTGAATATTTGTTCTGGTCCTAATGTTATTTATCTTAAAGCTGAATAATTGGTGTAATTGTCAGAAAAATATTTATTTATTATTTATTCACCACTAAGTTTATTATTACAACTATTTGTCGATAAACCATGTCACCTCACTACACCATACCTCATACAGTGAACTGGTAACTCTAACCCAAAAGGCAGATTTTAATTACGAATACTGCCCACGGCGCGCACAAAGCTCAGTCTGCCATTGTGCTTTCTCTATTTGTGCCCCTGTTAGTTACTTCATGTTTGTTTGTTCACCATGTTACGCGTGTTTAGACTTACGGCTTATTTCCAAAGATACTTGAATGGCATGAAACTTTGTTCTTTGTTTCAATTTAACTTTGTACATCTGAGTTTTGTGCAGGCTACTTCGCCAGCTGGGTGTAAGGAAGTTTTGTACTTCTGTGTATTATCATTAAGTTGCAAAGTTCTGTAAAGTTTCTTGGGTTTACTTGCCTGCATTCTGACATCATTCCATTCGAACATAGTTTCGGATTAAAAAATATTCAGTAAATTTTTTTTTCGCTTGATAGTTTATGGCATGGAATTCATGGTTTGCATGAAGGTTTGCGATTACAACCACACTTTTTGAACTTCTATAGTGAAATTCTATAGGGCTCATAGGCAAAAGTGTCTTGTAGTACTAATAGAGATTAGTACGAAAGATAAAATAACTACACAAACATAAACTTAAAGCTAATAATCTTAAAAAAATCAGGGAGGGCTTCTCATTTACATTTATCATCTTTATCATCACTCATTCTCATTTATTATAAATTATATACTATTAATATATCTTTTACTTGACACTGGCTAAATGTGCTAACCGCACGAAGCGTAATACAAATAATAAACTGTAGATGCTGGGATATGTCCTGGCATTATCCTGGTGGTGCCCTAGACTCTCGCTAAGGACCCAGGTTCTGCTTACTTGTCTAATTTCATGCCTAATTGAATTTCAGTTACTAGTATATGTATATGTTACCGGCCAAACCCGATTTTAGGACAAACTAGTATGGCCTAGTACAAACTAATTTAGGTGGGCTGCATAAAATGTTTTTTAATGTTAAGAAAAAAAATTAACCTCTACCTAACCCAAAAAGAGATACTTATACTTCTCTTTCGGGTAAGGTTGAGGTTATTTTTTTTCTTACCATTAAAAAACATTTTATTATAATAGTTGTAGCTCACCTAAATTAGTTTTTACTAGGCCATACTAGTTTGTCCTCAAATCGGGTTTGGCCGGTAACATATATATGTATTTTCTGAAATCATTTGACGACCGATATGTCGTGGAGGTCAGTATACCTGCACTTCACTCCAGAGGTCGTGGGTTCGATTCCCACACAGGACAAATCTTTGTGTGCATGAACATGAATATTTGTTCTGGTCTAGGTGTTTTCCTGTGAACATTAAGTATGTATTTACAAAAAAAGTATTTAAGTATGTTTATTCGTTCTTTAGTATCCATAACACAAGTTCTTAGTGATACTTATCTTGGAACTAAAGAATTGGTGTGATTGTAAAGGATTATTTATTATTTATTTATTTATTTATGCAGCCTTAAATCAAAACATAGCACAGTTAGCTACTAGGCGTCCAATTAAGGCACGTTTTAAGATGTGACTGTTTGATGTACGAACGCAAATGAAACTCAAACATGGTACAATTAAAACGCGGAGCTTGCGAGCAGGTGAGGTGTTACATCGAGCGGCGTCTGTTGAATAGTGATGTGAAATGTCGATAAATGTGTTATTACAATTTACGTAACATATAAATAAATAAATATTTTCTGACAATTACACCAATTATTTAGTTCCAAGATAAGTATTATTAAGAACTTGTGTTATGGATACTAAACAACGGATAAAAATACTTAAATAAGTTTTTTTGTTAATACATACTTATTATGCATAGGATATATATACTATAGATATATATACCTACATATATGCCCGATCTTTAAATATAACTTGTTAATAGTAGTAAGCCAGTAAAACATTTTGCTTTGGTAAGTAAGTAAGTAGTAAGTAAATATCGTATACCGCTTGCTTTTGGTATTATAAAGATCGAGTAAAATAACGGTTTTTGGGAAGCTTACCAATTCGGTGCATAACCATAACAAAAATTACACCATTACATATATTATAACACTATTATACACTATTATAACATTACATCAATACAATATTCATACTATTTATAAATTTACCAATCAAATTTCCGAACCGCAATCCAACAGTGGACTAAATTCAGCTAATAATTATGGTGATTCTAAATTTATGAGTTAGAAGCTTTTCATCAAAACAAAAGAACAACGTAGAGTTTGTAAACACAATACCACCCTATATGTTAAACACAATGTATTTTGATAAAATTTAGTGCCAGACATGTATTGTTAATAAACTTACATGGAGCAGTAAAGAGTCAAAGCAACAGCCAGTCGTTTACCGAAAATGTTGGGGAACTGACGAGATGTTGCCTTTGTGCCGAAGCTCAGACGGGAGACGAATGTGTATTTAACCGTACTAAAGTTCCTGCTACAAATTAAATTTAAGTGAACAGTGTTACTAAGTTTACTGAGCCAGTCAGAGTTTGCTAAGTAATACCAAGCGTTATTATAACACAATGTTTAATATTACGTCAATTTTGTTGAGGGTATAATATATTTCAAGCCACAATATCTAACAAAATAATACATAACTAAAATTATATTGTTTTCACGAAGAGTTTGACCACTATCACTAATATTGACTGAATATTTGTTGATTTTACATTGATCGTTGTTAGAAATATCACACGATCTAAACAATTTAACAATCGTATTTGAGCACGTTATATACAGTAAATAAATTAGAATAAACTAAAATGATTTCACCAATAGATCAATCAACGTAATGGATCAAATATGATTAAACAGAGATAATACTGCCAAACGTGATCGTCACCGCCATTTCTGGGACGCCGAAAGTTAATTTGGATGCGAACGGCTGAAATTAAGCGGCGTTTACAACGTCCGCGGGAGACGTCATTGATTGATGAGGTTGGGTGCGCATCAATTGGAGCCGTGAAAAGAGCGGACGAGAAGCGAATTATTGTGGACTAATCCCTTTTTTGGTAGAATCTTTATTTAGAACATATCACTACATCTATCTCCATTTAGAACATGATATATACTGGTAGCAAAAGCGGACAGGCCACGGGAAAAATGTGGACTAACCTTTTTTTGATTCAATATACCAATCTCTATTTAGAACATATGTTATTACACTATATTATATACTATATTATTATATAATACTATATTAGCACTTTTACATCTATTCCCCTATTTAGAGAATGCTAAAAACTCGTAGCAGTCAGAACATATGAAAAAAATACAACAATGTTTTTCAGAACTTTAACAGATTGATTGATATTTTCTATATTTGATTATATTTAGAAAGATCACAGTATAATTTCCACTCAACCCTGAGGTACACGATGGTCCAGAAGACTGATCTTGAAATAATTATCAAAGTCTAAATTAAATGTTTTAGGTAACTTATAAAAGGATAACCATTTTCCTGTTAGTAAACTTCGTATCAGATGCAAAATGCAGAAAGAACTAAAAATCTGAAAATAATTCCCTTGTAAAATGTTTTCTTACTAAACAACACAGGCTTTCAAATAAATAAACTTGATTCTATCGAAGGTGGTATATAGGTGACATTTATCGCACTCCGGTCTCCTAGCTACACGCGTGCCAGCGATAAAACGCGTCGTCGAAGTTTACGACGACCGTACAGACCCAAGCGCCATAACGATCGATTCACGTCTCTATTGTCAAGAGCGTTAGGGTGACTACTGATATAAATCGTGCTTTGGGTGCTCCTAACTGTTTGACGCTGTCTGTACACGCGTGAGCCGCGCGACAACCGCCCGCTTCGATACAGTGACGGATACTCTCGTTTTAATTGAATTTTAGCTTTATTTAGGTGGCTGCAGATGTTGGCGTTTTGTCGGAGATGTTTAGTAATCACTCAGACTCGCTCGGGTAATGGGATTGTAAGTTAATGGCGGACGTCTTATACTTATTAGGTTTGCACTCCTTAGTATGTCAAAGAGGCTTGTCAGACAGCTGATGTAGACTGTATGAGCGGTCATCAAAACGAAATAGTAATCATATTCAATTAACAAGCCTGGCGATGGCGTACTACAGTGTACTGATAGAAAGTGACTGTTGGCATATGAATGTTTAAACAGAAAACCCCCAATATTGAAGCGGTAAAAAACGCATAAGCATTACTATCAGACCAGTCATCATGAGACACAATCAGTTGTTAAGTCTCATTTAGCAAAATACTTAATTCGACAAAAATGAGAATGTTGCAAGACTAATGCTTAGTGCATCATTATGAGACATTGGTCTTATTTGAAATTATTACACACAGATTCAGACACCACCTTCACTACACGGCTAGTACGACCCTGACTATAACATGTCAGACTGATTTTATATATGATGTCATATAATTATGTCAACAAATTCATGCACCTAATAATAACAATTAAATAAATATAATTTTTGACACATACACCAATTATTTAGTTCCAAGATAAGTATCATTAAGAACTTGTGTTATGGATACTAAATAACGGATAAACATACATAAATACTTTTTTTTTGTAAATACATACTTAATATACAAAGGAAAACACCCAGACCAGAACAAATATTCATATTTGTACACACAAAGATTTGTCATGTGTGGGAATCGCACACACCACCTCATAGTGGAGTGCGGGTATACTAGCCACCACGCCATATCGGTCGTCGGTGTTAAACAATAAGATTATTATGTTTTACAAATAAAACTATATACGTACTCGTAATTCAGTTTCCTTTCGTTACAAAAATCCGTTTGATATGGAGTCTAAATCCAGAGACGAACGATGTGACCAGAGTGACACAAACAGTAAATTTAGTCACAGTTCACAGTAGATACGGAGCCGGAAACGGATCTAGGTTAATTGAGCAATGGCCGACGCGCGGGAAATGTGTGATCTCAACTAATTGCAAATGTAACATAACAATGGTTGTAGGTAGAATAATTCGAGAAAGTAAATTGTTAAAACAAGTGATTTTGAAAAGATAACCAAAATTCTCATCTCCAGACTTCTTTCTACTTCGACCAAAAATATGCTCGAGAATGACCAGAAGAAGATGTAAGTCGAAAAAAATTAAGACAATACAAATTTTGAAGCTATTGGTGTTATAACTGGAAGGGGGATAAGTAAAGAGGCTTAACCAATAATTAACACACAGTGGCATTTTTTGTTTTCATCCTTTAATAAAATAATATAAACCCAAATATGCCAAATCTTCACCTCAGCCCACAGCCCATTAATGTCCTACTACTAAGCACGAGCCTCCTCTCACATACCAAGGTGCGAGGGAACTGGGTCATACTCCACCACGCAGACCCAGTGCGGATTGTCGGAGGCAGGTGTATGGCGTCCTGCTGTTAGAATTTTTCAAACCGCATAATTAGGCCCCTAACATGGATAACCACATTTAGTGATAAACGGAACCAAAGGCTTAACGTGCCTTCCGAAGCACGGAAACGCTCGATGTCAAATTCCACACGTTTGTGACCGTTTGGTCACCCATTCAAGTACTGACCTCTTAAACTCTGCTTTACTTCGGTGATCGTTTCCGACTACCAAGCACCGCGGAGCTACGAGCGAGTCATATAATATAATCTTACCTTAGTATATATACTCGAAAAAAACAAAACCTTATAGGTAAATTGATGATATTACTCACGATTAAATGACCATGTCCCAAGTCGTGCATATTCCGAGCCAATGATGCGACAAATAAGATTAGAGGATTCCCTCCCTAAGTACACTAGTGTGGAAACGAAGGGCCTTTTCAACTTTTACATACTTAAGTTTGATGAAATTTTGTGCACTTTTGTGTGCTTAGGTTTCACTGAAGCGTATTACATTTGATACTGTATGTACATTGTGTCTATATGGGGGTGCCAATGTGCTGATCGAGTAAGCCTTGTAATATGTACTTTGAGTTTTATTCAAAATGGCTTTACATTTAACTAACTAGCGGCTACCCGCTTGATCTAGAGGTTTCGAGGAACGAGAAAGCGAATGTGAGAGCGAATGTGAGAGCGAATGAGTGAGAGAATGAGTGAGAGAATGAATGAGAGACTGAATGAGAGAATGAGTGAGAGAATGAGTAAGTGAGTGAGTGACCTTTCGCTTTTATAGATTTTTATATTTTAAACAAAAAATTGCACCTGGAGGAAGACCAGAAGAACACTATGTATGTATTCTTGTAACTGGCGGGAGAAAAAACTAACCTTGACGATTTTCTTGCCCGTTCTTTTACGATCAAGCTCCCGCCCGCAGTGAATTGGCGCGCTAGTTTTTAAGTTTTGACGTTCATAAGAGCTCTTTTGAGCCAAACTTGAATAAATGAATATGAATATGAATTTGAATATGTATGGAAGCGAAGGGCCTTTTCAACTTTTACATACTTTTTCACCTTTTACATCTAAGTTTTATGATATTTGTGCACTTTTATGTGGTTAGGTTTCACTGATGCGTATTTTCTTTGTGACTGTACTATATCGTATGTTGATCGCATATAGGGGTGGCAATATGTTGATTGAGTGGGGCTCATAATAAGTAATAGCTTGAGGCCTTAGTCATTTTGGATCTTCAAAATTCACAATTTTAAATAGTGCATCCAGAACTGTTAACTACATTGCCAATTGCGTTCGTTATATCTAAATCATAACTCACTACAAACAATCAATGTACTGTTTTCAAGAATAATTTATATTCGGAGTGAATGACAGCAACGTCAATGTCGAACTAAATTTTTCAAATAGGTGACATGTGTTCCGATAGTTTTACGCGGCACTTACCATTTCTAGTGTCTTATTATTTAGATTTCTATGTGTATCATCCTTGATACTCAATGTGAATGTAAGATTTCCTAATCTCTTCATTCGTCATTCGTTCCGCTTACTATTTTATAAGAAGCCAAAATCTATTGCAGCGAAAAGTTATTTAATAGGTCAATCGCTACGGAATGCAGGAAGGTGAATGGGCCTCTGGGGCCTTCCAAGTTACGGGGCATAAGTAGAGTTGCCGAGATATTTAGGCTTCCCTAAAATTAGGGTAATCGATCCTTCGTGGGGTAAAGAGGGTAAATGAGTGGCAATTCCAGGGGATCCATGATAGCTTTATCGCCCCTTTTTTTAAGCTGTATGAAATGGCGTCTTGATGATGTTATATTTTGCATAATTATACCGTTCGCCTTGTTGTTTCCACGCATAGGAGATTTAATTGAAGCTTTTTGTACACATTTCCCTTTTTGGAGTTGGAGTGACTGGTTTTAAGGATTTACTCCGGAAATGAGAAAAAATGTTTCTTGCCACCAGTTATACAAAAATTCGCAATTTTTTAAAATATCATTGAAAATATCATAGGTCTTCTGATTATTCTACAAGTTATATATTCATAGTGAAAAATTCGTGCTCTGTTTTGAAAAGCTGTCTGGTAACCGTTGCCGGCCCTATCTATTAGTATAAAGTGACCACTGATCCTTATTTGTACGCTCTATTCGAGCTTTTTAAATATTTATTTTGAAACTTTCTATCGAATCTTTTTTGGAACGCATTAAAACTACGTTGAGACTTACGTTTATTTGGAAAATGTAAATTATATATAAAAAGCTATAAAAGAGTCGCAAAGTAAATAAAGAAAGTGAATTTTTAAGGTTTATAAGAAAAATTTTGAACCCAGATCAGCATAACTGTTACCGAAAGGTAGGAGGAACTCATGTAGAGGAGATCCAATTATGAGGGTCTAGTGGGTTGGACCCTTGTAGACAAATCTGCCACATGTTGACTACTTGAAATATTTATATTTTTCTACTTACAGAAACTTATCTTCCTCGTTAAATGCCTTTCGTGTCTTCTCATTATATGCCTGTACTATACACAAATTATTCCGTTTTTATCACAGATACTATTTTCAATCGAACTGGAATAGAATAGAAAACATTTATTGACCACAAATATACACAAGAAAATAAAAAAATAACAACAAGAAGGAAAAAATACACAATCAATAACATAAAATCTAAGAGCATAAAAAGAAACAATGACAATACTAATTTCTGCAATTGTAATATTCCAATCCAAGTGTGGCCAACTGGAACCTCAGCATCTGTGTGCAACCCTTACATTCCTACATTAAATTAAAAAAATTGTCTTGAACAAAAAAATTTCCACAGAGAAAATCTTATAAGAATGTTGCCATTAACGCTAAGATTTCTTCAAAGTTCATCCTCAGTCTTACAGATATAAGAAACTGAACAATGGTGTTGAAATTTGCGCGTAAAAACGGTCGGTCTCCGCCATTACGGACGCTAATGAGTGTTGTTGGCGCAAAAACGCTGGCGTCACAGCGCGTTAAATGGCGCCTCTGAAATGTTTTACTCAAACATCACTGTAGTTACATACAACTTCTGTTTCAGTACATGTACGATGTGTTTATCTTGCTACTGATTTGTGTATAGTTTCATACAAATTACTATCGATCTAATATATATATCTTAACAACTATATGACACAAGTATGAAAGACTGCTAAATTTTGTTTAGTGTTGCATATTTTGTCACTTATTACGCATATTTGCATGCGCCTTTTAAGCTTAATGTTTGTCTTTGCTATAAGCAAATAATGGTTGAAAAAAAAAAGATTACCAAAGAAAAGCAGGGTTCGTTGATGCCTTTAATGGGTGACCGTTATGAAACGTTGCCGTGCTTTGGAAAAACGTTAGAACCAATGGTGGTCATAAAAAAATATTGAAATTTTTGCTATACTTTGAATGATTTCTAATGTTTCTATTATTAAACTTTTCGGTACTATAAATTGATCATATACTACTCGATCGTTACTTAGTAGGCGATATGTGGCGAATTTTATGTAGAAAAATATTGAACACTTGAGTACTGTGTGTATGATTGGATATATATCAAATTGAACTGGTTTATTTTGTATGTTCATAAACTTGAAAGACCCAATATTGCTGTGCCAGTAAAACCGTATGTAATCAAAATATTTATTATAAAGTTAATAGACCGGGTCCCGAATCCGTACCCTGGGGTAAAGCAGATCCGATTATTTTACGTACCACCCATAATTGAAAAAATAGAGCACGAGTACTGACAATACATCACTATCAGACAGCGCCGCGGGTGGAATTTGATGAAAATATCAATAACGTACCACAGAATATAATCTATATGAAAAATAAAGCCAATATTTCATACTACAAAACAGAGATAGAAGTTCCCAGTAAGCGGCAATAGGCTCGCTACCTATTACGTGGGACCAATAACACAAATGGCGAAGTGTGGGCGTTTATTATGCCCCTGCCTACCCCTTCGGGGAAACAGGCGTGATTGTATGTATGTTTGTATTTCATATTACAAAATATAGCAAGGAAAAGTGCTATGAAAATAGGATCGTCTGTCAATGTTGGTGAGGGTCAAGCACTCCTTCTTTCACCCTTTAACACGTCTCATTTTTAGATCACTGTGCTAAAAGTAAACTTTACAACAGCTATACAGACCTTTACATACTTATCTTTTTAGCATAAACAGTGAGGTAAAAGGTACTGCTGCTATTTCTTCTTGCTGTTTATAAAATTAGACATGAAATGATCTGGTGTGCCCTTAAACGACTAGTTGAACATGAATCAGAAAAAGTATCGTCAATGATACACGAGATATATTAGGTCGGGGAAAAAGTCTTTTCGCATAACGTAGGTATAAACTTATTATAAAATTTTTTTGACTGTACTATTTGTGTCTGGCTGGTTTTGGTAACATTAAAAAGGTTCCATTATAAAGAAAAGAAAAAAATAAAAAAAAGTTGTTTCCCGCTATTTTTCATTTGTTTTTCTCTCCGTAAAAATGAGTGAATCTAATGAAGAAATTCGATACATTTTAAAATTTTATTATAAAAAAGGCAAAAATGCAACTCAAGCAGTGAAAAAAATTTGTGATGTTTATGGACCTGATGCAGTGTCAGTAAGAGTAGCACAAATTTGGTTCAAACGTTTTCAGTCCGGAAATTTTGATGTTAAAGATGCACCTCGCTCTGGTCGCCCTGTTACGAATAAAATGGACGCCATTTTTGAAAGAGTGGAGCAAGATCGGCATATTAGTAGTTACGATGTAGCTGAAGAACTGGGAATTGACCACAAAACAGTTTTGACCCATTTGAAGAAAGCTGGTTATACAAAAAAGCTCGATATTTGGCTGCCACACGAGCTCACTCAAAGAAACTTAATGAACCGTGTACTCATTTGCGATTCATTATTGAGACGTAATGAAACCGAGCCGTTTTTGAAGAGATTGATAACTGGCGATGAAAAGTGGATCACGTACGACAAGAACGTGCGAAAAAGGTCGTGGTCGAAAGTTGGCCAGGCTTCACAGACTGTGGCCAAACCTGGCCTAACACGAAATAAGGTGATGCTGTGTGTATGGTGGGATTGGAAGGGCATTGTTTATTATGAGCTTTTACCGCCCGGCAAAACCATCGATTCTGATCTTTACTGCCAGCAACTGATGAGATTAAAGGAAGCAGTCGAGAGAAAACTTTCATCACGATAACGCTAGACCACACACATCTTTAGCCACTCAGCAAAAATTAAGAGAGTTCGACTGGGAGGTCCTAGTGCATCCACCATATAGCCCTGACCTTGCGCCTTCAGATTTTCACCTGTTTCGGTCTCTGCAGAATTCTTTAGGTTCTGTAAGGTTGACCTCAAGAGAGGACTGCCAAAACTATTTGTCCCGTTTTTTTGATCAGAAGTCCCAAAGTTTCTACAGTAACGGGATAATGTCTCTGCCCACAAAATGGCAGAAAGTTATTCAACAAAACGGTACATATATATTGTAAATAAATGTAAATAAACTTTGAAAAAAATGTCTTGACTTTTCATACAAAAATACGAAAAGACTTTTTCCCCAACCTATTATAATAGATATATAAAACCGTGGTCTCTCAGAACAGCGATATATTGCAATTGCAAATGCGTCCGACAAACCACAACAGTTGGGACAAATCCCACATAATCTCATTCACGTGTCCTATGCGCCACAGAACCATAAGTTCATATTGGAGCCGGACTGGGGAATAAGCCTACGTCTAGATATAAGCCCTCTGTGCTGGATAGAATCGAATATCATTCAGTGTCTAGATTTGCTCCAAGGAGATTACTTTGTATTTCCTGTGAGGATTGTTCATGGTATTTGTTGTTGATCTACTTTAGCATAGGTACATGGATTATTTTTGCATGTTAAAGTTTGTTTGGAATTGTATGACAATCAAAATTCTTATTAATTTCATTGTTTCGTTGTATTTTTGCGCGTTGTAATGATGTATCTCATCTAAACACATAGGTATCAATGTTGTTTCCTGCCTCTAGGCAGTTGTTCGCCGTTTCAGAACATTGTTTCAGCCAGTAGAATCAGTCTACTAGTAAAGCAATGCCGAATAGAATCGTATAGCATTCCATCTGTCTAAATCCTTCCATAATTCATAATGTACTTACATCGTAGGAATATCAATGGATTTACCTCTTATTACTTATACTACCCATAATTCCATCTAAGATTTTAAATTAAAAGCTATTATCAAGGCAGTAAAACTAGAGAACTGTTTTGAAAATATCATTCAACAAATATTGACGAGAAAATATTGCTACGATAAAAACGAACTGGTGAAAAGTCGGTAAAAGTTAAGAGTTTAGTCACTAAAGCCTTCAGCCTACTAAAACCTCTTAGAAATGACTGCGAAGAAAATAGTCCCAAGAATCCAAAGAAATACTATATTCCACACCCTATTAATTCAATAGAACAGTCTGTTCAATTATATCTCAGATGTACCAACATTTTTACACATCAATGTGGAATTTAATTAAACCTTGGCAACACTGAGACTGACGTTACAACTGCCAGACGAAGATGTTGAACTGTGGCAGATGTTTATTAGTTCTCTGATGTCATTGCACTGGCTTTACCAGTCCCCAACATTTGGCAAGTTCGCGAGCCCGGTAATGGTGCTAGTTTCAACTATATGAAGCTCGACTTAATATGATATCATATGTTGAGAGTGTCTGATGATATTGACATCGGGAGTATGTTATTAAAGTAATATATGTTATTTGAAAATGAAACAAATACATTTTGTACTGTATTTTTTTTTATTACTTGGAATACAAATACAAATACAAATACAAATTATTTATTGCTAAACCATAAATATTTTCTTAACCAGGAATATTTTCTTAGTATTCTGGTTCTATACCTCTTGCTCCAATTCTGATTAAAAAGATTAGTTCATTGAGTCAAAAATTTTATTACTAACATTTAATAACAATCAAAACCATTTTTTTTATGACTGTTAAAAAATGTACAAACAATATGAATTTTATCCTTAACGATCAGACCTTTTGGTGACCCAAAACAAACGTAACAGATAATAAACCTATAGATAAAAATGTCTCCAGCGAAAGGGTTTGACCCCAATTTTGAGGGGTCTCCGTAGATAACTGGATGATAACATTAATCAGAGAACGTAACTGAGGGCAAGAGGGCTACTCACCAATTTTCTGGTCAATGCCCTTTTAATTTCCGCTACGGTTAAACGATTTTTCAGTTGAACAGGCGATGGTAAACATCGGGAGTTCGATCAGAATCCTCGGCAAATATTGAAGTCTAAGAGGGTTTTGTTTCCAAATCAAAATGTGCAGGCTTACCTGATTCTATTCTGATTGTAAAATTATTCGTAAAAGGGCACCACCAAGCTATAGCCATCTATATATGAAAAGATCTAAATAAAACGATAATTCTGTACCAAATTGTTTGAGTACATACATACATACATAATTTCAAGCCTGTTTCCCCGAAGGGGTAGGCTGAGGCATATTATACGCCCACACTTCGCCAATTGTATAGTTGGTTCCACGTTATAGGTGGCGAGCCTATTGCCGCTTACCGGGTACTGTTATGTTCGCCAGAGCCTCGTCCGTTAATCGGCTGGTGCACCACTTGCAGGTGAGGTTCGCTTGATGCCTTGAGACCTTGATAGGATCCCTATACACCCAAAAATATATACATAATATACTTCTTATAATTATTTTCTTTGGCACTGTATGTTAACTATAAAGCATTGAATATATGCTTCCATATTTTAAAATATCAAAAAACACAGTACAATTATATTCATGACAGTTATGTAGGTTTTTGCATGCTTATAAAACGATATGAGACGTGGAATATTTGATAAATGTCGCAAGAATAATTTGTGTGGATTCCATAATAATCATCCTAGGATTCTACTGTAGTGGAAAATACTGCTATTTAGTTATAGCTACTGGGGTATTAGTTTTGGGAACATTTTAAAACAGAGTAAAGTATTTTAAAGTTGGTTTCTATTAAAAGGATTGACAAGTTTGATGCTTTATAACATGTTGTACTTACACTTATTAATTTCTCGAGGAGTGGCATCGAAATTGTTAGCATTCTGAGTAATTACGTGATAAGAAATATTTCTTTCTTTCCCAATGCCAAATTCGTCAAAATCGTGAACAATGCAAGTCCCGTAAGTTACTTAAAACAGGTAACCGTTGACTGCTTTACCCAAAATTATTGGTATTTGATATTTCCAATGGAACTTCCTCAACAGCAATCTCAAAGAGATCTAATTTCGTAATATCAAAGAGCTTCATGCTCCAGCTATATTTTTATTTATCGACTCGTCTCCAGTTGTCATCTCATATTATATTGCTTCCCGTTATTCGCGATTTGCGTATTTCTGTCTTTGATATATACTCATTCGGATGCTTATTAAAGTAATGAATTGCTGACTCTTGATTTTTAATGAACTGCGACAAATCGTCTTAAGACTAACTAATTAGTCAGACGAAGACCTCAGGTTAGACAGTACTGTTCATGTTAGTATTTTACTTTTTACATTTACTTTAGCTTTACTTTTACTTTTTTACTTTTGTTTCGAGAGATTGTTTGTAATTTAGCGAGACTGTGGTCTGAAACCACTGAAGTGGATGCAAATTTCACAGAGACCAGTCCTTGAATGGGTGAGCGTTACTGTGGGCATTTGGCAGCGTCTTCGTGCTTTGGTTTAGCTGTATAGGTAGTAGTTTAGCCAACTTAAGGCCAATAGGGCGACTTGAAATATCGAACAGCAGTACGCCACACATCTACCGCGTACTGCTATCCGCTTATCCGCACTGTTTCCTCGTAGTGAAGTATGAGCTGGTTTGTGAAAGGAGACCTGAGCCGAGTAGGGGGAGGTTAATCAACTTAGATGAGTCTGTATTGAAATCTCTGGCGCTGTTTACGCAAGAAACCAAGACCGACATTTGTTTTACTATAATGTCGATGGTTTTTTACCATTGATATACCATTTTTAAGATGTAGCTTGTGGCTAGAAAGCTTTGCCCCTCCGGACTCCTTCCTGTCTCCTTAGGAAATCCTCCCGCCTGGACATGATTTGCCATGGTCGACCTGGAAGTCTTTAAACATACTTCGGACTCAGGTTGGCAGATGTAAGGATGATCTGTTTAGGTCGGGGTTCATTGAATGCAATCTTACATGCGAGTGTGGGTTCTCTTCTCAGTCCATGCTCCACCTGCCTGGCGTGCCCTAAGACCTGCACGCAGGTCGAGCTCATGAATGCTGCAGATAATGCAGTACGTGTGACTGAGCACTGGGCTTCGAAACGCAGAGAGGAAAAAAAATTTTTTTGGCCCTATTGTGGTTCTTATTCTTCTGTGACACGTGTAAACACGATAGATAGTATTTAATAATATTATGAATATATAGGATGGAAAATAATTTTTGTCTAAAACGCTAAAAAAGATGACCTCTAAAATGAAAAAATACCCTTAGTGCGTTTCCTTATGATATGATATGACCTAAATCCCTTATACTTTTGAGGCTTGCACTGTAGAGCATCAATAAGCTAAAAATATGTTACAGGTGATCCATCCTGCAGATGGATGATGGATGGATGGATGATGCACGCATTTGATTCTAGATGAAAGAATCATTACTAGCTTTTAAAGAAAAGATACAAATAATTATATACGCCAGCTAAATTATTATATAGACTTCCGTTAACATGAAACTTGTAAAAAGAACTACAAGTTTCCATCAACAGTCGTTAATGCTCTTTAAAATAGTTTTATCATCCGCCATGTTATTAAAACTGTCAAATCGTTAATTACGGCTGGTTTTGTTTTGTTAAGCCGCGTTTTTATTACAATGATCTCGTTTCAATACTTGAAATAAACTTAACTTTTTTGGTATGTAAAACTAATGTTTGCATGAGCTGAAAGTTGGTTTCATTTACCGCTAGAGATAGATTTATATATAGTTACGAAATTACATATTAAATTATTTGCTTACAATGTTGATACAGCTTAAATTGTACTTTCATGTGTGTTTGTATATTAAAATGAAATCACTACATTGTTATTTGTTTTAATAAAATGGATGATAACTAATAATATCTTTTATAATAACGTTATATCAGCCAATAGGTACATACTAAATGTGAACAGCGACAACAAATAATACAGATTATTGAAGACCTTACCGAAGTTTACTGACTGGTATTGGTGACACTGAATCGCTGTGTAAAATACTAAATAAATATAAATAAATATTCTCTTACAGTCACACCAATTATTTAGTCCCAAGATAAGTATCACTAAGAACTTGTGTTATGTGTTATTATGTCAACGGATAAACATACTTAAATATTATTTTTTTTTGTAAATACATACTTAATATACATAGGAAAACACCCCAGACCAGAACAAATATTCAGATTCTAAGATATGTCCTGTGTGGGAATTGAACCTTAGACCTCTGGAGTGAAGTGCAGGTATACTGACCTCCACGCCATATCAGTCGTCTACTATAATCAGCTCGGCGAACCTTAATCCCTATGACACTGACAGTTATTCCCACGACACAACCTTGTAGTAGCGTCACCGTTATATTATAATCGAATTGGCGGTGTCTAAAAATGATATTTATTAATTTTAGGCAGATATATGCAATTACAATAATATCCCGTTGGAATTATAATAATTATTAACACTTACAAGAAATTATCTCAATCAGACTTTACGTTGACGTCCTGCAAAATTTACTCCGTTTGGAAGATATCGTTATAGTCGATATTGTTATAGCCGAGCTGATTATAATTCTTTAGTCTACTTTTTCTTTAGTGTCATAATTAAAAAAAAAAAATGGGCTCTTAATCAAAATGTGGTACAAATCTTTTTTTAAATATCCCTTGTAGACAGTTAGATCAAAACCGCGTTCTTGGTATATTATCGTCTGTCATCCGTCATCCGCATTCCGGAATGCCATATCCTGTGTACCAGGAATCTTTTGTGTCGACATTTAGATTTGACTCCGCTCCAACCACACTCCACTAATTGCCTCACCTTGCCTAATCTCACCTAGTATTTTTTGTTTGTTTCAGAGATCTAAAAGCGACACTGACTCGCTAAACTGTCAAAAACCCAAGATGGCGCCACAGACGTCAGTGTGCTTTGGAAATTGTAAATAGCCATTCGTGTTCGGGAGCGTAGTGATGTGATGTTGCGTTAGTGTTGTGTTTTGTGTTGTGTTAAAATGGCGGAGGAGAGGTCGCGGCGGTTGTCGTTAATTTTCGACCCGCTATCCAGGTTCACTGACCTCAGTGGTGTGGCCCAGTCGGCTAGTACTCCTAACAGTCCTAGGTTGATGCCTAGGAGGGCTAGGGAGCCGCCGCCACCGCCACCTAGGTAAGACTCTTTTCTTATTTTTGCTACTTTTTGTACTTCTGTAACGTAATGTAATAGTTTTATTTAGGGAAATAAATACAAAATCTTATATCATAAATAATCTTGTAGATACATGGGTCTATAAGGGTGGCTATCTCACAGTTCTTTATTTCTTAATATACTTATAAACGTTAAATGTTACTGACTGACTGATCTATGAACACATAGCTTAAACGACTTACATACAAGTATATTTGGCATATATATTTGCTATATGTCAAAACAGTTATTAGGACATAAACCAGCCACCTTTCTACCAAATGCATGACAAACTGCAGTTTTCTATTATGATTTGTCTTTGTACTAAGTTGCGGACAGAGCGGGTAGATAGACTTAATTTAGATAGAACAATAAAACGGTTCCCTGTTTACTACGAATGCCTTAGAGAAAGAGTCAAATGATGTAGATAAAGATAGTAAAGTAACTGACAAAAATGTCAAAAAAAATAATTCTACACGAAGAGTGCGATTTAAGTAAGAAATACTTTAGAAGTGAATTTGTCGACAGCTAAACCAGATATGAATCGATAACTTAATGGTATTGCCAAGGCATAACCGAAAAATTACAGAAAATGTCCTGTTTTGTAGTTGACAGATTTGAAAGGTCCGAAAGGTCGTCTTTTATTGTACATAAAAGGTCTGCACTCGACCTTTATCAAATTCTATGGCACCACTGTGAAAGAATGCTCTTTTATCTTTTTTTTTCATTGGAAATCGACTTTTATTGTATATACAATATATTGATTTGCTTCCCGCCACAATCGCCATCGCCCGCCACATATCCTGTGCAAAATGTTACATTTACGTTGTCTATATTTTATAAAGTCAAAAATATAAGACTGTTATGGTGTGGAACACCGTTTTAAACTTCAAAGATCGAATTCCATGCATATAATATTTATAGGGATATTTGTTTATGCCAGTCTGTTATCTATCACCCTATCTATTAATAAAGTTTTTAATACTTAATACCCATAGAATAAGCTGTAGTTTCGTTTACATAGTGGCGCTATATAAAAGGCCCGACAATATCACTACACAGTTTTTAAACCCACAGTTTTATATTATATATTTTATCAAAATAAAAAACTAAATCTATATATGTGCTAACACTGTAATAATAATAATAAATCATTTATTGCATAGAATATGGTTATCATATACATATTCTGACGCTTTTCGTCGTGGAAATATTAGTCATCAACAATTAATTGTGTACAAAAGGTATAAAATAATTAAAAAATTAAGAGCAAAATTACAACATAAAAATTAGAAACAAAAATTAAAAATTATGTGAAAAATAACTAGCAATATGTAAAAAAACAAAAAAAAAATTATATAACACAATCACAAAACCAACAAGATATAGTTGACGTTCACAAAAGTTTCAATGTCAAGTAATTTAAATGTCATCAATAATACCTATAGATACAAGTATTCAAAATAAATTTATGCATATGAAAACAGATCCTGTGCCGATCCCAGATAAACTGACACCAGGGCAAAAGGATAAATAGTAGTAGTGGTAGTACTAGAATATATTAGTACCTATTACTTGGCTGACATCAGCTCACACTGACAGGGAGCTGTCGCTTCTATCAGTACTTTGGCAAAACCTCAGGGCAAAACGGAGAAAAATCTAATGTCATTTCTTCATAAAAATGTATATAGCAGGTTAATATACATTTTGATAATAATGTGATTTATATGAAGAAGGGATGTATTTATTAATTAACCGGGTAATACGACGGTTTGCACCCCGGGGGAAAATTCTTCAATTTTAATTTAAAAATTACCTCTTATATTTATCTGAAATTCCTCATTGTTGGGCCGTATTATTATAATTTTATCTGCATAAATTCCTATGGGTTCGGTGTGAATGTGATAATGCCGTAGTTTATTGTTGCAAACACAATGTTTATACCAGCCTTTTCAGGAAGAAGACCGTAACCGCCATTTTGCATATTTTACAGGATAAGGTATTTTTCAATATACATCACGCCTGTTTCCCCAAAGGGCTTTACAGCGCTTTGGGAGTTACCAAGTATATGAAGCTGACTGAGGGTGTACTGGGAGTCGGTATCACTGTTTTATCTTAGCTTGTAATGTCACCAGACGGAAACTCAAGCGAACATAAGTTCCCGGTAAGCGGCAATAGGCTTCCTATTACGTGGCACCAACAATATAACTGGCGAAATGTGGGCGTATAATATGCCTCTGCCTTCCCTTCGGGAAAACAGGCGTTATATTATTATTGTATTTGTACCAGTTGTAGGTATATAGCCGAGTTGCTTTAAACCTAAATAATCAATTACCAATTAACTGCAAGTGGGATGAAAATGTGCCCGATCACTGTATTTTCCGAAGCCGTACATTGGAATGGAATTAATTATTGAAAATTAATAATCCCTCATTTGTACTGGTTAATCCGCTGAGCCGATCGAGCGCCGCTTAAGCTCCGTTCAGCCGTTCAGCGCTGAATCGAAGCGTTTTGTCTTTATTTATGTCGGCTTTGTAATGTAGAATTGGTTTCTTCGACCGATGTAGGTATAAAATAGGTAGGTACTGTTCGTGAGGAAGCTAAGCGTTAGCTTGACAAAGGTTTTACCGATGGGTGGATTTGGTAATTTTTCATTTTAAGAATTTTGTAAACGTTTGTATAGGGTGTATGGACCTACTATACTACCCTACTAACATCTAAGAAGCCTAAGCCAACCTCACCTGCAAGTGGTGCACCTGCTGATCAACAGACGAGGCTCTGGCGGACTTAACAGATCCCGGAAACCGGTAATAGGCTCGCCATCTATTACGTGGGACTGACAATGTAATTGGCGAATTGTGTGCGTATAATATGCCTCTGCCTTCTCCTTCGGGGAAACAGGCGGGAACTTCAATGTTACACCGTTTTTAATTACAATTATAGTTTTTTTTTGTAAATACATACTTGCAATGAACAAATATTCATGCACACAAAGATTTGTCCTGTGTGGGAACCGAACCTAAGACCTTAAGAGCGGAGGTTAGATAAACTGACCTCCACACCATATCAATAAGCATGACTAAAATGCAAAAATAGCACTATGACTAAGATATTTGGAGATAAGAAGAGAAATGCAAAGAGATCCGAGTTGAAAGCAAAGTGGGTTCGAGAGGTTTACCTGTGGCGTCAATGATAAGATACTCGTAAGATAACTTGAACGTGTATACGTCATACCTGATTTGTGTGTAAAAACTACATTCTGGTTCAGCTCAAGATTACATGAGCATGGAGCTTTTATAAAAAGCGTTTTCTGTAAGGTCGGCAATGTACTGTTGCACGCATCTGTAGTCACCACTTTCCATCAGGAGGGCCGTATGCAAGTGCCTCCTTGTATAGTGTAGTTTAAAAACAAATTTTTTTCAGGAAAATTTATTTATTTATTTTTATTTATTTATTTTTACTTTAATTAAAACGTTTTACAGAACTAATTGCAGTAATTAAAGAAAACAATCTATTACTAAAATACAATTTAACACTTACAAAACTAAACTCAGCAACAATAATTTAATTAATCAGATAAAATTTAAACAAATTAAGTAGATAATATTAAAATTAACTTTAATAGACACAAGTTACATAGATATATACACGCACATATTCATACCTTTCTTTCACAATAACTCAGGCAGTCCGACAAAATTTTCGACCATCCATCCGCAAACAGGTCACATTCAGGATTGGTATCAAGAAGAGCATTGAGTGATGAAAGGCTGCGTGGTATAGGTGATTGGCGCCGAGCCACTGTCTGAAAAGGTTTTGTTAAAGGTTTCTACCTTTTTCTATACTATTTTGAAAATTAACAGTTAATCAAATTACATCCATACTTACTTATTCCCCCGAAGTAGTAGGCAGAGAAGATATTACAAACCCACATTTCGCCAGTTATGTTGTTGGTAACTTTTACTTCCAGAACCTCGTTCGTTGATCGGCAGGTCATTCCGTCTGTAGCATCATTTCCAGGTGAGGTAGGCTTGGGCTCCTCAGATCTTAGAAGGGTACACAATAAAAAAATCAAATTAAAGCTGGTTATAAGCGTTTTAAAAACGATACCTCCGCCATAAACTGACCTTAAGTGCATTGTAAATTCACATGAATCAACAAAGCTCGCACATAAACAAGCGTGGTGTAATAAATTTGTGAAATATTGTTAAATAACCCATCGGAAAATGCATTGAGCGTCCGCATCGCCATATTGGACAGTTAATATTTTACACAGTTCATTAATTCCGATGTGCTTCGTCTGTTTTATTATGTTTTCGCTAGTTTTACCTTGGGTTTTGCTCGCATTGATTTTTATAAGGCAACGTTGTCAATTTATAATTTATTACACTTACCTTCTATATTTAGCTTTAGCTCTGAAGTACCTTAGGTCCCAGAGTCTGCTTATTGGTCTAGAGTTCAAATTACATATAAAAGTTCAAGTAAAAAAGTTGTATGGGTCCCTATAACATCTTAGGAGCCCAGGCCAACCTCACTTGCAAGTGGTGCACCTTTCGATCAACGGACGAGGCTCTGGCGAACATAACAGTTCCCGGTAAGCGGCAATTGGTTCGCCACCTATTACGTGTCCAATCTAACTAGTCATTGTCGAAATGTGGGAGTATAATATGCCTCTGTTTACCCCTTCCGGGAAATTGGCGTGATTCCCACAAATCCAGGATTTTCCGCCACTAATGCAGTCTATTGGTCTCATCAATGGTCTACCGATGCTTAGATATGCATTTTTCATAGAACTCCACTGGGGTCGGCCCTGCCGCCTTTCTCATATCGTCCGACCATGTCAATTGTTATTAGTAGAGAAAAAACGTGTGTTTGTTTGTCCAGGCCCATAGCCCACTCGTCCCGGCTGGATCCGCTGGAGTATGAGCTGGCGGCGGCCGAGGCCGTCAACTGGCAGGAGCGCTGTCTGGAGCTGCAGCTCGAACTGCACAGGAGTCGCCACCAAGCTACCAGGGTGCGGGATATGCTCAGAGATAAGGTAAGAAAACTTTAGGCTAAGACATACTCAAATGATCATGACATCTCTTTCTTACTCACGGAGCATACGAAAAGGTGCTCTCTGGTTTTCATTTAGGTCCCGACTGGCCCAAAGACATCAAAATGGGCGTGGCTTATATAGACTGTTAACCGCGTGCCTGTGATCATCTGTTTAATTAAAAAAAAACGCAAAAAAAAAAGGACGAAGAATTTGATTTTAAATAACAAAACTACTCATATTTAGGTGATAACACGGCATAGCTGGATTAAATAATAATTATAACTTAAGGGAATAATCAAAAATTGTTTTCCTATATGTCTCCGTACTTACAAGTTGTTTAAAGTGGGCGGGATCATTTGCCCCTCTTACCCCGAGATATGAGCAGTGTAAGGCAATATGTGATGAAAATTGTTTTAACATACTCATGTTAAACAAAAAAAAAACTGGTAATCAATCACCCATTTGAATTGTTGAATATTTTGTACTCATAAAATATTCAATACAGTAAAAAATATAAAAATCATGAAATACAAAAAAGTCCATTAAATATGAGCACCTGAAATCTTTTAAATACAGTTGACATAAAACTAGTGTTTGATATGTGTCATACTTCTATTTATCTATATATAATATTAGTTTATCAATACATACATACACCTCTTTCCCCCAAAGGGATAGGCAGAGGCATATTATACGCCCACACTTCGCCAATTATAAAGTTAGTCCCACGTAATAGGTGGCGAGCCTATTGCCGCTTACAGCGAACTGTTATGTTCGCCAGAGTCCGTTGATCGGCAGGTGCACCGCTTACAGGTGGGTTTGGCTTGGACTCCTTAGTTATTAGTAGGATCCCCATATACCCCAAATTAAACTTATACTCTTTACACTGAAATTTTATAGAAATGTAACAAAAAAATCCCGAATAGTAGAGCCGTTTTTGGGTAATACACATCATGATTTGCATGAACTTCAAACACCTTGCGTAGTTAAGCGGAACGGGAGAGCGAACTGAGCAAAGCGAACGCTCCACGGGACACGGAAGGCATATGGTAAACAACGCTGCTCAAAGGTGACTTGTCAACGGCAGTAATTACACTGTCGCGTACTATGTTTGTCATTTTCTATTAAATAAATAAAAAATAAAATAAATAAATAAATATTCTCTTACAATCACACCAATTCTTTAGTTCCAAGATAAGTATCACTAAGAACTTGTGTTATGGATAATAAAGAAAGGATAAACATACTTTAATACTTTTTTTTTTGTATATACATACTTAATATACATAGGAAAACACCCAGACCAGTACAAATATTCATGTTCATGCACACAAAGATTTGTCCTGTGTGGGAATCGAACCCACGACCTCTGGAGTGAAGTGCAGGTATACTGACCTCCGCGCCATATCGGTCGTCTTAACGAGTCTTGAGCTGAAAATTGTACGTACTCTATCCATAAAGTAAATAAATAAGTGAGTGGCGTAAAGTACCTAGTAGTTCGTGTTGGAATGGTGGAGACGATCACTGCAGTATAACTGTGAACTCTTCACTGAGATCAGTCCTTGAGAAGGTGACCGTTCCTGAGGTAAAAGTCGAAGGTTGCCGTGCTCCTAAAATACACAATCTTACTTAGCCCTCTTAAATAGTAACATGTGTGTATTCAGGGCGTAGTAAAACTAAATATATAAGGTGTATAGGGATCCTACTAAGACCTAAGGAGCCCAAGCCAACCTCACCTGCAAGTAGTGCACCTGCCTATCAACATACGAGGGACACATAACAGTGCCCGGTAAGCGGCAATACGCTCGCCACTATTAAGTGAGCCCAACTAAATAATTGGCGAAGTGTGGGCGTATAGTACGTTTGCCTACCCCTTCGGGAAACAGGCGTGAATTTAAATTTATGTAAATTGTATATTATAAATGCGAAAGTTTGTGAGTGTGGTTGTAAGGATGTTGTTACTCTACTACTGAATGGATTTAAATGAAACATGGTTTACAACGTGGATTAACTCATAGGATAGAATAGTATCATCATCTCAGCCATATGACGTCCACTGCTGAACATAGGCCAATAAATTTCCACATTGAGCGATTCTGTGTCGCCTACATCCATCGGTTTCCCGCCACCTTGACCAGATCATCGGTCCATCGCGTGGGAGGCCGTCCTCTATTACGTTTGCTGGTTCGCGGTCGCCATTGAAGAACCTTAACGCCACATCGGTCGTCGGTTCTTCGAGCTATGTGCCCCTTGCCACTTTAGCCTGCAAACTCGCCTCGCTAGAATAGCATAGGAGTTTTTATCCCGGTATTCCCAAGGGAACGAGGGCCACGCGGGTGACACCGCAGGCTGCTGCTAGTTTATTATATAATGTAAATGAACGATTTGATATGATCACGTACATGAAAACAGAAATAAATTTCGCAATATTTTGAATAAAAAGACTTGTAACCTTTTTTCTTTGTGCTTACACAAGGCTTAAATATTAATATCTAGGATGAAAAATTAGGTTTTGGATATCTTTGTTTCCCATAAAAATTACAATTCATTTTATGCAAAATATTAAGGATAAGTTACAATTTTTTTTGATACGTACTATTACAGTTTTTGTTAACATTAAATATTCAAATAATTTAGGGTAATCACGACAAAACCTTTTATAAATAACGTAAAAATACACGGAGTACTCATAACTGGAAGTGTCATGAACTAAGTTTGGCTCGGTTAATGATACGTAATTTTAAGTGTTTTTTAAACATTGTCGTGGACTTTGCATTCTTCATGATGTTATTTTATGATTATACAACGCTGCATATGATAATAATTATTAAGTAAAATTACCAGCCTTATTTTGCGAATCTCCAGATATCCTATCAATGTGACGTTTCATCAAAGTCACCGAACATCACCGAACGGAACTATACAGGTTCAGTACACGGCCCGCTTAATCATTACAAATGTCTTGTGGATTTGACACGCTAATACCTGGTGTGCCGACCTATTTCTGTCGGCTCGCGTACCGATTCATCATGGGTAATTAGCCACACATATTGCAGTCATGGAGCTTGACGTATGAAGCTATATGAGTATAAAACCTAGATGACTTATCTAGTATAAAAGTGCAAGGCAGGCGTATAAAAAAATGCAAAGTAGATTTGATTTTATCGCGTAAAGTTGGAAATTTTACTATTTAGCTTTTTGTTAGGTATTTTATTTTACTTCAAATTTCGTACTTTATAAAGAAAAGTTCCTATAGCGAGCGAGTGGTACTCCGTACAAATAGGACGATATTCCAACGGGCGGCTGTGTGTGACCGGGGTCCGCGGCCCACCCAACTATAAATAAATAAATAATTTCTAACAATTACACCAATTATTTAGTCCCAAGATAAGTATCATTAAGAACTTGTGTTATGGATACTAAAGAACGGATAAACATACTTAAATATATTTTTTTTCGTAAATACATACTTAATATACATAGAAAACACCCTGACCAGAACACATATTCATGTTCATGCACACTATGATTTGTCCTGTGTGGGAATCGAACCCACGACCTCAGGAGCGGAAGGCTGGTATACTGACCTCCACACCATATCGGTCGACTGATGGTTTGGTGTTGCATATATAGCGTCTAGGCTGACAAATTCTATTTGCGCGTTTCAGGTTTTCATTAAGTGTACGTTTCACTCATCGCTTGCACTGTGTCGCCACATACCTAAAACAAAACTTTTTTAACCTGGAAATAATAACCTAGTAACATATACTATAAAACCCGCCGGTATGATAATGTTCTTTTGGTACACTTTTTACTACTAAAGTTCTGGTTTTGAGTGTAAGGCTAGCCATCCAGCCCGCTTTGTGAAATAGCAGACACAGAATTATAAAATGTATCAGAAATTTTTACGCTACAATTCCTGATCTATTATTTGTCACGTATACGATCTAATTAAGTACTTTCTCAGTCTTCTATCACAACTGTAATTACAACGTCGTTCTCTTTTTATAATTAGCCCTAAAGAAATATTGACGGCTTCAGAAATACCTGAACACTAAAGTACTATGTGGCACCAAAACTATATTTAAATAGTAAGATTGAAACTATAGAAATAGCCCTTTTTTTTAATAAGCACTGTAGCACACAAAACTACTATGCCTGTAAGAAATCACTATGACGAGCGCAGTGTAGTGCCAACGAGAAAAGTCATAGCCTGTGAGTTTCTTGTCAGTTCTTCTCACAGAGCGGTGGCTCGGAACTGGCACTTAGATTCAGTTAAACTATTTTTTATTTTTGTGCGTTTAGTAAATCTTAAGCTTCGTGATTTCAGTGTAGTAATATTTAGTTCTTTTAAATATATTATATTTTGACGTTTTCAAGAGCTATGTAATAGTTTATGAAATAAATATTTTTTTACTTACTTTACATACAGCGTGGCAAGCGCAGTTCCAATGACCAATATTCCCCCAAAGGCACTGTCGCTACATTATTCAGCAGTATTCGGCACCAATAAAAAGCTGTGAAAAACCAAATAAGTGCCATGTTTGCTTGCAGACATAAAAAAAGAAGAAAGTGTAGCAGGTTCAAAGGAATTCGGAATTAAAAGGCTTTGAATCGCATCTCCATCTACAGTATTCTACCGAGTAGCTGCGAGCAATAATACCTTTCTTCCCTAAGAAAAAAAAACCGTTGTTTCAAACGAACTTGATTTTTTGAACTGCTCCAAATCAGTGTAGTGTATTTTATAATACTCTTTGGGCGTGGTTGGCACAAATGGCATATAACGCATTATTTGAAAAAAGAACCGACACTTATGTCATATCATTTTTATTAACCCTGTGCCGTGTGGTACCAGCCTAGAATAGTGGCACCCCCTCTTATCTCATGGGGAGTCGTCAGATTCGACGAAGAGAAATTCAACCGAATGATGGGCAGCAGCGTCATCCTGCGTACTGACCTAAACTGCGATAATCAACCCGCCTGCCCAGCGTGATTTGGGCAAAATCCTTCAATATAATGTAATCTATTACATACACATACATGCCTTCCCGAAGGGGAAGCAGAGGCACACTATACGCCCACACTTCGTCAATTCAATAGTTGATCCCACTTAATAGATGGTGAGCTTATTGCCGCTTACTGGGGACTGTTATCTCCGCCAGGGCCTCGTCCTTTGATCGGCTGGTGCACTACTTGCAGGTGAGGTTGGCTTGGGCTATTTAGGTCTTGGTCCCTAAAGACCCTAATCTATTGGGGGCGCCAATGTTTAGCAGTGGACTTTATAAGCCTTTTTTTATCGTCGGTAAAAAAATGCTGTTTACGCACTGTCTCCCGGCCAATGGGGGGACCGTGAGGGGAGTGTGGGGCTCACTGCGGCAGACGCGACCACCGCAGTCCTACCCACTAAAAACCTTCCGACGACGCCCACCGCTGTTGAAAAAGGGGCAGGGGGCCAGTGCCTGGGTTTGTAGCTTCTGGCACCCCGCCCGCGGCCAACGTCCCCCGGACCAGAACCGGGAGGACCTCCTCAGAGAAGCGCAGTGTGTCGCGCCCCCCCTACCTCCTTGTGCGGCTATGGCGTAACTGGCCGACTTCTGGAAGGGTCTATAGCTAGACGGACGGACGGACGGGCCCTCCTTGCCCGCCCGCTGCGCCAACGGCGTAGCCGGAGAGAGAGCGGATCCCGCTCCCTCTCCCGCTCCGCGGCCTCCTTCTGCGACATCACCACTTCGCAGGAGGCCGGACTTTATAAGCCTGACTTCATATGATGATGATTTTCTTTTTATTTCATTTAATTTATTCATGTTTGGCTCAAAAAAGCTCTAACGAAGGTCAAAACTTTAAAACTAGCGCGCTAATATTCTATACTATTAATATACTATAATACTAATATTGTTTATATTTAAGTTACTCTCATGCGTAAGTCTGTCTATTATGTTCTCATGATATGTTTTTATGTAACTTGTATTATATAAAGGAAATAAACGTTTTATCTATCTATCTACCTATGCTCATACGGATTTGTTAAGGTCTAAGGTAAGGTAAGGCTTAAGGTATTTATTAATATATTCCCCATAGGCATGCTAATCACATAGTTCAATTAGGAAAAAAAAACTTCATTATCATATAGTTAAACGACGGCCGGAGGAAATTAATTATTCATTTCTAAAATATTTAATTAGTTATTTCTTGTGTATTATGTTATAGTTATATTGCGATATGTACATTTTCATACAATTTGTCGCAGTTGGAAACATACAGAAAGCCACCGATTGTAAATGAAATGTGTTTATATATAATTTGTCGAAGTTTGAAACATATAAAAAGTACCTGCCTTAACATTTAGTACCAAGGAAAGCTGAAGAAAAGTCGCATTAGCAAAGTTTATAGCATTTGATAACCTGAGCTAGTTCCAAAGAATCGCTACCAAATAAGAATAATGTCTAGGATTCGTTTGGAAAATGGCGCCGACTCGAAGGACCATCCGCAAACCAAACTTAGCCGCGGACTGAGCACGTCATCTGTTCTTTATAGGTCTCCTAGTCTTGGAGCCTGCATACTTCTTCAAACTTCCTTTCACGGTCTAATTTTGATTATTTGAATTGAATAAAAAGTGTAAAAGAAGAAGAAGAAGGTTTTTTTAGAGGATAGGTCTGCAATTACCAGAATATTATTGACTGATTAATTATAGCTTTGCCGATTTTTTTTACTCCTGGACCAATTAACTGCGATTCGATTATACAAGGTGATCTGTTGGTTCGTCCTGTATTTAGTAAGTTTTATACATTTTTCACAAAAATGAAAAGTGTTTCACACTTTCGTTCTCACAAGGGTAGCTAGAAAAAAAAAACCGTCACTTAGTACGATTTTTACATCAAATTGACCAAGTGAGCGCCGAGACCGCCCTATTTATTTTGTACCAGGAAAGTTAAGGCTACGTAGTAATCTGGAACAGGCTCGAGATCATGGTTGGTTCACACGGCATGGCACACCTGAGATTGTCAGTAGTATTTTCACACATGCTATATACCTAATCACACGAGGGTATAAAAGTAGTTAGAGGAAGTGCACTTCCTACCAAAGGGAACATATCTCAATCGGCAGACTGAAGTCCGAGAGCCGGGCCCAACCGCAACCAAATAGCGATATTTCTTCTCGAGCGATTCAGAATTGCATGTGACGCATTGCTTGAAAGGTGGCGGCACACATGATACATGCATGTCCAAAAAATCAAACAGAAACGAAATAGAACGCTAAAAGTAGATGCAAAAATTTCTTAAAAAATATCAATACGCGTGTTATATCATGAACACGACACGCATTTAATTAAAACCTTTTACTAATATTACGTTGACTAAAACGCAATGTTGTTTCAACGTGGCTGCGATAAAAACCTATGGCCGCGGTTTGGCAGCCGAGTGGCTTGTAAATTTTAATTGCACTTCATTCAAACGTGTGGTGGTACTAACGATGGTGAATTTTTACTATGTCTGCCTGTCTGGGTGGCATTAATCATTTAGAGTGCGTGTTTTTAGAGTAGTCACAACGCAGCTGGTCATTAAATTGATATAGTGCCGAATAGATACATCAAAGAAATACAATATTTGAGTAATGGCGGAGTAGAAGCTTGTTTCCGCACTTATTAGTGTCATAAAAGATTTTTATTAGCTTTTTGCCAGATTTAATATCAGATGTTGAATCTATTTTAAATTGACATTGCTGCTTATTAACAATTATATATTCTTTATGTAATATAAAGATGTTTTATGATGATAAATAGTCCGCTAGATGGTACACTTTTAAATTCATATATAGTAAAAGAAATATATTTAAGTACGGCTTACTAAAGCTCTTATTAACGTCAACTTAAAACTAACACTGCAGGCAGAAGCTTGAGAAGAGACGGAAAGGCAAGAAACAAGTCGAGTTTGGTCTCCCGCTAGTTAACCGCCCTTATTTACTTACTTAGTTAGTTACTTGACCATGTTTTTATTTTACGTAAAAAAACAATTATAAAGTCAACAGTGATACAGATGTAGTATTGACCTGCTTATTTGTGATGCCTTTTTTAGAAGTAGTTCAAAATGTTATAAATCTCTTGATAAATTGTCACAGCACGGACCTTATCTCCTGGTCTAGGGGATTTAATTTCGCATGACATTATTCACGTTCCCAATGGCGGCAAGTTTTTCTGCTTCCGAATATCGCGGCCCAAAAGAGTTTATGATAGATGGCTGATCCATTTTTCATTGCGTTTCCATTGCGAGCTAGTGGCATTTTGTTTTTATGTACTCTCATTTCAGTGCCGTAAATAAAGTAAAAAATACACAAAATGGCGAATGCGTTTCGTTACCACTGTAAATAAATTACTTTACTCCCTTAAATGTATTGTACAAAGACAATAAGTAGTTCAAATTTAACAGCAAACTCGTAAAAAATCATTTCCCAAAGCCAATATCCAGCAACGATTGCCGCGAGCTAACATTTGAACAATAGTGTTCGTTTCAAATATAGGAAATAAGTATTTCCTCCAGTCCGATATACGAAACGGTCACATCTTTGAGGACTCCATTCCATTTGCAGTTTCTCCCTTATACCGTGCGATTTGAAACTGTTATGGCAGCATGAGAATCTGTCGACCGCTCCCGATGAAATCACATATTGTCTGCTTGCCTTATGGAGATAAAACTTTTCTAGAGTATCTATTCCGAACTAGGGGACGTATGCTTTAGTATAGTGTCGCTTGCAGTGTTTGGTAAAAGTGTTTAAAGGTTGTGAAATATTTTGGTAGGGCGAGCGAATGATTGAATGTTAGTAGTAAAGACTTCAAGTACAGGGTCTCACATGATGCTTTACGACGTCATAATCTCCGCTCTCCAGTGACCACAGCTTTTTTCATAAAAATCATCTAAGGACATTCTGGCTGTGGGTGGAGCTGGCTGTTGTATCAGACTTTTACTGACTAAAAATCATCCATGTTCCTTCTTGAGCCTTAACAGGCCTTAACAGCCGTAACCGTCCATAGTACAAACTCTTTATAGTTGAGGCTACATGTTATGTGAGATTCCTTTGCAGGACCACTAGGCATTGGAATTTTCTGCTTTCCTCTGTGGTTACTCCTACAATTCCGGGTCTTATAAGCGGGGTTTGAAACGACATTTAGGCACGCAATTCGGCATGAGTATGCTTGAGGATCGCTTGTTATAGTTGACGACCGATGTGGCCTGGTGGCGAATATACCCGCACTCCGCTCCTGAGGGCGTGGGTTCGGTTCCCACACAGGACAAATCTTGTGCATAAACATGAATATTTGTTTGGGTCTGGGTGTTCTATGTATGTATTGACAAAAAAAAATGTATTTATGTATGCTTATCCGTTATTTAATATCCATTACTCAAGTTCTTAATGAAACTTATCTTAGAACTAAATAATTGGTCAGAAAATATTTATTTATTTGTAGTCCTTTCGATTGCTTTTCACTAGGCAGGATGTGGTCTTTATGACGAGTCATTATCATCTGATGACTGATATGTCGTGGAGGTTAGTATACCTGCACTCCACTCCCTCAGTTGTGGGTTCTATTCCATACAGGACAAATATTTGTGTTCATGAACATAAATATTTGTTTCGGTCTGTCGACTATGATGACTCACAGTAAAGCAACATATGTATAGTCTGAGTTTTATAAAAATAACAAACGCACCGCGATCTAGACACTTTCCCATTCACCGCTACACCGGTCGTAAGTCACAGATACGTCATCTGATATTCGTACAGCAGGTCATCCCGCCCGCTCGGCACCGGAGCACGCGATTGATTTATCGAGTGCTGCAAATGCTCAGACACCTTGATGAATGGGCCCATTGAGATTTGCACAGAGTAGCTGACGACAGATACCTGAGGGTGGATTGGATGCTACAACTTAAGAATTTTCGAGCAATGAAAACACTTCCTTATACCACATCCAAAGTAAAAATACCGGACTCGAAAAATTACTTTACAAGCCAGTGATAAATTAAAAATATCTTTGTAACAATTCCTTACACCTCATTAAAGTAAAAATATCGGACTCTAAAAATTACTTTACAAGCAAGTGATGGATTAAAAATATATTTGTAACAATTCCCACGCAACTATAATTTTCCGAAAAATCGAGAAACAATTCAACACGACACGTGTTTCACCCTTACACAGAGCATCTTCAGGTAAGATAGGAGCCTCAGAACAACGATGTCTTCACGACCAACGCTGAAATGCGAGATCCTGTTAAAGGGCGGAACACGTATCGTGTTGAATAGTTTCTCGCATTTTCGGGAAATTATAGTAGCGCGGGAATTGTTTCAAAGATTTTTTTAATCCATCACTTGCTTACAATGGATTTCCGCAAAGTAACGCCTGAATCAATAAATTTATTACTTTAAACTCTGATACTTTTACTGTGAATATTGCAAAAATATATAGATCGTCTAGTAGTTTATGTGATTAAATTAAATTGTAGATTAAACGGTTAGTTACAATTTGATACAATCTTTTATTTTGTTAACTTTTCGGTATTATTTTTCACAGTATGAATATATCTATTTAGAAATAAAAAAAGCGTTTCTAATTTCAGGTACGATAGTAGATGTGCGTCTTTTTTTAATGAATTAATGGCACTCAGTGGGCAGTGTGTACCCAGCTAATGTAATATGGACTCAAACCCATTACTAAAATTTTTGGTCTTCTAAGAGGCCACTAAGTATAACCACAGTTTCTTAATTTTATAATAAACCTGTAATGCAATATATATATGTAATTATATTTACATGCAATTATCAAAAAAATAAAAAAGTTTTAACATATCTAAATATCAATGTTAAAAATTTCAAAGCCAAAAATTTTTATTAATATATTTCGCAGTATCTGCACTCTAGTCTGTGGATCGTGTGTAGTGCTCAAAGGTGTGATTTGTAGAAGCAGCAGCCTTCAGCTTAAGGTACGAGCTTTGCAGCAGCACGTGTTTCTAACAGTCTCCCGGGGAAATGTACCAAAAACCTATATTGTTGTTAGTTTTTTTGTTTACTGTTAGCGAATACTAATAAATATTAAAAAGTATACAAATTTAGATAAGCTATTCTTTTTATGCTTATAAAGGAGTATACATGTATGTGTATGTCTCGTTAGTAAAATTATGATAAAAATATTCACATACATACAGTCACGCTTGTTTTCTCGAAGGCCATGTTTTAGGTGGCGAACCTATTGCCGCTTACCAGGAACTTGTATCTGTGCCAGAGCCTCGTCTGTTAATCTGCAGGTGCACCAGTTGCAGATGAGATTGGCTGGGGCTCCTCAGATATTGGTAATCCTACTTTATAAACATTATATTATATTTTCGCTGATGTTATATGTAAGAATATGAAACATTGAAAAGCGTATAGAGAATTGGATAAATCTATAGCCTAGCCTAAGGATAGAGCATATCAGCTGTCCAAAACAAAAACCTAGCCAAGGATTGTTTTTTTGAAACCAGTTTTGTAAAATAAATATTTTCAAAAGGATTAGTGGTTAAGAAAACGTTTTTTAAAAAATAATGTCTCTTGCTAGATTTTGGTTTCGGACAGCCGCTATAGTAGGTACTTTTGTAGCACTTTAGTTGAGAGTTTATTATTGTCTAGCTAGTCAATAATACTGACACAGGCCTCCTAAAGATCATAGTGAAAAACCAGATCATAGGTCACACGCCACCAGGCGGATCCAGTGCCATAAATGTATGCTCATTCTAATGAGTATATAAAACGCTTTTTTTTTATTATTGTCGGTAAAAAAATGCTGTTTACGCACTGCCTCCCGGCCAATGGAGGGACCGAGAGGAGAGAGTTGGGCTCACTGCGGCAGACGCGACCACCGCAGTCCTACCCACTAAAAAACTTCCGACGACGCCCACCGCTGTTGAAAAGGGGCGAGGTGTATGGAACCCTACCAAGATCTATGAATCCCAAGCCAACTAGACCTGCTCGTGTCGCACTTGCCGATCAACAGACGAGGCTCTTGCAAAAATCTTAAGTTCCCAACAAGCGGCACTGGGCTCGCTATCTATTACGTGGAACCGACATATTAATTGGCAAAATGTGGGAGTATAGCCTCTGCGTACCCTTTCGGGGAAACAGGCCTGAATTTATGTACGTATGTACTATAAATGAAGTAAGATTTTTTATAATGTACACAATATGACAACTTTTCACATTATATTGTACGTAATGATTATACTGCTTACTTTCGAAACGTTCTGTCCAATATTACTCTTAAATATTCACTTTCGTGCTTTAAACAGAAGCCTCTGGTCTACACAGGTCATCAACACGCCCCCATGGACTATAAAGTATCCACAACATGTAAATAGGAAAATAGTTCTAGTTTAAAGCTACAACCTAAAATTTGCTCGCGAACTAAAATCTGGCGCCTCGGGCATGCCAAGGAGATATATAGCGCTTCCTGGGGGCTTTGGGCCTGAGGATTTTCAACGTTACAAGAAGGCGGTTAAGTTATAGCCTTATGTTCTTATTATACAAAGGTTTGGTCGTGAAATAGGTTACGGTATTTTTCTTTATGATAAGAAAATTGACGGCATTTGCTTTAATTGAACTAGTACAAACTATACTCGTTGCTTCATGGTGCTACATAACATCACGCCTGTTTCCCCGAAGGCAGAGGCATGATAAATTAATCGCCCATTTTTCGCCGATTAATGTGTACCATTTGCAAGTGAGATTGGCTCGGGCTCATAAGGTCTTGGTAGAATCCAATAAGTGGCGAGTCTATTGCCGATTATCATGTTATGTTATGTTTGCCAGAGCCTCGTCCGTTAATTGGCGGGTGCACCACTTACAGATAAGGTTGGCTTGTGCTCCTTAGATCGTGGTGGGATTCCTATGCACCCGATTATTATATAAATAGGTTAAGATTTTTTCTGTTGGCAATATTTGTTTGTAATTTAACTAGTACCAACTATATAGGGCACTATACCATTAGCTCGTGGCTCCTTGATTCTCGGTCGAAAACAAAAACAAAAATAAAGCAGCGTTTACTGAGATCGGTCTTTGAATGTGTAAGCGATAGTAAAGGTTTGAAAAAGAAAAAAAATATATTTTTTCGTTGCAATAACAAAACAATATATGTAAACTTTAATTGAAATAACACATCACCGAAAAGGTCATCGAAATCGAGTTCTTACGTGCTTCGAAAGGCACTTTAAGCCATAAGTTCCGGTTATCACTATAATAGCAGATTTTGAACCGCTTTAGAAGCTATCAAAACTCACTCAAACTGTTTCGAACAATTCTCCTAACCTTATTATGCCAAGTTTGACAATGAAGATGATATCTAACGGCTAATTAAACTTTTTAATATAATCATGGCCATTTTCCATTTAGCCACGAAACTCTTAACTTCACAAAACAAGCTACCAAACAAATGCAAAATTCCACCGGAGCCCCTCCAGCAAACTCCAAATAAACCATTATTATTTACGAACCAACATCTGTTGTTTGTTTACCCAGTTCAGGCAATCATATTTCAAACGCAGCCGGGATAAAACAACCCCGAACGGTAATCGAACCATTGACAGTCGTTAAAAGTTATAAATTGTCCGAAGTGGTACCGCGAAGTAACTCAGTAACTTTAATTAAAAGTTTCCACTCGAATTGAGTTAATTTTGAAGTTTTAACCGATCCTGAATATCGGTTTGGTGGACGAATATTAAGTGATTTAGTTTAGAGGATGATATTATTTTGGTGTTGTAGAGAAAATGCAGTGCGTAGTATTGATATGTCTTTTTGTATTGCCCTCATTATCACAGCTTGTTGCCGTCCCTCTATAAAGCACGGGACCTCCACTATCCACCAAAACGACCCGTGCGAATTGGCAGAGGTTGTATTGCTCTCGGTCTTACTAGGGTATTGATTGCTTCATTAGTCTGGTTGCCTATACGGAAATATGGAGATATTTCAATTATTATTTGGCTATGTATACAAAAAGTAAGGGTGTATAGGGCCTACCAAAATCTATGGAGCCCAAGCCAACCTCACCTTCAAGTTGTGCACCTGCCAATCAAAGACGAGGCTCTGGCAAACATAACAGTGCGCGGTAAGCGGCAATAGGCTCGCCAACTATTACGTGGGACAAACTATATAATTGGCGAAGTGTGTGCGTATATTAAGCCTTTGCCTACCCCTTCGCGAAAACAGGCGTTAATGTATGTCTGTATACAATAAAATATAAACTAAAGTGTTCGGAGTTGATAGCGACCACATCTGTCGACAATTCTTATCAGCGGTTTCCGGGCGAGTGACTTTCGAGTGACGACACAAATCTCGCCCCTGGGTGCTAATCTCTTTTGGTGACTTTCCTTATTCTTTTTACATTAAGTTATGACCGTATCTAATAAAGGATAGATATTATGAGTCAGATTAAGTGACTATAAAAGAGATTTTAGACCTTATTCATATTCTCAAGAATACATGATGAGTTGAAAATACTTTGTACATGCTTATATATACCAGCTAAAGATTTATATATTTTTTATGATTATTTTGTGTTTATTAAAGAATATGCTTTGCTACCCACGCCTGGCGTTAAGAAACATTTTAATGTCGTCAAGCGTGCTAATGCTCGGAGTTAAACAGAATCAGAAATGAGAAACCAAATGAATCGACAGACATAGCAGTCTTAGTATTAGCTTGAAATGGTATAGTAACACATAGCTCGAAAAATAAAATGATAAGACCTGAGTTCCTAAACTGGGGATATTTGGACTTCTTACAATAATAATTCCCGCAAACGATAATAATGGCTGTGTCACACAGTCATTAGTAATAAATATTAAATACTACAGCAAAACAAATTCTAGAACTAAGTTAGTTTCATCTGTTCTAGTTGAACTTTATTTCGATATGATAGGGTTGGGCGGCCATTAGCAATTTTGCTTAAGGCAAATGTGCGCGAACTGAGTGACCGACATTGCAATCTGCTATTAGCTTAATATCTTTGAGCGGCGATAGCCCAGTGGCGAGACCCCTTGCCTTTAAATTCAGAGGGTCTCGGATTCAAACCCTGGTGGCACCTATGACTTTTATTGGTTATGTGCGTAATTATCACTTGCTCCGTGCCTCGGAAAGCACGTTAAGCCGTTGGTCCCGGCTGTCATCAACATCTATGGCAGTCGTTAGTAGGAAGTCACTGACACTGTGCCTTCTAACAGACTGACAGCTGGTTTAACCACAAAATGATGTTTCCCTCTGGGTTGCGGAGGTCAGACGGCAGTCGCTCCACGTAATAACTGAAATTCAGTCAAATCTGGTTAAACCAGTGAGCAGACCCTGGGCCCTGTCTAGGGCTACTGAGATAATTCTAGGATATCGACGCTGGAAAGGCAACCTTGCTTATGCACCATTTGGCTACTTTACAGGAGAGCGATTCAAAGAATGACAATTTCCAAATAAAATATAAATAAATTTGTTTTTTGTCAGAATGTCAAAAGTGGCCAGAATTGGATGAAACCGAGATCTGCAGATAGAAAAAAAATAGGCGATTCTAATGATAGATATAACTAATTATCGCAAATTTGGCGCAAAAGCAAGGTTGCCTTTCCAGCGTCGTTATGATGATTAGCTTGAAATGCACTGGCAGTGACTGGGGCATATTGAAAGACCAACGTCTGATGGGGCGTTAAATGGCTCTGCATAAAATACTGCGAACCAGCAAATGTGTAGATGACGACATCCCATCCAATAATCAGATGAACTGGTAAAGGTGGCGTATAGTCTTGGGAAATCGGAAAGGCTAATGTTCAACACTGTACTTAAACGATAAAGAATTCTGGCTCTCACGTTCACAGTCGTTAGTAATAAATACTGCAACAAAACAGATTCTATAACTGAGATAATTTTATCTGTTCTAGCAGAACTTCATTACTTTATGATAGGGTCGGGCGGACATTACAGATAGCACATGTGCGCGGTGACCGCACGGTATGTTAATTTATACGGCTTGCGGAAAGCGCACTCGCTCTCAATTTAGCGGAACTTAATGCTTTTCCAATTGTTTGTTTTGTTAGGCTTTTCGTGCAAAATACAGGCTTTGCTTAACATATTTAATAATAATTGTACATAATGCAAATGATGAAAAGAACCAGAGGGCAAAAGTTCTAAGTTTGAGACTACATATATATGTAGATATATATCTACATATGTATCCTATATCTATATATATATATAGATATAGGATACATAACGCAAGTATTCGATACGATTTGTGTTGAAATCAAGCGTGCCGACTTTCAAACTACTAATGTAACTTCACTGCCGATGTTTAGTGACGAGAAAACCAAATTCATCCACACTGATGATACATATTTAATAATGTGAAATCGTTAATTTTACAATATTTACAAATGAAAAATCGAGAAACTATTCAACACGACACGTGTTTCGCCCTGTTCGTGTCCGGTCGTGAAGACATCGTTGTTCTGAGGCTCCTATCTTACCTGAAGATGCCCTGTGTGAGGGCGAATTGAATTCAGTTCTCGCCGCGAGAAGTGGTAATTTGAGTGTAGGAAATTGACAGAAATCGGCTGGAGCCATATCTGGTGAATATGGTGGTTGCTCGATGGTATTTTTTGGTGATTTGTTTGAGGAAAACAGTCAACATGACTTTGACTTTTGATCGACTTTAACGTGGTTTTTTCGGTTTTGGCTCAGTTGGAAGGCGCCGTTCCGAAGCTTATCTTATCTTGCTTACTTTGCATGTCAAACTCGTACACCTGCGTCTCGTCACAACGTGTTTCATGAATGTTGGGTCGGTATTGACTCGTTCTAGCATATCCTCAGTGACTCTCATGCGATTTAGTTTTTGACGAAAATCTAGGTCTTTTGGGACTAGCCGTGTGTCAATACATTTCATACCCAAATTATTAGTTAAAATGGTACGGATTGACTCCTGAGATACAGAAAGTTCGGCGGCCATCGTTCGTAAGCCTTCTGTAACATTTTCAGCGTCTCCGTACACGAAATTCCTTTGGCGATGCAAAATTGAAGACAAACTCTTTGTTCGATGTTTTTGTCCATTATGGAATTAGCAATACACACAGGTATTATAAAACTAAAAACTGCACTGTTTTTAAAATAAATGACCGATGCAAGTCAAATTCCGCGCCAAAATGGAATACAATTGTGGCAATCTAACAAAAATTTGAATGTGGAACCATAAACAAAACTTTAATTCCCAATACTTTGTTGACTGAATGTATATATCTGTGCTTGCGATCTTAATCCAGATAATGCAGTATGTTAGTTAAACTAACTTAGTTTTGAACAGTCTAGGCTCCCTAGGTGGACCGATTAGTAGAAAGGTTTACGGGATCGTATTCCACTTTTCTGAGCCTGTGTTTAGTTTTTTCCCTTATTTGTTTATTTAAATAAGTCTATTTATAAATAAAAATGAAGAAATTATAGAAAATAAAAATTTAAATATGTAAGAAAATATATTAAAACACGCACACAGTCCAAGGGCATGGCAAGAACCGAAAGCGATACTTAAACGTATTTCTTTAAGAATTTATTACTAAATTAAAATTTTAAGTTTGTACTACATTTTATACACTTTAACGTTACATTAGAGTAAATAAGTTATTGCACTGCTTTTCTAAATTATGGGAAAACATTAACACGCACAAAGCTAGAAAGTTTTAAAAGTATTCCTCTATCAAAACCCCAAAAAGGGCGATTAATAGTAACATTTTAGTACCTAATTAGTATTAATAGTAGCGTTTTGGTCAAGGTCCATTACGAACCCTAAATGAGTTGTAATTAACATTTTTTTAATAATGTTAACGTTTGGGCGACAAGGCCACGCAGGTTATTCGGGAAAAGTAATTAAGCTGTGATGAAGAATTGATGTTAAAGCGACCGGCACATGGGGAGCGTGTGGCGACGGCGGCGTTTCAGGAATGTCACACCGAAACCGATATATATTGTTTATCATATTATCATCATCATCATCTCTGCATATCAATGTCCTACGTCAAGGCATATAGTAGCTCTTTTAAAACGTGATAATGGCATCCTGATCTATTGCAAATACGTAACTCTGCTTAGTGCTAAATATATTTAGAACATCATTCTGTCCCTCTCAACTTCAAACAAATATCTGAAATGGAATGACGTTTTAAAATAAAAAAAAGGTTGAATCAAATTAAGAAATGTTGTGCAAGCCTCCCTAAGTTTTCTTTACGACTAATACATTTAGTGAAGTGATTTTCAAAACACGAAAACGCTCGATATTAAATGCAAAATCATATTATTCACAATGTTTTACTACAATCTACTATGTAAAGTTACATAAAACAGGCGTAAAATTGTATATAAAAGGGAAAAATATTTTGTTGTATGTTTGGAAAAGAATAAAAAGCTTAAACATTTAATTCTTCTTGGGTTTTTTAAACGCCGCCACATGTAAGCACAAGTCCGCTAAGATAAACCAGTTTGTACACAATATATTATTAATTTCTGGACTAAAACATCTAACCAATATAGAAAAGACTTTTCCAATTATACTAATTTGCTTGTAGTCGCTTGTAGGACTTTAACAGAGGTAGTGTATGTAATAATTATGTCACTGTATGCTATCGGTGACAGTGACAGCTGGTGCCATATCAGCGTGGTCGATGCGTGCAGAATGTACAGCCTATACTTGAAATATAAAGTCTGAGCCTATAAATTTCCGTATCTTTGTTGTGGTTGTAGTTTATTTATTTTTATTATTTTAGATGACTTTTTATTGCTTGTATTACTTAGCTTTTGTAATTTTTATTGAAAATAGTACTTTGTGTGTAATTTTTTATTTTTATTGTTTCTAAAATCATTATGTACTAGTTTAAGTTATAGTTATGCCACTGCGTCATATGGTGTGTCTTGAAAACCAGCGCAGCTATGACATTGTTATACCTGCATTAAGCTGAAGCAATGCCTTTTGACTGCACAATTTCAGTCTTGTGAATTTTTTACAATTTAATGTACTTACTTGTGCAGTTAATAAACATTTCTTTCTTTCTTTCTTTAATTTAAGATTTTTTTTTATGTCTCAACGTTTTGCGTGTCGACAGTAAATACGTCGTGGTACGAATTGTTCCCTTTGAAGCATAAAAAAAAAATGGTTGCCTGTAAAGTCGTTTTTACGGGCGAAGATTTTACGTGACAACGTCTTTTTCTCGGTAGAATATTTATTGATATGAATATAATTAAATTGCACAATAGGAACAAGGAATTGAATGAAAATAAGAATTGCACAAATTTTAACTATAGAAATATATTTTGTTTACTAAAACATTGTACATGTAAACTTAAACTTAACTAATTCCTATTTGAGTGATTTTGTTGAGGATAGGACGATGATAGGAGAAATATGAAATGAAAGGAAGTGTTTCTGCTGTAATGTGTCTTGCGAAAGTCAAGTCGATAGTTGTTCCTTTTAACGTAGTTGACTTAGAAACGTTAAGACAGAGACACAAGCATGTGCCGATTCAATGCGCCTAATTCTCTAGTGCTGCGCGCGCGGCAGACCGATCATAGTTGAGTGGGAGAGAGACGCAAGGCATTCGCCGGGCCTCTCTCTCGTTCGGTGACTCATCGTAACGTTACCGAGCGTTACACTTTTTCATAAGTGACTCCCAGCCGCAACCTAATTTAAGACGTTGTCACGTCAAAATCTAAATTAGTAGCTTTAATAGAAATGTCAAAAGCAACATGAAAACCGATGTGTCTCCAAATATAATTAATTAGTATTGTCAAACAATTGTAATCTAATCCGTGGTCCAATAAAAGTAACGGTCACAGCTAGAAACATTAATTATCGGAATAACCACTCGCTGGAATTTTGTTTATCTGTGACACATGGCAGTTATTAATTACACCTTATTACTGGCGTGGTTTAAAAATAAAACATGTTTACAATACCCATGGGGCGATTGAAAAAACCTCGAGTTTGTAGGTATTTAATTTGTTTTTTATCCGTTTTGTTTTGTTACCCGTGTATAAAATTATTCATCGTAAAATATAATTAATATTGCGCAAATAACAAGATTGTAGTACTTATTCGTGACAAATAATTAAATTGTATTTTCGAACAATTATTATTTTTCTAGATGATTGTGCCATGCCATGTGGTTTTTGACGACCGATATGGCGTGGAGCTTAGTATACCTGCACTTCACTCCAGAGGTCGCGGGTTCGATTCCCTTCGCAGTACAAATCTTTGTGTGCATGAATATGAATATTTGTTCTGGTCCGGGTGTTTTCCTATGTATATTAAGTATGTATTTATAAAAAAAGGTATGTAAGTATGTTTATCCATTCTTTAGTATCCATAACACAAGTTCTTAGTGATACTTATCTTGGAACTAAATAATTGGTGTGATTGTAAGAGAATATTTATTTACTAGCGGTCCCCCGCGGCTCCGCCCGCGTGGATGTCGGTTACCGCTGCAAAAGACAGGTCAGCAAAATGATTTCCAGGTCAATTCACAGACACCGACACTAACATCAACGACGCAGTCATTATCATTTTTTAGATTTTTTAGTAGATATTTAAAAGATCTACAACATACATACAACGTACATTTTGTGGTTCTATCTTTTATAGTTTAGGCAGCGTACGCAAAATGAGTAAGTGCACTGGTTGATTTTTTACACTTTGTGTCCGAAAAACCCAAATATCTTACGGAACCCTATTTTTTTTCAAATTACAATTTAGCCTATGTTACTCAGGGATAATGTAGCTTTCTAATGAAAAAAGAATTATTAAAATCGGTCCAGTACTTTTTGAGTTTATTCGTTACATACAAAAATACAAAACTTTCCTCTTTATAATATTAGTGTAGATTATGTGGTGCGGAAACTCCAAAGAATGTAACTACCTTTTCTTGCCGGAGGGTGTCGTAGCAGGCTGTAGGGAACAGTACCTCGTCTACTGTCAATGTGCCACCTCTTACCATTGATTACGTTACATTTAGAAATACCTGTGTTAAAAGTAAAATTTGCTATACCTATGTAGATCCTTTTTAAATAGTTTCAGCAAGATTTGTTGGGCACAAATCTTGCTCTATGGGACTCATATACGACACACACGAAAATCCCACGATTATAAATACATACATACATTCACGCCTGTCTCTCCGATTATACGCCCACACTTCGCCAATTACATAGTTGGTCCCACGTAATAGGTGGCGAGCCTACTGCCGCTTATCGGGCATTGTTATGTTCGCCAGAGCCTCGTGCGTTGATCGGCAGGTGCACCAGTTGCAGGTGAGGTTAGCTTGGGTTCCTTAGGTCTTGACAGGATCCCTATACACCCGATTATGTAGATATGTATGTTGTACTAGATTATGATTAACTAGGTTTGATTAGTTAAGTAATATATTTTCCTTCGTGTTTTTTCATGATACAAGTTATAATTTGTGTGACGTTAGATATCATCATCATCATCATAATCACAGCCCATTAACGTCCCACTACTGAGCACGAGCCTCCTCACACATATCAAGGTGTGAGGGTATTGGGTCATACTCCACCACGCGGACCCAGAGCGGATTGGCGGAGGCAGGTGTATGGCGTCCTGCTGTTAGAATTTTTCAAGCCGCCCATTAGGCCTCTAACATGGCTTAACGACTACCACATTTAGTGATAACCGGTACCAACGGCTTAGCGTGCCTTCCGAAGCACGGAAGCGCTCGATATCAAATGCCACACAAACGGTCACCCATCCAAGGACTGACCTCTGTAAACTCTGCTGTACTTAGACACTGTACAGTGCTGGACGTTAGATATCGCTTTTAATTAATTAAAGAACCCGACATTTACTATACCCAAAATTACGTCGATCATTGTAAAATAAATTCACAGCGACGTTTTGCTCGCTTCACTTGCGCTGAATTAAAAAAAAACACAGAGCAAAGAAAATTTCCCTTCGTCAAACGTAAGCCAGGTCTCATTTGATTGAATTAACATAAAACTTTTGGGCCGGAGACAAATTTATCGCCATCGGAGCCCGGTCACCTCGTGGAGAAACAAGTTTGACTTTTGAATTGTGTTTTTATTCAGGCCCGGGTATAGGCACAGCGAATTGTCGAAGTGCCAGTATTTTACGAGACGATACGATTTTGCTCCAAGAGAGGCGATCGAAAAATTACTGGAATTTGTTATGCGGGAATATCGGCGGGAAAATAAATTTGACAAGTAAATTCTTCACCACTCGTGCTTAGTAGTATCATCATCATTTCAGCCATCTGAAGTCCACTGCTGAACATAGGCCTCCCCAATCGCTTTCCACGTAGATCGATTCTTTGCCGCCTGCATCCACCGGCTCCCCGCCGCCCTGACCAGATCATCGGTCCATCGCGTTAGGGGCCGCCCTCTACTACGTTTGCTGATTCGTGGTCGCCATTCAAGAACCTTAAGACCGATATGGCGTGGTGGCGAGTATACCCGCATTCCACTTCTGAGGTCGTGGGTTCGATTCCCGCACAGGACAAATCTTTGTAAGTATAAATATGAATATTTGTTCTGGTCTGGGTGTTTTCATATGTATATTAAGAATGTATTTACAAAAAAAAAGAGGTATTTATGTATGTTTATCCGTTATTTAGTATCCATACCGCAAGTTCTTTATGATACTTATCTTGGAACTAAATAATTGGTGTAAGTGTCAGTTTTATTTATTATTTATTTATTTATTTATTATTAACGCCCCATCGGTCGTCGGTTCTTCGAGCTAGTAGTATGAGTAGAAGTATTTCGTAGTTTGTAAAAACCACTAAATACTTCTACTTGTTACTTCGTTTGTAGTTAAATAAACCATTTCATTATTTTCAAATTTCCAAATATATAATATGTAAATTTGGCTTACTAAAAGATCTTATGTCAATCAATTTACATCGAAAATTTATTTAGACATTCTCCGTACTCATTTATGGTACGAATCTCAGCAACCCTATTAATTCGTTTAGTGGATAATGACGTGATCAAATCCAGGTATTACACCTAGTATTATTTATATAGCGCCGGAACAAACAATATTTATCAATAGAATAATTAAAGTCTATCTATTCAAAACATCCTTGTATAGTACACCACAGATCAAACATAACACTTTAATGTTCCACCTCATCTTAACACCTTGTAATAAGAGTCAAAATTTTACCGTCGTGTTACATGACGCAAGGACGTCTGTACAAACAGTTATGGAAATTTATCTATCTCTCAAAGACATTTCACCTATTCAAACATTTACGAGACAAAAAAATCGCTATAAGAATTGTAAGGGGCGAGGGATGCTGAGGGGTGAGTAGATATAAAAACGCGTCCTGCTATTAGAAGACGGTCATTAAACAAGATAGCTATCATAATTGAATTAAAAATTCCAACACGGACATACTTGAAAGGGACGTCCAAGCGACATTAAAACTGAAGGGGAACAAACTTGGGGAATGGGGAATTCTTTAAACAGTAAGACGTGGTATTATTTTCATATCAGGCGGCTATATATTCCGGGTATGGACAGTTGGAATTCTTTTGTGAACGTGTTCGGGGCGTGAATGTTCAAATATTCAACACTGAAATATGATATTGTTCGATAGTGGTTTTTTGTAAGCTATTTCTTATTATATTGTTTCATAAATGCTTCGAGATTAATACTTTTTTGCTATCGATATGGTGTGGAGGTCAGTTCCTTAACATATAGGCATTTATTTGTATTCACGATTTATGATTTGGAGGTCAATATTTTAACATAGAAGCACTCGTAGCTCCGCGGTGTTCGGTGGTCGGAAGTACAGCAGAGTTTACAGAGGTCAGTTCTTGGATGGGTGACCGTTTGTGTGGCATGTGATATCGAGCGCTTCCGTGCTTTGGAAGGCACGTGAAGCCTTTGGCCCCTGTTATACTAAATGGGAAAGTCGTTAAGCCAGGCTAGGTGCCTAATTGGGCGGCTTTAAAAATTCTAACAGCAGGACGCCATACACCTCTGCCGTGTCAGACCTATCTACGTTAAGTTAAATATCATAGTTTTGAGATATCGCATTCTGAAGTTTTTTTCAGATATTTGCGTTTTTCTAGAAAGTTAATGCAATTAACTGTGATATCTTTAAATAATATAAAATTTTTCATAGTGCTGAATATCGGGATGTAATATTTTTTTATTAATCATCATCATCATCATCATCACAGCCCATTAACGTCCCACTACTGAGCACGAGCCTCCTCACACAAATCAAGGTGTGAGGGTATTGGGTCATACTCCACCACGCTGACCCAGTGCGGATTGGCGGAGGCAGGTGTATGGCGTCCTGCTGTTAGAATTTTTCAAGCTGCCCATGAGGCCTCTAACATGGCTTAACGACTACCACATTTAGTGATAACCGGGACCAACGGCTTAACGTGCCTTCCGAAGCACGGAAGCGCTCGATATCAAATGCCACACAAACGGTCACCCATCCAAGGACTGACCTCTGTAAACTCTGCTGTACTTTGGTGATCGTTTCCAACCACCGAACACCGCAGAGCTACGAGCGCTTCATTATTGCTTTTTTATTAATACCCATACTTATTATAATAAACTTAATAACAGAGATAGGCATGGCAAGCTGTCCATACATTACCTGTTACGCGACGCCCCGTAAGTTATGATACAGGAGTTAGCTGTGACAAGTCCTTTAAGATGAATTATGCCAAACTCAGTTATTTGTAAGTTAACTGAAATTGGTCTGATTATCGGCGTGTGGTCAACAGTAAAACACTTTGCAAAATTTGGAAATTTGATAATCAGTCTTTATAATTTCTAACAAAATTAAACTCTTAAATCAAAGGAACTTTAAGGTTAAATTTAAGGCTCTAATAAAATATAATGTACTCGTATTATAATCAGTCTTCATGATTACTAACAAAATTAGACTTTTTCTAAATCAAAGAAAATTTAAGGAACTTCAAAAGTAGAAACTAAGTAAAATAGGGATTCTTTTATTTTCTCAAATGTCCAAGTCTCCGTCTAAATCCAACACTCTCCTTCTTCTAAATCACTCACATTCAGTGTGTTTCTTTGACATAATGTGCAAATGTTTTGTTTAGGAAGAGATGAAGACAAATTTATTTGTTTGATGATGCCATGAAAATATTCCCAGAAGCATTTTATAATTTGAGTTTCATCGCAGAAAGCTGAAATGTATGATCTATATAAATCCATGAAAGACACTCCACATGGCAAATATGCTCCTTTCCTTAGTCCTTCCTCTCTTCAGAACGCTGCGTTGCCCATTTCAGCGGATCTCAGCATTTTCGGCATGGACATCGGCCTGGACCTTAATCCGAAATGCTACATCGAGGGTGTTATTTTAACTGCCTCCCGTAAGTTGGGTATACTCAATAAGGTGAGGCAGTTTTTCACTCCTTCATTTTTATTTCCGCTTTCATTTTTATTTGGACTGCATCGACTACTTACCATTAGGCAGGGTGTAGTCATTATGACGTGTCACATTAAATTATAAATTAAATTTAAAAAAAAAATAATAACCCCTGTTTGGAGCATGAGCCAAATTATAGTGTGAAACTGTTACACGAATTTTCTCTATATACTCTTTAACGTCCTGCTTATATTGGTCAGAAAAGGAGTTCCATGGTCTAGCTCGCCCACGCTGTTCAGGTGCTGCTGGTATTTCATGAACACTTTTAATTCTGTGCTTATAATTAGCTTTTAATATAGTTACTACAGTACAGGTTGATCATTTTTAAACCCAAGCGTGCCTAAATAAATTATTTTGCATGCATTCCGAAGCGTCCATGTTAAAGTATTATTTCGTCTTGAAATTTCTATGGTTATTATTGACTTCTTTAATCTTTTTACATGACTAGATATAAAATTTCTTTGTTCTTGCATTTCAAGCCCTCTAAAATTTAACCAAATTTCCTCTCTTTCTTGTTCACTGAATTTTTCATCATATCTTTTATGACATTCTTTCCTGTATGGTGGTTTTAAACAAATATATTATTTTCTCTACTTCAAGTCTTTTAACCGGATCCCTTTCTCTTTGTTTAGCTGCAATTTTTTATTGATGGGTAGCGATTTCGACAAGTTTTCGTTACTAAGTTGCTGTATTAGTTCTTCGGTGCATTTTTCAAAAGAATTGTTTGTGGCACCTTCACTATTTGTTGTTTCATTTATCTGTAGTGATAGATTTTGGTTTTGTGCAACGTTTGGATGGTCTCTGCTATGGCATTGTTGGTCAGAGTTATTATTACAAGTTTGTAATGGTGTGGATGAATTTCTCAAAATAAAAGGTTCTTGACGAAAGGTTTGTTCTGGTGTATTAATTAAACTAATTTCAGAAAGCATTGATATATTAGTATCAAAACTAAACAAATTGATAGTGTGTAAGCTGATGCTCAGATCAGAGAATGGCACATCTTCATTTAGTTCAGCTAAATCGTCTTTGTTTAGCTCTGGTAACATATTGGGTTTTGGTAGGACTGGCTGAAGTTCTGTGTATTGCTTAGGTGATAATGGTATTGACTGTTCGCCTTGGTCTTTAAAATTGATAACATTTCCTCTATTTTCTATAATTTGTTGTCTTTTTGCCATATTCACCATTAATAAACGTCTGTTTTACTTATTTTGTAGAAAACTAATCAATTCACATAAGAAGTATAATTCACAATATTTAGTATGATAATGCACTGTTTTAATAATGTAATGACCGTGACCGCAAATAGAATTCAAATAAACAATCCGATATAAATACCTGTACGAACCTGTCACGGCTATGTCATGTATTTATTAGATAACGGAGTTATGAATTCACATAAGAGTATGTAATTTGTCAAGCATTGTACTGTATCTTAATTTACAGCAACTGACCATTACTAATTAGGCAAAAATAGAAGTTACGCGAGTTATGTGTTAGTGTTGTACTAATAATTGGTACAATATATTTAAAAAACTGTGAGCTCTGGATATAAAGGACGTTAAATAAATACAAATTACATTTGTTACTCGTAACTCATGTATCTTAAGTTAACGTAGATAGGTCTGACACGGCAGACCTGCCTCCGTCAATCCGCACTGGGTCAGCGTGGTGGAGTATGACCTAATACCCCCGCACCTTGGTTTGTGAGAGGAGGCTCGTTCTCAGTAGTGGGACATTAATGGGCTGAGATGATGATGATTTTAACATAGGGCATATATTTGTATTCGTGACTTCGAATATTTGTGTCCTAGCCTGGCTGTTTTCCATTGTTTCATTAGTATATACCAAGAAATATTTAAGTATATTTATACCCGCAGTAAAAGTTGTGCTTTATTTGCGTCTAAAAGCGTAAACCCTATCTTGTATAGTGTTGATTTGAAGTTTGGTACTTATTACAGTTCACGTTAGACAAATGAATATTGTCATCTAAATACTTCATTTATAGATAATTTAAAAGAGCATATCCTGTGAGTTTCTTGCCAGTTCTTCTTACAAAGCGATGGCTCGGAACTGGCACATAGATTCACTTATTTTTTTTCTTTTCTGCATGTAAGTGAATCTAAGCTTCTGGATTTCAGTGAAAACATATTTCAATTGTTTTTTGTATGTAATTTTGACGTTTTCAAATATTATGAAATAGTTTATGGAATAAAAAAAAATTATGTTTAATACATAATGTCACGCCTCTTTCCCGTAGGGGTAGGCAGAGATTTTATCCTTCCACTTGCTTCGCACGCATCGCATCTTGGCACACTCTTTTAGCTTCATTCACACTCATTAACCTCCTCATACACTATGTTTGATGTTTAATATAAATTCGCTCATACCATTTTAAGATACACAATTATTCTGTCGAGAAGCGAGACAATTAGCAAATGTCGCAACCCGATCTAAGTACGCCTGACGAACGCCCCGAGCGTAGTGGCAGAGTGGCTTGGCAGCTGTCTCAACTTCCACAGACCTCCCGAAGGCAGGTTCATTTAGTCAGACTGATAAAGTTTAGCTAGTGAAGATCGAGAGGATCGTACAAAATGAGAAGTTTATCAAGGTCGTATCATTCTTACAATAATATTATTAATGGAAAAGTAACTATGTTAGTAAAGGATGTCCTGTAAAGGCAAGGTATCAAATGTTTAATGGAACATTGACCCATTAGCAGATTAGTCTAAATTAAGTTACGTAAATAACGTAAATAATAATAACGCTCGCCACCTATTACGTTCGACCAATATAACTGGCGAAATGTGGGCGTGTAATATGCTTCTTAGGTGATTGTATGTATACAACATAATTATAAATGAATTATCGATTTATTCCGTTGAGTAAAGTTATCATCATCACTACAGCAATTTGAAGTCCCCAGTTGTTTCCACGTTGATCGGTCTAGTGCCGCCTGCATCCACCGGCTTCCTATCGCCTTGACCAAATAATCGGTCCTTCCGATGGGAAGCCGCCTTTTACTGTTTGCTGGTACGTGGTCGCCATTTAAGAACCTTAAAGCCACATCGGTCGTCGGTTCTTCTAGCAAGCGATGTGCCCCGCCCACTGCCACTAATAATAAAGTTATAAATACTCATAAAATGAATGCATTAGTGTTAGGGAACGATATGTGTACTTGCTTAGTGCTCTTAAATGTATTTGTCTATCTTATATGCTTATATCTAATGGAGGTAGGCTGTACAACAAAGTTAATAAAAATCTCAGGATATATGCTAAAAATAAATTCCAGTGTAAACATATTATCCATGACTGGCTACAAAGTTTGGATTATTTGGAGACGGAGAAATTGAACGCTATATAAACTCTTTTTACACATTTGAACACACACACACCCACTCGCACACACACATATACTGACACACCCACTCGCACACACACATATACTGACACACCCGCAGTCATACACACATATTCCCATACAAACACACACATATCCTCTTAATTTCTCACAGGAAAATTAATTTTGGACACACTCTCTTAGGGCTTTCCTCTAAAAATGTACTAAATTATTTTATGTCTTTATGACAGGGATGAGACCTGGTGACCCAAGACACAGGATTTACCTAGTTTGGGCACCAGTCTCCCATATAATATCAAGCTTTGGCAAAATTGTACACCTCTTATTTTAAGTTGTTTTGTAATACGTTTAAGTGGTAGCTTTAAGTTTCTTTGCTTTGTATGGGAGAAAATAAATAAATAAATATTGTTATTATTATATTATCATAGAGATGCATGTTTTACAGCAACATTTAAAACTAGACGATCTTCTATAAACAATACTCAAGTGAGGTCATTGGCTATACAAGGGGCACATCCACCGCTGAACCAAGGAGTTAAAGCATCGTGAAACCGAGGAAAATGTCATTTTCATAAATTCCTACATACATTCCACTTAGAAAGGCACATTTTAACTAAATTAGCTCGTACGCCACCGTAGCGTTGCAATACCTGCAAATAGGGTTCAAAACTTCGCTGTTAAATACCTGTGCTAAATCGAATTATTAAAAGACAGGGAAAACTGTCCGGGGATACGAAACAATATGTTTTTAATTGTGTTTTAAACTGGTTGTTTCATGTTTATAGGAGGTGGAAGTCAATGAATTGAGCGTCGTATTTTAGACTTAAAATGTATTAGAAAATTTTCTCGGAAACTGGAACAGATCCTTTTTTTATGGTTTATTGCAAAAATAAATGTACTTAATAATAAAAATTAAGTACAGATTATAGTGGACAGCTTAATGGTGAGAAGTGAACTCAAGCACAAGATGAGACACCACCAGAAATTGTATCAAGGGAAACTCAGTGTTTCTTAAAACATAATCATAGTCTTTTAATAAAAATTGTATGCCGTACGCAGCGGCTTAGGATAGTGCCACTCCTTCTTATTTCATGGGGAGTCGTATGAGTCAACGAAGAGAAATCCTACTATATGATGGGTAGAAGAGTCATTCTGTGTTCTGGCTTGAACTGCAATTACCAAACCGTCAGCCCAGCGTGGTGATTGTCCAGGCTTAGACTGTGTGCAGGGTGATTTGTGTGTCCAATTAAAAAGATTACATCCAAAATTACTTAAGACGTTTATTACTGGTTTACAATACTTATATACGTTTCCTTAATATTAATTTCTTATGTTATAATGTTCCTCGAACGAAAAAGACCGTTTGTTGTTCGGGATCTTCTGCCAGATGGCAGGCTTCGGGCTTCGAGCCATTGGGCTCATTCCCCGGGCTTCTTCTCATGAGGCTTCAACCTCAAGGCGCTGGGTGCCGCTTTGCGGCCGTCGAGTGACGAGTGGCGCCCTCATCGTGGAGGCTTACAGCACCGCCCTCAGCGCGACAGGCACACCGGGTGAGACCCCGAAGGGAGGCCCAGCAAGCCGTCAGCGAGCAGGCGGTGGCTGAGGTAAGCAGGGATGAGAGATTATTTAGAGAGGTGGGTTTGGGGGTTTGGGGATTTGGTGGGTGTGAGGGGGAGGCGATGAGAGCGCTAAAAGGTCTCTGGGCAGCGCCTTCCTCTTCTTCCTCTTCTTCCTGGAGATGGGGCCCGGGGTAGGGGGCTGTTGCCCGATGGTGCCATCTGGTTGAGGCTGCAATGGGGCAATGGCTGCGGCGGTGAGTTGGTTGGTCGCGGCTGTGGTGCTAGGGCCTGCGGAGCACAAATAACTGGGCACGGGGTGAGATGTTAAAAAGACCGTTTGCGCGCGTGCGCATCCTTTTATATGACGATACGCTGCGGGGTGCGGGGAGGGGTGGCGGGGACGCCCGCCTCTGTATCCCGTACATTTGAGTTCTAAGCCTTAACAGTGATTATGGGCAAACGCCCCCAATTTAACGTAAACTATTGGGGAGGCCAACGTTCAGCAGTGGCTGAAATGATAGTGATAATCCTCTTGAATGCTCAAGTAAATTGAATGCTCAAAGAAATCTATAAATAGTATATTGGTAACCATGCGGTTACCAATATACTTACTATCTATTCCAACCAGCATCTGAGAAACAACTTATGCATTTTAAGGGATGGATATGATGCCTGTGTCATCAGGGTGCAATATATCTCCCAAACTTGTGCTCGTGTCTTTTATCAAAATCGATTTAGACGTGAAGAGCTAACCGATAGTGCATCGCGTTCTTAATATTTATCTATCATGGGCTCTTCGTGTCAAACCATGTTTTGATCTGTATCAAATTATTGTTGGCTATATTGCTCATATATATAGAAATATATTAGGTTAGATATGTGCTGCCCTCTAAGATTGTTCTTTGGTGGTATACTATATCTATGCTAAATTTTATTTTAATTTATACAATTTACATTAATTTTAGCTACCTAATTATTAACAAATCTGTCCAAATTAATGTTGTTTGAACTCTCGTTACCTGCTAGTTATTAAGTACCGGCATATATGTATATTAGGTCGGGGAAAAAGTCTTTTCGCATAACGTAGGTATAAACTTATTATAAAATTTTTTTGACTGTACTATTTGTGTCTGGCTGGTTTTGGTAACATTAAAAAGGTTCCATTATAAAGAAAAGAAAAAAAAAAAAAAGTTGTTTCCCGCTATTTTTCATTTGTTTTTCTCTCCGTAAAAATGAGTGAATCTAATGAAGAAATTCGATACATTTTAAAATTTTATTATAAAAAAGGCAAAAATGCAACTCAAGCAGTGAAAAAAATTTGTGATGTTTATGGACCTGATGCAGTGTCAGTAAGAGTAGCACAAATTTGGTTCAAACGTTTTCAGTCCGGAAATTTTGATGTTAAAGATGCACCTCGCTCTGGTCGCCCTGTTACGAATAAAATGGACGCCATTTTTGAAAGAGTGGAGCAAGATCGGCATATTAGTAGTTACGATGTAGCTGAAGAACTGGGAATTGACCACAAAACAGTTTTGACCCATTTGAAGAAAGCTGGTTATACAAAAAAGCTCGATATTTGGGTGCCACACGAGCTCACTCAAAGAAACTTAATGAACCGTGTACTCATTTGCGATTCATTATTGAGACGTAATGAAACCGAGCCGTTTTTGAAGAGATTGATAACTGGCGATGAAAAGTGGATCACGTACGACAAGAACGTGCGAAAAAGGTCGTGGTCGAAAGTTGGCCAGGCTTCACAGACTGTGGCCAAACCTTTTTTTTTTTTTTTTTTTTTTTTTTTTTTATTATCGTCTGTAAAAAAATGCTGCTTACGCACTGTCTCCCGGCCAAAAGGGGGAGACCGGGAGGGGGTGTGGGGCTCACTGCAGCCGACACGACCACCGCAGTCCTACCCACTAAAAAACTTCAGACGACGCCCACCGCTGTTGAAAAGGGGCGAGGCACCAGTGCCCGGGTTTGTAGCTTCTGGAACCCCGCCCGCGGCCAACGTCCCCCGGATCAGAACCGGGGAGACCTCCTCAGGAAGGCGCAATTTGCAGCGCCCCCCCTACCTCCTTGTGCGGCCATGGCGTAACTGGCCGACTTCGGGGGGGGTCTATGGCGAGACGGAAGGGGCCCCCTGCCCCCGCCGCCTAAGACCCCCCGGGCGCTGCCTGACGGGCCCTCCTGGCCCGCCCGCTGCGCCAACGGCGTAGCCGGAGAGAGAGCGGATCCCGCTCCCTCTCCCGCTCCGCGGCCTCCTTCTGCGACATCACCACTTCGCAGAAGGAGGCCATCGCCTCCCACGCCGTCTCGCTGTCGACCATCTTTTGCATGATGGTCGGCAGCGAGAGAGCCACTCCACCCAGGGCCGCGGCTAACGTCGACCGCGGCCCAGCCCACGCAGGGCACGCCACCAAAGTGTGCTGCGCATCATCCATCGCGCAGTCACAGTGGTGGCAACACCGGGTCGACTCCCCCCCGGCGACGTCACACAGATACTTCCCAAAGCACCCGTGCCCGGAAAGTACCTGCGTGAGTCGGAAGGTCATCGACCCCCACCGACGGCCGACCCATCGCTCTAAGATGGGCCCGACCGCCTCGAGGATACGGCGCCTCGAACCTTCGGCACGTAGTTCGGCGCTCCTGTGTAGCTGCCGCCGCCATGCGCCCAGAGCCTGTGTCTGAGCGTCTCTACGCCACCGCACCACTGTGTCCGGTGTGGGGCGGAGACCCTGGCTCCGGGATTGCGCGCCACGCCAGTAGACCGCCGAGAGAACCTCGGCGTCGAGGTCCCACGGCAGGGACCCGGCGAGCGCGCATGCCACCTCATGGGAGATGGTGCGATACCCCCTAACGACACGGGTCGCCATGACCCTCTGCGACTGCTGCAGGATCTGTCGATGGCGACCCGATATGGAGCTCGCCCAGATTGGGGCTCCATACAGGGCTATGGACCGCACCACTCCCGTGTAAAGGCGGCGACAACTGCCGCCACTTCCTCCGAGATTGGGGAGCAGGCGAGATAGAGCTCCCGCCGTGCTCACCAACCTCGGGCCTAGGCGCCGAAGGTGCGCTTCGAAGTCCCATCTGCTGTCGAGAAGGACGCCGAGATACTTCAGCGTGTTCTCGACAGGGATGGGAGTTCCTCCTACCACGATACTGGGGCCTGGAGGCGGCCGCCTCCGGGGACCATGGAAAATAATGGCCCCGGATTTATGCAGTGCCACCTCGAGCCCCAGCCGCCGTATCCTCTCGACCACCGCCGCGACGCCGACAGTGGCCAACACTCTCGCATCCCGGGGGTCAGAACCCCGGGATGTTACGAGGGTGTCGTCGGCGTAACAGATCACGTCCACGCCGTGCAAGTTCACACAGCGCAGAACGTAATCATATCCGATGTTCCACAAGAGTGGTCCCAGGACAGACCCCTGTGGAACACCGCACACCATACGCCGACGACAGCCTCCTCCGCCCATCGTTGGGAAGACTACCGCCCTCTCCGACAGGTAGCTCCCCAACAACCGCCGCAGATATGGAGGCACCCCGTGGAATCGGAGCGCCTCCATAATCGTTGACCAGGGCAGGGTGTTGAAGGCGTTTGCGATATCGAGCGACACCGCAATCAACACCCCACCCCGGGAAACCGCCCTCTCCGACAGGTCCTGCAAGCGGCCGATCGCGTCAATCGTCGATCGGCCGCGGCGGAACCCGAACTGGTGGTCGGACAAATCTGGTCCGACCTCCTCCAGGTGCTCGACGAGGCGGTTGGCGATGACACGCTCCAGGAGCTTGCCCGCCTCGTCGAGCAGCACGATGGGCCGATAACCAGAAGGGTCATCGGCCGGACGTCCCTCTTTGGGAAGGAGTACCAAGCGGCCCTCCTTCCAGCGCCGCGGAAAAACCCCATCCCGCAGACACCTAGCAAAGAGGGAGGTCACGCGGGAAAGAAAAGGCGCTTCCTCCCCGCTCAAAACCAGGTCCCACGCCCTCGTCGGAATGCCGTCGGGACCTGGGGCCGTGCTCTTGCCCCTCAGGCGTAGCACGGCCCTTCCTACCTCCTCCTCGGTGAGCTCGGGCACATCCTCAGTGCCCGAGTCACGGGTGACATCTGGCGCCGCCATAGTGGGAGGCACGAAGTCGGTTCCCCTGTCTGGGAACAGTGCCTCAACCACCCTACCGAGTACCGCCGGTTCGAGACTGCTGGAGACGGGAGGGGTCCACGCTCGGAGCTTTTGCCGTACTATTTTGTACGGCCTGCCCCATGGATCCGCCTCAACGGCCTCCAGCAGCTCGTCCCACGCTGCGGCTTTGGACCGGCTAATGGCCCCGCGAAGGGCCCTCACCGCCTCTCTATAGGCGGCGTAGAGCCGATCCAACTCGGCGTCGTCGCGGATTCTCCTTCCGCGACACCTCTGGTAGCGGCGCCGCTCCACCGCACAGGTTCGGCGGAGCTGGGCGATCTCCGGCGACCACCAGTAGACCTGGAATCTGCGCGGGGGGGCGCGAACACGGGGCATGGCCACGTCACAAATACGCGCCATGGCCGCGCACACCCTCGCAGCCTCCCCCTCCACGTCCACCAGCGGTGGCTCCCGTGGCCACGCCTCGACCAGGGCTGCCTCCCGCAGCAAAGACCTGTCGAGGCGCTTGATCGCCCATCGTGGGCCGTCCAATCGCGGCTCTCCAACACCTCCGCTGGGCGCTGGCACCGATGTGGAGACACTGAATCTGATATAGCGATGATCAGACAATGTCTCCACATCCTCCAGCACCCTCCAATCGTGGACACGATGCGCGAGAGAGGGCGCCGCAAACGAGATGTCGATAACAGACCCCCCGTTGCGGCGCACGCACGTGTCCACCGAACCGCGATTGAGGATGGACAGCCCACACTCTGTCACCCATTCCTCCAAGGCCGTCCCCCTCCCGTCAGTCGTCCGGGAGCCCCACGCCATGGATTTGGCGTTGGGGTCCCCCATCACAATGACGGGGAGAGAAGAGCCCTGGGTTACTGCGCCCAACCTGACCAAAAACCGCTCGAACTCGACGAGGGGGCGATTGGGGGAGAAATAGACTCCCACGACCACCACCCCGCCGACCCGAGCGGCTACGAAACCTCCCCCTCTCCCGACGAGGACGAGAGGGGGGGTGCCCGCCGCCATACGCTGAATGATGACCACTGAGCCGTCCGCGTCGCAGACCCAGTCGGAACGGACCGGGACGCGGTAGGGCTCAGCGGCCACTGCCAGACCGACCTGCCACTCCGCCATGGCCTGAAGAAGAAGATCCTGGGCCGCGGCAGAGTGGTTAAGGTTCGCCTGTAGAAGGTTGAGCTGGAGAGCCATAAATTAGTGGGTCTCCATATCAACCTCCCCCGACGGCCGATCCGTGGCGGCGGTAGGGCCCGATGGCAGCACGCCTTTGCCGGGGCCCTTCTTTTTGGCCTTGGGGGACCGGGCGCAGGCCTTACCCCCAGGGCGATGGTCGGCCACCCTCCCAGCCTCCTCACAGAGGGGACAGTGGGGGGGGGCAGAGCATTCACGGGCTCTGTGCCCTGGTCGAGCGCAGCGGAAACAGTTTCCGCTGCGGTCGACCGAAGACTTGCACTGGGCCCCGATATGGCCCAGCGCAAAACACCTGAAGCATCGGCCGGGGCGAGATTCCAAAAGGGTCGTCCCGGCCGATACCCAGCCCACCAACAGCCGCCCGCTGGCGACCTTTTTGGCGACCGCCACGGGGCAGGAGACCACAATGGCCCCCAGCCCCGCAGAGGTAGCCCTCCCAATTTCTCCCGGCCTGATAAGGTCGGGAGTGCAGCCACCGACTGCCGCCACCGCCGACACCACTTCCTCCTTTGAGACCGAGTCGTCCAGGCCCGAGACGCGGATGTCTGCCCGCATCACTGGCCTGGAGACCCTGACGTCCTCCGGCTCGTAAATTGCGCGGAGGCGCTCCGCGAGCCGATCGGCCTTTTCGTCCCGGGCCTCTCCTGCCAACTCTAGGACCCGGGCCCCCGTCACCGCCTTGCGGAACCGCACCGAGGCAATGCCGAGGTCGGCAAGGCGTATCTTCGCCTTGGCCTCGGCGATCACCGCCTCGTAGGTGCAGCCTCGCTCCACTGCGCCCGGCAGCAGCGTCATCACGACTGCTGCGGATGATGGCGGGCGCAGCGCCTTCTTTTTGGCGGGGGCTGTTGCCGATCGGCCCGGCTGTGGTGCCGGCCTGGCAGGAGCAGCGCTCCGCGACCCTTTGGCCTGCGCCGCCACTCTCCCTTTGGGGCGGCGCGAGACAACAGTGGTCCAGGTCTCCCGTTCCTGGCCACCCGACTGGGACGGGGTGGCAACGGGAGCCGCCGGACGGACCTCCGATGGAGAAGAAGGAACAGCCGGTGCGGACGCCGAAAAAGGCACCGGCTGCTTCTTCCCCTTTCCCTTCCCCTTCCCCTTCTTGGTAGGGGGAGGAGGGGGCCGCGCCGGAGCCACAGCAGGGGCCGAAGATGGGCCCGGCTGCGGCGAAAGGGCCGCCCGGTCGGCCCGAAGCGGGGGACGCACTGACTTCTCGGGCAGCAGGCGGCCGCACACCTCCAGGCCCTCGAAGCGCGCATCCAGACGTGCCCGGAGCTCCTGCAATTCCCGCCTGAACCGCTCTTCTACCTGTGTCAGATCCACAGGCCTCCGCACCTCCTCGCGAAGGGAGGAGACCTCTCTGATGAGTTGAGCCTGCTGCGACAGGAGGCGGGCGTTCTCCAGCCTCGAAGTCTTTTCTGCGGCTTCATTGCTACTCCTCAGGCGCTCCACCTCCTGTCGCAGCATCTCTTCCTCTGCCGTCGGGGGACGAGCCACCATGGCACTAAGGCACTTTTTCCCTACCTCGACAGCGTGGCTGAAACCGCCGTGGAAAGTCCCCTTCAACGAAGAGGACCTTTTCGTCATCTCGTCGATGGCGGTCAGGCATTTTGATAGCCTGTCCGCCAGTGTGTGCGACGAAACGTCGTCCACCGAGTCCCAGCCCGCTGTCATGGCCCGAAAGTCTGTGGCACAATCTGATCTGGGCGCGCGCGAGGGGCCCGGCATCGACTCCCGATCCCTTCTCTCGCGCTCAACCTCCAGCCTATCCTGTGCCCGGTCAACACTCAGCGCCCTCCTGGCCTCACTGAGTCCGACCGTAAGGCCGTAGGAAGAAACGCGGCCACGGGATCGGCCGCGCTTCGTCGACACTCTGACGTCGTCCAGGGCCATGTCGGCCTCGCTGACCGAGCTCGCCCAGGGGGACCTCTTCCTTTTTTGGCGAAGGCAGTAGGGCTGAACCCCAGACGAACTGCCTTCGCAAAACTCCATCTCTGACGTCTCCGACGCTTTCGCGGGGCCCACAGTATCCATGGTCCCCGCCGAACCGTCGGAGAGAATCTCCTCCGGCGCCGGCGTCGAGACGAACCTGCCATGCTCGTCCCTCGGCGGGCCCGGCCCTCCACCGCCCCTAAGGCGCAATACACCACCACATCGTTCTGCAGAATCATAAACCGTATCCAGAAAGCCAAAGTCGTCGGGGCGGGAATCAGCAGCCTGCTGACCCCCGAAGTAGTTTGTGCCCCCTCCGTATACTACGGGGCAGACACCCGCCGAAGCGGGTGTGCAGGATTCCCCCTTTCGGGGACCTGCCCGGAGAATTATTTGCAAACTCCTTGTGAACATTATGATAAACTCCATCTCTTTTTTCGGGGGTGAGCTCCCCCGCACGCTAGCGACTGGACTCCCTCCAGCCATGCATCCCTTCGGCACGATCCGCTCACCTTGGGATTGGGGTAATTTATTATAGTGGTATTCTTCCACGCGGCACCGCTCTCAGTGAGCGGCACCTCCGGTCCGCAGACTGCGGATTACGGATTGCCCGACGGGGAGTCAAGAGACCCCCCCGACAGCCACTGGGATGTGACTGCCGGACTCGCCGCGCCGCAGGCCTTGCAGGCCTGCCACCCACCGCCGCATGAAAGCGGCCACTGCCCTCGAAAGGGCGAAACAAAAGGCGCCAAAACGCCTCGCCTCCACTGGGAAAATGGGCTGCATCCCCTGCCACCTCAGATGAGCTGAGGCGTGCTGGGAGCAGCCGACACCCTACGCCGTGTGACAACGGCACCACTGGGCCGCTTTCCAGCCGCGAAATGCGACCGGGGGTGCGCCCCACAAAACCCACCAGTTTTGGTCCGCGCCGGACTTATAATAAAAATTGCCGGTACCACAATGTGTGGCATGCCCCTATCCGCCACCTGGGGACGCGCCCGATGGGAGTCTGGCAACTCCACACGGGACTGTGGCCAAACCTGGCCTAACACGAAATAAGGTGATGCTGTGTGTATGGTGGGATTGGAAGGGCATTGTTTATTATGAGCTTTTACCGCCCGGCAAAACCATCGATTCTGATCTTTACTGCCAGCAACTGATGAGATTAAAGGAAGCAGTCGAGAGAAAACGGCCGGAATTGATCAACACGAAGGGTGTGGTCTTTCATCACGATAACGCTAGACCACACACATCTTTAGCCACTCAGCAAAAATTAAGAGAGTTCGACTGGGAGGTCCTAGTGCATCCACCATATAGCCCTGACCTTGCGCCTTCAGATTTTCACCTGTTTCGGTCTCTGCAGAATTCTTTAGGTTCTGTAAGGTTGACCTCAAGAGAGGACTGCCAAAACTATTTGTCCCGTTTTTTTGATCAGAAGTCCCAAAGTTTCTACAGTAACGGGATAATGTCTCTGCCCACAAAATGGCAGAAAGTTATTCAACAAAACGGTACATATATATTGTAAATAAATGTAAATAAACTTTGAAAAAAATGTCTTGACTTTTCATACAAAAATACGAAAAGACTTTTTCCCCAACCTATTATGTTACTTCTTTGTCACCTTTTGTACACATGAATACAATGAATGAAAGAATATGAATAAGTTCATAATAGTTTGGCAATAAATACATTTTTAATATGATATATTATATAAAATAAGCGGGATTAATGTATTATTTTTGTTTACAGGTAATTATACAATTTGTTTTAATGCTGACGTCAGTAACCACAATGGTGAGTGGATTATGTAGATTTATTTAAATTTATTGTATTACATTTTAATTATTGAAGTCATAGGAAGATATGTGAAGGAAGGGTATATGAAAGACAACAGTAAAGTCAAAATTTGCCAGACAACCTACCTACATTAGAAAAATTAAGTGCATCAATCAGGTGTTGAGGTGTAATTAAAGAATAAAACGCTCGGCGAGCCTTTTGGTCAAAAACCGTCTTCGAAACTAAGAAGAGTTTACATAGGTCTGTTTTTGGATGGGTGGCTGTTTGTGTGGCATTTAACCGTTAAGCTGTTGGTACCTTTTTGGTATGTATCTATATTTAGTACTCATCACAGCAAGAAGATCGCGGACAGGTTAAAAAATCTTAACGACGGGCAACACGTACCTGCTTCCACCAGTCTGCATTAGGTCCGCGTAGTGTAGTAATACCTACCTGGAACTCACTCACCTTAAGTTGTGGAGGCGTGAATCCAGTTGTAGGACTATTAAAGGCTAAGATACATAATGTCACGCCTCTTTCCCGTAGGGGTAGGCAGAGATCACATCCTTCCACTTGCTACGATCTGGCACACACTTTTAGCTTTATTCACACTCAGTGCTTTTGACTTGCCCTTTCTCCAAAATTTTCTGAGTTTGGTCATGGAAGGTTTTACGTGGTCTTCCCCTCCCCACACTTCAATCACTTGTCCTTCATAAATCACTTTCGTTAGTCTACTTTCATTCATCATCTCAACATGACCAAACTATCTTAGCAGACCTTTTTTAATTCTTGTCACTATATCTTCTTTTACACCAGCTTCGACCCTTATCGCTTCATTCCTAATCCTATTAAGATTAAGATGATGATGACCTACTCATATTACTTTAGATAATCTTCAACTAATAACTTTAACTGATAACTTTACTTAACAAACGTATGCTTATTTGAAAAAGAATATAGTTATCTGATTCTCTGTAAAAATCCTTTTTTGCACATCACAAATACTGATTGAAGACGTAATAGAGGGATTAGACGGCTGAATTAGTATAACTGGTGTACAATAAGGTTAGGTTAAGATGACAATTTATTAATTTTGATGACACGTTTCATACAAGACATATCTAAATTTGATAATTATTATAACGTAGCTCTCATGATTGTCAAGTTAAGCGTAAACGCGCTGTAATATCAAGCTTGAAAGAATATTTATTTCAGTTAGTTCAGATTTTCATGCTCAAACTAAGACCTCGCCCATACGATACATAAACGGTTGCAGAAATTTCAACACATTGGCAAAAGGCAATTGCTTAGGTTGGACACAAACGGACGACTTTTAGCGAAATATCAAATGAGATTCTTGCTTTTTGTCTTGTTACGATAAATTCAAAAAATACGATAGTTGTACACATTGTCACATTTTAAAAATATCATCTTTACACCTCCATTTTTATTCGTGTGGGAAATTTAATGAATTAAAAGTTGAAAGTAACTTCATTATCACGTTCCCCTGTTCATGTTGTTATAAAATCCAGTTTATCACTAAAAATATTGTAATTTTTTTTTTCTTATTGACCGATTGCTAATGGGTATCATCGTGCCACAGTGTCCGAATGTTGGTGGCACACGCATAGCGGTGGATCATTATCTTTTTTTCATTTTTTTTATTGTATAACAAACTACAATTTAAAACATAAGTTTAAATAAAAACATTGCAACAAAAAACCAATCGAGGTTTTTCCGTGCACTGCCAAAATGATATATATGTCTACTGTTTATTTAGAAATGACGTCATAAACTTTACAAGAACTACTTTTATAAATGTTTCATAGCAAAGTAATCTGCTCCATTAAAATGACATAAAATGACACAGCCCTCCTATTTCATGGTGATAACTGGAAAGAAGTATACGATTCAGCTGAAACTGGCTTAAGGAAGGTTATTAAATGGCTAAACTTGAACTTACTCTCTCTAAATACCACGAAAACGAAATACATGGCCTTCTCAATGCGTGACTCGCAACAACCGGCCCCCCAATTTAATATAACCGCACATCACTGTGAATATAATAAAAGTCAAACATCTTGTGACTGTAAAAAATTAGAAAAAGTTAACATCATAAAATACCTAGGCATCATTCTAGACCAAAATCTTTCATGGCAACCTCATCTCGAGTTAGTGGGTAATCGCGCGAGAAAACTTATTTGGATTTTTAAATATTTAAGAGACATCACAGACAAACAACTAGTCACATACATATACACTGCACTAGTACAATCCATTTTACTTTACTGTATAACGATATGGGGTGGTACTCACAAAACAAAATTTTTAAGTATTGAGAGGGCGCAAAGATTAATCCTTAAAGTAATGCACAAAAAGAAAAGACGTTATGACACAAGTAAGCTCTATTCAGAAGCTGATGTTTTAACCGTCAGGCAATTGTACATTCTTCAATGCATAACCAAAATTCACAAAAACAACCCTATTGACTTAAGAATTTTAAAAAAACGAAATAGGTATTCGGTAATTAAACTAACTCCTACACGAACAGTATTTGCCTCCAAACAATTTACAAGCCAGTCGGTTAAGATATATAATAAAATAAACAGAATACTAGACATATACTCAAAATCGTTGTCAGAGTGTAAAAAAAAAGCAACAGCATATTTAAAGACCCTAACTTACACGCAAACGGAAGAAATATTATCCTCCACTACCTAACTAGTCACACGGAAACTCAGTCACACACACACACCCACGAATACGCATACACACACACACACAAACACACACACACGCACACGCACACGCCCTCAAATACAGATACACAACGCGCACAAGCACGTTCGAACAAAATAACCAATTTATTGTATTTATTACTTGCGCAGTACTCTTCATTTATTGTTTTTAATATATATATATATATATAAAAATTAGTATTTATATTTGAAATACATACTTAATAATTATTATAAATCTAAGTCTGCTTACGTTCTTATATGTACCACAGCAAAGAGGGTACTCTTCTAACACAAGTTTTATTAAACTTAAAAGATGTAGTACCAACCCATGTAATACTAACCTTTGAACGACAATAAAGATTTGTTATTTTATTTTATTTTAAAAACAACCAATAGGGTTTGCCATACATGAAAGTAAAATCTGTCCTATGAAAATGGTGTACCGTCTGCGGATATCTTTATCGGCCGCCCCAGCCCGCCTCAGGCGTTTAGCTCCCAAATTGAATTCCACTCAGCGTACACCGCGTAAACTATCCGCCTCGATGAGGTTATGCAAAGATGCGCGTAGCCTCTATGGGAGCGTAATGAGCGCCACGATTTCCAAGGGAATGAACACCACCTGTTTCTCGATAAATATGCAAAACATCCGCTTATTCAAAAACCAAGCGGGAGCTGAATTAGAAATTGTATCTCGCAACTGCTCAGCTTACACTTATTTTGGCCTAGTTTTAGGTTCTAACCCATTTAGGGTTTGACTTATAAAGTTTTTAGGAACGATAAAGACCGGATATGGGATATCAGCCTCGCTTTTAAGGTCATAGGTTCGAATATTTTTCTTCTCTGCGTTTGGCGTAAACAGGTGGGTAAGTAATCAATGTCAAGCTGAAATCAAGTGAGACGTTTGCAGGCTGAAACGTTGACGATCTGAATTTTACTTCTGAAAGTTGTTTAGTGGTGTAGTCTGGTCAAAAGTACCCTAAACCGATGGGCGTGTATGAGGAGGTTAATGAGTGTAAATAAAGCTAAAAGTGTTTGCCAAGATCGTAGCTAGTGGAGGGATGTGACCTCTGCCTACCCCTACGGGAAAAAGGCGTGACATTATGTATGTACATTGTGTAGTCTGCAATTTTTATAATTATAAGTGTAAAATAAATGGGAAGTAGAGCAACATCTAATAATCACATTGTTTGAAAACTGATTATAGTTTATTTAATTACTTTGGAACAATGAAATTTGCCAGAACCTAACCAGGGTTGACATGACACATTTTTCAATTATTCTACCGAGGAGGAGAGGAGTTAGAAAAATATTTTCGCGTTTACAAAAGAATACGGTTACTTGCACGGAATAACTGTGCATTCCTAAAACATACCAAGATATGTTTAAACTTGAAATATTTTAATATAAATAACTTTCTTTATCTTAAAATTCATATACGAAATTCATAACTTCGATTGAAATGTGAAATATTTCACTTAAAATTTTACAACTGTCATTACGCTCCCCCTTTTGAAATGTCTTATTTAGATGTCAGTGACACATCGTACGTTGTCCCAACGCGGGGATGGCATACGATCGCATTAATCGCGAGTGTGTCTGTGCATTAATGAGGTTGAAAACAAACTGTCGCTTCGTGTGCGAACGCCTTTATGTGAGATTAGTCTACGTTTAATTTGAAGGATGTTTAGTTGAAGTGTAAAATGAAGAGTGTTGCACGTGTGTCGTAGATAAAAAATAAGTTAATTTATTTCGACTAACACAAGATAATTACTAAATACAAAATCTTAAGCCTATATCGAGGGTTCCGTGCTCAAACCCGATAAGTGACAAAATTTGCGTTTTTGGGCATAAAGCAGTACTTAAAAGAATTTATCGGTTAATTAAAAAAAATGAAACTTAAAAGGTTTACTTATTGGATTATAAAGTCCTCAGTTTTCAGTCTTCTTTTCTGAAATCGACTTATCTGATAATATCACAAGAAAAAGCGGCAGAAATTATGTATCTGATGTTGTCACTTATCGGGTTTGAGCACGGAACCCTCGATATATCCTATTTTTGTTGTGCATAAACGGTGCTACAACTATGTGAAAGGTATAATATATTTGTAGAAAAGTTCATTCTTACAACAGAGATCTCAGGTGAAACGTGTTAAAAGAGGGTGCCCTTCGGTTTGCCTAAGAATTTTAGTCCTAGTAGGTATTACATGGCCAAACCGTTTATTATTGTTTCACCTCACAATTGTTTTGCCACCAATATAATTTGGTCTAAGAATTGCTCATTGCACTTTATAATGTGCACATTAATTAGTAATGCAAATGGCGTCTTAAGGTGGATCCAGATGTGTCATTTGTTATGTTATTTAAAAACTGAATTCGGACAAAATTTACTATTTCCCATCGGAGTAAAATTGGTCGGAATTCAAAGCGATTCGATTTAAAACAAATCGAATCGTATCCTTATGTTTGACTGGCGTTGTCGACAATTAATTCCGGTTTGGGTGTCTTTAATGAATTATGAGTACCTATATATGTACAAAAAATATATTTCGATATATTTATCTACTGGCATATGGCGTTATGTGACATGTTCAATTTTCCAAGGATATTTATCTATCTATTAAGTATACAAATTGAGAGAAACACTGAAATTAAAACGTGTAAATACATTCACAGTTTTCAAAAGAATTAATAAATATAAAAGTTTCCCTTCCTTCGTTTCCTGGAGAGGCTTCTTTCTGGTAATTGGAATAACAAAAACAGCTTTGTACGGAAACCCGCGATGGCGGTCGTCGTCGTTCAATCAATTAAAAATTAATTTCTACATAAAAAGATCTGTCCTGCATTCATATTTTGTCGTTCGTCTGTTTTGTGATGATAATAATTAATATGTTGTTTTTTTCTATTTACGACATTATACATCCTAAACATATTTTACGAATTTTAATCGCGGTTTATTAAAATAATTTTATACCAAACGTTTCAAACAATAACTCGTTGCCACAGGAAGTTTGACATGATATATGTAATACATTAATAAGTCAAAGTAGGTAAAGTTACTACTCACTGTATTGTATTTAAAACGTCAGTACAAATATGGATTAATAAACACACGCGGGATGCTTATGAATAAATAATCGCTTTTCCAAAGGCATTTTATCCATTTGAATTGTTTTTTAATAACGAAAGGAGTCGGAGAATTTAAAATTTTTACCACAGTGCAATAGCGAGCAGTCTTGGGGAAATGCGCCTGCCGTCTGGACACGTGGAATTCAATAAGGAAAGGATTATATTCTTAACCACCGCATTGGTGTGCGGTTAGAGGCTATAAATTTGTCACTACTGAGTACTGAGAATTTTAATTGGAGTTCTATGTGTTTTTCTGGTTTTTAATAGTTAAATAGTGAGAAAGGAATATTTTTTTTGCATACTATATACACAGCTTAGGATAGGTCTATTGGAAATATAGGCCACAATGATGTTGTAGATAATCAGATAGATGAATAAACAATTTAATTGCACACACATACAATAAAATAAAATAAATATCTTAAATTAATCAATTATTTTAATGAATCAATAGTATGGGAAAGTGCGCTGCAGCCGTGCAAAATGGTTATGGCACATTAAAATTTTACCTAAACAAGCAAACACAGATTTTCAGCCATAGACAAGACTATAAAAGTTTAAGTCATATGATAAGATACGCTACTGGAAAATGGTGAGAGATGTTCATAAAAAAATAGCTTAATATTTGCTCTGAGAATGTAACACACGACCCTTTGAATTCGCAAATCGACCACACTATCTCCGTCATCCATAATCACATTCAAACCTAAATATCGCTTAAAATCCCACCGGCTGCAATGGATATTGGTTCCTTCCGAACTCCTCGGTCACGTCAGCAATCCATCAAAATGTCTTCTTCAATCATAACGTCATTTGTCACAAGTCACCCCATACACGCATTCCTGCCACCCGGAGAATTCCAGACGATTTACACAGGGCCTGGGTGACTGATGTAACCTATTATCTGCTTACTAGTAAACATCAGCATCACAGCTTTTATAACACGAACAAGCTGAATTGGTATTTATAGCTACTGGAATAAGGGGGAACTAAACGGTGCTGAATTCCCCAGGTATGCAGTGGAATTATTTATCTCCAACGATGCATCTAAGTGCACTCTGTTTTCGACTCGAGGGGTTACATTGAGCATTGAGATAACACAGATTTTTGTGCCACGGAGAAAATGTTTACATACTTTCTTACTTTTCTTCTGTCAGTTATAATCTAAAAAAAATGTATTTTGGTTATAAATAAATTATTTTGAATATCTCACGCACTGATTAAAGCCAGTCCAGTGCAAAAGCATACATAAATACTTGTAACATGCATTTTTGTACCAAACGCCCATAGACTGCTGTGATCACTTTTTATCATGTTGGCTGCGTGCTCTTTACATACGTACCTTACATACATAAATTCACGCCTGTTTCCCTAAAGGGGTAGGCAGAGGCATATTATACGCCCACATATCGCCAATTATATAGTTGGTCCCACGTAATAAGTGGCGAGCCTACCAGGTACTGTTTTGTTCGCCAGAGCCTCGTCCGTTGGTCGGCAGGTGCACCACATGCAGATGAGGTTGGCTTGAATTAAATTTTAATTTAATTGTGGATAAAGCGAATTCATACTCGTATAACACCTATAAAAACATGAATGCTACTGCTCTTGAAAGTAATACGATAGTCTAAAATTGGTGCTAGGAGAGAAAATAAAGTGGAATGCGATAAAAACTGTGGACAGGCGACCACTACTGTAGAACAGAACGTGACTGGGCGTCGGGCGGGTTTAACACAAAAACAACTGTACCATTTCCTCCTTACAAGTACTTTAATGTGTTTCTTATTGTCTCTAATGATGCATCTACTAGTACTGTCTTGTCACATGACTCTTCTGTTGTTTTCCATATACATACACTCACGCCTGTTTCCCCGAAGGGGTAAGAAGAGGCATATTATACGCCCACACTTCGCCAATTATACCTATAGTCGGTCCCACGTAATAGGTGGCGAGCCTATTGCCGCTTACCGGGCACTGTTATGTTCGCCAGAACCTCGTCCGTTGATCGGCAGGTGCACCACTTGCAGGTGAGATTGACTTGGGCTCCTTAAGTGTTGGTAGGATCCCTATACAACCTTACATGTTTTCTATATCATCATGACAATTAACGTCTCTCGACTCTGCTTAGACTTCCTTTCATAAGCTAAGGTCCTCCATAAGTCGTATCTAGTGCGAATTGGTCAAGCCCGGTGTGTAGCGTACTGTTGTTAGAAATTGTAAAGCTCACCAGCAGGGTCATTAACTGTACTCTCTTCTACTTATTATTGATAAGTAGGATCCACTTAAAAACCTTCCGAAGATATTCCAAAGGATCAAACTCATATAAGGACTGAGCTATGTGAACTGCTGTAATACGGGGATCAATTTCGAACACCTAGTTCGGCGAAGCTAAGAGCACTTCCATAAGAATACGATAATTTTATACCCCATTCTCTTACGAATACAATCACATTGGAGTACAACTACATAACAACCTGCTAAAACCCAATCCAATTTATTTTTAACGTTCATTGTAAGACGAAACCATAAAGCGGGATTTACAATTGTAGTATTCGTAGTAGAAAGCATTTAACAACCCCACATTCGTCGATGCCCGTAAATAAGAACGGTTGGTAAAAGTGGCGCGGATGACTCCAGTGTGGAGAACCCTGGGATTGACTTAAATGTTACATTCGTTTCACTTACAATTGTGTCCGGGGATTAACTTGAGGTTGAAGTTTTCTAGTAAGGTTTTTGCTTGTTAATTCTTGGTAGTTGAATTTTCTTGACGAAGATTATTGACGTTTTTACTTATGGTAGACGTTTATTAAATAGTGCTGATGGTTGCTGTAGAACTTTAAGTGACTTTCATTTACTTCTGACACTTTTTGAAGAATATATTTGATCTGACGTGGTTATAAAGATTAAAGATAAAGATTCATTTATGTGTCAAAACATGAAGTGGTAATAATAAAATATACATATTAATGCTTATTTTAGGTTATATACCTGTTTACCATTACGTTACGTTGGCTTTCGTAGAGACTTGAGCTCTGTGGAAACTGACTCTGAAGCGTAAGATAGCGACCAGTTTTTGAATTTTTCAAACAGCCTTTGACTTCGCTAAAAGGCTTTAAAATTATCATCATCGCAGCCATATGACGTCCTGTGCTAAACATAGACCTCCGAATTGTGACTACCTAATTAATGCCTACCACAAAAATGATAAACGCCTAAGAAATTGCCTTACGTGGCATGCAAAGCACACGGAAGTGCTCGATATCGAAAGTTTCGGTAACTCACTTACCGTAAAATTGTTCTCACAGTACGCACAAAACGCAAACATTTGTGATAGTATTATAACCAAACTTTTCCCAATGCGTTTCTATCTGCTCCAATATAATTACCGTTCCTGCTAAAAGCATTGATTCTCACAACTAATAAATAGCTAAACGAGAAAGCTTTGCCCTGGAGCGTTTTCAATGCTCGTAAAAGCTTGTAATTGGTTCTTTCGAACATTTCTATCTCAATAAAGGTGAAGTGCATTTGAGCCGTTTGCTTGGCCATCAACCGGTTAACACTACTGCACTTGCGTAAATAAAATAATGGACGAGAGAACTAGCAAGTCCTTAAAGGCCCTTGTCTCTAAGGTTTAAGGTTGATTGTTGGTTGAAAAACTGGAATGGATAAAATCAAACGCTTAGGAATGGGTAAATACTGCTTAAGTTTCATTGAAATTATTCAAGCAAAACTTTTTAGAAAACATACTTATGCTTCCTCTTACTTGGATCACTACAGTGTATTTTTTAAAAAAAAGCATGGTAATTCAGAATTTATTTACAATTAAAAATAAATGATCTAAAAATGACAGATCATGTCGGTGGGAAAAATAAATATACATATCCGTACTATATAGCTATCAAAATCAGAAAACCTGTTGATATTTTTATTGAATCTTGTACATGATACGGAACCATCCAACATTAATAGATATTTTGTCCTTGTCTGAAAAATTAAATTGGAATCGTTTTCATAATTTCTAAATGTTACAGTATTATGAGGCAAAAAAATTTAACTGGCGTCTGATGATATTCGCTATAGCAAAATAATGCATTGACATCTGTTATTATAAAAGATTTGTTACTAGACCAAACTTGCAACTTGTGCAATGGGCCCCTAATCTATAAAACTTATTATCATTTCTCACACAACTTTATTATGAAAATTCATCCGTAATCACTCCAAAATGTACCCCTTTTAAAGAGGTTAAAATTGATAACTGACATTAATTCCACAGCCATAGGCCCCTTCCCTCTTTCTGCCCGATTGTTAGCTTGCACTCAATCTAAAAACAATATAGCTAAAGTATTCATGACAAATTGCTGTGTAACGAAGAGAAATAACCGCATAAACAGTATAAACACCCTGTATCTTTAGCTTAGGGGATATTTAGGGTATGGTCTTACTGACGGCGGAGAGGATTTTATTATTTACACTATGTTAAGTTTAAGTTGTCAAATGTGTAAATTCAAATTTTATCTGTAAAAATGTAATATATTATGAACACAAACATAGAAAAGAAATATATTACAGTAAATCATGATTCACCGTTAGTGAAGTCTACTACGAGTACATTGGTCTGACGCAGAATGTGCACTTCGCAAAATGTCCCCTGCTCTAAAAAGCGATAAGAAGGCCAGTAGTTTAAGGTTTTTTTTTATAACCAAGTGAAAGTAAATTCTGCTTTTATAATTTACATTTATTTCACGTACAATTTCATAAATACACGTGTTTTGTTCCAGGGTCTGCATTCTGCGTCAGACCCGAGTACATTACTGTGAGAGGACTAAGATCTGACTTTGACTGTGGCTAAATAATACTGCATAATTGTTATCGGCATTGTTTGACGTACGATATGGCGTGGGGGTCAATCGTCTCATCACTGAATTGAAATATAACTTCTAAAGTAATAATATCATCATATCCTAGCATTTTCCCAGTTGCCCTAGATTTAAGCTTAAAGACTAGGTTCTGCTCATGCTGCTAACCAGATTTGGCTACCAGTTATTCTTAAGTAATAGCGTATACCGATTCAATTCGAATCCGCTCAACAAAGGCTAGTGGCACCCCACCCACAAGCGCCTACCCCACTGGGGTGCGTAACTACATAACGCCGTTTAGATTGATGGCTGATGCAATTTGCGACCGACTTGGATTTATCGATGGCGATAAAGGCTTGCGGTGTGTTTTGATAATACGCGTCTGGTATATTTTGCTTATTTATATGCACAAACAAAATATCGCTAATGCGTTATGGTAGACCGATAAGTTAAAATGGGTTGAACGGCGGGTATTCGCAATTTTGATATTGAGTGGTTTTTCATGAAACTATTTCAGTACTCAATGTGGTTTTACATAAAACAATCGTTAAAATAGTTTTAAGCTCTCGTGTATCTGATAACCTCATACCATAACTAAAGTTAAGCTGCGTTCACACAAGTCAATCTTTAGTGGGTGACCGTTTGTGTTGCATTACATAACGAGCATTTTCGTTCTGCGGAAGGCACTTTAAGTTGTTGGCCCACAGCTTACACTGTATGTGATTAATATTTTCTTACAGCAGGACGTCACACAGTTTCTGTGCCATTCTGCAATAGGTCCGCGTGTTGTATGTCTTGAATAAGGCCTTTAGGCTAAACCTGTCACTACGCTGAGATTTTAAAAGTCAACTACAGCTCTCCATCATGTGTTATATTTTTTGTACCACACAATGTCGACTCTTTGCCGCTGAGGTTAGTATGTTTTCTACTTAAAAGTGAACGGTGCAATTGCAGCTCTTTTTCCGAAAAAACTCAGAAACTTTACCAAACTTACCTTCCGTTTTTCAATCCTACAAGTATCGAGAGGCTGTCACCCCACATTACCTGTACCCAAGGACAATTCCTTAATCGCCAGTAAGGGGAAGACAAATCACCGGAGCGCAGTCCACTGAGTTGCGGCGCGGTTCCTTAGGGAGCCCGCTGCAAGCCACAGGCGACGGCGAATGACGAATGACCGCCATCTTGATAAAGACAAATGAGCGTTGCATTCCCGATGGCGCTTCGGGGACGTGTTTTAGTAGAGACTTGCTGGAATTTTAATGTTATCGTTGCTTATATCATTGCATAGTCGCTGTTTTCAAAATTCTTATATTATGTCGTATTGTAGATAGTTACTTAAGGGTATATATTTTAGTATTTTACAGATACTTGGAACTTACAAACCCCATTGACAGATCCAAGTATATGACGAAATGATCAAAAAATGTCTGTAGTGAGGGAAAGACAAATCACCGGAGCGCAGTCCACTGAGTTGTGGCGCGGTTTAAGCTACAAACGACGGCGTATGATAAATTACCGTCATCTTGATAAAGACAAATGAGCGTTGCATTCCCGATGGCGCTTCGGGGACGTGTTTTAGTAGAAACTTGCTAGAATGTTTATGTTATCGCTGCTTGTAGGTTGTAACTTTGCATAGTTGGTATTTCCAAGGAGCCTAAGACTATGTGTCTGAGAGCGAATAGCGGAATTTGTTGTTAGAAAAGCTTAATGATTCATAACTTTACATAAGCTTTCTTAACTTCCGACGAAACTATATGCACATGGATTAACATATATGAACCGTTAACCTCTACGATTAGGGATATGTTCATTTATGTTACAAGTAGTTTCTTTTGACATCTTTATACTTGTGATGTACATCAAACGCTTCCGCCTACACATATCGCATAAGAAGCATTACATAACGGATGACGGATTCACGGATGCCTGAAGACGCGTGCACCGAAAAAACTCATGAACTCATATTTTAAACATTTTGACAGTCTTATAAAAGAATGAGGCAGACCACAGCTAGACCTTAACCTAATACTGCAACTTCCTTTCAACCTTTATTTAAATATATTATTATAATCATCATATCCTAGCATTATATCGGTTGTCCTAGATTTAAGCTTAGGGCACAAGGTCAGTGGTTCAACCAGTTTCGACTGAATTTCAGTTATTACGTGGTGCGACTGCCGTCTGACCTCCGCAACCCAGAGGGAAACATCATTCTATGGTTGAACCAGCTGTTAGTCTAATAGAAGGCACTGACTTCCTAATAACGACTGCCATAGATGTTCATGACAGCCGGGACTAACAGCTTAACGTGCTTTCCAAGGCACGGAGCAAGCGATAATTAAGCACATAACTTTAAAAAGTCATAGGTGCGCCAGGGTTTGAACCCGAGACCGTCTAAATTTAAAGGCAATAGCCACCGCCGCTATAAAATACATTATTAAACACTTTTGCTTATAGCTTGCGCCAAAGACGCAGGAGATAACTGAAAAATGCCTTGGTTGCACCCCTCCCACTTTAACGGATGCATTGAAGTGTGTGCACCCAATAAAGTAAAGAACTCGCGCCTGGTAACGGATTGCACAGTATGACACTTACGCCTAATCGAATGGATATATGGGTGAATTGTTTTACAAATTATTTTAAATGATGACATGAAATAAAAATTCTTTGTTATCTCTCAAGCACTTTTATATTTACATTGTTTAGGAAGCTGAGGCTGATCACATCTTGACCTCAACCTAATGTAACACCTAACCTGTCATAAAAATAAATGATTTTGATAACCAATCATATTTTTACGTTAAACGCTTCCGCTTATAGTTTGCGCCTAAGACACAAGAGACAACTGCAAATTGCGGTAAAATGCCTTGGTTGCACCCTCCGACTTTGACGGATGCATTGGAGCGTGTGCACCCAATAAAGTAATGAACCCATCCCTACCGAGCCGGGTAACGGATTAGGCAGTACGGCACTTACGCCATTATCGAATGGAGATGGGGGATGTCAATTGGTTTGTTTTTTGTTTATTGTGACATGTCAATTGAATAGAAGAAGGACGTATGTGTGTGTAAATAGAGTTATCATATCACTTAAAAATAGGGAGAAAAATAAACGCACGCACCTACGTTCTAAAATGCAAAATTTTGGACTTCAAGCACACATGTAGTGTCAGAATGAGTGACCTTTCGCTTTAATAGATTTAGATAAATCGATTTTCATTAGTCCAACGTCTTTTCAAGTATCTCTGACGGCAAGGAGGTTTCTATTCCATCCTCTATATTTGATGCTGTTCTCGTATACACAAACTATAAATAAAAAAGCAACAAATACTGCGGTTAGCAATGAAATATATTCAACTAAAGTGTCCCTGACGGTGTGCAGGGTTGCAGCCCCCATGCCATTTGGGTACAGGTGTACCTCTAAATCAACCCACCGCTCGAATCATTAGGCACAACGTTGATGTATTGGTGCAGGAGGAAAAAGATGGCTTCCGGACCTGGCGATCAATGAATCAGAGGCTAGGGAGATGTAATATGGTCGTACTTTTGAAATGTAGTTTTATCTACTATAAATAGAATATAAAATCTAATGTTTAAATATAAATAATAATTTATATGCATAATTTTATACAAATGGCAGAGGTATAGTAACAATTTACAAATAATGATTAATAAATTCTACTAAGTAATTTTAAATTTCAATGTTAGAAATAATTTTGTTAGCTAAAAATTTACACATAAAATAAAAAATAAATAAAATATACTTTATTGTCTTTAAGATGAACATGATCATTTAGATTCGTCAAACATTCAGAAAATTGAAATTCGATATGTTTTTTTAACAACAATGAAAGAAATATGAGTGGTACCATAATAAAAAAATAAAAGCAAATGGGTTCTTTGTCAGAATTTGTCAAGGTTTGTCAGTTTATCCATCTGTTGTGGTTTTTTTCAAGATTTGTCAGTCTGTCGGTGACTCTGATCGGGAGGATCTGTCAGTCAGCCTGTCGTGATTCTAACAGGGGATTGTCCGTCATATAAACATTATATTTAAAAACATAAATTTTATCAGGTTTCTGATTTCTAAGACTATAATTAATAATTCAGATTTCAGAGTCAAATATGAAAAACACATGACTACTAAAATTATACAAAAAAAATCTAAATTGAATTTATTATCTTATGTACCAAAATTTTGTTTAATTACCTAATTCCTCTTTAAACTGCCACATTAAGTCTTCTAAAGTTTATTATATCAAAGTATACAGGTTTCTTATACTTTGTTGCCGAAACAGAGCAAACAAAACATAATAAAAACTAAATAAGGGCCTATAGCCTAACCAGATTAAAGTAACTTTTACAAGCAGTTGATGTTGACAAAAAGATATATAGCCTTTTACTTAACAACAACATTTACCACATTTTAATTATACATCAACAAGTTTCAATCTCAGTTACCATAATCCGTTTAATATTAAAAAGCCACTTTATTGCGCAGATGTTCGTAAGTCGTTGTACCAAACGATTTTTCCTTGTCCGGCAGTCTAATGGCCTAGTGTAGCTACCGCCACTCGCAGGCAAGCTATAAGTCTCGCCCACCATGATGTATAATGCCTGCAATTTGTTTTATCGGCCATTTTAGTTGACTGTAGTGCATCGGCCGAGATATATCCTGCGGATTTAGGACTGGGATGTACTGGGCTAATGTTTAAATGCTCGTCATCGCAGTTCGCAATTATTGCTTGCTCCGAGACTCGGAAATACCGTTAAGCACTTGGTCCCGGCTTTCATTAACATCTATGGCAGTTGTTATTAGTATTCTAACACCTGGTTTAAGCAAAGAATAATGTTTTCCATATATGACAAGATAATTGCTAGGACGTTATTATTATTAATATGTAGTGAAGCTGTAGGCTCGAATATGACTATCTGTTTTGATTTGGTTGTTTTTCTATCTATTATGTATGTATTCACCAAAAAAGGGTTTAAGTAAGTTTGTTTATTTGAATTTCTTGTACCCACAGTGCTAACTCTACTTAGTTTAAATATTCAGGATGTCAAATAATATTTGTATCTTGTGGGACGCCCTCTGTACGCACCAGGCCTAAAGCGACACTGCCTCTGTTGTTTTACGGTGACATTTGAACGCGGGCCCACTCACGTGCATTCGTTGGCTGAGATTTAGCGACGGTCCGGAGTAGCTGGAGCGACATGGTACTTTACAAACTAACTGTTGTGTTTATATTAATCTATCACATCAAGAGGCACAAACGCAAATACCTTTAGTTATACCATCTTATCCTATTAATATCTTATTTTTGAGCACGAATCTCCCCTTCCACGGGAACGGAAAAGGAATATTAAGACCATACTCCACAACTCTGACCATGACACATGGCAGGCTCAAGAAGGAAGATGGACGGTTTTTTGTCGATAAAAGCCTGACACACTCTCCCGCTCGATCCATAGCGGGAGACGGTCATTTGATGATTTTCCTTTAAAAAAGGGTGTGTGGCATTCTGCTCTTAGATTTTTCAATCCGCCCAAAAAGTCCTTTATCGTGGCTTAACGACTACACATATAGTCATTACCTAGACCAACAGCTTACGTGTCTTCAAAAACACGGAAGCGCTTTATATTTAATACCACAATACTGTCACCCAAGACTGACCTATGTGAACTCTGCTTTACATTGGTGATCAATTCCGACCATATAATACAGTGAAGCTACGTGCGCTTCCTAGCGCGCAGCGTAGTTTTCATTATGGTGGTCAAAAAAGGAGTCGTATTTTTCACGTAATAATCAGCTCTGTTGTGAACTGGGTGACGCGCTCTATGTGTCAAAATTACTGTAGGAAAAAGTGAGGATTGAAGTTCCCTGGCTCTAAATTAGCGTCAGGGCTATAAACACTTTTAAAACCTAAGAATACTGCCGAACCAGACTGTTAGGTAACCATGAAGACATCATGTTGAATGAGAAAAATGAACGAAATTCCTTATTCGTATAGTCGTGAATGTTTATTTTTCAATAATGCCGCATTACGTATAAAACCATTGTTTTAACGATGACTTCAAATCACTTTTATTGCGATACTCACAAAAAGTATTTTTACATATTTTTCGGACAGGAATCTACTCTATTATATATATATATATTATAAGATTGAGCAAAGTCAAAGACGATTCTTAGCAATCGCTTTTTGGTTTGTATAATATTGGCGTCATAGGCAATGAACGACATCAGTCAACTCCGTCATACTGAAAATAAAGCGCATGTAAATAAAAAAGTGTCCAGCAAATTTTTTTATTGTGGTCGTGATTTCGAAGTAGTATTTTTCGTACAGAAATCTGCTCTATTGTGTACTGGGTGACGCGCTTTGTGTGTCAACGTCGACGCGTCAGTGCCTGTGCCTCTGTTGTTTTGGGTGACATTTCAGCGGAGGCTTATTCACGAGCATAGAACTTCTAGTCTTATAGACGTGTTAACTACTTTAATGGAATGCAAATACGGTAAATCGGACTTCCTTATTTATGTAAATTTTATGCTGGTATATATATTTGCAGGCGTAGCAGTATACAAAATTAACACAAAATGTATAAAACAGTAAATATTTTTTTTTTTTTGGCTCCCCGTAAAACATAAAAGAAGGGATCAATAGGTCAAAAATGGTAAACTAACGAATATGTTCAACAAATGAGCAGGGTTGATGCTTATGTTATGAACCTCGTGATAAAATGTAGCTACCAATAGGCCGATGATGCAAATGAGACCACGAGCTGGTAGACATAGGGCGAGCACCTACCCGATAGATTGTGAACCTGTTATAGGCGGCGATGTAGCGGTTGAATGGCGGTGGATGCAGTTCGAGATCGATCGACGTGGGAATCAACTGAAGAGACGTTTAATGGGTGATATGAGTTTATGTAGTTACAATATTAGTTGTCTATTATTCTTTAGTAAAATTATCGTTATTTTCACGTCTGTCTGTTGATATGTGTGGTCTATATTCATGTTCATTCGTTGGTCGATATTTAGTAAAGGCCTACTGCCGTCAAGCAATTAATATTGCTTTCAAGCTACTATGTTTATTTGTAGGTTATTTTTAAAGTATAATACTTTTCTATTTTTCTTTTACAGTCACTTTCACTAGGATTTTTTTTTGCTGCTCTGTAAAAATTTTGTGTTGACACCGCAGGCCTCTCTTAAACTTAATAAAGGAGTATTCTATGACATCTCACACTGAATTTTTAGTTCCAAATCATGCTCCAGTCAGCGTCATATAGTTGTAAACATACAAAGCGCCATAACGGTCTCACTATAACACGTCTCTACTGTCGAGAGCGCTACAGCGTGTTCAGCTTTAGGTGCTACCAACTATTTGACGCTGACTGTACCCATAATTACGACGATTTTGACGACCGATTTGGCGTGGAGGTCAGTATACCTGCACTTCACTCCAAAGGTCGTGGGTTCGATTCCCACACAGCACAAATCTTTGTGTGCATGAGCATGATTATTTGTTCTGGTCTGGGTGTTTTCCTATGTATATTAAGAAAATAGAAAGTATTTTAGTATGTTTATCCGTTCTTTAGTATCCATAACACAAGTTCTTAGTGATACTTATCTTGGAACTAAAAGAATTGGTGTGATTGTAAGAGAATATTTATTTATTTATTTTATGATTATTAATAACATACCTTTTTTGAACACATAACATACATGCATAAATTATTTCGGTTCCACATGTGTATTTTTTTATATTCGTTTTAACTGTTATTTCTTGTGACACAGAATGAATTATCGCCATTCTTTTTTTTATTGTATCCCATAAAGTAATAAGTAACCTGTTGGCAACGCGAAGGAAGTCAGATACTCTTGCTAGTATGACATACTTAAAGGTAATCTTTAGTCTGGTATGTGACACTTGTATATAGAATTTACTATATCTGTATATTATAACACGGATGTATACCATGTTATCAAGATCTGCTCAGACGCTGCCACTCTTGTCATTATTAGGGTTGCGACGCGTTTTATTTAACGATTCATTTATTAAGTATTAATAAAATAAGTAACAATTTTGCACCCGACTTAAAGTAACGATTTAATTTGTATATCGTCGGGGATTGTGCAAATCCGCGAAACTACCAGCGTAAAGTCCGCGTATCTGCAATAGATCTAGTTTTACATGGGAAGGTAAAAAAAAGTTAATAAGGTCCTTATTTCAACTAATTTTGGGCTCATTTTTACACATTATGTAGTTAGTTATATGTTCTAACTTTTATTGAATTTTTTTTTCGGTAAATACAGAATTTGGGCTCTGCGACAATTACGCGCATTAACTTAAAGTAGCAAATTTTTTTCAGATATGCGGTATTGTCCAAAACTAGTTACGCGGATTTGCACTATCCTCACGATATGTTAATCCTCATCCTTACTGATATTATATATTACTAAGGTGAATGTGTGTTTTAACAACCAAGGGTTTGGTGAAACTTGGTATGAAGATTGAGATGTTTATTTCATGAAGGTTATAGAGAAAGATATGGCAGCTTGTTTGCAAGAAAAAAAAATTATATATATTTTTTAATTTAATTTTAAAATACATTCATCACGTCTGTTTGCCCGAAGGGTTCGGCAGACGCATATAATGCGCCCACATTTCGCCAATTATATAGTTGACCACACTTACTAAGTGGCGAGCCTATTGCCGCTTACCGAAAACTGTTCCGTTTGCCAAAGCCTCGTTCGTTTTTTGGCAAGTGTATCACTTGCTGATGAGGTTGGCTTAGGCTTCTAAGATGTTGGTAGGAACTCCATATAAGTTTGTAATTGTCCATAATATTTGTACTAGTATTAGTTTCTGAGTAAATTCTTTCTTTTTTATCTGTCTGTTATGTTCTATATGTGTTTAAGAACAATTCAAAGTCTATCATGATTTATTTACATAAAAAATATGATATTACGTTTATTGATTGAACATAGTAAATTTTTAATACTTTGGTGTATAGGGATCCTACAAAAAAAACCTTAGGAACCCAACCTCATCTGGTGGTGCATTTATCTATTAACATGCGAGGCTCTGGCAAACATAATTTTAACTTGAAAATGCAATAACACGTTATTGTTGAAATATTTTATTTATGTTCTGTTTGTTTTGTCTGTTTTTAATATTTGGTATGCTGTGTTACATTTGGATTAGTTATTTTTAAATTTTAAATAATCATTACCAACCCTAACGTTGCGGCGAGGCGTGTTCCTCGCGCGATCCTCGACAAATTGCATTTACGTCACAGACTATCTCACTGATTTCTCTGTGGAGAACATTATTAAGGCAAGCTTTTGATATTCTTCAAATTAAAATTTGACGTCATGAACAACCAATATTAGCGCTGTCTAATTGTGGGTACTAGAAATCTATATAATAGGTTGGGGAAAAAGTCTTTTCGTATTTTTGTATGAAAAGTCAAGACATTTTTTTCAAAGTTTATTTACATTTATTTACAATATATATGTACCGTTTTGTTGAATAACTTTCTGCCATTTTGTGGGCAGAGACATTATCCCGTTACTGTAGAAACTTTGGGACTTCTGATCAAAAAAACGGGACAAATAGTTTTGGCAGTCCTCTCTTGAGGTCAACCTTACAGAACCTAAAGAATTCTGCAGAGACCGAAACAGGTGAAAATCTGAAGGCGCAAGGTCAGGGCTATATGGTGGATGCACTAGGACCTCCCAGTCGAACTCTCTTAATTTTTGCTGAGTGGCTAAAGATGTGTGTGGTCTAGCGTTATCGTGATGAAAGACCACACCCTTCCTGTTGATCAATTCCGGCCGTTTTCTCTCGACTGCTTCCTTTAATCTCATCAGTTGCTGGCAGTAAAGATCAGAATCGATGGTTTTGCCGGGCGGTAAAAGCTCATAATAAACAATGCCCTTCCAATCCCACCATACACACAGCATCACCTTATTTCGTGTTAGGCCAGGTTTGGCCACAGTCTGTGAAGCCTGGCCAACTTTCGACCACGACCTTTTTCGCACGTTCTTGTCGTACGTGATCCACTTTTCATCGCCAGTTATCAATCTCTTCAAAAACGGCTCGGTTTCATTACGTCTCAATAATGAATCGCAAATGAGTACACGGTTCATTAAGTTTCTTTGAGTGAGCTCGTGTGGCACCCAAATATCGAGCTTTTTTGTACAACCAGCTTTCTTCAAATGGGTCAAAACTGTTTTGTGGTCAATTCCCAGTTCTTCAGCTACATCGTAACTACTAATATGCCGATCTTGCTCCACTCTTTCAAAAATGGCGTCCATTTTATTCGTAACAGGGCGACCAGAGCGAGGTGCATCTTTAACATCAAAATTTCCGGACTGAAAACGTTTGAACCAAATTTGTGCTACTCTTACTGACACTGCATCAGGTCCATAAACATCACAAATTTTTTTCACTGCTTGAGTTGCATTTTTGCCTTTTTTATAATAAAATTTTAAAATGTATCGAATTTCTTCATTAGATTCACTCATTTTTACGGAGAGAAAAACAAATGAAAAATAGCGGGAAACAACTTTTTTTTATTTTTTTCTTTTCTTTATAATGGAACCTTTTTAATGTTACCAAAACCAGCCAGACACAAATAGTACAGTCAAAATAATTTTATAATAAGTTTATACCTACGTTATGCGAAAAGACTTTTTCCCCGACCTAATATATAAAGGGTTCGAGTATATTTTCTTAAATCAAGGTTAAAGGTTATTTACTATGCGGGCCCGGGGTGGATTCGTAAAGACAGGTTGCACAAGACTCCCGGGAATAAGTATTTGTCGACTGCTTACGTCCATCAGGACGAGCCACAAGAAAAAAGTCTACACGTCCGCTCCGTAGCACAGAAGCGCTTGATATAAAATGCAACAGACACGGTCACAAACTCAAAGAGGACCTGTTGAATGCTGTTTAACTTCGGTGATTACTTCCGGCCACTTATTCTTGCAATCCAACTAGCACCACTACTTATTTATGTGTATAAAAAAATGCTCACTATCAGTTGTACTGTGTGGGAATTATGCACCGTGCTGACGCAGAGGCTCCGGCCACAGCTCGTGGAGCGCTCTGTTTGCTCCGCCGCTTGCGATGCTAGAAGCGGACCACATGGAAGTCGACGACGTCCCGGATTTGACCGGGGTAGACTTAAGGGCGGCGGTAGTTATGTTTAAAAGCAGAAATATCCCTTCAAGGCCCGATCAGCCGTGTGGTTTCCATCTCAAGAATAGAACCAACCCGAAGCTAGGGTGTTGTAAGAGGCAACTAATGGCTACCCTTTCAGCTAAGGCGTCCCGCCTTCTAATATCCGCCACCTAGCCTTCCGCTTAGTGCGCGCCCTTTAGCTAAGGCTTACCGCCTTCCAACATACGCCACCTAGCATTATGCTTAGTGCGCGGCCGTCAACAAAGGCTTCCCGCCTTCCAACATGCGCCACCTAGCATTCTGCTTAGTGCGCGCCGCGTCGGTGCCTCCCCAGGTGCTGACCGCTTTAGATGTCGCCTTCACAGTAGAAATACTAAAGGCTATTACAGGGAGAGGTTTAGTCGGTTCAAGTCCGACATAACCACACACACCGGGTGTGTGGTATGCGGGGGCATTATCTCCCTCCTCCCACCGTGGGGGGTAGTTCCAAGTAGAGAAGTAGTTGTTTTTCTGGAACGCATAAAATACTTGGCTTGCCCTGGCTCGTGGGCGGTGAGTAATGGGTAACTCGCCGCCCGCCCGCCTTCTATACGCGACAGGCTGCGTCGACGGCGCGTTCGTATTTCACAAGCGCCTCAAAGACCCAAGTCTATGTTGCAGGACTGTTCGAAAGGGTTACCGCGGCCCCTGGCACCTACCGTCTAACTATAGACCCCTCCGCAAAGACTTCTGCAAAGACCTCCGCAAAGTCGGCCACATACGTCGCGTGGAGGGGGCGTCTGATCCGGGGGACGTTGGCCGCGGGTGGGGTGTCAGAAGCTTTAAACCTTGGCACAACAGCGATTGGCATCGTCGGCCCCGGTCCACAGCATAACAAGACCGTGATCCATGACAATCTTCGCACCCTATCCGTCTTCAAATATTTCATTTTGAAACACTGTTCTTTACAATTATGTTTTCGTTGCATTATCCAAACAAAACATCAGATTTCAGTATGCAAACTCTAAAGCAAGATTTTGCAATTGATTCAATACGAGTAAATCCTTTCAAAGCAAGATGGCGAAGCGTGGAGCGCGGGAAACCTTTGAAAGTGCAATAAAGGTGCAATCACACGTCCTTCAAAGCTTTCAATGCCTTTTTATAAGGCGCGATGTGTGCAGGATGTCAATTTTGTAGAGGGTATGGCGGTTGAGATGTACGGTATTTTCTTATATTTGCCTCTGTAGATAATTGTCATTCCAGCCTTAAGCAAGCTTATAATTTTAGTTCTGTATGAACAAATCTCATTTAACTGTCGGAGCGCAAACGTAAATAGTAGTTACTAAAACACTACTATTTAAAAAATCATATAAAATTTATTCATACTAGTCACCACATCCTTCCACTTGCTACGATCTTGGCACACACTCTTACCTTCATTCACACTCATGAACCTTCTCATATACGCCCGTCGGTTAAGGGTACTTTTGACCTGCCCTTTCTCCAAGATCTTTTGGATTTGATCATGGAAGGTCTTACGCGGTCTTCCCCTTCTAACACTTCCATTCACTTGCCCATCATAAATCGTTTTGGTTAGTCTACTTTACCTAACCAACTAAGTAAGAAAGGTATTTCTTAATTCTTGTGACTATATTTTCATTTCCTTATCACTTAATTCCTAATCCTATCACTCAATTTCTCTACTGCATTAATCGTACTTTTATGTGATCAGTATATGTAGCAGTCGTTTGGCGAACTTAAAGGCGTCTTCAAAAGTTCTAAACATAAGACGCCATACATCTGCCAGCACCAATTTGTCATAATTCGTTTGGTAGGGTTTGATCTGAATCCTTCTCATCTTCGGAGAGTGGTCCTGCGGTGAGTGGAGACCAGTGCTCATTAATGGGCTGAGAAATAAGTCTAGAGAAAGACTTTTGCAAAAATTAGTCTCATTCTTAGAGCGTTATTTTCCTAAAGTATGTTCTAAATAAGCATTCCTTAACTTTATTAAGACAAGAGAATCGAAGAGAGTACTGATTAACTAGTTGTTATGTTTAAGATCTTTATTCAAGCCCAATTCTTTGAATAATCGACCATAGCTGTCTATGAAAACACAGACTTTAAATGCCACATCCGAGGGGCATAATGCCTTTGTGTGCCTTCGCAGGCCGACCCACAGCTTTGGTATGGAAATCCAGCGAAGACGCGCTAAAGTATTGCATTCTAGATTGGATGTAAAATTTTGATCTAGCACCCTTTGTGCCAGTTAAAAGATTCTGGCAGCTTTAGGGTTGTCTGGGTGTCGCTATGTTTAGAGAAAAGTAAAAAGTCGCCTGGAATGGAAATGAACAATGGAATAGCAATGGCAAAATAATGGAACATGACTTTTTTGAGGGAAAGTGAAGCGTCATGTCTGCAATTATGTTTTATTTTCTAAATTTTGTGATATTTCTAACATTAACGTGTTATAACGATCAATATTAACCGTTAAGTGTTTGTAAACGTACATGGGTGTTGGTAAATGAAGCAAAACAGTACAACATCACTTTTTAAATTCTCTCAAGAAGTCCATGTGAGATCTCAGTATTGTCCCATATCTTTACTGAGGACTCAAAGGGCAAAGAAGGGAGGGCATCTCATTTACCATTTATCATCACTTATTCTTATTTACTATGAATTATATGTTAATAATATATCCTTTACTTGACAAAGGCTAAAACTGTGCTAAATGCACGAGCGATTATTAAGCGTTAAGGTAACTGCTGTCTTCTCAAACGTTGAATGTCATCTAAAGTGAGAAAGAAACCTACCGTTGGAAACCCAAATTTTGACTTTGAATTGATTTAAGACAAAAACATTTTTTTGTTGAATTGATTATGGACAAACTGGTACGGTCACGTAGAGGCGATATTCGCAATGATTTAAATAAATGTCAACATTTTTTTTAACTTGCATCTTACAGTAGAATAAATATCAAGCTGATAGCTTAGTTCTGTGGCGGTCCAAGCCAGTAAGTACTAAGTAGGATAGAGAAGTAAAAATTACAGCCCTACCTTCGACTTTGAATTGATTTCGAGACCAACTGGTTTGTTTACACAGTGCTATAATGCGAATTGACTTCTGCGAAGATAAATAGCAATGTTTGTGCACATTTGCACGTTTTATTCAAATAACGCCAGGCATATTAGCTTTGTTGACCGTGCGCGTCATAGCCAGTAAATTATAAAAAAACCGCTCAAATCTGCAGGAAACCTGTGGCACCGTGATAAGATAAGACTAGTAGGACAGAAATCGAAATGTACCAACCCCTAATTTTAACTTAGAATTGATTTTGAGACCATCCGGATAATTCACAGAATGTGATTTGAGTTCTGCTTAGTTTAGATAAATGACTATGTTTGTCTAAACTTGCATGTTTCATTAAAATGTATGACCGTCATTTTGTCATATCGTCGGGGATAGTGCAAATTCGCAAAACTACCGTACGTATCTGCAATAGATCTAGTTTGACAGGGGAAGGTAAAAAAACTTAATAAGTTTCTTATTTCAACTAGCTTTGGGCTCATTTTTACACATGATATAATTAATTATATGTTTTTTCTCTTGTTTTAAAAAGTTTTTTCTGAAAGTACATAAATTGGGCTCTGCAATAGTTACGCCAATTAACTTTAATTAGCAAAATTTTTCAGTTACGCGGAATTATCCAATGCTAATTTGCACTATCCCCGACGATATGTCAAATACCATGGTTAGCCGGTAGCTCTCATTGCCAGAAAGTAGTAACAACCCTAATTTTGACTTTGAATTGATTTTGAGACCAATTGGATAATATACAAAGAGCGGTTATGCAAAGTGAGTTCTGCTTAGTTGAGATAAATGACTATGTTTGTCTACACTTGCGCGTTACATTTGAATTTATGACCAACATAAATATGGCACGAGATGAGGTTTCCAAACTTGTGCCTCAGTAGGTATACGATTGAATATGGTAATGCATTTAGATGTCTGCGGAAATGTGTTTATCTGCTTTAATTTATTTATTATAATTTATTTTCTACATTTGGGTGCCGCCCGTCAATGAGCTTGCTTGCTCGAGAGAAGAACTGCAGAGGCCATTTCAGTCTTCGATCAACAATACAACTAGATAACGCATCACATACAAAAACAGAACTCAAATATGGCACCGAGTGACTATAGAATAAATAGATATAGGTATACCCTATGAAATGGAGCAAAACGACTTTTAGCTTTAATATTTTTTATCAAACTTACACCTTATCTGGAATATATAAAGCATGCTTTTGTTTGTGTCAACATTCACTTACGCTTTTACGACATGAATGACAGAAAGCGATAAGAAATAGAAGTTCTTATCTAAACATTTTTTATACACATTGACTATTGTGTCTAAATTAGACTTTATTTGTTAACAAATAAGTTTAATAATAACTTAAAAAGTAAATCCATAGCTGCACTGTTCTGACACAACCAACTTATGGCAAACTCACGCGCCAACATTTGCCAATGTTGGCGCGTAGGTTGGCTTTACAAAGTTAATAGTGTAATGTTATTAAAAAGGCGAATATTTAATCTATTATATTATAAAATTATATTTCCTTACCGAAAGTACGATATTCCGTCCGATACATTTTTTTTCGATAGTTATTTCCACAGTTTTTGAACACACACTGAGGCATTGTGGCACTTCCGCACGTTGGCGCAATCACAAGTGAACTAACTCGAAAATAAGACCCCACTTTGAAGTGAGGCGTTATTTTCTCGGCCGTTTTTAAGACTCTGACCCGTTATTTAGTTGTATTTTTGATCGAAGATTTCAGTCTTATTTAATTAAGGCTTTATAGGAGTGCTATATTATGAATAAAGAACATAACTTAGAGAATCGGGCAAGAAACTAATAAAGTTTGTCCTTCTACCAATGTTCGAAGATGTCAATAAATTTGAAGGGTTTTTTTTGGGCCCTATTATTAAATATTTGTTTACATATAAAATGGCAAACGCATCGTATACGCAGACGTTGTAAATAGTTTGCGCGTACCAGATGGTCCTTGGTAAGTCTGACCATGATAATTCTGATCATGATAAGTGCTAAAGGAATTGCGAGCTTAAGCAGCCCAAGGCCCCTACGATGTTGATAGGATCACCTGCCTATCAACGAACAGCCTCGTTCGTGGCGAACATAAAAGTTCCCTATAAGCGGCTCGCCACCTATTATGTATGATCAACAATATAATTGGCGAATTGCAGGCATATAATATGATAGGCACCCTTTCGGGGAAACAGGCGTGTCTGTTAGTATGTATGTATACATGATAAGTATACCTGTTAATCCTGTGGAAATGACCTGTGAAAAATGTGCTTTAGAAACCAAAAACACTACGAAAATATGCATAAATAGTGTCAATTGCATACAAATAAAAACACAATGTACAAAAGGCGAATTTAAAGCGATTGATGATGATGATGATGATGATGATGATGAGGCATTCCCTACCAGTCAACCTTAGGGTGAGCAGAGACTTTAAAGGCGGTGCGAGTAAGAGATAATATTAATAGTTATGATATAATTACATAAAATAGTACGCTGATCTACATAAAAACACACTCACATATAAACTCACATACCTACATATGTAAACACAAATACAATATTAAAAAATAAATAATTTTGAAATTCAGAAAGCTGTAGTATGAAAAACAAAGTCTTCCCAGCACTGTGGCGCGTGTGTTGATTAAAGGGGACGCTGATTTATACGTTTTCAAGTCACTTAATTTATTGGTTCAAAATTAACTAAATCCAATATGCAGGGGGTTACGAATTCCAACTTCCTCGGGGGCCTATTATGCCCTTTGGTGGGCCGAATTAAACTTGGCAAAGGCCAATAACTCCACAAGTTCAGTATGTTGTTTTGGCTGACGGATTGTGGTAGGGTACTCAATTTGGTGCTAAGATTTCTTAAGTAGGGCGCGTTAGGACGGCTTAATTAAAGTGCACCATGAAAGAGCTTTTAAATTTAAGTATTACTTTCTTTACCCCTTTAACAGATGTTACTTGTTGGAAAGATATACGGATTTTGTATTTTAATAGTGTTCGCGGAATAATTTTTATAACTTTGTTGTACTAAAAATACACACTTTGCTTACACACTTAATTTAATGTTCGTAATGTTGTCATGTTTGCCTTAAGGCATGCAAAGATATTTAAACAAAGCTAAACCTTCAGGCACAAAAAAACACAACCATCAATTCATTTCAAATTTACATTTTGGCTTTTGACGTATTACACTATCATTCCTCTTCTCATCTCACGGGGAGTCGTAAGAGTCGACGCAGTGAAATCTTACCGGATGATGGGCAGCAGCGTCATCCTGCGTACTGGCTCAAACTGCGATCACCAACCCGCCTGCCCAAAGTGGTGATTATGGGCAGACACCCCCATTAGAATGTCATCTATTTGGGAGGCTAATGTTTAGTAGTGGACTAACAGTTATATTTTACAGCCCGTTACATTTTCCCAAATTTGTAAAAACCAAACCTGACGATGTTCTTGCCCGTTCAATTGCGATCAAGGTCCCGCCCGCAGTCAATGATTAATTTTAGGTTTGACCTTCATAAGAGCTCTATTGAGCCAAACTTGAGTTGTTGCAAATAATATCAAAATCTTGTGTCTCAAGAGAGATCTATTGACATACTCGTGTACTAGACTGATCTTTCAATATAATAATAATAATAATTTTAATTAATGATTTTGACTTTGACTTTATAAGACTGATAAGTGGCTGTCATTGGTCGCAAGCTGACTAAAACGTTGAAGACAGAACCTTCCTGTACTAAACATAATATATCTCTCCTCATACGATCTTATCTATAAAGCATATTATTCTATATTATATGTATGTGTGCTATTAAAATAGCAGAATATAAAAAATATCCATTTTTGGCCTTCGCCAAGATAATGCCTAATTGGAATAATCATCCTGTGTTCGTATTTTCTTTATTCATAAAACGTTGGGTTGGACAAAGCATAAAATCAAAATATAACCAGATATTATTTAACACTAATAACAACCAAAGATACATTCTGAACCATCTAACCTGAAACAATAATGAACGTAGCGTCAGCATAAAAAAGGGATCTACGAAACATATATAAGCCAATTAGCAATAACGAAACAGTTCTTGATTCCTAAACGTTCGTCCTGTCCGCATGTTTGTACTTTTTTCTAAATTTGAAACTGAATTATTGTTTTTACTATCAAAATTTTAATGTTGCACTTTATAGTATTACAATTTCATCAATTATTGAATACCAAGATAAGTATCATTAAGAACTAGTGTTATGGATACTAAACAACGTATTAACATGCAAATACTTTTATAAATACAGATTTAAAAAACATAGCAAAACACCCAGACCAGAACAAAATTTATTTTTATGTAGCTACGCAAAGTTTTGTCCTGTGTGTGAATCGAACCCACGACCTCAGAGTTGGAGTCGCCACCACGCCATATTAGTCTTCAAATATTTAAAATAAAAGTACTAGTTTACAAATGTGAGCAAAATGTGGCATTATTATGTCTCTGCCTACTCCTTCGGATAAATAGGTGTAATTGTATGTAAGTATGTATATTGGGTTCCTGTAATGTATGCCCCAATTATACTTAAAATGACTCTCACTTATCCCAGGGAGCCATAATGGCAAGAAAATTAATTAAGCTTATAGTTGCTAAAAACTCGGACTCGGAAAAAGTTCTAGCACAGACGAGCCCCGGGGCCAGAGCCAGAGTCAAGAGAATAGTCTGTTACATAATATAAGCCTCAGGTTTCAGACCAACAGCTTGTTAAATAATATGTTCTTGCTGACCTTACGTTCAATACAAGTTGCCACGGGCGCAAACAACGTTCTTATTGAAAGCAAACATTGTTTAACTAGAAGCCTGGAGCGTTATTCCTGCTGCCTCACTCACCTGGTGCTCCGGAAATAACGTATTTTTCAGCAATGATGCATTGTTAGAAGAGCTCGCTTCCTTGTATTTAAGGACCTACTAATATTATTAATTTGAAATGAAATGTGCTCCTGCTTTCAGAATTCAATACTTGTAATAATTTAATTTTTTATTAATGAATTGCAGCCAGTTACGACCACACAAATAGGTACTTAATTATTGCAGAGTAAATTAACTAACATTAACCGGCGTTGAATATAGTAGAAATAAAATAGTGTATTTTTGTAATGTCATCAGAAATTTGCAACCGTAGGAATTGAGAGTTATATACACAATATGATTATTGACAAAGATGTAGATATTAAGTTGCTTTTGCAATGACATTGTAAATGATTACTAAATTTATCTTAATATACTAAATATTACGAGAGAATACTAAGAGTCTCTGAGCTAAGCCGCGGACAGATAGACAGAAAGACCTAAGTGCTTCTTTCTTTAATAAATTCATTATCAATGTAAGCGTTAGTTTATTTAAGTACACACTTCTTTTTTGTCTGTTTTTTTATTATATTAATTTCCTTTCGCGGGCTACTGGAAGAAATTTCTTCCCTGTACAAGTGTTTCTTTTATATGTGGTTTCCTAGATCTTAATTGTGTACCAAATTATTAAATGAATAAATAAAGTCGGATATTATCATATTCTTCGGTCGGATATTATCTATCACAACTTCTGTAGTGATCCTTTATTATAGAACTTTGAAAAGACTACAACATTTTAAGACTTCTAGAACTCTACAACAACATATCCGCTTGTAATAATTCATCTATGTGTTGTTAATTTATACGTTTTTATCTTTTGTTGCTTTCCAGAGGATTATTTATTAGTTCATGTCGTGTCTAGCGTGTAAACTCTGCCGACAATGCCCTTAGGAGCCGTTGCATTAGCGATTCATTGTCGCGTGTACTTTTTGTAAACACAAAGCTTCATGGTACGAACGTTACTTGGAAACTTATAATTTTAAAAAACTCTTAATTGCATACTATTTTTATATTATGACTATAATATAATAAGGCTACAAATAAATTATCAAAAAAATTTGTCACAAAAAGACACTTCTATTTCGTTGCCGTTTTTATGTCTCTGCAATATTACTATGCCGCCGGGGCTATTAGTTATTTCAGCAGATATTATCATAAATATTCAATGACAACAGCTATTCGTAGGCTTTTATCCTGAATTATGTGTAAAAACAATTTGCTCGTGTGAGCAATGCACGCCTGTCGCTCGCGCCGCCCTGCGCCGTAAAACTGAATTGACAATTTGAATTTAATCCACTTTATATTTCGCACCCCACTAGAACCGTTTAATAGTGCAATGAAACGGTTATTTGTCATCTTCTTTACATCTTTAAAGCAAGAATCCACCTGCTCGGCCTAAACGAGCTGGTTCCGCGTATTGGAGTGTGAATCACGTAATTGTGACTTGTTACTTTAAAAAAAATATCTTTCTTACCTTTGTTGGTGAGAGAAGGAAAAAATAAAAATATAGTTTATTGTTTTCAAAATCAACAGGATCATTTAGATTCATCAAATATTTACACACAAAATGGAAATTCGACTTATTTTTTTTAACAACAATGAACGAGATATGAGTGGTACCATAATTCAGAAATAAAAGCAAATGGGTTCTTGTCAGAATTTGTCAGTTTATCTGTCTGTTGTGGTTTTTCTTAAGATTTGTCAGTCTGTCAGTGACTCTTATCGGGGGGATCTGTCAGTCAGCCTGTCGTGATTCTAAAGGGGGGTGGGGATTGTCCATCAGTCAGTTAGTCTGTCGGTGACTCTAACGAGGCTTCCAAAAGGCAACGAGTTTGAGAAGAATACCTCAAGAAACTCATCTCGGCTTTTTTCAAGGTCCGTGGTGAATAGTGGGACGGTAATATGCTGAGATGACTACAAGGGCTCCACAAACTTGCCTTCGCCATCCCGTTTGAGGACATATGACCAGAATCCCTCTTACTTTGAAATGTGAGAGGAGATCAGTCCTCAGTAGTGGGACGTTAATGCGATGAGATGGTGATGACGAGGACCCCCCAGACTGGTCCGCCAATAGTCACGCTTAGTGATTTAGGACCTGAATCTCTCTTACCTTGGTCCTTGAAAGGAACTGTGCTGACATGGTGATGATATCTCACAACTGAAGGAATTTTTCGATCTAACCCTACCATCTAAAAAACTGTTAGTCGTTCCCCTGTAAGGCCTTTTGGTAAGACTTTGAAATTCTCTGACGGCTTATGTGTTTCTCAGCGCCTTTACCGAGCAGAGTCTGTTCCTAGTATGGGTACTAACAAGACTAAAGATAAACACATTTACATAACTTCTAAAGGTGTAAACATACGTCTAGTGTATATGCCTTAAATATATTATAACAGACTTTAAAAAAAAAACATTATCTCGTTGTTTTATTTAAATATCACTAAGCAAAAAAATAAGGTATTCACTAAGTAAAGACTTTTCGTGAAGTCTAATGATATTATTATAACTGCCTTAATTATGAAAATATTTCCTTGTTGCAGGTAAACGATGCAGTACAAGCTGGAAATTCCTTCATAAAGTCGGTAGTTAAGTTTTTTGAGCCCTCGTGTGTTGTAAGTAACATAAGTATTAATTTTCTCATACGTCTTTATCCTTGCTTTAAACGCTAGCATAAGTATTTTTGGTATACGTTTAGTATTTAGTTTACACGCTTTCTCAAGAAAACTATAATTTGAATTTTTGTATTGATATATTTGGGAACTTAGAGGATAATTATAGGGTCGGCAGACAAAAGCACCTAGGTCACAAAAAAAATTTTTTGGAATAAGTCTTATTCATAGAACGATGCGTCGTAATAATTGCTAGTCCTTTTGTGATTATTTTAGGGAGCGAAAGTGTGCTCTCCACCAAAGCTGGCCAGCCTTTTCATTACTGACAGTGCGTTGACTACAAGTCTTAAGGCGTTCGTAGTCTGTGTAATTTCATCGTAAAGGTTTCAATTCAGCGCTGATTGGTGTGGTAGTAACCTCGTAACTGAAGTGTATCTAAAACAAACCAGAACTGGGAATGCACAATAAATCCACGACTGCGTTTTAAGGCGTATATTACATACATTTATAATAATATTATGTGGCATAACAACCCACTATTCACATACATCACAGTAACATAAGCTCGTTGAAATTTCCACAAGGGCTCCACGGGGAAATCAATATAGTAATTACAAAATAATTCATGGCGTATAATTTTGACGGCCGATATGGCGTGGAGCTATACTACCTGCACTCCGCTCCTGAGGTCATGGGTTCGATTCCCACACAGGATAAATCTTAGTGGACATGAACTTGTACAATATTTGTTCTGGTCTGGGGGTTTTCCTATTTATATTAAGTATATATATATATATTTATTATTATCAATCTCGAAACCTCTAGTTATAAACAGAAATGCCATTCTGGGTTTATTGATCTAACTAAATGTCAACTTAAGGTATCGATATTATGTAATGTACCAAATTTTAACATGAACGTTTCACTTCGTTTCTCTATTCAATTCTCTATTCAAACTTCAAGGAAAAAACAGTTGTAAGTAATTAGCACTGTTTTTCTGGTACAGAACTACACTGCTAAATATTCAGATTTTATCAAGGAAATGTGTTATTTAAGTACTCATTTCAGATGCGCCGCTTTACGTCGTCCTAGAGAGTTAGATAGTGACTGCTTTGGAGAGATTTTATGACCACTTTCCTGTGGAACCTCTTTAGTGAGACGGGAACGAATGGCAGTTCATTTGAATATCTTACGGCGATTGAATGAAGTTGGCTTAATTTTATAAAAGCTAGGTAATTAATTTCAATGGCATTTTATTAGTTTACTATTTCTAAGTCAGTAGGTATTACTAGACTATTAAAAAATAAAGTATTATGAATATAGTAATAGAGTATCGTTTTGATTAATCACATTACTATGAAATCCGTGGACAGACACTCAAAAATAATTGATACGATTTTTCAATACCAATTTTGCATAAAATATTGTAAACAAATAAACTTCTACGGAATAAAGAACGTTATTCATAAACACTATTTGGACAGTTTATGAAGACAATATTTACTTATTTTATTGGAAAAATTAATTTCACTAAAATTTATATATAAAAATATATAAACTTTATATATTTCATTTTGATGTTTTAAAGTATTATATAATAGTTTATTTAGAAAATAAAATTTGGTATGGTTACCAGGTTTAGTGATAACGGAGACCAGCATCTTAACATGCCTTCATAGTACTACAGTCCTCAATAATAAATTCCAAACAAACGGTCACCCACCTAGGGACTGATCTCTGTGAACGCTGATTTTCTTCGGAAAACGCTACCTTAAATATCAACCAAAATAAAGCCCCTTAAGTTAAAACATAATGTGCTCGCATACAAAGCACCCTGCTCCTGAACTTTTCCCAAGTATTTCCGCCCGGCACTTAAGCAAATAGGAAACATAACAATTTATATTGCAGCAAGCCATTAAAAAATCCCATTTCGCCCCCATCAAAGTTGACTAGAAACATCATCTACCAATCAAACTTGGCCGCCTATCAGTTACACCAAGATGCTGGGACAACCTTCACTGGAACTGGCAGTATTTTCTTTGAAATTTGAAAAGCATAGCTAATTAAAAGCTGGCTGTGCGGTGCCGGCCTAGAATAGTGCCACCACTTCGAAGAATCATAAGAGTCGACGAAAATAAATCAAACCGGATAATAGGCTGCAGCGTCATCCTGTGTACTGGCTGTATCTGCAATCACCAACCCGCCTTCCTAGCATATTGATTATAGGTAAATAATAATATTAATAGTACCGTAGTTATACCTAAATATCTCCTACAATCATTAAAAATATTAAATTTACCACAAAACACCTACATGACTATGCTGAAAGCCGCTATCCTAAACACATGTCGAACTGTAAAGAAGTTTCTTCAAGAAGATTCCTAATTAGTGATTCTTACTTGGCTTAGGCCCGTGAGTCTCGTTAAACACCAGAAAGTAAGATTTCTGAGAAAAAATAAATATTCCAAAATAATAATAATAATCATTTATTTCAGAATAAATTCCATATAAATATAGGGGTATTTCCCATGTATAACAAACTATTGAGGAAGCAAAAGTTCAGCAGCCGAAATAAATTATGATGATGAAATATGAAAAGCATGGCTAGTTGAACACTGACAGTGCGGTTAGCCCTTCCAGTAAAGTTAACTCGTAGAAATCGAATGATCTACTTTCATAGCGTTCGACCAACTTCATTATGCTAATAGGGGGTTCGGTTTCGTCTCAATTCCTGCGCCTATGGCTCGAGCCGTTTCTTTTCATTATCCTGCTCTGTGAATTACTTTAATGTTTTCATTAATGATGTACGATAGTTACACTAGTGTAGTGTAGGAGTGTAACATGTTACAAAGTAACTTTAAAAATGATACAAAGTTTTCGGATTTGAGAACTGCAAAAAGCAGCCAGAAGTGATAGTGTATAAAAAGATTGTATGCTAAATGGCGTTGGCGTGTACTACTCCTTGTAAACCAACAAATATATCTCAAGGTCAGTTACTAAGTGTTTGTTGCAGTAATTTATAAAAATAATTATATGTAGGGTTCCAATAAGGTACTATACTGGAATCATTTTTTTTTTTTGAGGTAACAAAATGCCTTGACGCACTGCCTCCCGGCCAAAAGGGTACCGAGAAGGTGTGTGGGACTCCCTCTTGTTGAGAAAAGAAAAGAATAGGGCGGGGGCCAGTGCCTGGCTTTCAGCGTCTGACACCCCGCTCGCGGCCAACGTCCCCCCATATCAGAACTAGGAGGACCTTCTTAGACAGGCGCAATGTAACGGGCACCCTCTTCCTCTTTTTGCGACCATGGCGTATGTGGAAGACTTCTGGGGGGTTCCATAGTTCGACAGTAGGGGTCCCCTTCCCCCGCCGCCTAAGACCCCCCGGTGACGGGCCTTGCTGGCCCGCCCGCTGCCCACGACAGGCACTCCACTAACGTGTGCTGCGCAGTGTCACCCGCGCAGTCACAGTGATGCCAGCAGATACTTCCCTAGGCACATGTGCTCGGAAAGTACATGCGTAAGCCGGAAGGACATCGACTCCATTAGGAATTCGATCTGGATCTGAGGAACCCCAAACCAACCTACAAGTGTTGCACCTGCTGATCAGCGAACGAAGCTCTGTTAAACATAAAAGTTTCTGGTAAGCGGCAATAGGCTCTCCGCCTAATACGTGGGTGCGACCAACTATATAATTGGCGAAGTGTGGGCATATATTATGCCTCTGCCTACCCCTTCGGGGACACAGGTGTGAATGTATGTATGTGGGTATGTGTATGTATAAAATTTTATAAAACTATATTTTTTTACCATTGTATTGTTATTTTCAATAAAAAAGACATTTATATTGATAAAGGTAACATTTAGTATCCAAAGGAAAAGCTTGAGAGTACATAATAAAAATACTGCAACACTTGAAGCTATGTTGCAAATAATGTAAGTAATGGAAAAGTGCTGTCACGGTGAAAGCTTCTAGGAGGTTCGGATTTAATGCTCCGTTAAAATTACCATGTCGTGTGGCAATATATTGTACTAGTTTCAACATCGCGACTATGTTTTCTTTAGGATTAAGAAACATTAGGTATACGATAACTTAAAAGCGGGATATAATTTTTTTTGTTATGCTACTCATATATTCTACAATATAAGAATATCGTATGTATTTATAAATTATTTTACTAACAAATTCTGACTGTCATCCAAAGTTAAGAGATATAATGCTTATTACGATATGCAGAGGAGTAAACTGAGATTTTAGATCAAGTATACGGTGTGTAGTTGTATTAGCTTTGTAAATGAAAGTGGTATCGGGATTTTATTTAGCTAGGCTTAGGATTTGTAGTGCTTACTTACATATATGCTGTGCACGCGGTACATACGAGGTGTGTGTGGTTATTTCAGAATTACCGGCTCTTTTTGAGGCAGCTTTTACTTTTGAGATTAATATTTAGGAAGTTACAACGCCTGACCTATATAGACAGGGACACGAACACAATATTATGTATTAATATGTCAATTTCATATATCAATTGTCATAAATTAATTGTTATGTTCGAAAACCATTTAATTTTCCAAGAACACATCCAATACAATATAATGACGCTTATCCCAGGCATTAGTTCCGTTACGACACTCCCTAAGCCCCCAGCCTACAATTTTTCCAGGAAATTTATTGGCGGCCTACACGCACGAGTGTGATTCGGAACTGTTTGTCAATATAATGAACACTGTTTTGAGCCATTTTGTAAAGTAAGTAGTTTTTGCTGGGACTACAAATAAATACCTGTATATTTTTGTGAACAAACGAGCACTATGGCACTACCATACCTACTCCTTTCCTCCATGTAACTAAACTCCTGGTCTTAGGAACCAACTACATACTGTGCAGACTATCAGCACTCAAATCAGAAATGTTAACCTCAACTTTATTTCATGGTATGGAGCGCTTTATTTTTTTTTGGACTGCATCGACTGCTTACCAACAGGCAGGAAAAGGTCGAACCAGAAATATTGACCATAACTTTATTTCACGGTATAGAGCGTTCTTTTTTTTTGGACTACCGCGACTGCTTACGAACAGGCAGGAAGAGGTCGATCCAGAAATGTTGTTCTCAACTTTATTTCACGGTTGAACCGCTGTATTTTTTTGGACTGCATCGACTGCTTACCAACACAAGCGAGAAGATGCCATTATGACGTGTCCCTATAAAAAAATCATCTGCAGTGAAGGAAGATAATGAGTAAATTTCTATCTTTCTTTTAAATCTGATGACTGCAGAACACAAGTTTATTTAGACTTATCAAATGGTTTTAATATTAAGTACATTACAAACTTGCGAAATAAAAATCTAACCTTGACGATTTTCTTGCCCGCCCGCAGTGAATGGGCGCGCTAGTTTGACGTTCAGAAAAGCTTTTTTAACCCAAACATGAATAAATTATTTTGACTTTAATTCACTTGTATATCACACAGCTGATGAGTCTGGTGAATGGATGATGATGTGTGAGCTAGAGATTATCCGTACGTTAGCGTGGTGTAGGTACTCCAAATACTTTTCTTATGGTTTCACCATTGTCACATCACCACATTAATGAAAACAGTCCACAAGTCAGGAGCAAGACATTCCAATACAAGTAAAACGACTTACAGAAGTCGTTTTAACACTAATTTTGTTATTACTTATGTACTAATATTATGGAGATTTTTTTATAAGTGTCTGAAAACTGAAATTGTTTACGGAAGTAAGTCTGTTCTTACTCCCCTTGCTTTTATCATGAAAATACGTTTTTTTTGAGTGTATGGTATAATAATATAATACTGAGCTTTTGGGAGATCATGAGGAGAATTTTTCAAGGATTAATCCCCTGAAACTACTTTATTCCATCTGGTTTTCCCTTTAGCAGTCCACTGTTATAAGACTAAGCCCTTAAAATTGCTTCCAATAAGTCGACTACTTCCTTCTTCTTGAGCGCTTACAAAAACCTTTCAAAGAATATTATTATAAAGAACGTTATTAGGGCGACCCACTCACACTTTGTTTGGATATAAATAAATAAATATCTTTACAATAAATACCAATACACCAATTACTTAGCTCCAAGATAAGTATAATTAAAAACTTGTGTTATGGATATTAAACGAATAAACATACATTTTTTTTTGTAAGTGCATACTTAATACAAAATACAGACCAGAACAAATATTTATGTTTAAGCACACAAAGAGTTGTCCTGTGTGGGATACGAACCCACGACCTCAGAAGCGTAGTGCAGGTAAACTGACCTCCACGCCATATCGGTCGTCATAAATAAAACACATAAATAATTAACCGTACCTTAGATAATTGTAGTTAAGCAAGTACGCAACCATAGGCTGTGCGATAACCTATTTCCATGAGGTTGGCCAAACGTTTGTGTATAAAATAGTAATTTTAATTACAAATATAGGTGTATAGGGTTCCTACCAAAACCTCAGAAGCCCAAGCCAACCTCACCTGCAAGTGGTGCTCCTGCCGATCAACGGACGAGGCTCTGGCGAACATAATAGTGCCTGGTAAGCGGCAATAGGCTAGCCACCTATTACGTGGAACCAACTATATGATTGGCGAAGAGTGGGCGTATAATATGCCTCTGCCTTTGGGGAAACAGCATCACGTTCTTGGGCGTGAATGTATGTATGTTTAATTACAAATATGGGTCTGTTAACAAAGTATTTTACTTTTTGAATTTCTACATACTGGCGACCACGTATACAATGCAGCATGGGAAGACTCTTTAGTGGGTTTTGGTTGACCGATACCGTAAGAATACCGTCTATTAGTGCTGCGAAGGGGTGGTCATTGTAGAGGCATTTGAGCTTTATCGGAATCTTATCTGTATTGGACTGATATGGTGATTTTGAGAGCTAATTTCTCGGAGTAAAGAGCGCAGTCCAATTCCTATTAGAATTTTTCTAAACTACAGTACCAAATAAGTGCAATCGTATAAAATATCCTAACTAAACCTCTTATTAGATCAAAAATTAAAAACAATATTAAAACCGATAGACACACATATATTTAAAGTTATCAAAACAGTCTCGATAAACCAGTTACCGTTTACTTAGGAGAAAAATTTTGAAAGAACGCTCACCAAAATAAAACGTTGTAGGAAGACAAAGTGAAGTGAGAATTTGTCGAGTGAGCGAGGTGGCTGAGCGCTCAGCGGCCATAACAGTAAACTGTCCCGCGCGAGATTTAAGGAGTTACGTATTACACTCGAGTGTACATATCCATTTGAGTACGGCACTCACCTGGAACCATGCGCGATAGGGAAATGTAAATCCATACTATTGTTTTATAGAGAAATGTTTCGTATATTTAGATGTCAAGAGAAGAAGATTATACTATACAGTGAAAGTACGTATAATTACACTCTATTGTGCATTTTGTTATATATTTTTTGATTTACGCCGATCAAAATGCCTACACGCATTGCCTCCCGTCGAAAGGGGGGTCGAGAGGGGAGTTAACACTCCTCTCTCGCAACCGCCAGCAGTACTTCCCACTAAAAACCTTACAACGACGCCCCCGCTGTTGAAAGGGTGCGGGGGCCCAGTGCCATGGTAGTAGTCCCCTCAGATCAGATTCAACTGGTACCTTTCGGGATAGTGGTGTCTTACTATATTACGTATCTTAATAGAGTTACGTTACTGTATGGCACACATCCATTTGAGTTTGACACTCACCTGGATCCTTGTGCGGCAGTGGAGGTTAAATTTATACTAATATTAGAGAGAAACGACATATAAGTATAAACGTGCCGTGTGGTAGCAGCACCTCTAAAGAATTCTACCAAATCATGTGTTGCCCGACTGTGCATTAAAAGGCGACTAGGGAAATGAAATCTCATCTAGTGGCAATGTGGCAAGGACACTTTGCATATCAAATTATCATTGAAATTTTCACCGAATCTTAAACGGTCACCTACGAAAAGCTGACCTTTATAAACACTGTTTCACTTCGGTGATCATTTCTTACCACAGTTTTATCACCATTCAATTCGGATTTCACCTAAAACTTTTAAAATAATTTTTGACAAGCCAAATGTTCTTAACTGTGTAGGCCCATATAATAGACGACGGCTCCTGAGTCATAAAAGCTGGTGCGTGCACAGAAGGTCGGTGGAATGGTCAAAAATATATAACAACCCCCCAGAGCAGTAAATCCATAAAGTGAATAACATAACAACAGTAGTACAATCAGATAAATAGGGGACTTCTCTGTAGTTGGTCGTGGTCTCACTTATAGCGGGTATTAAAGCAGCTTTCTACAGTGTAGCTAATTATTTTGTTTTATAGCGCGGTATAGATAGTTCAATCCACGATGACGCATGAATTGGAGCAATATTGAACTCTATAGATTGGTGTTAAGAGCGTCGCTATGCGTATATCTGCGTGTATATCTCAAGTGAGATATTAAATTTAAATCTAGTTAATGTAATTTTATTATTGCTGAGCATTTCTGCGTGAGTGTTGAACAGAATTATGTATTTTTTAACTTTAATTGTTATTATTAATTGCTAATAAATAAAAAACCCTCGCCAACTTTTTAATTTAAGGAAAATAGTAGTTGGTTCTTGACTTGATTTAAGTAAAATGCCAAAAGTGATTGTTCCTGGTGCACACGGCGTCTGAAAGAAGAAAGGAAGGAATTACGAATTATTGCGTTCGGTGAATTATTCTGATTTTATCCTTGTAGTACTCAATTTATTGCACTTTACACCTGGATATTTATCTTTCTTTCTAACAAGCATTAGTATATACTTATATTTTTATTATACACGGACAAGTACTATTTGTTTGGAAGTATACAATCGCTACCACAAGCACCGCACACCGAAGGCATTAGGGGTCCGTTGGTAAGAAAATCTTTATTAATAGAGGTAGACGACAGGACGCAAGTGCAAGGATTTGGGAAGATGGAGCGCCCGAGAGATCCCTGCCCCGAACTGCCGGAGATATGGCAGTCATTACCTGCACAGCTGATTCTTATCGGGAACGGTGTTATGTAAAAACAACTAATTATTAATATTTCACTCTATTGTTTTTTTTCATACTAATGTTATTCAAACAGCGAACTCTGGCGAACAGAACATTCGCGGCGAACAGCGGCAAAAGGCTCGCCACCTATTACGTGGGTCTAACAATATAACTGGCGAAATGTGGGCGTATTATACATCTGCCTACCACTTCGGGCAAACAGGCGTCGTATTATGTATGTATGTATGTTATTAATAAAATATTATTTAAATTCAAAGTTAATCACGCTGTTGCGTGATACGCGTATGCGTAAGATTTCGTTTGAAAAGTAATTTTATGGATTTCCTCGCCAGAGACATATTCCACAATCCAAGGGAATGGTGGAAATTGCTCCCTGGCAAGGTTTTACAATAAGATGATAGCTTGGGGCCTTTCACAAAGGGTGTAAAGCGCGTCCAAAGCGGGTGACCATACTTTATTAGGTGCTCCATAGGCTCAATGCCACCTTGTGGTATGAAATAAACTTACCATTTAATGCTCTTCTTCATCATCATCATGAGCAGTCCACTATTGGCCGTTGCTATTGGGCACAATCCGTTCCCACTTTGATTAGCTCTTGCCAAATAACTAAGATCGTGGCTTAACCTAATGTGCGTTACACTCTTTTTACATTGTGCTCCTCTGATATTACAGCTCAAACTGAAAGTGTCCCTGATAAAAAAAGTAACGCATTATATTCAGAACTACATATTAAATAAATAAATAAAAATAATTTATTTGCATAAAACATGGTACAATAGTTGTTGTTACATTGATGTATATAGGCGTCTCAAATTTTTTGCCAAAATAGCGTGTATATATTTTATTATATTTATAAAATAATATTTTACAAATATTAGGTATAAGAATACAATTTTAAGTAAGTATATAATGTCAAACAGTCTGTTTAACTATTCTTTTATTATTCCAGTTATAAAAGCGTAATTTAATATAATAATGCATAATGTATGTAACTTCAAATTATATATTTTATGTAATAATATGTATGTGTGAATTTATTATTTTATTATAAGTAAGCAAGAGCACTCTGTTGTGCCTACCCTATCTCATTATTTTTTATTCATTGTTTCCTGTCCATCCTAAGGTTGCCTGGAAGGAATTGCTGTTAGCAATAAGGCCACCCATTGTACCATATATTTGTTTATGTGATTTTATTACTTTTTTTATATTTAGTGTTCATTCATTCATTCATTCTAAAGCAGAACATAGTGAAACTACTAAACATAATGTTATCTACTATATACTAATGTATCTATTTTATCGCAAAAAAATTATTTGATTTGATTTGAAAATTCATATAAGGTCAATGTTGCCAATTCAGCACTAAGTCGCTTATGTTTCAGTAGTCATATGTGATTTACATTTGATGCTTTTTATGAACGAAATACAGTAAGAGTATTTTTGACAGTATGAGTTTTCAGAAGTGTCCGTCAATAATATTTGTTTGGTTCTTAGGCATACAATTTATGGACACAGAAGAATCTTCTAAAACATGAAACTAATTAAAAATTAAATTATTAAAAAAAAAAAAAAAAAAAACATTTATTCAAGTTTGGCTCAATAAAGCTCTTATGAATGTCATACTTATAAACTAACGCGCCCATTCACTGCGGGCGGGAGCTTGATCGTAAAAGAACGGGCAAGAAAATCGTCAAGGTTGGTTGATATTTTACCTTTTACCAAATGCAACAGACGCATTTATAATTTCACGTTTCACAAACATTTCAATTCAGTAATGAACATTCGAAATTAATTCCACAATTAATTAGTACTTAAAATACTGTTGTTATTCAGTGTTGATATTGAGTTAGTGTTTATCTTTAAATGTAAGCGCGTGGGTGATTCCGTCGAAAGCAATTTAAATTTTGTTCGGTACGTTACTGTCATATTGATGTAGATTATGAAAGTTTAATTAACTTCAGAAATGATTTGATATATTTCCATACGTAACGAGGGTAAAGAGAAGTAGTTAACAGGGTCGTCAAAGTTAATTAAAATTTATATGTTTCGGTGCTATTTATCTTATATCTTAGACATATAAATATCTATGTATCGCTGTCAAAATTCTACTTAATCATAGAACGTAATATCTATTGCTTCTTGGGACGTTAGAGTTATAAGAATCAGCTTACTACGAACTTGGCACACACTTTTTGACCTGCCCTTTCTCTAAAACTTTCTGAATTTGGCCATGGAAAGTCTTACGTGGTCTTCCCCTCCCAACACTTCTAATCACTTGTTCATCATAAAGAGAATAGGTCTCATCATATTATTACCAGAATTACACGAGCGACTTTACAAACTGTGCCTAGACTGCCTTATCATCTCATCAGCCCATCAACAACGTCCCGCTATTAAACAGGGACTTATTCTCACTAAAGAAGGTGAGAGCGTTTTAGTTCATAGTCCATCACACTGTCACTGAACCAGCAAATTAGTACAGACACGAGCGATCTGATAGCGTAATTGTCGCAGAGCCTAGATTATGTACTTTAAGATAAAAATATATTCAACAAAGTTAGAACATATAACTACATTATGTGTAAAAATGAGCCTAAAATTAAGTAGTTAAAATAAGGAACATATAAAGTTTTTGTACCTTACCCTGTAAAACTAGATCTATTGCAGATAGGCAGACTTTACGTATGGTAGTTTTGCGGATTTGCACTATCCCCGACGATTTGGTTTAACGACTACTATATATATATATTGATAACCTTGAACATATGAGCCCCGAAAGCTTCACTGGTATAAAACAAAGTCGTTTTACTCTGTCTGTCCATATGTATGCTTAGATCTTAAAAACTACCTATGCAACGGATTTTTATGCGGTTTTTTTTATAGATAGAGTGATTCAAGAGGTTCATATATAGGTCACAGGGACGAAGTATGTAAAGTAAATAAAAGAATATGCAGATAAATGTGATATGTGGATTAAGTGCGCATTGTCAATCTCAGACTTTAACACAGAGAACCATAAGGGTTTATAACCCTTCTCAGACGAGATATACCTGTGACTGATAAAACGTAATGGTTACGGGAACCCGATGAATGATAAAAAAATGGCTGCCCAGTAATGAACGGCGTCCGACTTAAGTGATGACTGAACATTAGATTTACTACACATACCGTCAGAACACCCATTATAAATAATATGTCAACACATTAACATTGTAGCTTTGCAAAAAAACAGTTTCACATACTTTTTTCCGAGAATCGAGTTTTTAATAAACCACATTGAATGGGAGGGAATCCGTACCAAGTTCCAAGTTACTGGTTAACCTATTGTAAGTACTCAATGGTCGTCTAAGTTTACTCCGCTCCGAGTTTCTCATATTTTTCTTTGCCTTAAGGCCGAGAAACTCCACAGACGTGCGCTTTTGCGACCCCTTTTTTAGGGTTACGTACTTGCGTGGTTCGATCCTGCTAATTAGGCTCATATTAATTTTACGAGGTTTTTTTAAGCTATTGCATAGCTTCTATCTAGCCTTGAACGTGGAGACCGAATCCAGAAATTCCGTAACGAAAAAAACCTAACCCCCCCCTCACTCCGACCGTGATACTTTTTAGTTTTTCCGTCTATCGATAAATAGCAGAACTTTTAATGACTTTTTAAAATATCACGCTTGTCTCTTTAGTTGAGCAATATAATAAAAAATGCTATGCAATAGTTTTACCGCGGCAGTCTCCGAGTGCCACACGTCTTTTTTTTACGTATATATTATCGCGCCTTGAATACGTAGGCTCAGGGAGACATAACATTATTCTACTTGCTACTGTCCTGGCACACACTGTACGCTTTATTAACACTCATTAACCGCACTCCGGTCGGTGTAGGGTACTTTATTCAATATGTAATTGCTATCCACAAACAGTCACATGATGTCAATATAGCACATAGTTTTGACCAGCCCTGTCTCCTAAACTTCATATTTACTTATTTTGGGATGTTTTTTATTTTTAACTTACAATTTTTGTGCGAATTATTTTACAAATGACTATTTCAGGATTTTTATTAAAAAAAATCAAACTTCGTTTCTATATGTTTGGTGGTTCAGTGATAGATAACAAAATACTTTACTTTAAATTTCAATTTGTTAAATAACCTCCAAACATTGTTGAATTTCCTTCTACTACTCCAAACCAAGTAAAATAAGTTTTACACTAAAATTGTGTTAATTAAGTTTTAAACTAAAGTTTAGTATGCGTTCAAGTTTGAACACACACTAGAAGTTTGGCACTAAGTATTACATCATTACCTGTATAAAATTTTCCTAAGAAAAAGAGTATAATTTTAATTTAATTCTCTTTTTAGGAGTTCTAAATTAGGCTGAAATAAAATTCTTAAACACTTTAACGGACTTGACATGTTAAATTTTTTCATAGGTTTTGCACCTTAACTCAACTACATAAGGTCCAATTTAAAGTTGGACATTGCACGGTAAAGAGTTAATTAAACTATTGAATTTCTACAGTAACTATTGTGTACGTAATCTATAATTTGCTGCACAAAAACTTTTGAAAATTCAAACGTAAATTATTAGCCGGATTTACTTGAATCAGCGATTAATTATTATCACTTATTATAAATATTTTTTTAAAATATTTATAATTATCATCATTTACATTCTATGCATTATCATTATCTTTATAAAGCATAAAGCGTGTATAAGAGCTTCTCGCATTTATATAGCATAAAATTTTCTGAACAAAATCTTTTGAAAGTTCAAACGTAAATTATTAACCGTATTTACTTGAATCAGCGATTAATTATTATTAATAATCATCAATATCTTTATAAATCATAAAGCGTGTATAAGAGCTTCTCGCATGTTTATAGCACGGAATTCCTAAAAATTTTTCTGATCGCTCATGGCATTTTTTGCAACGGTCAGGCTTTTGTAAATTATTGAAGGGTTCCGTGGAAAGTATGAGGAGCCTTGTTCCTGGTGGTATGGAGTGCTTCACGGTCTGTTAGTTGCGGTACATGAGATCGAGTAATTTGTTTTATTTTACTGGTGTTTTCATCATCATGGTGTACTCATTTTGTCAGAGAACATTGCGGTGCCATGATAGATCATTTATAATTTCGGGTTCAGGCTTACCAGGTGATGTTAACGAAATTAATGAGCACACAGTTTTTATAGTACAGTCTTCTTTTTCTTTTGCGAGGGGCGGTAGCCTCGTGGTGCACCTATGACTTTTCGAAGTTATGTGCGTAATTATCGCTTGCTCCGTGCCTCGGAAAGCACGTTAAGCCGTTGGTCCCGGCTGTCGTGAACATCTTGGCAGTCATTATTAGAAAGTCAGTGCTTTCTAACATCCTTTCAGCTGGTATAATATTAGTTCCCTTTTGGTTGCGGAGATCAGACGGCAGTCGCTCCATGTAATCACTGACATTCAGCCAAATCTGGTTAGGCCAGTAAGCAGGTCTTAAGTCTAGGGCAACTCGGATAATGCCATGATATGAATATAATACTATTTTTTCAAAACATTGGATATACATACAAGTTTGTATATTTTATATAATGGTCTAGGGCTCAACCTCTTAAATGCTCGTTAACTATTACTTATACCTAAAAGATATCAAAGACAAGACAGTCATCTTCAAAAATACGGAAGTATGCGGCTAATTTAGTATGTCTAATTAGGTTTCACTTAGCAAACTTTATCTTGCCCCTTCGATAAACTGATGCGCGATCTCGATCGACGTGGAAATTGGGGAGACTGTGAACGTCTAATGGTTAAGACCAAGATGATGATTGCAGAAATCTATGAACATTTATATTGGTACTGTCTTTCACTTGCGGCTTTGCCCCCGTTTTCTACATCTCATAGCGTCCTACAGAAACGACATCAATATAACCTATATACATCTCATAAGTCCCAATAACATATAAAGTATATACCCTCCCTATATTCAACAACAATATAAACAAAGCATAACAAAGAAACTCGCGTTTACATTTATAATATTAGTAAGGATTTAATAATTTCAGAGACTGTAATTAGTTGGTAGTAACTTGTTAAAACGGTTGTCATTCCAAAAGTTGTAGTCATCCGTCATTCGTGCTTAATGAATTAATTACAAACAACTTAACTTCACTTTACAAACGAAACGGAAATTCGTAACAGGTTTCGACTTGTTTTACTTCAATTATTCCTGAATAATGAATTTACATCTGATTATGGGCTTTATCTCTTTCTAATAAGATTTTGAACTCGTCGCCAGTACAAGGAAGGTCCTCGTTTATCCCTGCGTCCTGTAGGTAACATTATTTGTGTAAGATCTTAGGCTTGTCCCGAGCTATCTTGTATAACGTCTATCCACTAACCATTTTACTCAGACCTCTCTGCCCTTCCTGAAGTGCCGTGATTGAGAACGTTTCGGAATGTTACAGGGGTCAAAAATAATGGGTGATAATGCACAATACGAGTGTATCCCTAAGGGACGTTTAACAAGGAATTTGGGTCTTAACGTTTAGCCCAAGTAATTACTAGGGCAGTGTTGATACGTACTTGGGGATAGAAATCAATGCTGTAGCTTAGGCAAGGACATTATTTAGGTCGTGATGGTGTGCCCCTATAAAGTCCTCGTGGTTTCAAAGCTTTTAAGCTTTCATTGTTCTAGCAGGGTATATGTTAAGATATAATGTTTAAAAAAGGGACATACTTAATAATTTTTTTTTAATTATCAATAATTTGAAATTCATTTCATTTATATTTAAAACAGGGCATAAGGTTTAAAACCTTGTTTTGTTGAAATATAGATGCAATAAAGTTTTAGGAGTATTGTTCTTGGGTTAATACCACTGCTCAATTGTTGGTCTACAGTTGAGTGCGTCAAATTAATACGTCTTACTTGACTTTCAAAAATGCGCCTTAAATACATATATCAGGATCGAATTCAAGATTTCTTCAATTTCTTCAAGAATAATAACCTTCCGAAACCTAACGCAATCTCCTAACCTAATTCTCGAATAATTATTGTTTGAATAAAATATTATATTAACAACGTACACGCCCTTCCCGAAATAATAATAAGCCTCTATTGTTAATAAATTATGTGATGTTCGTCTTTGAGCCCCGAGGATAATAATCTTCGGCCATATTAGTATTATGAAGATGTATTGTACGAGGAAATGTTCCAGCGATTAATTTGTATTGAGTTTAATATAAATAATGAACAATTTCGCTTGGATAATATTATACAACGTTTTTTATTGTTCAGTTTGAAATTCAAATTGTTTATTTGCGTTACCTGCTGCACACATAGTTCTTAACCAAGTGATGGATTTAAAATATCTTTGTATCAATTACCGCGCTATTATAATTTCCCGAAAAATTAAGAAACTATTTAGCACGACACGTGTTTCTCCCTTACACAGGGCATCTTCAGGTAAGATAGGAGCCTCAGAACAACGATGTCTTCACGACGAACGCTGAAACGAGAGTGACTTTCGTTTCAAATTATAGTAGCGCGGGGATTTTTACAAAGATATTTTTAATCCATCACTTGCTTACAATGGATTTCTGATTCGATCACGTAGGAACACTTCGAGCATAGCTTTCTTGCACGCTAAGCGACTTGAGCTTTCTTATGAGGCCCATTGTCGGGCGCCATGTCTTAGTACCGTGAGTCATCACTGGCAACACACACTGGTCGAAGATATTCGTCTTGACACACTGAGGTATTTTTGACGAGAAGATGTTGCTCAGTTTTCCGAACGCAGCCCAACCGAGCTGGATTTGACGATTGCACATAGTTCGAAGAACAGAAGACCAATGGGGCCTTAAGGTTCTTCAATGGCGAACGCGAACCGGCAAACGAAATAAAGAAGGCCAAACACGCGATGGCCGATGATCTGGTCAAGGTGGCGGAAAAGATGTGAATGCAGGCGACTCAGGATCGCTCAATGTAGAAATCTATTGGCTTATTATTTTTACAAATTTATTGCTTACTTTAATGTGATTGACCAATCGGCTTTGATAACGGAACTTTCATCAGCTTTAGGACGTCCACTGCTACCCTATAGATTTTCAATGCAGCCGATTGCGCCGATTGATGCAATCGGTGCAATCGGCTTTAATTGTAATTGGCGGGAGAAAAAACCAACCTTGACGATTTTCTTGCCCGTTCTTTTACGATCAAGCTCCCGCCCGCAGTGAATGGGCGCGTTAGTTTATAAGTATGACATTCATAAGAGCTCTATTGAGCCAAACTTGAATAAATGAATTTTTAATTTTAATTTAATTTAAGATGTGGTACCGCAACCTTTACCAGGTCTATCTTGCCGTTGGACGTCAAAAGCTACGCACTCACGCTACGGACGCTACTGCCAAACGACTCCATTCCTGAACTTTTCTACACCGACGGCGTCAGTTCTTTGGGCAATATTCCCTGCCTACTGCCACTTCAGCTAACTTTATTTTTAGAATCTCTATATACATTTTATATTCTTGTCTTAAAATGGATATTTTTTCTGAAATTAAGTTGCCAAAAAGTACAAAAGAGAGTAGAGAACATTGTGTGAACCACTCACGGTACAGCGCTTCACTAAGCGGATCATGGGCTTTGTATAATGCTCATTGTTTCTCTAACAATCGTCGGAGATTACGCTTCGCTTCTATTTTTGCCTAATACTGTCTAAGACAGCTACATTTAAAGATCTTCTAATTAAGAAGCATTTACGAAATAAGAGCGAACTTATTCAGCTCGTTGGGGGTTTAACGTTGATTTTAGTGAATTGAAGCGAATTGTTTGTGAGAATAAGGGAATAGGTGTATAGGGATCCTACCAAGACCTGAGGAGCCCAAGCCAACCTCACCTGCAAGTGGTGCACCTGCCGACCAGCGGACGAGGCTCTGGCGAACATAACAGCGCCCGATAAGCGGCAAAAGGTTTGCCAACTATTACGTGGGTCTATATATAATTGGCGAAATGTGGGCGTATAACATGCCTCTGCCTACTCCTTCATGGAAACAGGCGTGCATGTATGTTTGTGAAGAAAATTTTGTTTTTATTTACAAGTAATATTTTTAGCCAACGAAGAAGCTCTGCCAAACACTCTAAGCGGCATTAGGCTCGCCACCTATTACGTGGGACCAAAAACATAAGTGGCGAAATGAGGGCGTATAAGAATGCCTCTGCCTAACCCTACGTGAAAACAGGGATTATTGGCTGTAAATATGTATGTGTCATGCCTTTATAAGCTACTAATATGAAGCTACAAAGCTTTTAATTTGATTGTACTTTTATTCTGATTCTATATTATTTAGGTAATAAATAAATTATACATGTAATTTATAAAGTATAGGTACATTTATTTAATGTTAACCAGGGCGTATAATATAAGAACCTCTTACAGGCACGCACAGGAGTCCCTACGTAATCCTTAGCACGTAGTTGAATTAAAATACCTTGTGACCCTTTTTCATTAATAAGAGATCTTCGCCCCACACTGAATATTTATGCTAGCGTCTTGTGGTTTAAGTCATGAGCGTCAGATTGATCTAACTTGCCATTTTTTTACCAGGTACAAAAAAAAAACTATGGCAGTAAAGCGTATTGAAATTTTAGTTTTAACCACTTTAGATCTGATTAAAGCACTAAGATGAAACTTTACATAAATCTTTCGGAAAAATTAGGATATAGCAATATTTTTACGGTTTTTTTACTGTATTCAATAAAATGGCACATATTATTTTTAATGTGACACGTCGTAATGTCTAACCGTGAAAAAAGCACGGTACAAAGCGCATCCACTCATAACGGCCTGCTATATAATATTAAATTAAACATGATGAATATAAAAGATAGGCTTCTTTTAACTTCTTTGTATAATATGGTGCGTGGTGGATTATGACTTGCCCACTCATCTATAGCGAAGTCTTCCCTTCGACAATTGTAATCCTACCATTAGTGTGGATATGTCACCGTAAAATTGTAAATAACGTTAAATTATAATCTATCCAGCGATATTGTAATCTGTCGAAAAATTGTGATCCGTAACAAACTGCTCATAATTTAACGCATTATTTTTCGATAGATTATAATCTATCGAAGACAAACCGTCAGATTGTAAAATGGCATGAGACAGAACGCACCTCGCGCTCTGATTGGTTGAATTTCATGTTCCCCGCTCAGCCGCCCGTCGTCGCCATCTTCGGTTGTTATTAGTCAAATTCATTTGTTGTGAAATGTAAACAAACAGTGTTTTGGTGATTTCAAACAGATTTCGTGTTAATAACAATTACGCATTGTATTATAATAAGTTGTTAGAGTGTTAACGGACCTGTGATAACCTAACGAAGTGCAGTTTAATAATAGTTAGTTACCGAACATAACCTAATTTGTGTTTTTGTGTAAAATGTTTTCTTTTTTAATTTATATCTAATATGTGTTCGAAGAGATTTCTTTTAATTATTTTAATTAATAAATATTTAAGATATTTTTTTGACTGATACCTTGTTTGATTTTTAACTCTATCCAGCCCGTCCCTGGTTGGCTGGTCTTGATGGCAAGACCAGCCAATCATGGACAGGCTTTAAATAGTTGACAATTTGACGCGAGAAAGATTGTGATTTAACGGTTTGTCTTCGATAGTTTATAATCTATCGAAAAATAATGCGTTAAATTGTGAGCAGTTTGTTACGGATCACAATTTTTCAACAGATTACAATATCGCGGGATAGATTATAATTTAACGTTATTTACAATTTTACGGTGACAGATACATTGGATACTCATGCACTGCTCTTGAATAAAACGAACAATGAGTTTTGGTAGTGTCATATGATGTGTTAGAAGATTCTGAGTTACACGATAAGGCCTCAGAAGTTGTTTTAATTATGTGGAGGTCCAGTAACGGGATAGTAACACTTATCAAATAAGTAGTCTGTTTCAAATTGCGAAACCAGTTCTAAAGATTGTTTCTAATTTTAAAAAACGTTGCTAACATTTTAGTAAAACATCATCGCTATATCCTATGTGTTCCACCACGCTCCCACTTTTACATTGACGCAGGAACGGTTACTTGATTTTTCTGATACATTTTCATGAGAGTAGGAGTTCACGGCAGAGCACATCAGACCTTTTAGAGATTGGCTGCCCAAACTTAGCGTGGGGCATTCAGCAACTAGTGGCATTGCCACGTGGGTCTAATATTATTCTATCCCAAATTGTTCTATATATCTATTCCAATAGTTGACTTTTCACACTATTAAAAGAAATGTGGATGGGAGTCCTACAATCATGCCTGCCGGTTCTTGATTCATGCAATGTGGAATATGATATAAAATATAAGTTACATAGACCATTCTACATTTTATTGTGGCATACATACATACATAATGTCACGCCCCTTTCCCGTAGGGGTAGGCAGAGATCACATCTTTCCACTTGCTACGATCTTGGCACACACTTTTGGTTTCACACTTATTAACCTCCTCATACACGCCCGTCGGCTTAGGGTACTTTTGACCCGCCCTTTCTCCGTGGTCTTCCCCTCCCAATCACTTGTCCATCATAAACCACTTTCGTTAGTCTACTTCTATTCATCCTCTCAACATGACCAAACCATACCTTTCTCAGTTCTTATCACTATATCTTTTTTTACACCAGCTTCGACCCTTATCACTTCATTCCTAATCCTATCACTCAATTTCACACCTAGAATACTTCTAAATGCTCTCATCTCTACTGCATTAATCTTACTTTTACTTACTTGTGGAATATTTCTTTATAAATTCATAACACTTTTCTAGAGAACTATTTTTTTTGAATTTTTATAGAATATGAAATAAATAATTTTGAATTTTTAGACATAAGACGACTCCCCATTCCCTTTGTGACCCCAATTTAAAAAAAAAATTTAACTATAAATGCCGTGTAACCCAAAGGACAAGTTGTTTCTTCATGTGTTAACACAAATAAACGAACAAATGGGTTGCCTCTGTCTACAAGTTTGCATCAGTTTTACTGCACTTGCAAAGTTACCGCAAGGAGTCTGTAACACTGCCCAAGTAATCTTAAAGTTACGTATGCGCCTTTAGCCAGATGTTATAAGACTTATTTTAGGTTGTGTTATGGTTGCAGGTACGTGTTGGGTATTGCTAGCACTTTGCAAGTTTACAAATGGAATCGCATTGCGTTTTGTCACAGTACTTGAAAGAAAGCTAGTTCATTTTTTCTTAAATATAACAATATATAGGCTGTTAAGAGAGCTTACGCTAATAGTTATGAACCCAAAATTATTAAGAAAAGAAATATTTTCTGAGAATGACACCAATTATTTTGTTCCAACAGAACTTGTGGTATGGATACTAAATTTTTAACTTTATTTTAAATTTTTTAATAAACATACATAATTAAATACTATTTTACTCGATAATACATATATAATAAACATAGGAAAACACCCAGACCCGAACAAATATTCTTGTTTATGAACACAAAGATTTGTCGTGTGTGAGAATCGAACCCACGACCTCAGGAGCGAAGTATGGTACGGAAGACCTCCTCCACGCCATATCAGTCGTCAACAATAAAAACAAGGAAATATATATATTTATATTATATTTGGTTTCCGGTAAACCACATATGAATGTCGAGGAAACGTGCTCATTCAGGCTTAAGCCTCAGTTGACAAGAATTTGGACAAGAAAAACAACTCGGTACAAAAAATATAGATCAAAAATTTATGTAAAAAAATAACGTGGAATTAATTGAATTAAATAAAACTCTGCTGATCTCTCTCATTTGATTCCTTGCAAATATTTGAGATTGTCATGTCAATATAGGTTCAGTAAATACGTATAAATTATCAATCCAACTTAGAAGATTTAAGCAAAATAATCCCGTAGAATAATATCGGAAAGTGATAACCGAAAGTGACGGCTTGAAGCACGGAAGCGCTCAGTATTAAATGCCAAATAAATGTTCACCCATCCAACGACTATCCTGTGTTAGCTCTGATTTACTTCAGTGAATGTATTCAACCACCTATTACCGTGGAACTACAAGTTCTTCGCATGTTACATTGTTAGTACAGCTGTTAACCACAAGCTGTGGGTGTTGTGGCATATACGTGAGCAGGTTAGCGTCGATGTATTATAGCGATGAGTTTAAACAGTTCCGAAGTTCGGCTCGCGCTGAGCTGTGACGAACAAACACAGCTTTGACATAAATAAATGTCCTTAGGACATCTTTCACTTCGCTTCCTAGCCCCTAACTGAACTGTAACTTTCTTTTAAAAGCCTATCATTTGTAGAGGTATTTTTAACACAAGCTTTTTTCTTACCGAAATTGATTCAACTCGACTAATATATGTAGTAACAGACAGAAAATGTATAACCAGATTAATTCGTTATTAGTTCTGGCAAAATATAAGGCTTTCTAACTGCTTTACATCTTTGATTGATTGATCTTGAGCCGTCTGCATACAGATCTAGATAAGCTGTCCTCTAAGTACTACGTTTGCTGATTCGCGGTTGCCATTGACGAACCTTATCGTCCTGTAGTGGTTTCTTCTGTTATAATGTTTCACAAAACTCAACATAAAAGCACAATGTATATTTCGTTGCCCTATTGTTAAAAAGGCCAGATCGTATGATATGTCTGATAATGTCGCGGCAAATCAACTAGAATTTTAGGTTCAGGGATTTTTTAAACTATAACATACTAACTAACGACTAACATGGATAGAATCTGTCGAGAATTCTATAAAAAGAGTCATTTTATGAAACACCTAGGCCTTACGTTATCTTTTTATTAAATTTTGGTGGGCGTGTATCCATCAGTTGATAACGGATCATTTATTTCAATGGCAGTATAATCTGATCAATTTGTTAATGGAACCTTGTTGATCCCTGTACTGAATGCCACGGTCCTTTCTGTTTAATCAAATTTTGGAAACGAACACAACACCGGATAAAGATTAACTATCATTGTTTTGTTTTTATTAATGTTAAGCCATGGACGGACGAAGCGTTTCATTATACCTATATCCTTTAGAAGTTTGAAGATTAAAACGCATTCTCCGGCACTGATTTCAATTGGTAACTGATGTTTCTGTCGAATGAATAAAAGTATTAAAATTTTTAAAGAAAGAAAAATTGTAAGTAATAGTTCTATTTAGAGGTTTTTGATTATGATCAGCTGTGCAGATATATAATCGGCTGAATGATCAAGGCCGCTAGGGTATAGCGGTCCTTCGATAATTAAATACACGCTCTGCTAAATATATCCAGCAATGGACTTTATTTCATCACCATCATCATATCAGCCATATAAAGTCCACTTTGAACATAAGCCTCCCAAATATATTACATTCTAATAGGGGTGGTTGGTGATTGCAGTTCAAGCTAGTACGCAGTATGAAGCTGCTGCCCATGACCCCGTGGGATTTCTCTTCGTCGACTGAGATTAGTGGGGTTTCCACTATTCTAGGCCAGTACCACACGGCACAAACTTAATGTGGGTGATAGTAAATAAATATTTACCTATGTATAAGCCTAAGCATATCAAATGCTCCTGTCTGTATTGATCCTTGTTAATTAACATCAACAGTTTTGTAGGTACATTGAGTACAGCTGCGCATCACATTTCTTTGTTTCTGTAATCGGAAGCGCAACGATTACATCTGTTTGTGTGACTGTATCATTCGTATTCCTACAAGATACATATGTGTGTCCGCCGTTTTTAAAAAAGAGTCGTATAGTACACGAGTGAGGAAACGGTCGTTTCATTAAACACTTTCTGGCAGTTGTTAACTTGAGTATTTAACACCCAAAATACATCGTTACAAAATTATCTACAGAGTCACTTAATATAAAGTGTTAAATACCGCATCTCCTCATATTTTTATAAAATTACCGTTTTAAAATACAACAGAAGTAACAAAACATTCAAAGTTAATTAAATGCTCAACTCGATTCACAATTAATGGACATATGTGTGAACAAAAGAGATGCACTAAAAAAATATTGACCATCCTTTTTAAAAATTGTGAAATATCTTAGACACAATCCCTATGGCATATAATCCCGCAATACGAAGCAAGAACCTATATAATCCAGATGTGATTTACTATAGCAATGAAACGTGTTGTTTAGAGGTTTAGATAGTAACTGTCTAAGAGCGTTACAAAGGGCCCAAAGTTCCCACCTCAATCAAACAACAATGGTTTGTCTTAATGAAGTTTTTCCAGCCGTTACTCGGACGCATTCCGAAACTCCCTTTATAGAGTTTCTTCCTGTTTGTTGTAAGCAGGCTATGTTTGGACCTAATTAGTAAAGGCGGGTTTATTAGTTCAAGTAATAATTGTGGGATTTTACAATTAAAATTGCTGTTTTTATATTATTATATACTGCAATATTTTTCAATAGTTTACAGTGATTTTTGGTCCCGGGGAAACTTAAATAACATTCATAATCATCATCATCTCAGCCCATTAATGTCCCACTACTGAGCACGAGCCTCCTCTCACATATTAAGGTGTGAGAATAAATAACATTAATCAATAGATATCAGAAGTATATATGGTAACAATGTTCGATTCGAGCAATCTATAAAACTCTTAGTAACTTAGCATGACTTTAGGTCTTATTCTGGTTCGTTGGTTGGTCCTTATGCCTATTAAGGTCAAAAACAGATAAAATCACGCCTATTTCTCCGACGGGTTAGGCAGAGGCATATTAGAAGCCTACATTTCGCCAATTATATTGTTGGTCCCACGTAATAGGTGGCGAGCGTATTGCCGCTTACCGGGAACTTTGATTGTCCTCAGAGCCTCGTCCGTTGATCGGCAGGTGCACCACTAGCAGGTGGGGTTTTTTTTTCTCTTTATTTCTTTAGGAGCTTTGATCATATAAATTGACCATGCCAGCTCCATCGTATCCTAATATTAACCTATTACATTTTAATAATATTATGTAGTCGCTGAAACAACATTTTAGCAGCGCTCGAAGTTGGCTCAGCCAAAAGTGATATGTAGGGACCGACGCTGGAGTTGGCTTGGCCTCCTAGGATGTTGGTAAAATCCCTTTGCACCATTATAGCAAAAACAAATACCTAAGCATATAGTTCATTACAACAAGTTTAACTGTCTTCTGTATTGAAATTTGAATGATTTGTTCTCCTTGAGCATCCCAGGAATAAATCGAGCTTTCTTTAGGTTTAAATTTTTTATATCTTATGTATGTTCATATAATGCACCTCTCGCATGCCTAGTTTAAATCTGATTCAAAATCAAGCCAATTGTAATGTAAATGAAAATGTAGAAATTGATTAAATCATGCAGCTTCAAACCAAGCTTATTTGCTCCATACCACCAAATACTGCTTGTCATAATATAAATTGATTTGATAATAATTATGTCAGTTCACATGCAAGGTAATTTTCCATTACTAAAGTATAAATTCTATGATTAAACGTGTCATTAATCTTAAATATAGTTTCACATAAACTTATTCCATAAAAAACTATATTTTCCGAGTTTATAAGCAAGAATGCGAAATAGATTACATTGAAAATAACACGAAGGTCCCAAAGTAAACAAAGAACATTTCGAGAACCTTGCAGAATCGAAACTACGCAGTGATAAATCATAAAAATATGAGCATAAGAAATATATCAAATCGAATGCAATCTTCGTTTGGCGGTCCAAGTTTTCATATTACTGCTCCAACTATCGAACGTAGCCTAGATAACGTGAGTAGAGTGTCGTGGAGGTGGTACTATTGGTACTCGAATAGTTTTAGAAAGATTTGTTGTTACATGTTTATTGATATGGCATTATTTATCATTATCTACCGGCCTTGCTCCTAGTATATCTGGAGTCTGAGCAACAAGTCTACTTTCATTCATTTCTGTCAGTAGTCATCGACTCATCCATCCTTGTCATATCGTCCTTTACACACTAAATCCATCTCTTTTTCGTGTCATTCACATTTATTACTTTTCTTGTTAGTTGCTCTTCATCTATTCTCATATATATCCTAGCATTATCCCGGTTGCCCCAGACTTGAGCCCAGGGTCTGCTCACTGGTTTCACCGGATTTGGCTGAACTTCAGTTGTTACATGTTCATGACAGCCGGGACCAACGGCTTTACGTGCTTTCCGAGGCACAGAGGAAGCGATAATTAGAATAGTCATAGGTTTGAACCCTAGACCATCTGAATTAAAGGTCTATGGGTCTCGCCACTGAGCTATCGTCGCTTTATCTGTTCTCATTACATGCGATACTAAAGAGCTAACATTATTTTTTTCAGTCATCAATGCTACTTTCATACTACCTCTTACAATTTGGTTTTGACTTAATTATTTACTTGTTGGTGGCAGTAAGCTACTGCCAGGGAAGCACTACTTTTGTGTCAGTATATTTTCTGCTTAATTGTTAACGATTTACGTAAAATGGTTTAAAGGAGGTGTAGCACATAAATAGTAAGCACTAATAAGTATTTTCTTGAATATGTACGGAACATTATAAGCAAAAATATCACTGACCAGACAAGAAACTTCTCGCTTGAATCGTCTTTCAGAAAAATAAGCTATAATGCACTTAAATGTCGCCTTTTCTGTACAATGAAATCAATGGCCTGTTGCTTATAAATTGTTGGCAGAAAGTATCCAAGAACAATTGTTTACGCGCTATTAGGTCCGGCTTGCCAGTTGTTTGTGATTTCTTTTTGTTTCCGCGTCGTAGTCGATAAAATGAGGTTTTTTTACAAGCTTTCATTTAACTTGCCCTTTGTGTATGTGAGTGGGGTAATATTCGGAAGGAAATTTAGAACCACTTTCTGTTGTTCAATTGGAATCAAATTTATCGTAAGTATTTGCATTCTACTTGTACAATTTAGTATTCGGTTCAATATAGTAATGTTGACGACAATTTCTCGAAAATAATATTTAAAGATTCATTATGAATTGATATTTTACATATTATCACAATGAATAAGTTGCCAAACTAGCATAACCTGCACATCAAACATATGAAATAAGCACCCAATCTCAACCATTAGGTGCTCAATAAGCCTTTTGATGCACGATATAGTATTTTTTAGAAAATCAAAATAACATTAAAACAATTTTGTTGTGCAGTCACAAGATTTAAAAGAAAAGAAGACAAATCTCTCAAAAAAGCGCGATGGACCAACGATCTGGTCAAGGCGGCGGGAGGCCGATGGATGCAGGTGACTCAGGATCGCTCTATGTGGAAATCTATTGGGGAGGCCTATGTTCAGCAGTGGACGTCAGATGGCTGAGATGATGATGATAACATAATCACGGATAAACATAGTAGACATGAGAAGATCAAATTATGATATTCCTTTTTATATGAGATAGGTTACATAAGCCCGTAGTAGAGCTACATTACGTTGCATGACGGTCACATGTATCCGCAGACTCTTCGTTCGTTTTATTTCAATGCAGCTAATGTTTTGAGAGCTATCGCGATATTGTTCGACATTCGGAGCACCAAACTGGGACAAGTTTCGAGGGCGGGCTTTTGTTTCTTCTTTGTGCTGAGACAGGATGCTTTTACATTAGCTTTTGTTGTACATTTACAGTACCCATCTGAATAAAGATACAGTCGACAGTGAACCAGGTGAGACAGAAATTTCGGAGAGTCTGAACCAATAAGAAATTTTATTTGGTGTCCTATTTAAAGACGTAAGAACAAACTTTTTTGATGTTTCTAAACGAATAGGTTCTTCCAGCGAATTGTCTTTTCAATTTCATCAATCGTTTAATATTTTTATTAGTCTACATCATTATACTTATTTTTGGAACTTGAATGAAGTGGGAAGGCTCTGCAATGCAAGACTATCACGTGCCAAACAATGATTAATGAACAGGCCCTTTAAAAGTCGCGGAAAGATGTCCATCAGGAGGCTTAGTTTAGCTGACTTAACGATGATGAATAAATATTTGAATGCTAAATATGTTTCACAGATCACTCGTTTATGAATTGATAGACGAGTTAGTCTGCTAGTTTTTCTATTACGTATTCAGAAGTTAAAAAGGAAGAATTTCCGTAGTAGCGCTACAGTATGTTGCATTTCGGTCACATGTTACCGTGGAAGCTCTATTCGTTTTATTTCAATGCATCTGATGTTTTGAGAGCTATCGCGATATTGGGAGACTATGGGAACACCCAACTAGGACTTAAAGGCAGCAGTGTATTTGGTTTTCTTTATATCTCTTTGGCTAAAAGGAGACGTTTTTACATTGGCATTTGCTTATCCTTTATACGTTAGTAGTAAACATTTATGCATATATCTACTTTATGATTAAAAAAGTATCGCTCATCATTGCTCATTATCATCATAACGTAAGCAGTACTTAAACGGAGAGAGGAATATTAATCATTATTACATACATACAATCACGCCTGTTTCCCCGAAGGGGTAGGCAGAGGCATATAATGATATTTCCGCTTACCGGGAACTTTTTGTTCGCCAGAGCCTCGTCTTTTGAGCGGCAGGTGCACCACTTGCAGGTGAGGTTGGCTTGTGCTCCTTCATAGCATTTCCCATAAACCATAACATACTGTTATTATTAACAGTTCTAACTAAGACAGAAGAGGTTGACATTTGTCATTAATTTTTAACTCCACAAAGTTCATTACATCGTGAGACTGATCGTTCACTGAATTTAAAGTTTTCTGAAATTTAAGAATGAACACCAAACTATTTACTTTACTTTTTCTTTGGAAAGCCGGTAAATGCAGGCGGCTTAATATTACACATGGAAAGCAGTCGAGGAAGTCTATGTTAAACAGTCAAGATCATTTCACTGAGATGCTGAAGGGTTTCTAGTTGGAAATGTTATCGTTATAAAATCGGCACGAAGTTAGGTTATATGTGTATCTTACAGTAGTACTGTAATGAATATGGCAGGTATACAATTTTTAATAATTTGAGTGTCACGGATATCTTTGAAATAAACACGAAAATCAAAGCATGCACCAAAACTCCAACCAAATAAACACATTTTAGGTAAATCAATCGCAGCTAGTCCAGTGTTAATGGAAATCACAATGGTCTGTGCAAACATCAGTCGGTCACACACGGGGGCTGCGCAAACAGGGCCGCAAACATCGGGCTACATTCAGCCAAACGTTTGGAAAGACAAGTTCACTTCAATACCATGGGCGCTTGTATTTTATTTGGGGAATGCAGGTTTTTGTAGAGGACTAGCTGTGATTCCTGCTGTGAACTAGAAATTCGTACCATTATCCCACGGGAATGCGATATGGATATTAAAGTAACCCTTATTTACTTTAATACCAAGTACCACGACCTAAGGAGGCCAAGCCAACTATACCTGCAAGTGATGCACCTGCCGATCAACGGACTAGGCTCTGGCGAACAAAACAGTGCCCGGTAAGCGGCAGTAGGCTTGCCACCGTGGGACCAACTATATAATTGGCGAAGTGTGGGCGCATAATATGCCTCTGCCTATCCTTTCAGGGAAACAGGCGTGAAGGTACTTATTACGTATCTATTTATTTTAATAATACAAGTTGTGAATCTATCTGTATTCCTATTATCTTTCAAAATGATATATTTTTTTATAACTTAGTTTCAACTGGCTAATCGTCATAAGGCATTCTTTATCCTTTATAAAGGTTTTATGAATATAATAATGATCAAACAGTGGGCCTATTATTGAATTGCTTTACTGTGCGGAATTGGATAAAACGTAGTTAATGTTCTTCTTTCCTTCATTCATTAACATTTTAGGAGTAAAAACACAAATGATAAATATAGATAAGATTTGTCTGTTGTAAAAACTTAAGCGTCTGAGGTAATTTTGTAGCCGCTCAACAAGATACATGAATTTTGATAGTATCCTGTGTAGAAACAACTGTGACATAAAATTTAAATAGTTGTTAATTACCTTTCATGTCAGAGGTTACAAAAATCCTTTTAACTCACACGCGATGACAAAAATGCAAAAGGAAAGGCGGGTGACACGGCATTATTTAATTAAATCCGCCAAAAATACATTTATGTTTAGTACGCCTGGATGGATTGTTCAAACATTACACTTTGCCGGTTTAATACACGGGATATAATAATTACTGTTTGTGGTAAAAGTCGACATGTATGTCATGCACGCATTGTATGTCGATGTTTCCACTCTTCCTTTTTATGGTGAGATAATTTAATAGGAATAATAAATTAGTGATAAATTATAAGAACTTTAAAAAATATATCGGGCGTATAAGGATCCTACCAAGATCGAAGGAGCCCAAGCCAACCTCACCTGCAAGTGGTTCATCTGCAAGTGGTTCACCTGCAAGTGGTTCACCTGCAAGTGATGCACCTGCCGATCAACAAGGGTCTGGCGATCATAACAGTGCCTTATAAGCGGCAATAGGCTCGCCACCTATTGGGACTATATAATTGGCGAAGTGTAGGCGTATAATATACCTCTTCCACCCCTTTGGGAAAACAGGCGTGAACGTTTGTAAATATAAACCATTAAGTACATAAGGACGTTACCTAAACTTAGAACAATGGAAAGAGGAAAAATTAAAATCAAATAGTTTTTAAAGCTGGCGGGAGATTACTCTTAAGACACTAGGTCATAACACGATTAAAATTATTTCTTTCTAGATTAACCACAGCAGTCAAACCTCAGAATTTATATTTTGGATAGGGCTTTCTACATCTGTGGTTATGGATCCACTGAAATTACGATGATGATTAAAAAAGATACACAAAGAAATTATTTTCAAATGAAAATGTCTTTAAAACACCTAACACACATGAACATTGGTTCTTTAAATACGATCTGTATCTTATCGCTAAGAAATGAAAACAAATATATTTTATATTACGTATTATGTGTTCCTTTACATATTTGTTAGCTAAAAATCCACATTACAAATCTAACAGAAAATGTCTTCAAATGACAGATGTATACTTTAAACTATATGACGACATGAAAGACTCACCGAACGCAAAAGGCAAATACCTCTATAATTTCCTTTCTCGGCAGGAATGCGAGGAAACCTGCCGCTGTATTCCTTACGTCATTACCTCCTTCATTACCAGCCGTGTCATTACCATCCGTGTCATTACCATGTCTCGTCAACACATCACAGGAAACCTTACTTCTTCTTACCCACAGGAATTTGAATAGAAGCGGCTTTTCATTAGGAAGTCAATGTGCCCCTTGAATATTTATGTAATGTTTCTCATTTCCATCCCACGACCTTGCTTACAGGATATAGCTTCGATTATAACGCGAAATACAGTCTTGGTACTTTTAAAAGTGTGTTAAACTATGTTTTTGGGAAATTGCTATAGTTTATTACTTTTACTATCTAAACTTAACTTTAATTAGAAATTTTAATCTTTAATTAAAACTAATAGGTACTCAGGGTAAATAAGAAAACATAAAAGTTATTGGCTTACAGTCTTCAACTAGTGCCTCTTTTTAGCTAGTTAGGGTAAGAATAAGTTTAGTTACTGTGGTTTATAAGTTTTGTTTGGTAAAGAAACGAAACAGCACGGGTTTTGGTAGTTTTTTGTAGATTTTTGTTGATGATTAGCATGAATGTGATTCTATGTACAATCATTTATTTGAAAATAAAATTAAAAAAATAACAGAAAAAAAAGTAGAAGTCTCTGCAAAAGCCATCATTTTTTATAGGAATTTGGCGTCATGGACACTTGGGATTGGATTGATCTGTGGTCAGGGCGGCGGAAAACCGTTTGATTTGGTGACTCGAGAGCGATCAACGGGAAAAAAGAGTGGCCTACGTGCCCGCAATAGACTTCTAATGGCTGAAATGATGATAAGTGACGGATTGTACCATTTCCGGTCTCGTAATTTGATTGGAGACAATTTTATTTATTACACACACATTCACGCCTGTTTTCCGGTAGGCAGAGGCACATCTTCGGCTACACTTCGCCAATTATGTTACTGGTCCCACGTAATAGGCGAGCCGATTGCCTCTTGCCAAGATCTGTTTCGTTCGCCAGGGCCTCGTCGGTTGATCAGCAGGTGCACCATTTGCAGGTAAGTTTAGCTTGTAGCTCCTTAAATATTGGTAGGATCCCTATACACCCAATTTTATTTATTTTGCACTGATATTTGAACAGTTCTTTTTTTAAATTGTAGGTATTTAATGCTCTTACATAAAAATGTACGTATAAAATATTATAGTGATGTTTCATTTTAATTGCGTAAGAGAAGTCACGAGAGATTATTATAAAACTTTGTTAAAGTTGGATCGAGAAGGCTTGATACTTCTAATCAGATTATTTTTTCCCAACTTCTGGAAATTAAAGATCAGAAACGGCCACAGTAAGAGGATTAAAAGATTATTCCGTCCCAAAAGGATGAGAAGCTCTCCTCCGCAAATGTTATTTATTATGCGAACATAAAGTAATGGCGAAACGAAAGTGGATATAATATATTTTATTTTAGGATTTTATATCAAATATTGTATAAAATACCTCATACGTATATTACATTCATAACTTATTAATAATTTGAAGATGCTCTTAACAAAGGCTTCTATGAAAGAATACTTTGTTATCTTAAAGATCTATCATTAAGACAAGAGGACTGTCAGGATTCTTTCTTTCTTTCTTTCTATTTACACCGTAGCAATAATTAAATGTTAATCTTGTGTAAAAACAAATTACTAGCGGCCACATGCGATTTAATCCGGGTGGCTTTCAGATCAGCTCTTTGGTAGTCAAAATTCCGTCAAAATCAGTTCACCTGTTTCGGAGATTAGCCACAAGAAACCGTCAACCAAAAAACATTACACAACAAAAATAAAAACTTTTCTTTTTCTATTTTGTTTTGACTTTACAAATTATATAGTAATACATTTACTTACCGACACTAAAGGACTTTTAAAAAAGTTATCGTTAATAATTTTGACTTTATTATTCCGCTTTAACTGAAAACGTACCAGTTAGTTTCGCATAGGGGGAGACTGTGGGCGGAAGTGACGCGCGCCAGCAGTGTACCGGAAGTAGTCGGCCATATTGCTAGTTTACGGCACTACCGCCACCAAGCGGCGGCGTTCAGAAGCATACGAGTTATATCTTTCGTATTGTATCTGGCTTCCGAAGGGAATTTAAAGGCCCATAATGGCCATAATGATGCACTATCGCAGTTTTATGAGTTGCATGGTGTATACAATTTGGATGTTCTTAAACGTAATGAATGATTTATAAAAAAAATTACGGATTCAGTTCAAATCGTAAAACCAACTTAGGCTTTTGAGTTTAAATGAGAATGTATAAAACAATACTTTTAAAAGGTTTCAATTTCTTTAAATTTAACGAAGTGACCACATTCTGCCTAAAGGTGCGTAGTTGATGCAGACAACTGTGCAGCTTTAGGCAGACAGACAAAGTGGCCATACCGTGAAAAAAGCACTTAGATTTTATTGTTACGAAATTTTACACTTTGACATAATTTACCCATTTAATGTCTGTACCCTTCCCTTCACTATATTTCATGAGTGTGTCATTATTTTTAGTCGGTGGTAGGAATACAATCGGCGAAATATGAACCAGCATACAGGATTTTTTCTGGGCTATAATTAAAGTGACTATCGACTGTTTATTTATTTATTGAACTATGATATTATTTATATAGAAAATTAAATTAATACTTTGTTTTATGTAAATTGTATCTGTTGTCACTGGAACGAAAAGCAGTGCTTAATTCGTGATATATCCGTTTAAATTTGACTTTGCATATTCACATAACTCGTTCAGATCACGACTCCAACCTACTTTTGGAACAAAGAACCAAAGTTTCGATTTACTAAATATGGCCTTATGCCACTGTAGTAAAGGCCAATATACATTTATAATATGTAAATATACATTTAAGTTAGACTTTGCATATCACATAGTTTCATTATCAGAGCAGTAATTGCATCTGAGAGTTTTGGAAGAGCCAACGTTTCGATCCACTGAATATAATGTAATGTTTTGTTTTTCATAAATTGATAGTTTTACATTTGATTTTCTTTATTTACTGCGCCACTTTTACCTCAAAAGGGCGCTGCTGTATCAGTGTAAGCACTTGAAGCAGCATCAGGCTGATGTTTCGCCCTTTTGAAAGGTGACATGACATGTAGCCATGTTAGCTAATCCTTTGTTAAATTTTTTTTGGTTATCTTGTGTCATATTGTCTATTTTTTTTTGTATGCTATGAATAGCGTAGTGGAATGTTTATTTGCATGTTGTAAAAGAGCAATATTCTTAAAATGATTATTGATTTAGCTTGATAACTCCTCTAAATATGACAACTTTTAGAATCACATTTGCTTTCCTTTACCAAAAACATATCTTTCAAACGGCTCCCACGTTGTGGCGTCTCATTTTGCTATTTTATATGGGTCGCGTGGGAACTTGGCTTTAAAGCTATTCATTATATATGAAATAGTTACTTTACTACTGGTAATGGTTACTGCATTATTTTTCAAGAAATTTTGATTGTTATAAGACGAAATATTTACTAGAAAAAACCAATGTATCCTCTTTGACAAAAAATAGCATAGTAATAAATAGCAATAGCAAAAAAAAAAATTATATATTTTTTTACTGTGTGGTTACAATTGTGAATAATTTTAATGATTCTTTCTAATGAATACAAAATAATATAAAAAATGAGACACAGACAAACACACAATTGTAAAATGGCTTAATTCCACTGTGGTATGGAACCGCGTTAACCAATCGACGCATTTTTCTTGCAGTCCCTCCATTTTTCACCGGCACGCCTCGAAGCGCTAACATGTTTTTGACACGCGTGCTGATGCTATTATCGTTAATTATTTGGATATGTTACGGCATTTATTAATAGGTATGGGGATTCATACATTTTAGAACAGACCTCTCTCAGATCACGAGTTTATAATATAAAAATAATCTCGGGATATTTGAAATTTTCTGTCAGTGAAAATTTCCTGCGCGTAGATTGAATAAATATTCTTATTAATAATAATAATAATATCCTTAATAGTATTTATGCTCTTAGTTAGCTCTTCTAAATTGCCTAGCCTTTGTTACCTAATATATTAACCATCTTATGTATAACGTTATGTGACATGTTATAAATGATTGGATTTGCTCTCATAGATATGTTAAATTAATCTGGCGCTAATTAACACAATGGCAATGAAGAGTTAATTATTTTAAGTAAGCATGGAAAATAAGAAGTATGAGCTTTCAGTTAGGTAGCACAAGTTATGGCAACTTTTTAAACATAGTTTACATTGACTTAATTGGCTATTCGACTTATTTTACAACGTAAACGCAACGTAAAGTAAAAACAACCATCACGTATTGATGTTTTTATTAATAACATCAGTTCTTTCAGGAAATATTGTTTGCAAATCTTAGAACAGATTCTTCGTATGTTATGAGTGTGTGTTCTTGTTCTTGTTCTGATACAACAAAAGCTACTCGTACGGTACACGTGTCAGTTCCCATACGCTGTTACTAAAGGGGAGTAAACAGTGTTTTCTTTTACTAATGGTTGTATTAATAGTCGATTCGTGGAAGGCACTCCATTTTTGGCAAACCATTACAATATAAAATAAGTATTTAATTTTTAAATTTGGCTACGTACCTTATTCAAAGAACCAGTCGATGTCTGTAGTCTGACACAGTTTCTTTGAAATAAAGTAAAAGCGAGTTTTCCAAGGATAAAGATTCTTGCATTTTGTTTATGTACAGTAACGTCTAAGACAAAAAAACTTATACTTTTGTGTTCTATATAGATGAAAGGTAGGGGTTGTGTTCAATAATATTTGAGGTAGTGTGCTAATAAGAAAATTATAACGAGTAAGTTTTATGTTAGCTAAAATTAATGCGATGATTTAAAAAAGAGAATCTAGTTTAAAATCATGGTGAAGGCTAAATCCAGATGGATAAAGCATATAGATAGATAGAAGCTATGCAATGACTACTTTTAAAGTCCATGGATAATTCTGCAACAGTAATATATTATGTAAGCGTTACACATTATTTGATTGATTTGTTTTAGCTGCGCTTAATTAAATGGTACATCGTCAATAACTAAATAAACTCACTGAAAATCTTAAAAGAGTTTAATTGTAAAAATTTTGAATTTATTTTCGAAATATAAAAAAAATATTAAAGGGAAGCCAACTAAATGGAAGCTTATTGTCTCAGTTCAATGCATTGTGCGGTTTTTTAATTTACTTACTTCATTACACTGAATGAAGAAACGCTTTCTCTGCTCACATGCTTGCATGCTTTGCTGCTCAAAAACCCAATATAAGAATACTAGCTGACTTAACGGACCGTTGTCTTGTGTTATCTTAATTCATTCTGACAATTTCGCTATCTGTCAAACGATTGACAGCAATGTCAAACGTTATAGTAACAATGAAAAGTTTAAATTGAAAAAAAATTATAGGGTCGTTTATTCTTTTTCAGTTTCAATTTTTACTTTCTCAATCAAACCTAACGAAAAATTAGATGCAGTTGCTTAAAAGTTATGCGGGTCCATACATTCTGGCGATCCCTTTTTATTTATATTTATACTCGTAGATGTCCATTGAGTACACTAGCTATAAGACATTAAATAACGACCTAACACAGTCTCGGCTGAAAGTAGGTTGGTGTTTCAACTCTGCTCCAGTTTTAAGCCCGACAAAGTTCCGTCGCTAATAATTTTTAATTACAACGACTATTGTTGCACCTTGCGGGCGATTCATAACAGCTGTCAGGCCATAACAGCACAACTTGTGGGGATGAACTGAGGACTAAGAATACTTTCCCTTAATTGGTTTCTCCCTACTTGGAGTGTTGTAGTTAGATGTATTGCAAAATATAGGTGCTCCGCACATTCAGGGGGGGTCATAGTAAAGCTAGTACAGAACATCACGAGTTAGTTGTTATGATAAAATAAGGTTTTGGTTACGTTTTACGTTATTTCGTAGATTACGGGCAAACATACAAATTGACACGATCAACATTTTGATATATTTTGCTTTCTATCATTTATTGTGCACTATTTTATGGTGAATGAATGTTTGTTGTTTAATTTATTTTACGTAATATTTAATGAGCACATAAAATATAAATGGTTGATGTATTGTGATTTTTTAATTAGCATTTTGTGTAATAACCTTATTGAAAATACCGAAGACAAGTAATAGAACACATCAGACACAGAGCTATATCTATGAGGACTGAGTACTAAACCCCCTGATTTCCCATAACCATACCTTACTTCTGCAAGAATCTTGAAAGTAAAGTCATATATCTGAAATACTAAAAATACATCATTATCATTTGACGACTGAAATGGCGTGGAGGCGGATTGCGCCCGCACTCTGCTCCTAAGGTTGTGGGTTCCATTCCCACACAGGTCAAATCTTTGACATGAATATTTGTTCTTGTTGGGTGTTTCCCAATGTATATTAAGAATGTATTTACAAAAATAAAGTATTTATATATGTTTATCCGTTATTTAGTATCCGTAACAAAAGTTCTTAATGATACTTATCTTGAAACTAAATAATTGGTGTTATTGTCTGAAAGTATTTATTTATTTATTATTGTTATTTATGAGCCTACATTCGTCAACTGCTGGCCATGGTCCTCTCCAATGACACGCCGCTGAGCTCGCTCGTTTATAATAAATGGCCTTTGGATATTTATCATAGTAAATAATATCAGTTTATACATCTTATATACACTGTTTTTGCTATACATATCATATAAGCAAAAGTCATTCTCAAAGGAAAAGTTTTAGATGCGAGAAATTGTGTTACTGAATAATCCTATTTGACTGTGGCGTAGGCTGCATGGAAGTGTTAATTCAAGTTTGCAAAGATCGTTTGTCCGTTTGTATGAGTTGTGGTTTTGGGTGTGCAGAGTTTTTGGAAGAATGTCCGTTGTTGTGCTACTTGAATCTGTTTACTGTTTTATTAGTTTTTCGGGATTAAGTTAGTTTTTGGAATGTGTTTTGTTAAGTACACTTTCGAATCTTTATGATTTTCTCAGCCTATGAGTGTGTGGGGCATATTGGACACCGACCTTCTTACACAGACCAAATTAAGCTGATAGCCCTATAATCTTATAAGCCCTATAATCTTAGAATTCGAATTCTAGTAGATTTTTCGCAATAGATCTTACTTAATCTTCGTTTAATTCATTTTAATGCATAATATTAACATTTTTACAGTTAAATGTATTTTCTAAACACATTAAGCGCCATTGGTCCCAGACACAATAGGACCTCTAATGTTTCTTTTATGTTATTTTTAATACTTACGTTCAAATACATTAACTATTATCTCAACTTTCCAACTATCACAGTTTTATTCAAATTCAAGTAATATCGGCGCTTTAACGGAACTTCTTCGTTTTACTCCTGTTTACCCCTTTGTGAAATTTAGTTTCTCTCACTCGATTCTCCCCTAAAAAAGCTATCACACCTGTTAAGTTATTCTGGAACTTTCTCTGCCAGTTCCGGGATATTATCTTTTACAAGGAACCGAGGTGGATGTTAAACAAATACAATACAAGTTTGTAATGTTTCAAATTAGTTGTATACGTTCTGCTGTTGGTAAAAGTTTCACTATGGGATTGCTCTTCGTATTACCTCGGGACTTTTTTTTTTGTAAAGGTGTCTACTTAACGCTTCGGTTTATGCTCGAACTCTAAACTCTGTGAATGGCTTGGCTAAAGGCCAGTGTATTTATAATCGAAATATTTTCTTATGCCATTATAAATTAAAATAATAGGTTGGGGAAAAAGTCTTTTCGTATTTTTGTTTGAAAATTCAAGACATTTTTTTCAAAGTTTATTTACAATATATATGTACCGTTTTGTTGAATAACTTTCTGCCATTTTGTGGGCAGAGACATTATCCCGTTACTGTAGAAACTTTGGGACTTCTGATCAAAAAAACGGGACAAATAGTTTTGGCAGTCCTCTCTTGAGGTCAACCTTACAGAACCTAAAGAATTCTGCAGAGACCGAAACAGGTGAAAATCTGAAGGCGCAAGGTCAGGGCTATATGGTGGATGCACTAGGACCTCCCAGTCGAACTCTCTTAATTTTTGCTGAGTGGCTAAAGATGTGTGTGGTCTAGCGTTATCGTGATGAAAGACCACACCCTTCCTGTTGATCAATTCCGGCCGTTTTCTCTCGACTGCTTCCTTTAATCTCATCAGTTGCTGGCAGTGAAGATCAGAATCGATGGTTTTGCCGGGCGGTAAAAGCTCATAATAAACAATGCCCTTCCAATCCCACCATACACACAGCATCACCTTATTTCGTGTTAGGCCAGGTTTGGCCACAGTCTGTGAAGCCTGGCCAACTTTCGACCACGACCTTTTTCGCACGTTCTTGTCGTACGTGATCCACTTTTCATCGCCAGTTATCAATCTCTTCAAAAACGGCTCGGTTTCATTACGTCTCAATAATGAATCGCAAATGAGTACACGGTTCATTAAGTTTCTTTGAGTGAGCTCGTGTGGCACCCAAATATCGAGCTTTTTTGTAAAACCAGCTTTCTTCAAATGGGTCAAAACTGTTTTGTGGTCAATTCCCAGTTCTTCAGCTACATCGTAACTACTAATATGCCGATCTTGCTCCACTCTTTCAAAAATGGCGTCCATTTTATTCGTAACATGGCGACCAGAGCGAGGTGCATCTTTAACATCAAAATTTCCGGACTGAAAACGTTTGAACCAAATTTGTGCTACTCTTACTGACACTGCATCAGGTCCATAAACATCACAAATTTTTTTCACTGCTTGAGTTGCATTTTTGCCTTTTTTATAATAAAATTTTAAAATGTATCGAATTTCTTCATTAGATTCACTCATTTTTACGGAGAGAAAAACAAATGAAAAATAGCAGGAAACAACTTTTTTTTATTTTTTTCTTTTTTTTTATAATGGAACCTTTTTAATGTTACCAAAACCAGCCAGACACAAATAGTACAGTCAAAAAAAAATTATAATAAGTTTATACCTACGTTATGCGAAAAGACTTTTTCCCCGACCTAATATATTCACGAATTTTAAAAAAACAGACCACTATTAGTAAAAATTAGTTATAATTGTATGTTTTACTCACATTGGTTTGTTGTACAAAGTGCTTAATAATTCCTATTATCGCAATTCATTGATCCAGTACCTAGTCACAGACAGACATAAAAACAGTCAACCTAACAATATCTCATTAACCGCGGTAATGTCTATAAAATTAATGAAACAAAACATTCATTTAGTGCTATTCCAACGCGAGCGTAACAAATGTGCTCATTACCTCCACGTCAAAACCATAAATCCTCACTGACATCTCAATATATTGTTCACAGTTTTTCTAACATACATAGTCACTCCACAATACTGCTCAGGTTTTATGTCAAACTCTTTCTGTAAAAAAGCTGTTCAAGCTAGAAAAAAAACTAACCTTGACGAGTTTTTTTGTCCTATTCTTTTACGATCAAGCTCCCGCCCGCAGTGAAGGCCTATTCGTGAATGCGAATGCGTTAGTTTTTTAGTTGAAATTCATTGAGAGCTTAATAAAGCTCAAGGCTCAATAGAGCCAAACTTTAATAAATGATGTTGACTTTGGCTTCGACAGAAACCAAACATGGTTTTAAATGTTTACTGAAAAAATACTCTCTCTCCATATCATAATTACTAGGTGTATAGGGATCCTACCAAGAACTAAGGAGCCCAAGCCAACCTCACCTACAAGTGGTGCACCTGCCGATCAACGGACGAGGCTCTGGCGAAAATAACAGTGCCCGGTAAGCAGCAATAGACTCGCCACCTATTATGTGGGACCAACTATATGTTGTGGCGAAGTGTGGGCGTATGATATGCCTCTGCCTATGATATGTATGTATCATAATTACTATTATTTTTGTGTACAAATCTAATTATCTGTAAGTTTATATGTTTGCTTGTTCTTTATATAGTTTAAATTTTTAAAGTGCAGTAAGTATGTACTTAGTTTTGCCGGCCTAGTAGAAAGTTCACTTTTATCACACTGATCTTTGAAATAAAACTTTTTAAATGCTGAGAGATGGTCGGGCGACCACACATTCACTAGACGAGATCTCATTTCCTTATACAAATAATGCTTTGGGAATAACATAACTTTTTGCAACTTTAAGTAACATTTCGCAGTCAGGTTTGATGTGGTTAGGTTGCATGCGACACGCGACTCGGGTCGGTTTAGGAAAGTTTAGCGGGCTGCGAATAATTGTTTCAGTTTAGCAGTCAATAACATTTGCGTTGGATTCGCACTTTTATATTTACTTTTGTCATTATATTTGTTATCATAGATTGTTATTTCCGTCATAGCAGAGACGTGTGTCGCATCATTATTACATACAATATACATTAGTACTTTCCTTCATCACTTTTATCTTTATCACTTGTAAACAATACAATATTGACTAAAGGAAACACATTCTATAAATTTAACTCGAGCGGTTAAACCGTGATTGTAATCTTTTTTATTTAAAGCTGCAGTAATTTAAATTAAACGTATTACATCTTCATTTCAATAGGCTGCCGATGATGTTAATTGATTATAAATTGACGCTCCTATTACGATCAAAAAGAAACGGATAACCTAATGGGTTATCTACACCATGCTAAACAGCTGGGGGCTTATTACAAAACGACCGATCGATACGATCTAAAGTTAAATCAGGTGTAAAACTAGTGCTGTCACTTTCATTTGATAAGATAAAGACAGTGACAGCATCAGTTTTAAACTTGATATAACTTAGATCTTGTTTTGTAATAAGCCTTTAGATGTCTAAGTTTCAATATAATTGATAATTGCGCGGTTTCAAAATTATATAAGTGAATCTTTTAGCCCCGCGTAGAGAGGTATGCCCTGGATCCCTCTGACCTTGACATATTCATTAAATGGCTGTATATAGTTTTGGATAGCTCACAGAAGATTTGTTCAACAACATCGGCAAAATCAAAATCAATAGGCATATTGCCAACCTAACCTGACCTCATGGCACATCAAGAATACTAACTAAGCTCCAAATTCCAATTCATCATCATCTCAGCTCATCTCAGCTCCTTTCACGAACAACGGTGAGAGAGATAACACACACTCCACCAAGCGCACTCAGTGCGGATTGACGGAGGCAGATGTGCGGAGTACCGTATGATAGAACTTTTTAACTTCTAACATAGCTTAAGGACTACCACACTTAGTGATAGCCGGAACCAACGGCTTATAGTGCTTTCCGAAGCGGTCGATATTAAATACCACACAAATGCTTACTCATCCAGAAAAGATTTCTGTGACTTTACTTCGGCGAGCGTTTCCGACCACCTATAACCGCGGAGCTACGAGCGCTATTCCAATACGATAATCCAATTACAAACACTATAATAATAATATACAAATAATATCCTTTTAATGCCGCCATTTACGTAGTCTCTCAGAAGCAGCCATTAGACAAAGCGGGGCTTAATTGACATCACCGCGTCATGTCAAAGGGTAGAACGAATATCGTATTACAGCGACTGAGGCGTTAAGTGGCACTTCTTGAGCGTTTAAGCGACATTTCAGGAAGACATTTTGTATTAAAAGCCTTAAGAATATTATGATGAGCTCCGTTGGTGTTTTTTGTAACGGTCTTTTGTCGTTGAATTCACATTTTTTTTGCTTAGAGTTTATATCGAGAAAGGGAGTATATTTTAATCTCGTCAGCCAGTTTAAAAACTATTATTTATTTTTTTAATCTGTGTTGCACACACATAAAAATACAATGTACAAAAGGAGAACTAGCCATTAGTCGCTATTAGTCTGCATGTTTGAGTTTTAAAATGTTTTAATGCATTTGCAAGATGCGGACTATTATTTTCGTAGTAAGTATTTAATAATCTGTTACAAAAGCGACCGTCGCATAGACTTCTAATTCAAAGGGGCCTAGAGTTCAAACCCTGGTGGCGTACCTATGACTTTTCGAAGTTCTGTGCGTAATTATCGCTTGCTCAGTGCCTCGTAAAGCACGTTAAGCCGTTGATCCCGGCTGTCATGAAATCTCAGGCAGTCTTTATAAGGAAGTCTGTGTCTTCTCTTTATAAGCAAGTGCCTTCTAACATTCTGACAGCTGGTTTAACCATAGAATGATGTTCTTCTTTGGGTTGCGGAGGTCAGACGGCAGCCGCTCCCGTGTAATTCAGCCATACCTGGTAAAACCAGTGAGCAGATAATTTATTGATTCAGGCGTTACTTTGCGGAAATCCATTGTAAGCAAGTGATGGATTAAAAATATTGCATTCTCGTTTCAGCGTTGGTTGTCAAGACATCGCTGTTCTGAGGCTCCTATCTTACCTGAAGATGCCCTGTGTAAGGGCGACACGTGTCGTGTTGAATAGTTTCTCGATTTTTCGGGAAATTATAGTAGCGCGGGAATTAGTACAAAGATATTTTTAATTCATCACTTGCCAGTGAGCAGACCCTGAGCCCTGGGCTTGAGTCTGGGTCAACCGGGATAATGCCAGGATATGATGAATCTGTTACAAACGCGTCACTTCATCTATGTATTGACAAAATTTGCTGGGGTTTATTTATGAACAACCACCTTGATCTGTTTTTTATCAGAGAGATCAGAGTTTTACAGCAGCCTCAAACCTTTAGTCAAAGTACAAATCCACTCATGGTGATAGTTATCATGTGCCGTTCGCCATAGGCGCTGCTTAACAATTTAAATGAATCCTCTAAACCGAACTAATTTATGTGGCGCGCGACGATATCACAGCCTGAATTAAGCTTCGAAAAGCTCATGATGTTTGGATTGATTTGTTAGGCAAACTTAAGTTAAAATCATCTCTAAAATTCTATAGTTATTTGTTCTGTATCATGATCATGAATAAGTGCGATGCTAAAGTTATGAGAGGCAGTCGTCTTGAAATTTCAATAATAATCAATAATGAATTGATCTTGTTTGAGTGTTAATAGTCTGCTCAGTATGAGTGTGGTTCCTAAGACGTGTGGTTCATGAGATGACAAGATTAGATTAAAAAAAACCTTTAGAATGCTATCCGTTATAATTTCGGTAGAAGGCTCTAAGATAATCCATGTCCGTATGTAGCAGAAGCATGCGCAAATGCGTACTTCGCCTTTGTAGTCTTTAAAGTGCGTAAAGGATGTATTTAGCAGTATTTTGTCGAGAAAGTTCAATCAGTTTTCATCAATATGACGCTGTCGACTGTAGAAAGCAACTTGGGGTCGACACATTTTCTAATTTTGTAGTTTGGTAGCAGGTGGTGTTGGCGCCATTGCTCGGCAATCTCGGGATATTGTACACACAGCGTTTCATATATAACCTTATGTGTTATCCTTAGTAACATGGTGTTATGTAATTCTCTTAAAAAATGTAAAATTTCAAAAATATATAAATTTTTGTTAGTTAGCAATTTATCGTCTGCATTTATTTGGATTTCTTTGCAGATATATGATGTAATTTCGCTTAAAACTTTCTGGTTCGAAATCTCTTTAAACCATCATTCAACCATATAATATCCAATTATTAGGCACACAATAATTACTAGTTTAGTGTTAATAGAGATTGAATCTAGAGATCTTTGTGTTAAAAGTGAACATTGCTACATCTATGTATGTCCTTTTTAAATCGTTTTAACAAGGTACATGCCCACTCTTAATGTTATAATGGGGCGTGGTATTATTTATGTTTGTATTACCAATTAATTTCAAGAGCACGTTTCTATAATACCTCCCAATGCTCAAGTAATTATCCAAAAAAATGCTAGCAATAGTTCTAATGTCGAGGTACAATTTTTTTTGCAATTGACCAAGATCTATCTTAAACTTGAAAGACTTGGTCTATGTAGGTTTTGTTTGTACAATCTTTAGAGTACATACATACATAATAGGCAGAGGCATATTCTATGCCAACATTTCGCCAGTTATATTGTTGGTCTCACGTAATAGGTGGCGAGCCTATTGCCGCTTATCGGGCACTTTTATGTTCGCCAGAGTCTCGTCCGTTAATAGGCAGGTGCACCACTTGAAGATGAGGTTGGCTTGGGCTTCTTAGAGGTTGATAGGGACCCTATACACACTTACACACATCTTTAGAGTAAAGAACCATAAACGACCTAAACGCCATACATGTTTGTTGTCAAATGATTCTAATGTAAATTCAGAGAAACATAAACAGAGGAATTCCTCTTTGTTGTCACTGTCATCGAACAAACGCTCTTTAACCATAAAACCATTTATTGTACTTGTGACTGGCTCAGAAATATCGTTGTTGTTCTGACCGAAGTTTTCAACTAGTTCCCAATACCATTTATCATGAAACAAGAAATATCAATATCTCGCCGGGGAAGGCAAGGGACATGAACTAATGGTCCTTTCTGACAAATATTTTCTTATTTCTGTAAGATTTGATGAATGCAAATAATATTGTGCATTCTTACGCTAAAATGGTTAAAGAAATCATGGTGAAGTGGAATTCAACATCAGCCTAAGTTCACCCACTGCTGGACATAGGCTTCTCCAATCTCCAAACGCACGCCACAGAGCTCGATCTTCAGCTCTTCGTCTCCGACCACTGCCAGCCGTTTTGCTTATACTGTCACTCCACCTATCCAGAGGGGGCCCCCCTCACTCACTACACTGCGCTTTCCGAGCCGTTCGTCACACATGCCATCGAAAACAAACGTAATATGTAATTTTTTATCTTTTTTTTTTATAATAATTTAGTTATTGTTTGTGTATTTTTGATTTTAATTTCATTGTTATTATCTGCATGTGTGTGTTTGTGATATTCAAATTACTATCTTATCTTATAGGCTGCATTTATGCTGCCACGTAAAGAATATTGTTTTTACCTTTGGCGATAGTTCCTTCAGTGTTTTTTTTTAACTTTTAGATAAAAGAGCTAAAGTTCTATGTGTATTTATGTCACTGAATAAATATATTTTTTCTACTATTTTACTAGAGGCATTACCAGAGGCAACCTACTCAAGGTTGATAAGACAAGCAGTCCTTATGATAGATATCGATAATAATCTCAGTATCTCATTGAACGCCATTTATTTCAATACATATTCAAAACTGTACTGTTTGTTCGTCATTTTATGTTGGACTTTGGACTTAAAAATAATTTAATAACTTATCGCCAAATTCATCATTGCATCGCCTATTTTGCGAAGTTCTCAATAGCGTATCGAATTGAACATTATCTTCGACTGAAGTTGTCTACAAACATGTTAGACATACTGAGAGTATCTCGTAAGATCAGTTCACTATTTCCCGAGATAGGAATAAGCTGCGGCGTTGTTTTGACACTTTCCTAAATTAGACTTCAGATGATTTATCGAACTGTTTACCGTAGTCTGTATGTACTCGGCAATCGGTTATGGGGGAAATAAGGTTCAAAGAATATTTATTTTCTATGCAATTTAACATTTTACTTCAAAGACAATTTAGGCAAAATAACAATATGGCTTATAATATACTCTCGTTTCAGCGTTGGTCGAGAAGACATCGTTGTTCTGAGGCTCCTATCTTACCTGAAGACGCCCTGTGTAAGGGCGAAACACGTGTCGTGTTGAATAGTTTCTCGATTTTTCGGGAAATTAAAGTAGCGCGGGAATTGTTACAAAGATATTTTTAATCTATCACTTGCTAACAATATGGCTGCTAAGCAGTGAGCATGAACATTATAGCAAAATAAGTGACACAAACTTAATAACATAAAGGATGTCTCAGTAAGAGTGCACTTATTCATTTTAAAATAAAAACAAGTATTTTATGACAGAGTTGTGATATTTTTATTGTATAGTAAAGAAGACATGTTCCGATTCAGTATGGAATAAAATATCCGTCAAATGACCACGACTTCTTTTCATTAAATTTTCCATGACTTTTGCACAGGGATGTGGCTGTATCTCACCGATAATGACGCGTTGAATTTCCGATTTGAGCTCAGAAACTGATTTCAGTTTAAAAAAAAAAAAAACAAATTTATTTCTTCAAGTTTGACTCAAAAGAGCTCTTACGAACGTCAAAACTTAAAAACTAGCGCGCCCATTTACTGCGGGCGGAAGCTTGATCGTAAAATAACGGGCAAGAAAATCGTCAAGGTTAGTTTTTTCTCCCGCCAGTTACAATAAAATGTACTTGGTAGTAAAACAATTTGACAAATCTACAAAAACCTGTGTTATGCAGTAACAAGATTTAAAATAAAAGAAGAAAATACCTTTTTTTAAAGTTTTACGAGCACGAATAAGCATAGTAGACATGAGCAGACCAGTCCCCACTGGCGGCACCCGTTCACGAGTATGACGCATGAACCAGCCATTTTTCGCTTAACCATATTTTAGGGAACGTAACGACCCGACGCATGACGCCACCACCGCAAAGACATTTAAGTGAGCATGACATACTCAAGCTAATCCACCAAACGGCCTTAAATATAATTTACATAAAAACGCTTGTAGTAAGAATGACATTCCTTTAATTACGACCAGTACCTGATCCTTTATTAAACATTCTTGGCTCTCAAATCCTTGACATCTCAAAGATCGACAACCCAATATTGAGAAACTTCGCGAAAGGGGTTGTACGTGTCAAAATGTCCGACGAATTCTCGAAAAAATAACTCGAATTCTTACAAATGGGACTCGTTAATTAAATTTTATATAATATTGTTACTAATATCACTTGAAGAATAAATTTACGTGAGAATTTTATTGTCTTTGTTATTCTTTCTTTCTTTTATTTTGTCAACATACATGCATACAATCACGCCTGTGTTCCCGAAGGGGTAGGCAGAGGCCTATTGTCGCTTATCGGGTACTTTTACGTTCGCCAGAGCGTCGTCCGTTGTTCGGCAGGTGCACCACTTGCAGGTGAGGTTGGCTCGGGCTTCTCAGATATTGGTAGGATCCTTATATACGTATATAACGTATGAACAGCAAAAACATTGTTAGTCGGAACTCGAACACGTTGCAACTTGCAATCATGCTTAATGAAATAGAGTCAGCGAAATATCTCAGTAGAAACGTTAAGGCGGAAGGCATGCCAAACGGAATGGACATGAGCGAGAGCGCGATATCATATCAAAAATTACTATATGAAGTGCAAACAATGCTAGCGAGCAATATGGAGGAAGTTTGCAACTACGCCACAGGTGATAAAGAACAGCGTGTGCTCATTGTTTTATTAATTGAAAGCATATAAAGTTTAATACAATATAATATGACGACCGATATGGCGTGGTGGCGAGTATACCCGCACTCCACTCCTGAGGTTGTAGGGTTCTATTCCCACCCAGGACAAATCTTTGTGTGTATAAATATGAATATTTTTTCTGGTCTGGGTGTTTTCCTATGTATATTAAGTATTTATTTACAAAAAAAGTATTTATGTATGTTTATCCGTTATTTAGTATCCATAACACAAGTTCTTAATGATACTTATCTTGGAACTAAATAATTGGTGTAATTGTCAGAAAATATTGATTTAATGCACATCAGTTTTACAAATAATAATAATAAACATACATAAACACTTTTTTTTATAAACTTATACTTAATATTCATAAAAAACACACAAATATTTGTCCTCTGTGGGAATATTGGTCGTCAAACATTAGACGCATTAGAGACATGCATTAGACGTAGGGTGGCGTGCCGACGTTAGGCATATATGATCTGATATTTTCTATTTACGTGAGGTGCTATTTAGGTTTTATTAATCCGATAAGTTTTGATTTATATACCATACATTTTACCATAAGTATAGAAGTATTAGCTTTGGTTCAAGCCCCTGAGTAACATAATGGCGTAGAAATTATTTAAAGCTGGATAGAATACTTTTATCCTGATTAAGTATTCCCGTATTATTATAGTAAGGTGTTAGAACATCACGTTCCATATAGCCTATTTTTTATTCCCGTAATAAGAACGTACAATTTTATGCTAATTGAACTGGCTGTTTTAGAATACTATAAGTATGGAGAACTGCACGTATGCACCACACAATACACAAGCTACGAATAGCACAAAGAGCTCGAGATGAGTTGCTTTCAGAGCTCCAGCATGGCTAACGGGCCACAAACTATTTTCAACCCTATCATAACCCTCAAAAGACCAAGTTCGAACGGACACCATATGTTATATACGAGCTTTCTTCTCGTAAATCACAATGAACAATTTGCAGGACCCTGCTATTAACGTTAAATCAGTCTTTGGTTTTAATATTAAAGTTCAATTTTATGCGATATAGATTGGAGCCCTTCAGACTTTTTCATTTAAGCGCAATTTTGATGCGTTTCAAGAGTTTTCAATGAATGTGAGGGAACAAAGTAGAACTAAAAAGCCCAATCGTTCCACTTGTTGCTTCAGGATGTTTTTTGTTCTTTCAAATTCAATTTTTTTTTACCAAGTGACGAGAAGTGCCTGTTGCTCTAAAAGACCAGTTGATTAGAAACGGCATACGATTATAAGCAGTATTAACAGAGGTAACACCTTGTATAGGTGTTTGTGTGGCATCCGAAATCGAGCGCTTCCATGCTTAAGAAGACACAATGAGCCTTTAGTTTCGAGCCAAGCCTTTTTCCCGTAGGAGTATCACGCATCTTTCCATTTACTACGATCCTGACAAATACTTTAAGCTATACACTCATTAACTCTCATGCGCTCCCCAGGGTACTTTTTACCTGTCCTTTTTCCAAATGCAGGCAAATCCCTTTATAAACACAAATTACAATGATTCCAACTATATTTGGACATAACTCAGAATCATAATAATTTCTGAAGCAAAAATAAGTAAAACTCTCCACAAAAACCTAATACATTTTGATTCCAAACAACACTCGCTAGTTTCCTCGTGATCATAACGTTTACTTAAGCTAAGGCTTCGTCATAAACTCCCAAAGATGCTACCCCCAACGTAGATCTCTGCACTGATTAAGGACTCCTCCAGATGCATTAGGGTGGATGTGATCCCCATCTCGGATGTGGGGAACGTAATTGAAAGAAGGTATCAGAGTTTAACGTACACATCTATATATAAACAATATGAACACAACCTAAGCTCCTGTATTAGCTTGGTTGAAGGCTTCGGTGGGATATGAGCGTAGTGATTTTGTGATAGTTTCTGTGGTTGATAATTTACTTAATATATAAATATTCTCAGAGATACCGACCGGCGCTTTCTGCTCTTACTAGAGAATAAACATACTAAAATAAAATGAATTAAGATAAATTTCATGTAGAAATATAAAAACAAATATTATGTGGATATCTATCGTCCGTCTTTACTTTTTTTTAATGTAACGTGCCGCGTGGTACCTGCCTGGAACACACCTCTTCTTATCTCATCGGGGAGTCGTAAGAATCGACCAGAAATCCTACCAGATGATGGGCAGCAGCGTCATCGTGCGTACTGGCTTGAACTGCGATCACCAACCAACCTGCCCAGCGTGGTGATTATGTGCAAATATAATGTAATATTTGGGAAGGTCAATGTTCAGTAGTGAACTCATAAGGTTGATATGATAAACACGTCATTTTGAACACATCCTAACACGGTGCGCAGTCGGAAATATAAAACAAAATTACATTGAAAGTAATATAATATGTAAATTACAGTACAAGTTGATTACATATTTGAATACTTGACACATTTTGAGGTTCAGTACAGTGGAAAATAATAAAAAGTATTTAAGCAAAATTGTAAAGCGAACATTATAGATTTCGATGTATACAAGAACAGTGCAGTTTTGTAATCTCTTTAAAAAGTATACAACTGCACCTTATATCAAGAATCGTAGGCTGCATTTGTAAACAAAGAAATAATTACTTACTCAACCCCAGCAGTCGGAAAACTTTCCCAACACGTCATCCGGTCACATTTCTTGCCATTGAAGTAATGCGAAAAGTATGTCGCCTACGAGTTTCCACGTCGTCCATCATAAATCATGCTCCTATGAACAGTTTGGTATACTTATACGTATGATAAACTATGTTTGCAGTTAGATTTCACCAAATCTGAAATGGATTAGATCTATTTTGTTATACTTTAGTGCTCTTTTGCGAAGATTTTCGTATCAATTTTGTTTTTGAAGTGAGCTGATACTAATTTGGTACTCTAATAATAATATACTAAAGTACCTCAAGTGTATTTCTTCGTTGGGTTTTGCCTTTTATTTTGCTATTGAAGTTAGCTGCCATAGGTACATTCCTGGACATGTCAAACAGCACTTTAACCCTGAACTAAGTAAAGTTAGTACTTTGGGTGCAGGGAATGCTCATAAATAAATACAATTATTTGTAAGTAGATACAAAGAAGATAATATAACTTAGTCGTAACGTCCGGGACCCTTAAAGGTAGTTTTTCTGAATTCGATCCTCCGGTAGATTGTGATTGGACCTGTTTGAAAGGAAAAAATCTACGTCAAGCCGTTTGTCCCAATTATCACTTTAGTTATTAGTCCCTAAGCTAATTTAGAAGCCTGACAACAAGAAACGCACAACTACCTTCACCACAGCGCATTAGAACCGCGTATGACTTATATCGTTTATATCTTCGTTTGTGAGAGTAGGACTTAGTAGTTGGACGAATATAGGCTATAATAATATTCATATTAAGGTTTATAATAGGTCGGCGACGCGCTAGTAAAGCCCCTGGTTGCAAGCGTCCAAAGGCTTCGGTGACCACTTTCTATCACTAAAAATAAACATATATAAACGAAAAATATACGAAAAATCAGACCCCATAGTTTAACCGTACTCACAGTTTTGTGGCACTATGTTATAAATAAGTTGTTTTAACCTGTATTTACTGAATAAATAAATAAATAACAGGTGGGCCGAATGCTTAAGTGCTATCTAGAGGTATGAAAAATAAAAAGTTCGTGTCTATAACTTATAACAATAACCATCATGTGTGCGAAACAATACAATACCTTCAATAAAATGACAAAAATTCTTCTAAGTCTGCTGCATTTCGCCACATTTTTATCGCTTGTTGCCACGAATAAACACCGTCTGGAGTGCCGGTAACATTTCATGTTAACACCACCGTAAAATAAACTCTTGTTTACAAACCAAAAAATATCATTCCCACTTCACATATCTTCTAAAACGTTTATTCCACGCAGTACATTTCGCGAACGCCGCCCTGCCACTTTAAGACGACCCTTCTCACTGCTACTGTTACTTTGAAGGTTGTTTTGAATATGACAAAACTTTAGGGCTCATTCTATAATGGATGTTTTTCGGTTGCAATACAATAAGTAACCTGGGAGCCCCCTCGCGTACTTGGAATAAATTTTTCAATTCTTGTCGGATCGTTAGTTGCATTCAAAGGTTATATCGTATGAATAACCCATATTTACTAAGCTTAATATCTTTAAAAGAGGGGGAGGAAGCTCAAGAGATACAGCAAAGGTCTTCAAATGTGTTTTTAATACTTTTCTGAGATGAAAAGTATTGAATATGATTGATTGTAAAAAGGGTACCAAGTTTCTTCTCTCACGTTAATATGTTTTGATAATTTAAAAACTTTGCAATTTTTCTCGTCTCAATACCTGCTACATGTACTAAGTAAATACTCTACTTAACAATACTTTCCACATAAATACAATCACGCCTGTTTCCCCGAAGGGTAGGCAGAGGCATATTATACGCCCATATTTCGCCCATTATATAGTTGGTGCAGTAGATATTCAAACTTTTTTTATATTGCAGAAGAGGGCTATTCGAGCTATTTATAATCTACCATATTACCACAGTAATGCTATGTAATAGTTTATGGAATTAAAAAAATTAAGTTGGTCCCACTTCATTTGGACGCTTATCGGGAACTGTTATGTTCGTCAGAGACTCGTCCGTTGATCGGCAGATGCATCACTTGCAGGCTTGGGTTCCTCAGATCTAGGTAGGATCCCTATGCACCATTTATTCTTTTTTTATAATGTTTCTTAATACGAATCGAAATAAGTATAATCGTAATAGGAATCATCAGAATTAAGACAATATTCGTTTTTCAGTTCAGCTTTAAGAGCTGAGAACAGATAGAACTGAACTTCACTTGACGACCGATATTGCGTGGAGGTCAGTATACCTGCACTTCACTCGAGAGGTCGTGGGTTCGATTCCTACACAGAACAAATCTTTGTGTGCATGAACATGAATATTTGTTCTGGTCTGGGTGTTCTCCTATGTATCTTAAGTATGTATTTACAAAAAAAAAGTATTTATGTATGTTTATCCGTAATGTTTATTTTTATTTATTAATTTACTTAATTCAATTTGATTTGGAACTGGAATTTTTTAAACAAAATAGGACCAATTTTTAAACAATAGCCTATTGACCTCTATATCATCATCACATCACAGCACGAGCCTCTTCTCACATATTAAGGTGTGAGGGTATTGGGTCATACTCCACCACGCTGACCCAGTGCGGATTGGCGGAGGCAGGTGTATGTGTCCTGCTGTTAGATTTTTTCAAGCCGCCTATTAGGCCTCTAACATGGCTTAACGACTATATGGTCTGGGCATAATATGGCGATATCAGGCGGCAGGTGTGCGTTTCACTGCCGACCCTCGTTACGAAGAGTGAGCCGAGCGGCTAATGAGCCAGAATAAGGAGCCAACTTCTTGGAACTTTATGCTAATCGCGGGGAGGGTCTTGTAGGAACTATGGTAATGAGTAGTGCTAGTTATAGTAGTTACCTTGAGCGCTGTAAACCTAGATTTACTGATTTTGCTGTTAAAGACCGTTATTATTATATAGTAACTATAAATATGATCTCTTACTCGCACCGCCTTTAATGTCTCTGCTAACCCCAAGGTTGACTGGTAGAGAATGCCTAATGGCATTAAGTTCGCCTTTTGTACATTGTATTTTTTTGTGTTAGCAATAAAGATTAACTAGATAAATTATTATTGTGTATTTTTTATTCTAATATCTTAGTAAAGTACTGTATGTATTTAACATCACAGTATTATATCTAAACTTAACACGCAAAAACAGGTTTTCGTTATTACAGTGTATTGAATTCACAGAACAGAAGGATGATTTTGGTTTGATTTATATTAGTTACTATCAATTAATTTTTGTACTACAAAGTAAAGTCTGTATTCAATACACTGCCCTACTTGTACTTCGCGTGAACTGTACAATGGTACATTTCGAACTGAAAATCCGCTTTAAAAAGATTTTACAGTCGTTTTAAGTTAAAGGAGGTGTAAAACTTAAGAGGCAACTTAACTTTAAACCTTTCTACACTTCGAGCAGTAGGTAGAACTACTTTACTTTATTCCTTACCTTCACAACTGACAAGACCAAGCTTAAGTTATATTTACTAACTTAAACTGATGCTTCTTGGCGGGAAAGTGAAGCGTCATGTGCCTGCAGTTTTGTTTAATTTTCTAAAATTTGTGATATTTCTTACATTAATGTGTAATAACGGTGGATTATTAACCGTGAAGTGTTTGTGAATATACATGAGTGTTGGTAAATCAAACAAAACGGTGCAACATCACTTTTTATATTTTCTCTCAAGGAGACCATGTGAGATCTCAGTATAGTACCACATCTTTACTGAGGACTCAAGGGGCTTAGGGGAGGGTATCTCATTTACAATTTATCATCTTTATCACCACTCATTCTCATTTACTATGAATTATATATTATTAATATATCACTTACACTGGCTAAATGTGCTAGACGCACGAAGCCATAATTTAAAAGAAAGAAAGAAAGAACTTAAACTGATATAGCTAACGTTTAAAGTATTGTAAAAGTGACGAAATTATTCTCACAAGGTTTATACTTGTTTATAAGCTTGGGAATTTTTATTTTTTTTAAGTCGGAACATTCAGAGTTGTAAAATTTTATCTCTCTACCGTTGTAGCAAATTTTAACTTCAAACTAGGTTATATATTTACTAGGACCTAGTGTAAAGATAAGCTTGGTAATTGTTGCACCGGTTTTAATTTTTTTCGATTTATTGTAACTAAAAGCAAATCAAAAATCATACACTTTAGACAGGCCTAAAGTATTCAGTGCGCCGTAAGGTGATAACATTCTAAACTCATACTCACTTGCTATGTGGTACCTGCTTAGAATAGTGCCACTCCATCTCACCTCACGGGGAGCCGTAAGAGTAGACGAAAAGAAATCCTACCGGATGATGGGCAGCAGTTTACTGGCTTGAACTGCGTGGTGGTTATGGACAAATACCCCCAATAGAATGCCATCTATTGGCGAGGCCAATATCCAGTTGTTTAATAATGGATTTTATTGGCTGGTATGATGGAAGTATCTAGAACATACCTACAGAATATTCATGCCTAGGCCTTTCATACTTTTTTTCTTTCTTTTATCTAAAAGGTTTTATATTCGTAGTACATCGCTAAGGTTTGAAATCAATGCCAATTGACTCTTAATGGATACGTTTAACCGCGTTTATGACTTCTATGTTATATATCAATCAATCCCGCATCGTCTTTGTGCTAAATGTAACAATCTACACAACCATTTAGGTACATTCCACTATTCTGCGTGATTTTCATCATTCCATATGCAATAGAGCACTTCAATCTAATTACATCTTGTTAATTAACACGAACTTGACTCAATAATCAATAATAGTCGGCCATGTTAACGCTAAACTCTCATTTAACTTGGGTACATCGAACTTGATGCACTTCAAACCACAAACTATAGTATCAATTGAAACCTACCCACCCATGCTTCCTTCGTGATACCAGTTAAATTACAGCTTTAATACTCTCGCAGTTTCATAGGATTTTAGTTTGTATGTCCGAGTTTCGAAAGGTCATAGTTACGTGGGGTTGCTATGTCTAACGTCGTTTTAGTTTCTGAGAAAGACATGTTGCTGCAGCTACATTGCTCGCTCCCTTAGTGCTTTGTTTTGATATTAATTGTACACGATTCAGTGTTCCGTTCCATTTCGTGCTGTTTTATTACTAAAAAGTAATTATTACTTGCGGTATTGGAAACAGATTTCTGTATACAAAAGCCTTAATTTTGTTATTGTTCCCTAGTTTCTTCCTTTCTTAACGAGCTCTGGCCTTAACAAAATAACGTTTCTGGAACTGATGACGTATACAAGTGTTTCACTGACTTCTTAATAGCGGCTTTCATTGATGTTTATGACAGCCGGTACCAACGCTTTTCGAGACTCGGAACAATTACGCACATAACTTCGAAAAGTCATAGGTATATCTTTGTTCTTATACCAATCCCGCAAGAAAATCTATAGCAAAACTTTTTTTCTAATTCAAAACATGTATTTTCTGCAATCTTGTAGAATGGTTCTTTTCCAGCGCGGCAACGTCGGTTAGGAACAAATTTTATTCCGTTTAATGTCTGTATAAAGGAAATACGGGTAGAAATAAATCAGTGCGCAGAAAACGATTTGATTGTGCCTGATGATAGCGGTGCAGTTGCATGTGGAATGTTATTGGGGGCAAAAGTGCTTGTTCTACAACGGTTTAGCAAACGGATAAGTTGTAGCATTTATGTATTATTTAATTATTTTTTACTTACTGCTTAGAAACCTGAATACTTATTTTTTGCTGCTATTGAGGTGGACGCTTCACCCTGAAACACATTCCTAAACTACTGCGTTGAATTATTTACATAAAGAGATGTAGAATTACCTACACTAATAATAATAATTTCTTCTTAAAGCAACGATAGCCCAGCGGCGAGACCCATAGACTTCTAATTCAAAGGGACTAGGGTTCAAACCCTGGTGGCGCACGTATGACGTTCCTGAGATAGTTGTTTCTTATGTATACAAGTTTCTTGGTTATTAAGTATGTATTTACAAAAAAAATTAATAAGTAGGTATGTTTATCCGTTATTTGGTATACATAACACAAGTTCTTATTGATACTTATCTTGGAACTAAATAATTGTTAAAAATTATTTATTTACAAGAATTTAGACCACTATTAGGACTAAATTTTAGCAATTTCTACAACAGCACTTTGTGTCGTTCTTGCAAGAATGTTCTGATAATATCCATAAATATTAGTTGTAACGCAAGTTATAAATATTCGTATATAATTTAACCACTAATAAATAACTCACCAATAAATAAATATTAACATGGCTTTATTATCTAACATTAACAGGATGGTCCAGACAATTATTACAGGGCAACGTCCGCCGCCATAACTCAGCCCTACAAATGCAATTAGCGCGTTAGGTGATAACAGGCTGATTGTACTAATTCTAAACCTCATACTCACTTGCTGTCCACGAAGCTTTCGGAAAACGAAATATCTTTCCGATTCACAAAAAACACCTAAACTGAGAGTTCTCCTACATTTTGCCATATACTTTGGCTGAATTTCAGATATTACATGGAGCGACTGCCGTCTGACCTGCGCAACCCAGAGGATAACATCTTAAACCAGCTGTCGGGATGTTAGAAGGCACTAATTACCTAATAACGACTGTCATAGATGTTCATGACAGCCGGGACCAACGGCTTACCGTGCTTTCCGAGGCAAGGAGCAAACGGTAATACAATCTCTCCAAACCATGCTCCACCTTATATCCTTTTTTTTTTATTTACGTCGGTAACAAAATACATTTAGGCACTGTCTTCCGGCCAAAGGGGGAGCGAGAGAGATGTGACACGACCGCCAGCTGTAATACCGACTAAAAATCTTCCGACGAAGCCTGCCGCTTGTGGAGAAGGGGCGAGGGGCCAGTACCTGGGTTGCAGCTCTGACACCCTGCCCGCGGCCAACGTCCCCCGGACCAAAACCGAGAGGACCTCCTCAGAGAGACGCAGTGGACGCGCCCTTCCTACCTTCTTCTGCGACTATAGCGTGTGTAGCCGACTTCTCGGAGGGTCCATGGTTAGACAGTAGGGACCCCCTGCCCCCGCTGCCTCAGGGGGGGTCTGACCCCTTGGCAGTCGGGAGGGTCCTACTAATATCCTGCCCCGCGTGCTTTCACACATGCACGCGGTGCGAGCTCATATTTGCCGCATAAAATGCAGTATGTGTGACTGAACCCTAAACTACACTCATATAAAAAAAATTATACAACTAAAACGCGAAGAAGAAGATCTTTCTGCTCTGCTCCCAGTTTATCTGGAGTCGGCGCAGCATGTTTCGTCATTGACTCATCCATTTCTTTCTAAGTCATATCAAACTTTACACAAAAACCATCTCTAACTGTAAAGAAGCTTATATCAGTAAGTCATTACAGCTAAATGCTTTAATTTAAGTTTGATTAAATCTATGTACCAACTTAGCGTTAGCTTAACTCATGACAGCCATTTTAAACTTGAAATTCAATTTAATGTAAGTGCAGTCATATTTTTCTCAAACCATGTGTGTTGGTTCGTGGGATTGTAAAAATACATTAACACATAAATAAATAAATATTTTTCTGACAATTACACCATTTATTTAGTTCCAAGATAAGTATCATTAAGAACTTGTGATATGGATACTAAATAACGGATTAACCTATTTAAATACTTTTTTTTAAATACACACTAAATATACATATAACAACACCCAGACCAGAAAAATATTCATGTTTATGCACACAAAGATTTGTCCTGTGCGGGAATCGTACCCACGACCTTAGGAGCGGAGTGCGGGTATGCTGGCCACCACGCCATATCGGTTGTCTACACACACATAATAAAGTTATGCAAACTAAAATATAGAACAGTTATTTAAAAAAGTGTTAATTGATAATTCTTACTCACACTCTATTTAGTATTTTACGAGTATATTTTAACTAGATATATCTCACTGAACAAAATTATCGTGAGGTGAAGTGTAAAATTATTAAAGTGAGCATGAAAATGAGATCGCCTTACAGAATAAAACAGTATTATATCAGGACACTGAAATAGCCACCGCATTGTTGAATGCAGCTGCAGGTATCTAATATTGCATTCATTACTTTGCAAGATAATGCGTTATTACCAGAGGTCGGAATTAGGTAGAGTTATTCATGTACTTACACTGATTTCACACAGCGAAAGAATATAGTGGATATGCCTCAAATCCCGGGATTAATTTTAAAGAATAGAAAAAATCCCGTTACTTTTTAATAAAAAGTTATTTACTTTTACTTTTTTAATTTAGACTACTGCACGCGCGACGTTGCCAAACTTACATCAATGATATTGGATGACCGAAGTTGCAAAATTCCAATACGCACACGCGCGATGTTGCCACGTTTATTGTTCGCACTATATAGCTTGTGAGAACAAAAGAATACAATAGCGAAAATGCGGAGCACTCCCATTTGAAATCCATTTGAAATCCCGGGAAGGTCCACATTAATATCAACATTTCGATTCAAGTACATAAATAACTCTACCTAATTCCGACCTCTGGTTATTACCCCCGGACCGGACCGGACCAGACAATAGGGGCCGTTTCATAATACCGACTCATCTAGGAGAATGGTATAAAGAAAACCATATTTTAAATTGTATTATTAAGGTAGGTATTGTTATAAATTAGTTTGCTCGCGAGAGCTCACATTTTAAGTTTCTGTTCTGTAACAAATTTGTAATCAAATTGAATAAATAATAAATATTTTCTAACAATTATACCAATCATTTAGTTCCAAGATAAGTATCTTTAAGAACTTGTGTCATGGATACTAAATAAAGGATAAACATACATAAATACGATTATTTTTTTGTAAATAAATACTTAATATATGTAGGGAAACACCCAGACCAGAACAAATATTCATGTTTATGCACACAAATATTTGTCCTGTGTGGGAATCGAACCCACTACCTCTGGAGTTAAGTTTTTGAAGTGGTTTGAAAGTATAAATAAATAATTGTAAAAATATTATGATAATTAGCAGATGTGTTGAGAATAGTTACAAATTTCTAATAATACCTATGTGAAATTATATTTCTTTATACATACAATCACGCCTATTTGCCCGAAGGGGTAGGCAGAGGCACATTACACGCTCACATTTCGCAAATTATATTGGTGGTCCCACGTAATAGGAGGCGAGCCTACCGGGATTTTTTATGTTTGCCTCGTCCGTTGATCGGCAGGTGCACTACTTGCAGGTGAGGTAGGCTTGGGCTCTTAAGATGTTGGTATATATTTTATTGTAGTATGAGAGTAAAGCAAAGCGCTCGTATCTCCGCAGTAGGTTATTGAATATAACTAAAGCAGACCTAGTAAAGCAGAGCTCACAGCGGGCGGAACTTGGGTTGGTGTGCGTTAGTTTAACATTGAACATCAAGCGCTGGCTTCTGACACGTTAAGATTTAGTCCTAGTTATCACTACATGTGTTAGTCTTTATGCCATACTAGAAGCCCTTTGGCCTTGACTTAAAAGTCACTAGCAACACCGCCAATCCGCAATGGTGGAGTATGACTATAATCTGCTTCTCGTTGGTAGGAAGCCTGTGCTCAGTACTGGGACACGAATAGGCTAAGATGATATTAATATTATTTTCTTCTTTTATTTTATATCTTGTGAATGCAGAACACAGGTTTACTATGTAGTAAATTTTCTTGTAACTGGCGGGAGAAAAAACAAATCTTGACGATTTTCTTGCCCGTTCTTTTACGATCTAGCTCCCGCCCGCAGTGTTTAGCAGCAATGACTTTCATAAGAGCTCTATTGAGCCAAACTTTAATAAATGATTTTGACTTGACTAATACAACTTGTCAGTGCCTTATGTCTTTTATAATTTTGTATAGAAATACCACAGACATAAGTATACAGCAGATAACGCAAATACATCTCCTCCGCGTGTACGAACCCCGCCCGACCAATCGTTAGGGTTAGCAGCTAATTACAGACCTCGCGCATCTTTTGTTAAAAAAATGGTGGTTAAAAAATTGGCACTCATGATTTCAATACAAGTCGTGTACATGTGTAATTTAATCTGTAAGAAATACCATTCGTTCTAGTTATAGCAAGCGAAAATAGGCCTTGTTATTGAGTGTGCCATAATTTATAAGAGGACACCTCCATTAGTGTGCAACTTATGTAATAGATGGCGCCGAAATATTATACCGATGTCGGTCGAATGTTTGCGGAAAATGGTAGACGAGACTATCCCATAAACCAAACCAAATATTATTGCATTATTGCCAAAATGCTATTTTGTGTTACTTAGTCGTAGGTGGATTTTTTCTGGGTGTTGTCTAAGTGTAATAAAAACTTTTTGTATAAACACAAAAATTTATACCTGTCTATTTTTGATATTGTCTATTCTTAAATGAAAATTCACAACACAGCCCAATCAATAGGCATTCATACAAAAACATGAATTCAGACAGGCTCTTAAACTATTTGAGTCTTATTTGCAAAATAGGAAAATGTTTGTAGAAATAAAGACAGCAGCAAATAATTGAATACTCCTCAACATCCAAAATCTCACAGAACAACAATCGGTCCCGCAAGTATATTGAACCACATTAAAGCACCTCAGTTCAGAATTAGTGCATAAGTTGTGTAGTCCAACAGCCGGTGTTGCGGTCTGGGCCGGTCTTGGACACATCTGTAAACAATCAATATGCTAATCTGATTACCGGCACGTGCTATGTACATATACCGCAGGGACTGTGCAATAGAGTAAACAAAACATATGTAGGATGGGATATTATCAAACACTTAGATGTGGTTGACGAGAGCATTTGTTTGGGATGATTTAAACTAGTATAATTATGCCGAATATCAGGCTCGTAAATTACAGAGAGATATGTCTAAAGTCCAAAGCGATTCTAGTAGTCTAAGCCTCGGTTTAAAAAAAAGAAATAGGTTGTTATACAACATGAGACCTCTCTTTTGTGTCGGCATTTGTATTTTAGTGTTAATTATTAAGAACTATTCTTCATTCATCAATTTTAAATTTAAATATACCCAAAAAAACACAAGATACCGACATAAAAACAAAAATGTTCCCGTCCTGGGTAGTTTTTGTAATGGTGCAAGAATTTAATTCATTATTATTTTATGAATATTAATAATTAGGCCGTGTGGCGCCGGCCTAGAATAGCGTCACCCCTTCTCATCTCATGGGGAGTCGTAAAAATCGACGAAGAGAAATGCTACCGGATGATGGGCAGCAGCGTCATCCTGCGTACTGGCTGGAACTGCGATCACCAACCCGTCTGCCCAGCGTGGTGATTATGGGCAAATACCCCCAAATGAAAAATGGCACACACGCGTATACGGCCCCCAGTCCCCGGCGGCCCCGCTATTCCAGATTACGGTAGCGGTCTTGGTAACGGCGGGGCAGGGGGTGCTAAGAATCACCGGCAGAGATCCGGCTACCACCCAAAACGACGACTTCTGCACCTGGCAACTTATAACACGCGCACACTGAGGACCGACGAGAAGATTGACGAGCTGGAGGAGGAAATAGAGCGGTTGCACTGGGACATTATCGGGTTATCCGAAGTCCGTAGACAGGGAGAGGATACGGTAATCCTTAAGTCCGGCAACTTGCTCTACCACCGGGAGGGCGATCGCCTGTCCCAAGGTGGTGTCGGTTTTATCGTCCGGAAGTCTATCCGTAACAACGTCGTGTCTATTCGGAGTGTGTCGACCAGGGTAGCGTACCTAATACTCAGAATCACCAAACGGTATTCGTTGAAGGTAATTCAGGTTTACGCACCGACCTCGGCACACCCTGACGAGGACGTGGAGATATTGTATGATGACATTTCTGCCGCCATTCATACTTCACCGACTCACTACACGGTTGTTATGGGAGACTTTAACGCAAGGCTAGGCCAACGAAGCGGTGACGAGCAGAAAGTGGGGCAATTTGGAATAGGGCGAAGGAACCATAGGGGACAGCGGTTGGCTGACTTCATGGAGAAGGAGGGCCTCTTTATGATGAACTCCTTCTTCAAGAAGCCACCACACAGGAAATGGACCTGGCTGAGCCCCGATGGTTTCACGAGGAATGAGATAGACTTCATCATGACCACTAAGCGACAAATATTCAATGATGTCTCTGTGATCGCCAGGGTGAAAACCGGTAGCGATCACCGAATGGTAAGGGGCACATTGAATATTAATATAAAGCTTGAAAGGTCCCGTTTGATGAGGTCTACGCTCCGACCCTCAGCTGCCCATATTCAAAACCCCGAGAACTTTCAGCTCGAGCTTCAAAATCGCTTCGCAGGTCTGGAGAACTGCGTAACCGTTGACGATATAAGCGGCGGGCTGGTTGAGACTGTCCACGTTGTCGGGTCCAAACATTATAAGACCCGACAAACTAAAACCAATAAACTGTCGACTCAAACTCTTAATCTCATGGAAGCGCGACGAGACATGCGATTGCAGTCTTCAGCGGAAGCGTCTTCTTACTGGCTCATCAATAGACAGATCTCGAAATCCTTGCGACTCGATATTCGCAAATTCAATACAAATTGTATTGAAGATGCAATAGAGAGGAACAGGGGTTCAAAAGTGTTCGCACGGGATCTGTCTATTGGTCAGAGTCAGTTGACACAGCTGAAGACCAACAAAGGCAGTCTAGTCACGTCGAGACCTGAGATTATGAGGGAGATCGAAAGGTTTTATGGACAGTTGTATACCAGTACGCAAGATCCCGCTACTTGTTTGGCTAAAGACCCTAGAGCCAAACTAACTCGACATACCACCGAAGACATCCCGGACGTCAGCCTGTACGAGATTAGGATGGCCCTGAAACAACTAAAAAACAACAAGGCACCGGGGGAAGACGGGATGACAGCAGAGCTTCTGAGAGCGGGTGGTACACCAGTACTTAAGGTACTCCAGAAGCTCTTTAATACCGTCATTCTCGAGGGACGTACGCCACAGGCGTGGTCCAGTGGTGTGGTTGTCCTTTTCTTCAAGAAAGGTGACAAATCCCTTTTGAAGAATTATAGGCCAATCACGCTACTGAGCCACGTCTATAAGTTGTTTTCACGGGTCATCACGAACCGTCTCGGTCAAAGGTTTGACGACTTCCAGCCTCCCGAACAAGCCGGTTTCCGAAAAGGCTTTTCAACCATAGACCACATTCACACGCTGCGGCAGGTTATACAGAAGACCGAGGAGTATAACCAGCCACTTTGCTTAGCGTTTGTGGACTATGAGAAAGCCTTTGATTCGATCGAGAGCTGGGCAGTGTTTCAGTCCCTGCAGCGATGCCGCATTGATCATCGGTATATCGAAGTTTTGAGGAGTTTATACAGAAACGCCACCATGTCCGTACGAGTACTGGACCAGTGCACGAATCCTATCCTCTTGCAGAAAGGCGTGAGACAGGGTGATGTCATTTCACCGAAACTGTTCACTGCTGCTCTGGAGGATGTTTTCAAGCTACTGGACTGGGAAAACTACGGCATCAACATTAATGGCGAGTATATGACTCACCTTCGATTTGCCGACGACATAGTGGTCATAGCGGAGTCGCTTGTGGATCTGGGCACAATGCTCGGAGACCTCGACAGAGCTTCCCGAAGGGTAGGTCTTAAAATGAACATGGATAAGACCAAAATCATGTCAAATATCCATGTTGTGCCTACCCCAGTAATAGTGGGAAGCTCGGCCCTCGAAGTTGTCGACGAGTACGTATACCTGGGACAAAAAGTCCAATTAGGTAAGTCCAACTTCGAGAAAGAGGTCAATCGTCGAATCCAGCTCGGTTGGGCTGCGTTCGGGAAACTACGCAAAATCTTCTCGTCCAAAGTACCTCAGTGTCTCAAGACGAAAGTCTTCGACCAGTGTGTGTTGCCAGCGATGACGTATGGGACTGAGACGTGGTGCCTGACTATGGGCCTCATAAGGAAGCTCAAAGTCGCTCAGCGTGCAATGGAGAGAGCTATGCTCGGAGTGTCCCTACGTGATAGAATCAGAAATGAGGAAATCCGTAGGAGAACCAGAGTGACCGACATAGCGAAGCGCGTTTGCAGGCTGAAGTGGCAATGGGCGGGGCACATAGCTCGAAGAACCGACGACCGATGGGGCGTTAAGGTTCTTGAATGGCGACCACGAATCAGCAAACGTAGTAGAGGGCGGCCCCCAACGCGATGGACCGACGATCTGGTCAGGGCGGCGGGGAGCCGGTGGATGCAGGCGGCAAAGAATCGATCTACGTGGAAAGCAATTGGGGAGGCCTATGTTCAGCAGTGGACTTCGAATGGCTGAAATGATGATTAATAATTAAAATTAGTTTAAACAGGTCTTTAAAACTATAAGTAAAAATTATATCATATAATAAAAAAATGCCATAAGAAAATCCCACAATATAATTCTGTACATTTAACAGCTGTAAAATCAACAAAAAAGCATATTAAAAACATAAAACTCAATTTACTTTTTTGCTTGTTTTTATATTGTAATATTCCAAACGCACTGCTGATATTCCTGTATTTTTTTTGTACCTATCGCGAGGTAGCGCCTGGCCGTTTAAATCCTTCCTAATTGGGATTTATGCAAATGCGGTCCCCTAGCCTGCTGTTCCATTCGTTCATGGAATACGGATGGCGGTTTTGACGATTTACCTACCTAAATTGTTATGAATTTTAAATAAAGATCAAATGAACAAATAGAAAAGAATATAATTAAATGTGTAGCTAAAAAAGAATTCAATTTGCAACAAAAATACTTAGGGATTGTCTAATGGGGCTGAGTAATGAGTGAGTTGAGAATGTGCTAGAAGTTTGCGACAGGTTGGTAATTTGTCAATTTTAATGATACGTTAAATACAACGCTAAAAATAAATACTAAAAAGTAGCTTTGTCTATTTAATACAATATTTAGAAATAGCAAAAGCTTAATTGTGCATTAAATTTGTAAAATAAGTTTAGTTTCATTTACTGAAATTGCAAAAAACGATATAAAGTCTGTTATCATACCTTTTTTCTTTTTTATCGTCGGTAAAAAAATGCTGTTAACGCACTGTCTCCCGGCCAATGGAGAGTGTGGAGAGAGGTGTGGACTCCCGAGGGGGGAGTGTGGGGCTCACTGCGGCAGACGCGACCACCGCAGTCCTACCTACTAAAAAATCCCGACGACGCCCACCGCTGTTGAAAAGCTACGAGGCACCAGTACCTGGGTTTGTAGCTTCTGGCACCCCGCCCGCGGCCACCATCCCCCGGATCTGAACTGGGAGGACCTTCTCAGAGAGGCGCGATGTGGTGCCCCCCCTACCTCCTTGAGCGGCCATGGCGTAACTGGCCGACTTCTGGGGGGGGGGGGGGGTCTGTTATCATACCTAACCGAGTGCCTAGAATAGTGCCACCCTCTCTCATCTCACGGGGCGTCGTAAGAGTCGACGAAGAGAAATCCTACCGGATGATGGGCAGCAGTGTCATCTTGCGTGCTGGTTAGAACTGCGATCACCAACCCGCCTGCACAGCGTGGTGAATATTTGCAAAATAGCCCCAAAGCAACGTTAACTATTGAGCAGGTCTATATTCAGTAATGGACTTTCTTCGGAGGAAATGATGAGTAGGTATCCAACATACATCCGGTTGGTTGGCGCTCTTTGAATAAGCCCTATGACAGCAGTGGACGGCATATAAGTGATTGATAATAATAACATAAATAACCTAATTCAAATTCAAGAGTCATTTATTCAAGTTTGGCTTAATAGAGCTCGTATGAATGTCATACTTACAAACTAACGCGCCCATTCACTGCGAGCGGGAGTTAAAGACTAGACTAGACTATTGTGTTAAAGGTCTCAATACACCCCTCATATATTGGGAGACCATGTTTAGCAGTGGACTCATAAAGCTGATATGATGACCAGACCATACGTAACTACTTATCACATTGGGCATGTTACCTCAGATATTTTTAAGTTCTATGTTTTCCTGTTAATTAAAAAAAATAGTTTTTATACTAATATACAGCCTAGGACTATATCGACTATTGTTTAATGTTAGTTTGATAGTACCAAAGTATTGTTCCTCGTCTATGTTTTTCTTGAATAAACCTTTGCCAATCCGTGAGTGATAATATTCCCCAACCCCCAATGTTAGTAATTTACTTTCATTATTCAAGTACTTTATCGTGAATTTCTGGACCACTGGACACTGCTAACCAGGTACCATAGACCTTTTACTCTGAATCTTTCTTCCACATGATCCCAAATGGCAAGAGATCTTGGAAAATTGGTCACTTGTCATCCAATTTATGAAGAGCTCGCACGTTTCGAAGACGTCCTTGAAATGAAGTTTGGAATGAAGAATGCAGAGGGTCAGAAGAAACTGGTTGTTGTGAATGACTGCGAATGACATGAGAAATGAAGTAGAAATTATGGTCGTAGGGAATGGAAGGATCCATCATTTTCAGTGGTCTTTGCTATAAACGGTTTGCCCGTTTGTATGCGTGTTTGGCCCTTTTAATAATAATTAATAACACGGGTCCTTTTTCGTTAATTAATTCTTATATAAATGTGTGATTCTTATGTATATTGAATATACCTCACTATACAAAATGTGGTTAGGATAGTAAAAGCATTTTTGCGTGATTGAAACACAAATCTAACAATGCTATATTTTACATTTAGCAGTACCAGTACCAGTTTGCAATAATTACTACGGACGTAGGTGTAGAAATAATATAGTTCCTACAGTATATAATGGTTTACTATGTGATATGGAAAGCAACAGTATCCCTAAAAAGAAATTTAAAAATAAGCTTAAAAAGTACTTATTGCATGTATTTTGTATAAACCTATTTAGTAAGTAATATCTAAAATTAAAACCATTTAGGTCACTGTGTATAGTAATCCTTTTTTATTTTTATTTAATTAGATCGATAGGTTGTAAAATTGAAAAAGTAAAATCATCTTAGGTTATGTAACATTTTTATTAAGGGAGTTACATCTGCCAACAAACTGTTGTACAGATTGTTAGACGTAGAATATTATGTAATCATTGTTAAGAAAACTTTCACTCTCTCTTTTTTTACATTTATGAATAGAAATTTTATGAAAATTGTCAAAAAAAAACTAATATTAATTTATCGGGATAAAGTTATCGTAAATGACTACTGTTATGGCGCAGAGGTCAGTAAACGCGTTCTTAATTCCATAGGTTCAATTCTCATACTTTACAAAAATGTGTATACATGAACTTGGATTAATATAAATGTTTTCTGTTCTATATTATCTTTGTCAAAAATAATAAGAACAATATGCTTATCAATCTTATAGTAACCATAGCACAAACGGGGTGGGGTTAGACGGTAATCATCATCTTAGTATCATAATCCCGGTTGCCATAGACATAAGCTGAGGGCCCAGGGTTTGTTCTAACCAGATTTGGCTGATTTTCAGTTATTACCCGGAGCGACTGCTGTCTTACCTCCGCAATCCAGAGAGAAAGATCATTATATAATCAACATCATGCTATTGATGCCCATGACAGCCGGGACCAATGGCTTTACGCGCGCGCTTTCCGAGCCACGGCTTACAAGCGACAATTACGCACATAACTTTGAAAAGTCGTGCGACCAGGGTTTGAATCAGAGACTCTCTGAATTGCAGTGTAATGGCCTCACAACTGGGCTACCGCAGCTACTGGGCTGTGCATAAATACGTTTTTTACTGGTCTCGGTGATTTCCAATATATATTCAGTATGTATTAACAAAAAAAAGTTCTTAATGATACTTATCATGAAACTAAATCACTGTCAGACAAATATTTCTCATTTTTATAAGTGTATGTGGAACAATAAAACCTTACATTAATGAAAGACACCCATAGGCAAAGAAAAGAGGTCATACATATTCTGAACCTCCTAAAAAATTCACAGAGAGCATTTATCACGGTAATAAAGTCAAGGCTTCTTTATTTTTCTTTTCCATTTCACATTTGTCCAGTCGGCTCACGGCTTTGTAACATTAAAATTCCATGTTAAAGCAGATAAATCTCCCCACCATTACCCCGCAGGGGGGTAGAGGGACAGGTGTTGTTATTTTTACCCCGGAAATTGGGAGACCACTTTAATTTTGGATACATTACTTTGATACATGCATCCTGCGGCTAGGATGGCAGGATACCGTATGTAACCAGTGCTGTTTGTCAATACTTTTTTGTTACAATATTCCTTTCATGTATTGGTGAATCAGGTTGATTGTATTATTTTGTTAGTGCTTTGTGTATTTTTTGATGCCAGAAAAAGTTAATTATTTTGTCTTAACACCTAGTTTAAATTGTCACATAATAAATTATTTATGTCGGAGTAGAAGCAGATTCTACCAAATTCTAGGTAGTAATGTCAATTAAATATAATAGTGACAAAACTATTTGTCGTTTAACAATTATCATATTAGTAAATTCGTTTAAAAATTAGTGACTATTTTGCTTATTCCTGTATCCCTTATAAATACTGCCTAATGCTTTTTATATGATGCGTCTTAGGACAGACGGCAGTCGCTCCATGTAATAACTGAATTTCAGCCAATACTGGTTAAACCAGTGAGCAGACCATGGACCCTAAGCTTAAGTCTAGGGCAACCGGAATAATGCTAGAATATGGATTTTTTATGAATAGTTATTGATGTAAATTTAAAATGTGAGTGACTATTTTGATGTTTGTTCATAAACCACCAACTCGTGTTGGTGTGTGCTCTTTCTTACTCATGTAATGCACTGACATTTTACATAGGTAACTGAGATAAAACTAGGCATATATACTTACACAATAATATGTAATTTTCTTTACAACTTTTATAAATACTGCTCTTAAAATAGTGGATTATCCATAGCTCTATGTAAGTCAATTAATATGTGACAATTATGATTTTATCGTATTTCATGATTTGGTACACAATTAATATCGTGGAAAGAACATATGACACAGTTGAACAGGGGCTTACTTATTCCAAAATAAATTTCTTTCAATAGCCCCGCAAAAGGCAATTAATAAAATCTCACAAAAAGAAATATGTAAATAAAGTAACGCATACAATGAAAATCAATTAAAAGAAATAAAAACTTAAGTTGAATCGTAAATTTGTTAATTTTAGTTTAAAGTTTCAACACACAAACCCTTTCATCAGTGGTTTCATAGACTGTAGTTTATACGTAATGGATAAGGATCTATGAGCTTACCTTCTTGTGACAAAGGGAATACTCAGACTCATAACAGTTAGCTGCGGCAAATCCTGATCTCTATTCATTGACAAACATATATATTGATTAAATGTAAGTAGGGTTAAATTTACCAATTAGTACCTACTATAAACATTTTGACAATTAATATAACGATTACAACAACTTAAATATGATTACACCACATAAACCACTAATAATTGTGAACAGGAAAGTTTATGTGACATACTTACATCACACAATAATGGATTTTCGTATTTTTCCCCCTCCCCCCTTTAGAATCACGACAAGCTGACTGACAAATCCCCCCAATAACAGTCACCGACGGAATGACAAATCATGAAGAAATAAAAACACAACAGACAGATTACCTAACAAACCTTGACAAATTGTGACAAAGAAAGATAAGTGACAATATCATTTTGCTTTTATTTCATAGATATCACTTATATCTCTTTCATTGTTGTAAAAAAATACATTGTACAAAAAAACACGCCTACCTTAACAAACCACCTTGACTCCATGTGATTATTGGTGGTCACCTCTCACCATTCCTCAGACCACCCCCAAGGCAAGTTTTGAGAAGTTAATTAGTTAAAAAGATAATTTTGAGCAATATATACTACGTTTTTTCGTTTGCATGTTAATGTCAACATTTAATAACACATTGAGAATTTAAAATTAAATAAACGCGAGATATCTTACTAAAGTTTGGTTACTTGTTGTATTAACCATCCGTAGTCATTCAAAATGGCGTACACAAAGTCCGGGCGTTAGTCCGGTGAAAAACAACGTGTCACGGTGCTACTTAACCCCGAGGATCCGGTTTCATGTTATGAGAGTGCGACCGAATTAATGTACCTATGGTATAAAATAGAGGATTTTTCTGATTAAAAGCGTCGAGTGTGTTTGTTCACCGTTATAGTTTAGCGTTCAGGTTTAGATTCCCAAACAGGACAAATCTTTGTGTGCATGAATCTGATTTTTTGTCTGGTCTGGGTGTTTTCTATCTATATTAAGTATGCATTTACAAATAAAGAAGCATTTAAGTATGTTTACCCGTTATTTAGTATTCCTAAATTAATTGAAAATAATGAAATCAAAAGAAATAAAGAATTCTTTCACTTGTTTTTGAAAATATACTGCAGTAAATGTAATTAATTATAGCAACATATCAAAGAAAAAAATACCAACTTACTTCAAAAAGTTTAAAACATAAAAACAAAAGCATATGATTTCTGTTGTTATATTATGTTATTAAATTGAGTTTAATATACATCTCAATACTTACTTTACATCTACATAACTTTGCTAATAATATTTTTTCTTTGTTACAGGTAAACCATCTCTTTTTGTGCCTATCTTCAAAGTTTCAAACCGAGAGTGAGTTATTGAAGAGCTTTTTTTAAAACTAATAGGGAATTATTTCAAAACGAGGTCTGAAGTTAGACCAGGCTTGAAAGTGACAGCGCTAGTTTTAAATCTGGTCTAACTTCAATTCTCGTTTTGTATTAAGCCCCATAAGTCCTTGTAATATAACTAAAACCTTATCCTCCTATGAGTTATATCAGTGTCAGAGTGTCAGAAATATTTATTTATTTATTTATTATTATTTACTTTTATAAGTACATGACCTTCCATAAGCTTATAGCTTTAATATAATAAAAACACACCCACTGACAGCTTACACAGCGTAGTCTAGACCCATACTATACAGAGCTAAATATAATATAGTACTTTTTTATAGTACGAATATTCTGGTTCATGCACAAAAATACTCTTTGTTGGAATCGATCACAGGACCTACAAAACGAGAAGGAGCTATTTCAACATCTGGGCCGTATCAGTAATCTTTATACAGTTGCTAGCGACCGCCCGCGACTACGTCCGCGTGACCTACATATAAATAAACCCTTCCCTTAAATCACTTTATCTATGTAAAGAAAAAATCAACAAAATCCGTTGCGTAGTTTTAAAGGTCGAAGTGTACATAAAGACTGGCTTAAGTGACCTTGATATTTACTATGTAGTGGTTTAAATAAAAAATAATTAAAGTAATAAATAATATTAGTGTTTAAAAACATTTGAAAAAAACTAAAGTACTAGTATATTCATTTTTATGTAACTATAAAAAACGTAAAATTTTAAATATAATATATGTACCTATTAGGAAACAGGTGTTAGTTTATAAAAAAAGTCGGTGAGTATCCCGACCAAACACTAATCGAACTCATATTTATAGCACCGGCAATCAATAATAGCGTCCTTAGTAAAAATAGATGTCCTTTAAATAGAGTATTATGCAAACATTATGTACAGTTATCGTGAAATTGTTGGTAGCACTTAAAGCGCTATTAATATAGGAACACGCCTTAATGCCTTTAAGAATAGAGTCGTGTTTCGATGTTAATGGCGCTTCGGTTTTTATCAACTAAAAGACGCTGACCGTATATTTAAATACTTTACTGTGTCGTTACATTAGTATGATGCTATAACAGTCATGGAGTTACGTATTAATATACCATTAGGTAATGGCGCGTGACGTCACTATCTGTTCGTGCGCTCGGCTACTTATTGTTAATTTCACAGTGTTTCATCAGAGCAGAGTGGCGCAGTGGAAGCGTGCTGGGCCCATAACCCAGAGGTCCGTAGATCGAAACTACGCTCTGCTAAGTTGGATAGATCTTTTTGGCATTGTATTTTTATAATTTTTTTAGTCTTTGTGTATTGGATGTATTATTATAATGGATATGTTATTCTAAATATACTGGATATATTATTAAGCTTTAATTTTTTTTTTAACATAATTATTTGTAAATCTAATATTGCAAACAAGAATAACGGATTAAGTTTTTTCCAACACTTACTTAACTTTTTTTACCATTTGACAGGTGCTTAACCCATATGATGACGTAAAATTAGCCATTGTAAACTTTTTGTCAACCTTTGAAGCAACACAATAGTTTTTTCCTACTTTAAATCTTTAAACAATTATAGTGAGATACGAGCCCTACCTGTTGACACCGACCAGTTGATTTAGATTTTTATTTTCATTATATGTGTTTTGTTTTGTTTTATAAAATAATTTAAAAAATCAACAGGAAAAAATTACGAAAAGTTTTTACTTTATAATAAATTACTTTGTCTTTTGTTTTTTTTTTGTATGTTTTAATGTACGGTCAACTACAGCTACTACTGGCTAGGTACTACAACTTTAATGTTACCTATATGTCATGTTACTTGTAAATTTCTAATAATTTATTTTTGTGCTTATTTTTATTTCATAGCTGTCCTTATTCACTTTCCAATTCAAGGCTTCGTCAAAAGACCAGTATCTGAATTCTAGTAAATTCCACTAGATCTATAAATTTCGCCATATGCATTGCTTAGAATTATTTTGCAGGTATATTTTGTGCGTAAGTTAAAAATTATTGAAATCGCCACGCCATATCAGTCGTCTAACACACTAAAACAACAAAAAATAATATTTCATTAATTTTTATCCTCAAAACGAATAGAATAAGCATTTTCGTGGCTGCAAAATGCGAAACAACAATAATACTGGTGAAATTAGAAATTAGCCAAAGCGTGCCGTTGCCTAGCAACCATCCGCCAGGGGAGGTAACCGCTAAATAATAAGCTGTCTTTGGAGATCGATGGGCCTCCTTGATTATTAATATATGTAAAATATTGCCTTAATACTTTTAATATACCAATCAAGCTTTACTGACAATTAAAGATTGTAACTAACCAATCGATAATAATTATTATTTAAAAGAGCATAGTCTGTGAGTTTCTTGCTAGTTCTTTTTACAGACCGGTGGCTCGGAACTGGCACTTAGATTCGCTATCACTTAAATATTTTTTGTTTTTTAATTGTTTAATATGTCGATTGTTTTAATATTTATATTAAATTTTGACGTTTTCAAGTACTATGTAATAGTTTATGGAATAAAAAGATTTTGAATTGAATTAAATTTTGAATTGAATTGAACCGGCAACTTGACTACGCAATACTAGTTGGTACAATTTTTTAATTTGGTTCATTTGGATAAAATAATATTTTAACGTATTTTTTGTGTAGCATGGTCGCTTAATTTGTTTTTTTATCTGGTTATTCTTATCAAAAAATGAAAGGAACATATTGTTGAATACTGCCTAGTTAAGGAAACCCAATGTCGACCTCAAACTGGCAGGTGTAGTACCACCTAGTGCCTCTCACCCGATATTCTGGTCATAACAGCAATTAATAAAATAATAAATATTATCTGACAATACCCTCACACCTTGATTTGTGTGAGGAGGCTCGTGCTCAGTAGTGGGACGTTAATGGGCTGTGATGATCTGACAATTACACCAATTATTTAGTTCCAAGATGAGTATCATTAGGTACTTGTGTTATGGATACTAAATAACGCATAAAAATATATAAATACTTCAAAAAAATATAAATACGTACTTAATGCACAAAGGAAATCCCCCAGACTAGAACAAATATTCATGTTTATACACACAAAGATTTGTCTTATATGGGATTCGAACCCACGACCTGAGGAGCGAAGTGCGGCTATACTCACAGTGGGTAGTCGGTGGATGTGCAGGCGGCTCGAGATCGACTAATTGATCTAATTGAGGAGGCTTATGTCTAGCAGTGGGCTTTAATGACTGAGATGATGAAAATGGTGATGATAAAAGGTAAAGAACAGAAATAACTAAATTCTTGGGTTTCATTTTTATTTTCTATTTACTTTATTTAATAACGTTTATTTTTTTAATTAGACTGGCTGATGTTGAAATGATTTTCTTTTTGATAATTGTACTAAAGCTTGTTAGAAGTAGATAGTGATTTATTAATTACTTAACGGCGCTGTTAAAATTCATTAGGTAAAAAAGATTTTTGAATTTCTTTTTTTACAAGTTTCCTTTTATGTAGATGCATTGAGTGCTTACAGATATTTTTTGCGATTCGAAAACTGACCGATAGACAGCGCCAAACACCAAATCGAATATGTTATCGAAGTTATGACAAAAAAAATCCTTAACCCATTCTACTGTAAAGTTGATAAAGAATCTGTGTGCCATGTTTGTGATTTGAGAATAATGAATCAGAATTGACTATTATAATTCCGACCATACTACGCAAGTTGTACTAGTGAAATCAAAGAATTGGGAACAAATGCAATAAAACTAAGATTAAATAAGATTACAATTGGCAGACGACTTAATATGTCATCCTAAATATGGCGATAACAAAGATATTAGAAAATTTATATTTTACCTGTATTATTTTTTCTTTTCGTAATTACATGAACCAACCTGAATTTAACCTGGTCGTAAGATATATGCCTAGCCAGCAGCCTATAATCATTACTAAAAGTGTATGCGAAATTTCACTTCAATCGTACCCGGGAAGTAGGTCACATTTAACTATAGCCTGGCCGCTGTATCCTGTATGGCCTACTGTATCGCAGACCGTTATAAAATATTGATTTCTTCATATGAAATTTCACCTAAAATAGAAGGGTTAAAGAAAACATTAAATATAAAAGACGTCATGTACAAAAGGCGAACTTATCTCTATTAGAGATCTCTTCCAGCTAACCTAATGGTGCACATATGCAATTAAATTAAAAAGTAAAAATAACTAATTTAATATTCATACTTACACAGAAATAAATATACAAAGATATACAGCTATACACATTGTTAAATTTTAATATCATCTAGCTATGTGTATGAAAATAATTAATAAAAGGACAAAAAATATTAATATATCATCACATGATTCATGTAGTAGTGATAAAATCCCAGAATTCGCTGTGATTACATGAAATAAGAAAATTATATATACCTCTTGGTCATGACCATATTTTTAATCGACTTTAAAAAATGAGGAGGTTTTCAATTCAACTCTTTTCCGACTGGTTTTTTTTTTTTAACATAATAGCATCGTACAGTTATGTCAGTGACAAGTATAAAACATAAAAAAATTATATATCATAGTAAATGAGAATGAGTGGGGATGAAGAAGGTAAATGGTATATGGGTTTCCCTCCCCTTTAACCCCTTGCATCCTCAGTAAAGATATTGAGATCTCACATGAATTTGAAAGGTAATGTTGCACTGTTTTATTTACCAACTCTCATGAACGTTCACAAACACTTAACGGTTAATAATCCACTATTATTCGAAAAATTACAAATTTTTGAAAATAAAACATTTTTTTTGGAGAGGATTATCTACCTGTCGGTGAGTTTGATTTAGCCAGCGGTACAGTGCTATCTTTCAAATCATGATAGTAATGTCTGTAATGCAAGAAAATATGCAAAATTTAATTATAAACAGTGGCAAATGTGAATAAATAGCTATAATTATAAGGGTGATAATCTAGAACATGTGGGCCTTTGAAACCTACTGAAAGAGACGTTCCTAAAAGTAATGAAATTAAGACGAGGTACTACAACGATCGATTAATTTACCAAAAGCAATTACTATAATTGGCTCCGAAGATTCCGCAGATAATTAAGCGGTGACATCTATCGGTCATCCACTCTGTCGGTGGGCACGAATTGAAGGTGGATGCGGTTGTAATATTGCTTCTGCCCGCGGTTCCAACTGCGTGACCTACAATTTATCGTGAATAACAGTAAAGACATAGTATTTAGAATAAGTGTCATTAGGTAAAATTGTCATTAAAAGATTTTTCTAATAAAGATTGCATCTCATAATTGTAAATGCAAAAAATTTAAATCAGAAAATGATGATGGTCATAAGTTAAGTATCTTTCACTTGAAAAATGATTGGTTTCAAACTTCAGCACAGCAAAAAGCAAAGAATTTAATCGTATTGTTTACTAGTAGAGTAGTAGTAGTAGACTAAACCACTAAATAACAGTTTGATTTTCAGATAATACCTAAATTTCACGGACGAACAACCCTTTTCTAACGTATAAAAAGCAATTACCAGAAGATTCCGCACATAGTTGAGTGACGACATCTGTCGGTCAATCACTCGGTCGATCGCGTGTCGGTACAAATTGGTAATGCATTGGATGCTGTAATTCGGGCTCTTACCACCCGTTAAACTATGCATTAAACAGGGTCCGACTGGGATGGACTCTCTGATTTCATTAGCGATATTAATCTTGATTTCTGCTGTGCGGTTGGGTCTAGGATTTACATTGGGATTGATTTGTTTGATGACTGATTTGATCCGTCTTTAGGGTTGTAATACTTGTACAGCACTTCGAGTCCAAGTCAAAAATTTTATTTTTAACTGTCTTTTCTTTTGTGCGAGACTTTTTAAATCATTATATCCTAGCACTATCCCGGTTGCCTAGAACTTAATCCCGGAGCCTAAGGTCTGCTCACTGGTTTAACCAGATTTAGCTGAACTTCAGTTATTACATTGAGCGACTTCCATCTGACCTCCACAACCCAAAGGGAAACATCATTCTATGGTTAAACCAGTTCTCATAATATTAGAACGCACTGACTTCTTAATAGCAACTGCTATAGATGTCCATGACAGCCGGGACCAACGGCTTAACGTGTTTTCCGAAGAACAGAGCAAGCGATAATGACGCACATTCGAAAAGTCATAGGTGCGCCACCAATGTTTGAACCCTAGACTCTCTGAAATAGAAGTCTATGGGTCTCGCCGCTGGGCCATCGTTACTTTAGGAAGAAATTATTATTATTTTAAGTGTAGATAATTTTACATCTCTATATGTACAACATTCAGCGCAGTAGTTTAGGAAAGTGTTCCAGGGTGACGCGTCCACCTCAATAGCAACAAAAAATGAAGTATTCAGGTTTCTAAGCAGTAAGTAAAAAATAATTAAATAATACATAAATGCTACAACTTATCCGCTTGCTAAACCGTTGTAAAACAAGCACTTTTGTCACTGGGCTATCGTGCGGATGTAATTTAATGATTATGAAATTATTAAAGTATGAAAATCAGTCTTAAAAGTGGGTAAAAATAAACTAATAAATCTGTTTCTGAGACATTTTCGTGTTAAAATTGTCGTAAGTATATGGCTTATGTTTGGTCGTTATGAACGTCTATATAAAAACATTGATCTTGAAATTGAATTGGTCATATTGAATTGGTCAAGAAATCGTCAAGTTTTTTTCTTCCTCCTGAAAATTGAATGGAATTGGTCAAGAATTTGTCAAGTTTTATTCTTCCTCCTGCAACTTGTATGGGTCAAAAATTCGTCAAGTTTAATTCTTCCTCCTGAAAACAACCCTAAGATATACAATAATTTGTTAAAGGTACTCGTTAGACATAGTTTAAGTAAATTTTTACTAAATTAAATACCTAAGCGTCTGAACAGATTTCTATGAAACTTGGTAAATAACTGGCTATAAAAAGTACATATACTATTTATTCTGTGCCAAAAAAACAATACATTGTTAGGACGCGGGGGAAAGCTGGTTTATACATATATTTTGCCAGAAGTTAAAACTACCATCATGTCCAGGGATAATAAAGCATTTATTTAACTAATTAGAGTCTAAATTTATTTAGTTTACTGGTTAGCCGCTTTATGATAGCACCTGTTATGATAAAAATTAAAGCTAACTTCCGCCTATGAATTAGATTTTATTGAGATAAAAAGTAAACATGCCAAGTTCTTTTCTTCCACCAAAACACAAAAAAACAGCTTAGACTTATCCCTGAAAGCATAACAGATAACTCACTTTCCTGTCCTTATCTATATTCTAAGCAAAACTACCATGTGTACTTTACAGGACGTTAATAGGCTATTATGATGAATATTTTTACGGATATCTCTCGATTAGGGATTTCACGTGTTGTGTATTTATTTTATATAGGCTGTTTTACATACTTTGTGAAAATAATGCATAAAATTATTCAATGCCAATTGCGAATTATATAGAAATGAAAAGCACACCCCCTGTGCTACGGTCGGCTCGTAGCGCATGGCTACGCCGTAGCCGTCGGCTGCTATAGTAACCGGCAGTGTCGGCCGCGACCCCGCTACGCGCACACGCGCCCTTTGCTACGGAGATACGCGGAGCGTTGCATGCAATACGCGCCAATGAATGCGTCAATAGAATTAAAAAAAGTTTTTGATAAATAATTTTTTATCTGTGGTTGTGGTGAGATTCTGTAAATATGATTGGTTCAAACTGTCAAACTTAAAATAAAAACAATTTTTTGATTAAAAGAGTGTGAATTAATTTCTGTAATAATTAATCGCTTGTTACTAAATAAACTAAATGTATCGAAAATAAATTGAATATTAAATGTCGTATTTCAATTTTATACAAAAAGAGATAAATTGCAGTTTATTATTGTGTGGTGTGTAATTGTGTTGTGTATGTGATACATTAGTTATTATCTAATGTGAATGTTTGAAGGTTTGAAATGTAATATCATGCATTGTTTCTGATAATTATCTATTCACGTTTAAAAGCGTTCGGGATGTTAAGATTTATTTAAAGTTCAGGCTTAATCAAAAAATATTATACCATCGAGTTTGTGTACATTTCAGGCAATTATTACGATTAAAATGACAACTACATTTCAAAAAACCGAGATTGAGATAGCTTTTTGTTTAACTGCAAATTGCTAACGACACTATTCTTTTCATCTGTATTTTGAAGTCGCTCTGTAAACAATGGTTTAACATGCATATAAACAATAAAAGCAAGGTATTGTTGATACACGGACACAAAATTTCTATTTTTTTCTGATTTTACGTCAACTTCAATAACAAAAGCATTAAAAGCAATTAGATTTAAATATCAAGTACTTTAATTTCTTTTTTTAACACTTGGATAGCTTTATTGCTATTTATGCTTAAACTTGTATTCACCTCTTCCATAAGTATCGAGTATAGCAAAAAAAAACTAAATTATTTCTTTAATGCATACTGTATGACACGATTATAAATAACAAAGGTTAATTTTATATGCAGTATTGTGTTAGAGTGACAAGGGGCTAAGCAAGATGGCTATGTAGCCCCCGGTCCTGGCAACAACAAAAGCCTTTATCGGTCCGTGGAAGGCTCTAAGTTATGTTAGTGTTTACTTGTACAAAGGCCTCTGTACTTTGAAAGCGCCTGAAGTTATTATTAAAGTTAACAGAAAATACAGTATGACTACGATTTTCAATAGTACGTGAATATTAAAGGTTTGGTAGTGTTAATATAGTAGCTTCGAATTTGAATAGTTAAATAATGTTTTAATTTATTTCATGGCATATTTAAAAGTATAACAAAACTTGTATTATGTGCCAGTTTATGTTAGGGCTCGCACTATTTTTAGTTATTTTAATGTACGTGTAAAAGTATTACAAAACGCGAACTTTAATGCCATGCCAGTTCGTCTTAGGGTTAGCAGAAAACGGTGAATAAACATGTTAAAAACACATAATTTAAATTAAAAAAACTAATTTGACTATTGTTTTACTTTTGGGTTCTACGTGTTAAGACATATTATTGGCCGTCTGGTGATATTTTTATTGTTTATTGTCTAATAAAAATACTCTTTTATTTGGAAACACAAATTAGGGATTGATAATTTTTATGACGACCGATATGGCGTGGTAGCGAGTATACCCGCAATCCGCTTCTGAGGTCGTGGGTTCGATTCCCACACAGGACAAATTTTTGTGTGCATAAACATGAATATTTGTTCTCGTCATGGTGTGTTTCTATGTATGTTAAGTATGTATTTAGTATCCAGTATCCATAACACAAGTCGTTAATGGTAATTATTTGGAACTAAATAATAGATGTAATTGTCAGAATATTATTATTTATTTTATTATATAACTACAAGACATTGTATTGGTTATAACAGACATGCAAATATGGTCGCTGTTAATAAGCTGTACGTGTAGAGTTAGTTCCTTCCAAAACAATTATGAATAGTGTTATTATCACAACGTAGTGGAGGTTTTGTAATCCCGCTCTTTTCTCATACAATTTGATTTCCACCCATGACAAACTTTTGTTTCCTAGAACAAAGATATTTATTTTAATAAGAATGATTTGATTATTAAACAGAGTGTTAGCAAAACAAATTTATTGCAAATAAAGAATTCTATTCAATTCAGTTTTATGATTTTCTGAAACAATACCACTTTTGTAAAGAAAGACATTTATAAACAATACTCGATTAATTGGCTCTTAACTACGCGTGTTAACTAGGCATTATATTATAAGAGTTAAACGAAAAACCTAACACAATAACCTTGAGCCGCATTTAGTAGACTTTGCCTTTACCTACTACTATTGTGCTTATTATTAATACAGAATATGTCATACGAATTTCAACATTATAGCAACCTTTTTCTTGTCAAGTATAAACATTTTTTTTAAAGATAAAATTGAAATACATCTTAGCTCAAAATACATTTATAATAACCCAGCAAGCAATTATTAATTATAACAATGTATTGCAAAAAATTTTTTGGAGGTGTCCGGATAATCATAATTTTCCCGAATGTCCGAGATTTGTGTCGTATTTATCCGGCGTCGCCAATCCCTGAGTAACATCTAGGCTTTATTTTTTACTAGAAATAATTTTTTATCCCTACTAAAACTTCAATAATGTAACTCAAGATACAAAATAGCAAACGAAACAAAGCAAGGGCGTGCCACTAGTAGGAGTAACTGAATGTTATAGTTGTGTTACTACAGAACATGGGTTCACGTCTGTATATCGACGAGGTTTGAACTAAATGCACACTAGGAATCGTAACGATTTATCGAGAAGCTTCTACAAAGGTAGTCTTTTGGGATTGCATGTCTATTACAATGCAAGTCTATACTCAGTACTGTCATCATATTCCTACTTTATTTGAAAGCTCCAGTGGCTTCAGTCTATAAGTTTAAAAATGCTATTTTACGACCGTCGTAAAAGAGCTTTGTGAACCGCTGAATCTATTAAATGTGCACAACGATATCACCTAAATATGGCATTGTGAAGAACTGAACTGAAGAATGCCTTCAAGCATTGTTAGATTTATATATTTCTTAAATATAAACATAATTCTAGTTTTTTACATTATATTGCTGCACGATGTCTTTATTTATAGGAATGCTAGGAATGTTGTGACAGAATAGCTGGGGTCGTGGTTTTTTCTGCGACTTCTGAGTCACAAGCCGTTTTGTTTTCGTTTCTGAGCAAGACCACTAAGCTCTAGAATTCGCTGCCGGCTCATGTGTTTCCTATTTCCTATGATCCCGGGTCTTTTAAGCGGGGCGTGAAACGGCATTTTAGTAGGCCGTCATGAGTGGGTGCTCTTTGTACCGTGCTAATTTCACGGTATGAAGCGCTTTAATTTTTTTTGGACTGCATCAACTGCTTACCATCAGTCAGGATGTAGTTATTGCTTAAGAAGTGTACAATGTAACCACAATTATGTTGAATAATTGAACACAATTTTTTTTTGATTATTATTATATATTCCTACTCTTTAAGATTTTCTGTTGAAAATATTGATTATTCGTATTGGTAATCTACAGCTTATCACACGCACGTTCCAATATGTTTGTAAATGTCGTTTCATGAGAGGATTATGCAGTAATAGTAATAACATCAGATATTTCATACAGCGCCATCTAGTTCCGGACTAAGCGGAGCTAGACAAAGAATGCACTTAAATAAATACTTCGTTTGAAAACACTCGGACCTTAACCAAAACCTTGTTCCTGTCAAAAACTTAATCTCAATATGAAGTTTGTAACTTCAAAAGGTTTATTTAAAACAAAAATCTTTCTATAAAATATCTTATTAAGAGTACCGTCAAGCCCCTGTGTTCTGCGTAAAGAGCTCACATCACACTTCTTTAGTACATCGGCTAAGTTTGTTCTCAATACTAATATACTCAAAACCGTCGGTAACAAAATGCATTTACGCACTGCCTTCCGGCCAAAGGGGGACCGAAAGGGGGTGTGGGACTCACCACCGGCAGACACGACCGCCAAGTAATACCCACTAAAAATCTTCCGACGACGCCCGCCGCTTGTTGAGAAAGAGGCGAGGGCCAGTACCTGGGTTGCAGCTTCTGACACCCCGCCTGCGGCCAATGTCCCCCGGACCAAAACCGGGAGGACCTCCTCAGAGAGGCGCAGTGGACGCGCCCCTCCTACCTCCCCTTGCGACCATAGCGTGTGTGGCCGACTTCCCGGAGGGTCCATGGTTAGACAGCAGGGGCCCCCTGCCCCCACTGTCTAGACCCTCCTGGCGCTGCTGAGCGGGCCCTCCTGGCCCGCCCACTGCGCCCTCCACAGGTCCCTCTTAGTTTCCCCCCCGGTAGTCAGTACTAAGGGCACCCAGAGTCGTCGGTCTCTGGGTCTGCCCTCAAGACCTAAGGAGCACAAGCCAACCTCAACTACAAGTGGTGCACCTGCCGATCAACGGACGAGGCTCTGGCGAAAAAACAGTGCCCGATAAGCGGCAATAGGCTCGCCAGCGAATACGTGGGACCAACTATGTAATTAGCGAAGCGTGGGCGTATAATATGCCTCTGCCTACCCCTTCGGGGAAACAGGTGTGAATGTATGTATGCCGAAAAAAATTATATAAATTTTCGCGTCAATAATAATAGTAGGATACTCAATTATTCAATAATTGGTAATATAAAATTACACGTCACGGAAAAGAATACTAAAAGATCATTATTGTAATAGGTATATAGGTAGTCTTTACTTTGCAAATGTAAGCGAAACCGCCAGTAACAGCTCGTCAATAATATTAGTACGTATTGAGTAAAAGCGAGTGAAGTATTTCACTCTCCCTATATCAGAAATCAGGGCGCTGCCATTGTCAATAGATCTTTTGTTGCCGACAGGATCTGAATAAGAGGCTTAAAATGTAGGTACCTATACTTATGGAGCCAGTGGCTCGAACATAATGGATGTTTAGCTCGCGAAAATATTGAAATCACGTCTTGAATTAAATATCTGAAGAAAGCTCTTCATTTGTACTTTCATGATATTATTATTTGGAATTATTCGAGACGCAATTTGTAAACGATACCGAGGTGGAGGGAGATGAGGCCTGTGCTATGTTTATGTTCTGAAAAATATACACACACAAATAAATATACAGTGATGGTTGATGGATCTTTATAAAGACGACCAATTTGGCACGGTGGCGAGTAACTCCGCACTCCGCTCCTAAGGTCGTGGGTTCGATTCCCACACTGGAAAAATCTTTGGGCATGAAGATGCATATTTGTTCTGGTCTGGGTGTTTTCCCATGTTCTATTATGTATGTATTTACAAAAAAAACACGTATTTATGTATGTTTATCCGTTATTTAGTATCCATAACACAAGTTCTTAATTATACTTATCTTGGAACTAAATAATTTGTGTAGTTGTCAGTTTTTTTTTTTTAATAATGAGCTTTTTTGTTTACTTGTTGGAGCCTAGGTAGCTTAGTTATGCAATTATCAAATCGATATCAGAATGGCGAGTAAACAGATATTAAAGTAGGAAGGTAATTAGGTAGGTAAATAGTGCAGGCGACCGGAAAATCTGATGCTAACCCAAAAAGTTACTGTTCCACGTTTAGGAGGACTGGGTGGAAGTGTTCTATTACTTAGGTTGGCACTACTTATAATGTCGCCAAATAGAAACTCCTTTTGCAATATTTGTTCCGGTTTGAATGGCGTTATATGTGTTCTAGGTTGTGCAATTATTGAACTTACTATGTTAGTCGTACAAGGTACGAGTCTCTAGACACAATTACAGTTCTTCCAATAATTAGCGCAGTGCAGTGTTAACTTTGAGTTTTCTTAATGGAACAGTTTCATTATGTCGATAGGTCTCTTTTGTCTTGTCTCCAGTTAATCAGATACTATTATATTTTTATCGTTTGCCTACCAAACTCTTTATACTACATACGAAAAGTTACGTGTTATGTATTACAACATACTGGATAAAATCTGTAAACTAAAAGAATTTATCTATACAGCTGTTACGTAAACGTAAAATTATCGAAATTTCATGATAAAAAAAACAATATAGTAACAGAACCAGTATAGATTAACTATTGGTTAAAATAATTAAAAAACAATAACTTGTTATAGGAAAAGAGATCGTTATTTTGAGTTACACAATTAAGACCTTTAAAAGCATTTTGCGTCGTGACCATTAATGTTCTAAGTAGGTACTAAATATAATGTAAATGTTGTAAGCTCCGCTTAATTTAAAATCGACTGCAGGTGTACCATTGTTTAGTAGTCACATCGAGAACGTGTCATCCGGATCGCAACGTGTCGAAGTGCACACAATCGAGAGGGTGTTGAATTGATCGACTGTAGTTCTACCATAGGTTTAAAAGTTTTATTATATACATATAGATATATTTATTTTCATGAAGTCACCGAAGTTTCTGTGGTGACACATATTCATACAAAAGCGCGTAAGCAAAAATTCACTGATTCTATTCAGTCACCCTTGAATCCTCGCCTTACATCCACGCATTGATCGCGATGTCATTATTTTAAGAATGTTTATTGTTTTATTTAACGATAGATAAATAAAACAATATTTTCAGACAATTACACCAATTATTTAGTTCCTAGATAAGTATCATTAAGAACTTGTGTTATGGATACTAAACAACGGATAAACATACTCAAATACTTTTTTTTTTTGTAAATACATACTTAATATACATAGAAAAACACCCAGACCAGAACAAATATTCATGTTCATTCACACAAAGATTTGTCCTGTGTGGGAATCGAACCCACTACCTCTGGAGTGAAGTGCAGGTATACTGACCTCAACGCCATATCGGTCGTCATACTTCTAACTGATACGAACATTACCCTTCCGATGCAAGTTGAATTATCTAATTAAATATATAACATACATACAATACGCCTGTTTCTCCGAAGCGGTAGGCAGAGGCATAATATATGCCCACACTTCGCCAATTATGTTGTTGGTGCCACGTAATAGGTGCGAGCCTATTGCGTGGGACTTTAGTTTTAATACCAATAAACACTTAAGCATACCATCATCCCATTTAAGATGTGTTACCGCCACTGATTTTCTATGCTTTCTACACACTTTTAGATAAACGGAAGATAAAAGGTTTACGTATAAAAGTAAAATCATTATTGTACGGACAATCTTACCAAACTAAGCGGTAAGGAATTTAGCAGATTATACTGCTTTACTCGATACTATAAATCCATGATTGCATCGAACATAAAAAAAATATTGTAAAAATTGTTTTTATTGCTCAATAAATCGTAAATACACATGTTAAGTTTCCCCAGTAAGTAACGCAGTACTTGTGTTGGAGTTAACTTGCTCTTGCCCATGGCTTAACAAAGATTTTATTGAGTTAACAGACAAAAAGCAAACTATCTACTATTATAATAAGTTTTACGTGAAAAACAAAAAAAGAATCTTACTAAACTATGCTACATAGTTTATTTAGGTGTATTAGTTGTTTGCTAATAAAGTGTAAATGGATCGATGAGGAATTTGGCATAGGCCCCGGCCGGCCGGCTGCGTTAGTGAGCCGATAAACCGCAATATATTGTGTACTTCGGAAACCGGTACGCAGCTTAGTTTACTTGTGTTGTTGTCACACTAGTACTACAATCTAATTTAAGTTACCTAGGTAATTGCGACCTGTAACACTAGGTTATGTATGTTATTATTATCAGTTACTCAAATGACATCTACACAACACAGGCCTTCTTCAAAGAGTTCCAACCAACCGGTTGTATGTTGGATACCTTGGATACTCATCATTTTCGGCAAAGGAAGTCCATTACTAAACATAGAACAAAGAACTCAATACAGCAATTGAGCCTAAATAAAATTAAATTAACAATAAAACGCAAGCTGTCTTCAAAGGGATACTATTCTATTAAAGACTATATGGCAGATAAAAATGCTTGGGATTAAACTGCCGTTTCATACAGGCTATTCTAATATGAATGACTTAAAACATGAATATTTTTAATGTTATATTATATTGCATTGTATAGCTTCACAGACAAATGAAGATTGTAATTCAAGTACCAAACCAATGGATATATTTAAAAGAGCATAGCCTGTGAGTTTCTTGCCAGTTCTTCTTACAGAGCGGTGGCTCGGAACTGGCACTTAGATTCACTTACACTTAATTATTTTTATTTTATTTTTATTTTTAAATTGTTTTGTTGCATGTAAGTGAATCTAAGCTTCGTGACTTAGTGTAATAATATTTCGATTTTTTTTTATATATTTTAATTATGACGTTTTCAAGTATAGTATTTAGGTAGGTAAATAGAGCAGGCGACCGGAAAATCTTATGAAATAAATATTTTTTTTACTTTACTTTACTTTAATAGTTAATGTTACATTGGGAGTATTTGCCTATAATCACCACACTTGGGCAGGCGGTTTGGTGATCGCAGTTTGATCAACTACCTAAGAGGATGACGCTGCTACCCGTCATCCGTTAGGATTTCTCTTCGTCGACTCTTACGACTCCCCGTGAGATGTGAAGTGTTGATACTGCTCTAGGCCGTTATCACACGACACCGTTCTTATGCTATCAGGGTTAAACATGGACTGAATCTGTCGAGCGACAGGAAAAAATCTATAAAAAGCGACATTTTATAAAAATTTCAAGCCAACCTGCAATCATTTCCTGAGCCCAAGTAAATCTTGAATCACAGTTTTTTTAGTAAGAAATTTAAACGGCTCGTGACAATAATCACCCCAGCCTGTCTGCGAACTTAAAAATTGAAAACTTTTAATATTACCTATACAATGGATAAACAAGTTTCTGTGAGCGCAATAAATACGCGGAGCCCGGTTTGTGCCTTTTCGTAGGGTCACCAAATTTAACTTAGAACTCGATCGCTTTTTACTTGCTAAATATACTTACATAGAATAACAAAATATATCCGACATTTTCGCAAACTAAATATACATAGACACAGCCAGAGAAACTGTAGAACATAAAAAATAATCACTGCAATGCTTTAAACTATTGCTAAAAAAATACAAAATACAAACATTAATAAGCATTCAACAATAGTTTGGTTGTTTTTAAAAAGAAATGATAAAATACTAAAGATAAATTAACTGTGGAATAATAATTTTTTGATTAACGAAACAAATTAATTCACAAAGGACGATCAATTTTATTGAAAACAATATCATTACACAATTGTACCGAAACATTATGAACAAGCTAATTGGATTAGCTCTATATAAGATATTATTTTATATGCAGAAAATCAATATTTTTGATGCATACTTTTGTATTCTCATAGACATCTTTTAAAACAGCTAAGTCTTTCCAAAGGCGACGCTTTCCATAAAATCCACCAATAGTAGTCACCCTAGTTACTCGAAGACGGCAAACTACGCAAGTCTTGTTAGTACTTCGCGCACACTTAGTACTCCGCACACAATTATTACTTGGTACACAATTAGGGCCTGCTGACTGGGTCCTTTATTTACGCTGTTCGTACATAGGATAAAATACATGCTTGTTAGCAACTATCAGAAGGTAAGCTGCAAGAGATACTTTTCATATCCATCGACTTTAGATGTGAAAGGAAAAGGGTGTGTCTTTTACTGCCTTACAACATCTATGTTCCTTCTTGAGATGGTAATGATCCGGGGCCGCGGTAACTGGTCATTCTTACGCTGCAGTGAGTACTGTCATCTGCCATGGTTCACAAGCCAACGTGAGAGCGAAGATAGTGCGTATTGGTATGGTCAACAAAAATAGAACATGTGCGAAATATTTATGTTTGTAAAATTTTCCTATCCCGAATTTTCTCAGGACTCACTCAGAGTGAGTCCTATATTCATGGACTAAAGCCTGATTTCATTAAACTCCCGATAGACACTTCTAACTGATACGATCATTATTCTTCTGATACAATGGTGAATTATCTAATTAAATATATAACATACATACATTCACGCCTGTTTTCCCGAAGGGGTGGGCAGAGGCATACTATATGCCCACACTTCGCCAATTACATTGTCGGTCCCACGGCCTATTGCCACTTGCAGGTAAGGTTGACTTGGGCTCCTTAGATGTTAGTACGAACCCTATACACCTGCACTCTGACGCTATGTCAGATTATCAGGACATAAACCAATGAAATTGGGTACTCGAACCCGTAAAAATCTTTTCTGGCGCGTGTGTTTTCCAGCTCAGTCCCAGTATCGTCATGAGTAGCTGCGCTAGTTACAGTGTTTATCTGATGATATATATAGCGCTCACTATTATTATTCTCCGTGCATTAAAGTAAATTTTTTGTAGGTTGTACTAACCTAAAAAAATCTTACTTACATCTGTCGAATACATATATTATAAATCATGACAAGTGACAAAAGCCTAATCGTGAGTTGATTACACAAGTATAGTAAGTACGACATTAGAATACTAAAGCAGGACAGACAGTCTTGGCCTTGTGGTGGTTGTGCAATTTGTCTGTGGGTGTTCATGAATGGAGGTTGTGTGTGATAACCGATTTGTAGAGTGCGTTGGATTCTACCAAGGCTTAATGCGTTGGCGGAAGACGGTTTCTGTTTAAATCGTTTGATAAGTCTTATTCATAATAAAATAATAATCAAATGTCTGCAAACATTTGACGGAGATCTAATTTTAATAATTAAAATGAACTTGTTACAACAAAAATCAAGTTGAAGTGTTTTGGATCTGTATGTGGTCGATATACAAACAAATAATTTTAATTTTAGTTTTTTTTGTAACGTATTATGTGCACGTGTTTACTTTGTATATGTTTTTCCTTCTTCGGTCTGCTGGAAGAAATTCCTTTGACGGCAAAGACACCTTACACATATTAAATCCTGTAGAGGACTGCGAATTATTAAAATCCTATCCTTTTCAATCACTATTAACTTTAGACTTAATGTTATTTTAGTAGCACATTTTATAGGAGAGTGAAATATTTTTGTGCCGTCACAAAGTTCATTACCACGCGATTTAGTCAACTGCAAGGTTACATAACGATGTTAACGATCCATTGTGCCGTACAATAGGCGGCTAAGCGTCGCGTTTCCTTTTTAGGCAGCATTAGTGGGCATTTAGGTGTAGGCGGTAATTGGACGGCCGTCTATCTAGGTTACTGTGATATTAGACATCGCTATCATTGACGTTTAAGTTACATTATACAAGCAACAACAAGCTTGTAAAAAAGACTGATTTTGTCAAAGGAAATGTAATTATTTTAAAAGAAATACAGACTATACAAAATTTTCTCAGCTTTCTTAAAAAATATTTTTAAGTAAAGATTTCAAATCTATTTTCTCAGTGCTTTCTTTCGACAATGCAAAATACCTTTAGCAATATGAAGCTAAATTGTACAACTAAGTGCAAATGATAATGAGTTTGGAGCCTGGTGTAGAGATTAGCAGCCGGCTAGGGCATGCCGGGAATCAGGTCAATGGCCTGGGAACATCCGATATGTCTAACCTCGCATCACAACCACATCGTTGTATAGAAACCACTTTCATAATGCTCTCGTATGTTAGTACTAACAAAAGCTGGACGTCTCTGTTGGTTGAATTAAAGATTTTTTTACTCTTTATTGCAAAGATTACAAGAGTATTATTATTATTTCCGATTAAATATATCAGCTGAATACATTATTATTAACCCACCTAAAAGTAATGTCTCAAATAAAATCGTGACTGACAGATGAAAACGCATTTTCAATTCGTATGTATTTTCAAATATCCGGAACAAATATAACTGTTGTAAAATTGTTCAAAATATTTTTTTCAAATAAAACTTAGGTGATGGTTATCTGGTGCTTGCTAACCTTTTTTTAAACACATTTTTTTAAAATGTTTTGCTGCTAAATAAAGTATCATAAGTTATTTTTTTTTTTAAAATAAAACATTATTTACCTACCACAAATAATTCACTATCCCAGTCATTATAGTATCCCTTGACCGTATAACATTATTTTTATTATGAAAAGGCAAGAAAAATAAATATGTAAGGAAAAAGCCACCGAGTAATTTGGCTGTCCTGTGACCTGGATAAATGCTAATGTCGCCGTGTAAGTACGACCTGTGTGATGTAGATTACGCCGCGCTCTTGGTATGTGCGACTTCATCTCCTGTTAAAACATGCGAGCTATATCGTTTGATGATATGTTAGGGGCTGTCGTTGACTTCGTTTGCGACCTACTTAAATTTTGTTTGTTTTTCAGGGAAGATATACTCTTTGTTTAAACCTTTTTCATACTATTATTTTTCAAATATATATTTCAAATTCGTCGATGCGGATGTTATTTGGGGACAACCCGACTCAGTTTCTTTTATCACAGGGCATTAATAGTCCACTACTGGGCTCTGGCCTTCTCTCACAAACCGAGGTACGATCGATTTATGAACACGGGAAACGGTCAATATCATTTGAAATATGTTTTGATTGATATATAGATAAAATATATATTGATATTTTGAAAACAATTGTGCTGTATAGCACAATTCTGCGCTAATGATTAAATTCATTGAATTAATGACATTTTTAATAATTATATTTGTTCCTCTTTAAACACAAGTAAGTTTTCTCCAAGAAACTAGTAAAAGTGCGACAATTGGATACTGTAAAAACATCTCAGAAAGCCTGTTACATAAAACATGTTTCCTTTTCAAAACAAAACCTTGTTTAACATGTCGTCTTTGACAGTAAAACTCGTCGTCTCCAGCGGGTCAAATCTGATGTTTGCGTAAAGGTGCTCCCTCATCAGGTACATTTGTCTGTAATGTAACTATTCATATACTATTTTGAATATAACATTACAATACAGTATCCCTGACTTGACGATTCACCTGTCACGCTTAAACAAGTAGTGCGTATTGCTGTTACTATTTGTATCAAAATATTATACATTATATCAAGTCACGCACCAATACTTAGTTCTCTCCACTTAGTAATGTTAAGATCAAATCTGTCAAATTACAGGTTGCATACGGGAATGCTCGATTATCTTCTGTCACCGATGTAACGCTCGTATTTGTAACATTGTCTCATCTTATCGCTGACGCCACAGGCGAGCCTGAGCCGCAATCCGCCAATCCGCACTGGGTCCTCGTGGTAGAATATGACCAAACGCCCTTTCTTCTTGGTTTGTGGGCGGAGGCTCGTTCTCAACAGTAGGTCGTTAATAGGCTGAGATGACGATGAATGCTTATGCCCGTATATTATATTAATATTATGGGGAGCCCGTGGTTTCATAACTTTGGGTTGGTCACCCCAAGAAGTCTCATACTCTCAGATAAACAGCAGGTGTTCCATACAGTCTTTTTGGTCTCCACAACTATGAGACAGCGGTGACTTTATCTTATAATAATTCAGCCCAAGGAACATAGGCCTCCTCTATAAACTTCCAATGTGACCGATTGTAGGCGGCTTGCATTCATCGTTATCGTGTTAAAGATTTGTGTTTGTAACATTACATTACAGACGGACGCTCCCGGTGAGGAAGCACCTTAACGTTGGCGAGCTGTGCGGGGTAATTGCGTTCACGCCGCAAACAGGTGAAGTGTTGTTTACATTTACCCCAATAGTCGGGAAAAATAAACTGTTTTAGTTTCGCTCTGACTGTCTTTACTGTACCTACTGAGGCTCGAGTTTACTGTCGTATGACGTTATGAGCGGTCATGAAAAGCAGTCAGATAATTGGTATAAATGGTAAAAAACGTAGTCCTAATGTTTACTGTGTCATATAAAAGATATTTATTCAATGCGTTTATTTATTTTCAACTTTAATTATCAAAAAATAAAAAATTTCTACTTTAATAATATTTTCAAACCATGCACATTATTTACATATATGAATGACTAAACAGTAAATCAACCAAAATATTGACGAAAATTCAACAGCTCAGTTTGAAGTAGTTCATGTTTCCATAGCTATGGTAAGGTTTTAAGCAGAAAGCCAAATATGTCATCAATAAAAATAACACTTATAGGTAGATTTTTTTTTCAGTAAGTGTTATGTTATAACTTAATATCTTATAAAAAAATTTGTTCCGGGAATTGAATTCACGCCTTTTGAAGCAAATCCACCGCGCTATTTTAGTCGTTAAACATTTATACACACGAAAACGGGTATGTACACTTACTTTAATTCTGCAACTCTCATCTGCACACATCGAATCTAAATTTTAATTGAAATTCAGAGTTCCCCCATACACTTACTTGATTATGTTTACCGAGTCTCGCGATCGAACCCTTGTCATGGTTAACCGGCTTACGTACACTTTAAATCATTTCGCGTGTTTTAACGGAACTACCAAAATTACTCGTAGAAAATCATAACAAATATCTTTGTCAAAAGTTTTTTCTTCATATATAGGTACTGGCCAGTAAAACTAAGTACTATATTTAAAATAAAAATTCTTCTAAAATATTGAAGTTAGAGATTTGAAATGAAGCAACGTTTTATAGGAAATATTAATAGTTTGAATTTAGTAAACTATAAACATCTAGAAAATAAATTTTAGTTGAAAAGTATATGATCAAATGAATTCTAGAGAGAAAAAAACTAGGTTTTCCTAAAGTTGTCATGTTATGTGTATTAATTAATTCATTCTTGTTAACGTTTCTTACATTTTGGTAAATATGAATAAACTTTTCTTTACACCGGTTATTTATTTAGGGTGAGAGAAAGGAGCGTAATTTTTGCGCTGTTGCTGGTCGCGTAAATTGAGTTGCGCAATTTACACTGCATTCGGTTTCATACTTTGTACCACACGGCGACGCAAAATGGAATTCGTAACCGGATTTCAGTTTAAAGAAAATCCCGCGACTCATTTTACGCGACCTACAGCTTAAAAACTTCGGTTGCTTGGCCTCACTCATAAGCTTAAAGAAATTTTAAACCGAATTACCTTACTATTGACAACTTAGTTTAAATAAAATCGTACGATCATTAACACGTTCAACGTTCAATCGTTCAACGCGATCAGTCCCGGCCAGACATAATAGACAAACAGTTTGTAATGACAGATTTTATGAGATTCAAATGTTTGTTTATAAATAGAATTTGAACGATGGGACCATTTTGCTTTGGGACAATTTGCAGCCTCCTTAAAAGAAGCTTTTTCTTTTTTATTTGAAGGTCGATATGCAATTTGCAATGTCGAGTAAAGTAAATCCATGCTGTTGGTACTGTATACTGTCTGTACATTGCCTCATCTCCCAAACTAACAATTATCCGTCGCAGGCCAGACATCACTCAGTTGTCAAGTAACAATCGGCATATTTTAATACAAATGGTTTGTTTGGTGGCGTACGAAATATATGCAGAGTCACGCCGTGTCCCCTACCACGGGTTGCGATATCTGGGTTTGCACAGGTTGCCGGTGGCTATAAAGCTTTGTTTTGATAGCCATGGGGAAATTACGTTGCATAGTTGTTATATTTTGAGAGATTATTAAAGTTATAATTAAATTTACTATATTTTTCCTTGTTATCTTATTTCATACTACTAATGTGTTGTTCAATTACATAAAAAAATTTGATAGAGTTCAAATGAAAAGGTTGTATTAAAAAAGAATTGTCTGCGGCATAGTGACCAGGTGAAGAGAGCACTAACAACAGTATTATTTAGATAAACGATAGCAGACGGAGATTTATCACAATTATTATTATGTTTAAAATATAAATTGACATTTGTTACGAAACAATGCATGGTATTGCTAAAACAATTATTTTCTAGGTTACCAAAAGTCTTCCTGTAAAATACTATTAATACCAATAACTCTAGTCAAACATTAAACTATAGTTAATTATCTAAAATCTAGTCAAAAAGTGATTATTAGTGTCATTAGTAGATTTCAAGTGTCAAAAATAAAGTGAGTGGTTCGACGGTGAATGTTATGTACGCAAGTGTTCGCGAGCGCTGGGGTGCGGCTCACCTATGACGAACAACAATAACGGTCTGAACGGCAGCGCGGCCGGCGAGCCCGCCTCTGCCGACATGGACTCGCTCGAGGAAATGCTTCGTAAGGTAAGAGCTACATTTTTAACGTGTTTCCTAGCTTTAAAACGAAAATACTTCATTTACATGAGTACCGCATCCGCATGATGCCGATAAACTCATCCTACAAAAAAACTTGTACAGCAACTATACGCCAGTTCAAACCAATTCGTGCCAGAGACTCAAGAAATACAAGCCTTGCATGGTTTCTTTATTATGAGATGTTATCAAATCATAATTTTAAACGTTCATATCATTAAAGTACTTGGAAGCTTTCCATGTCAATATTGAAATCGGTTAGTTTCAACAGGCTTTGATTGGAATAAACCAAATGTTTAGCTACAAACATCACGCGGCCGCAACCGTTAAATACTAAGTGACGGTTTACCTATGCCGAATTAATTACTCCTGTATCTACCAGCTTATTGATTTTCCGGCGGCCGCAGTATTAAGAGGGCTTTGTCTTTGCTTGTGTTATATACATATACAAATTAATAAAATTAAATAATTTATTGATTCAGGCGTTACTTTTCGGAAATCCATTGTAAGCAAGTGATGGATTCAAATATATTTGTAACAATTCCCGCATTCCAATTATAATCGACCGGGCATCTTCAGGTAAGATAGGAGCCTCAGAACAACGATGTCTTCACGACCAACGCTGAAACGAGAGGGGGCAGTTTTTTTTTAAAAAAAAATTATATATTATATTTGCATGGAGAATTTGCAATACAGGGCGCATTGTCAGTATCATGGGTGACGATGCGCCTCACGCATTATCCCAAGAAATTCTGATGTCAACTGGCCACCAAGATCGTGCGATTTTATTTTATTTTGGGTTTTGTGAAATCATAGGCTTATGGGAACAAACCCGAAACAATTCCTAAACTCAAATCTTAAATCCATCGCGTCATCGGTGAGATACAGCCACATCTCTGTGCAAAAGTCATGGAAAATTTCATGAAAAGAGTAATGGCCTGTCATCGGAGCCGTGGGGGTCATTTGACAGATGTTTTATTCTATAGTGAATCGGATTATGTCTCCATTACAATACAATAATAATATCACAACTCTGCCATAAAATACTTGTTTTTATTTTAAAATTAAAAAGTGCGCTCTTACTGAGACATCCTTTATATCTATAGAAATAAATAAATTGTAGGTATATAATATTTTTATTAAAGCAATAAGGGACAAGAGTATAACAAATATACATTTATAAAATTCTATTTGTTGTAGCTAATCTCCGAAACAAAGTCGCGTGTTGCCACTAGTTGATGATTTAAACATTGGACGATGTTAAGTTTCCAATTGACTTGTAAAATGACGTGGATTCTAGTTTGAATTAAGTATTTTCGTGGAAGTTAATTTATACGAACTGTATTTTTATTAAACAGGTATAAATTATTCTTAAAATATTGAACAAACCGTTCTCGATATGTTTTTACCTTGAAGAAATAACACTTTTTACGGATATAAACAAAGTGTATTAGGAGCAGTGTTATATCTAAGGCTTGACGAAACTACATATTCGCAGTGAGAATACCCATTTCACTAATTTTCAGCTAGAACTAATATCTGCCGTTGATAAAAATGCCTAACGCAGAAAAGTAATAGATACGCTGTATGAATATATAAAAAATATTTTACAATTCAAATCACACAACGACATATCTATAAATGAAACAAAAAAAAACGATAGTTATTCCCATTCCGCAGCGCAGAACGATTCGAGTGAAATTCACATGTACCCACATTTGAAGGTGAACGCTACACTGACAGAATAGAGGTTATTTCACAATAACCGATGTATCGGCACAATATGTGTGCATGCAGTACATTTCCTGCAATAGTGCTTACTCGTTAAAATGAAAAATGTTCGGAGATAAATGCAAAAAAACCGCGTGTGACGACACGCGCCGGGAGCTATGCGGATATATTTTTTTTGTGGACACGACGCGCGCTGTCTGCACAAATTTTGTATGTCTATCTAGGTTTTTTTCGATTCTGTTGAGTATTTCTCTTCGCAAAAGTGTCGGTTGATCACTCATCAGATTAAACCACCAAGCCAAACAAAGTGATAATCTAGGATCTAGGATTTTCCATACTGTTGAGTATTTCTGAACCTCACAGTGTCTTGGTTGATCGCTCATAGGTTATATTATACCAAGATATAGTTATTTCAATCTATTACAAAACAAGAATTGCTCCAAATTAAATTCTAATGTGAGACAGTCTTCCCCCACCTAACAAATTAATGTAAAAAAACAAGTCTCAGTTTTGTGTTTTTCTTGCAAAAGATTTCCCAAGAAGTTTCCTTCGAGTAAGAAATTGCACAAACAATATTATTCATCTCGCAATATTCATATTTCAAACTAGATGTTAATTAGTTCTCGACTGGAAGTACTTAGACCAGCTTTTAGCTGATGAGGGCACGTTTTTTATCCAGAACCTAGAATATCTACAATGTATCTAGGTTTTAATTTAGTTATTTATTGAAATGAGTGCTGTAAACCCGTGAGTGCTTCTTAATTTAGTTTGAAGCCTCTGGAGTGAAGAATTGTTTTAATTACGATCTTATATATGAGAAGATATGAGTTTACTTTAGAGTACTTAATTTATTCATACTTGTGTTGGTTGCAGTATGATATTTTATATGATTTGCTTTAGACGTTTTTATTGTTATTTCAACTAATACTGTGCGTACTACTAAAATCTTTGTATTTACTTCATATTAATTACTACTGTTGAGCTCTCATGCTACTTCATTATTATTACTACATTATATATCTACTTGCATGTAATTTTTTCATGCAACAGAACATGCTAATCCAGCCATCGTAATTCAAGACCATTTGTATATACCTACCATGTTATATAGCAAATAAATGATTCGGTTGATTGATTGATTAGTAGTGCGACGTTGATAGTCTGAGATAACGATAATAACGAAGTTTGGGAAGTTACGAGATGATAGAGTGGTTTTATTAACAGCCCACGACTCAGTAAGAGCCTCCTCTCACCTCCACCGCGTAGACCCAGTGCCAAATGCACATACAATTGCAATACATGAAAATATATGCAAACTTGTAAAGAAAACCCTCTTTATTTAACTTTTTCTTTCTTTGTTGTCTCTTGACAGATTTATTATTTTATTAGTCAGTGTTTTTTTTTCTTTTAAAAAATGGCTTTGTTATTTGTCAGTGTTGACGATATTGACAAATGTTTTTTTAAGTACCTAGTGATTATCAGGCTGGCTTTAAGTATTGTTTTTCTTTCTTTACAGAAAAACGCAACATTGTTTTTCATTTCCAATGAAATGAAAGAAGTGAATCTCTTTTTATACATAGACATAAGGAAGATGGGTGTCTCGCTGTCTCTTTAGCCGCTTAAGATTGCCTATTAATATCTTTAACAGCAACCGGGTACCACATATCGTGATAACCAAGACCAGGAAAAAATGGTTGCCTGTAAAGTCGTTTTTACGGGCGAAGATTTTACGTGACAACGTCTTTTTCTCGGTAGAATATTTATTGATATGAATATAATTAAATTGCACAATAGGAACAAGGAATTGAATGAAAATAAGAATTGCACAAATTTTAACTATAGAAATATATTTTGTTTACTAAAACATTGTACACTAGTGCTGCGCGCGCGGCAGACCGATCATAGTTGAGTGGGAGAGAGACGCAAGGCATTCGCCGGGCCTCTCTCTCGTTCGGTGACTCATCGTAACGTTACCGAGCGTTACACTTTTTCATAAGTGACTCCCAGCCGCAACCTAATTTAAGACGTTGTCACGTCAAAATGGAATAGTTCGATATTAAATGCGATACAAACGGACACCTGTGCCAGGACTGGCCTGTGTGATCTCGGCTTCACTTCAGTGATCGTTTTTGCCCTATAATTCCAATCCAAAATAATGTATTCATACGACGTTCAACCGAGCATTAATATTAAAGCTATTTATATTTTCATGATTGATACTGTTTTATGACACTGATATAATATGATTTAGTCTTTTAAGTAAGCTTCCATTAAAAGAAGATATAGTGACAAGAATTGAGAAAGGTATGCTTAGATGGTTTGGTCATGTTGAGAGGATGAATGAAAGTAGATTAACGAAAGTGATTTATGATGGACAAGTGGATGGAAGTGTTGGGAGGGGAAGACCACGTAAGACCTTCCATGACCAAATACAAAAAATGTTAGAGAAAGGGCAGGTCAAAAGTACCCTAAACCGACGGGCGTGTATGAGGAGGTTAATGAGTGTGAATGAAGCTAAAAGTGTGTGCCAAGATCGTAGCAAGTGGAAGGATGTGATCTCTGCCTACCCCTACGGGAAAGAGGCGTGACATTATGTATGTATGTATATGCATTAAAACTTTTTACAATAGAAACACTATAAAACAAGTACTGGCTTCTTATTTAGATTTAAGGCTGAATATCTTATCTTGAAGAACTCCAGGGGCCCGCCTAAATAACAATGAGTCCTACCGCCTAATTCTATGAATTTTAGCTATTTCATCTAGATCGAAATTTTCTGAGGTTCATCCGTACCGGGGAATCTGCCAAAAGCCATAGATTTTACATGATGACCTTCAATCCATGACACACCAAAAGACAGAATAGTGAAGCCACTAACTTAATAAATGAATATGTTTTGCGTTTCGATGCCACATTTTTACGTAAATATAAATAATATGTAATATAATAAAAATAAAAACACAGATAAAGACTGTTAAATATCACGTCAATCCTTCAAAATATGTGTCTAAATAGAGAACGCCATCTTGTATTGAGTTTCATGTGTTCGGCGGTAGGATCCATTAATCGATTACTAGCAAGTTAGGCGGTACGGCCCCAAGTCATAAAACACTTCAAATATTTATAATCTCTTCTGCCTCTTAGAACAGTTTAATTAAATAATATTTAAAACATGAACTTATTACTCAAGCAGTACATTCTGTTGGAAATGAAAAATTCATGTGTATTTAAAACCCTTCACGGACAATGAGGATATAAAACCAACCATCAAAAAGCTCATAAAAGTAAAATTAAAAAATTAACCCAGGAAGCGAGTTATGGCATGAAAGGAGGTCAGGACGCGGTCTGAGAGGTAGCGGTTGGAAAGTCATCAATTTGTTATGTTTAATGATTGTTTTGTTAATTATTACAAACTGAACATAATATTAGCAAGCTCGGAAATTTTACACAGCGTAATCTAGCCTTAAACTAGATCTTACTATATAGACATTAATTCTTAAATATATGAATATAATACGTGTAAACGCTCAGGTCAAGACTAAATCCTAGGTGTACATACACACATGCATAAATTTACGCCTGTTTCCTCGAAGGGGTAGGCAGAGGCATATTATACGCCCACACGTCGCCAATTATATAGTTAGTCCCACGTAATAGGTGACGAGCCTATTGCTATTATCGGGAATTGTTTTGTTCGCCAGAGCCTCGTCCGTTGATCGGCGGGAGCACCACTTGCAGGTGAGGTTGGCTTGGGCTCCTTTTCAAACAAACCGACAAACGACCTTCTCTCCTGCGACGACCACGTCGAGCTATGAGCTGAACGACGAAGTATCTAAAATGGCCACTGCCTTCGTTTGCCAGCTATAGCTTTATATAAATATTTTATTATCATCTCGGCCCAGAGCACGGACTTCCAATAGCAAAACTATAAGAGAAAAATTGAGGTAATTTATCATCACGCGGACCCGTGATGTGTAAGGTGTGTTATAATTGGCGCTGTAAAGTTGTTTAATTACTTTGTAATCTTAATAGAACTTACAGTAAAAGCCACCGGGTTAGCGTGCATACATTCAAGATGTTTATCATCGCATTTTTATATCAAGTATACGAAAAAAAATCTTAAACTTGGAATCTGGAACCGCTGTTTCAACGACCGCCTCCTTAGGTCCAGTGGGTTGTTATGGGGCAAAAGTATGAATTTTCATATGAATAGGAGTCCGGTCGGAAAGTTGTAAATCACCGCTTTGAGCGCCGAATAACATTTGGCCTGGTATTCAAATTTTGAATACAGTATGACACGTGGCAACCATTTTTGTTTTTGCATTCAATACAATATTTTAATACGAAAACGACATCAGTATTAGTTCGATTTTGAGGAGGTGCTTGAAAATTTACATTTGTGTTGGTCTGGGTATATTTTATGTAATTACAATTCAAAGAAGTTTAAGTGTTGTTACCCGTTTTTTAGCACCTACGCATACAATACACATAAATACAGTCACGCCGCCACATTTCGCCAATATTATTGCTGTTCCTACGTAATAGGTGGCGAGCCTATTGCCGCTTTTCGGGAGCTTTTATGGTCGCCAGAGCCTCGTTCGTTGATCAACAGGTGCACCACATGCAGATGAGGTTGGCTTGAGTTCCTCAGATCTTGATCCGATTGGATCGCTATGCACCTATACCAATACTATAAAAGCTTATGTTATTGATATTTTACATACATAAAAATATATAAAGAAGAACCTCCTTACTCGCCTTTTTCTTTTTTGTGCTTTATTTTTTTGAGAAATGTTTTTTTTTAAGAAAGAGTAAGCTTTAATTATTTGTTTTTTTTCCAACCAAAGGAAAGAAGAAAATTTCTCTTTATAATATATATATGCATAAATATTACGTACTACTTAGAGGACAACTTATAAAAAAATAATCAAAGCTGTATATTTTGACCTAATATTAAATAAATAGATTTTCTTATTTCCTCAATATGACGGCTTTCTGTCATTGTTACTTTTGCAATAATAAAGTAAATGTTATTAAACTTTTGCAAAAAATAAATTGAATTGCGTAAGCACACTTCATTGTTATTTGAAAGGAATTTTGTTAAATAAGCACTAATACATATTTATTGTGGATACCTAAGACACAAGTAATTAAGTTTACTTAGTTTAGGTAGATACTTTAATTAACTGCATTACTAACCCAATTTATGTTCGTAAAATAATGTAAATAGGCTAGTTATTATACAGAAATAAATTATTATATTTTCACATGTTACTATGTAATTATTCACCCAAGGACATATTACCCAAACCACTGCACATTTCAGTTAAAAATATCAAAAGTTTAATACTAGTGTGTTGTCACGACAGCCGACAGGCCCTAGTTTAAAACTTTTCTCGAAATTTTATTCCCGAATACTAAAGCAAATAAGCGAAACTCAAGGGATTTTTCCCGTGAAATGTATTTGATATTTCACGAGAAGTATGTCTGATATTTTGTATAAAGTTTTCAATTTAATATGTGATGAAAGGCAACGTTTTAAAGCTTTTCATATACTGCAGACTTATGTTGTTCTTTTAATATAAGCAAATATTGAATTATCTGTTAGAAAAACTCAAATATGTAGTTAGAAGTATTATATTATCTTGTGGCCTAAAATAGTGCCAGGGGGGTGTTACTATTTTATAAAAATATTTGTGAAAACCGACGAAGATAAATTTTACCGGAAAATGTACAGCAGCGTCATTCTGCGTGCTGGCTTGTACCGCGATCACCAATCCTGGCGGATTTGCAGGCGCCCAGCATGTGATTGTGGGCAAATAAAGTAATCTATTGGGGAGGCTAATTTTCAGCAGTGGACTCTATGAGGTGATATGATGCTCATATTTTGTACACATATGGCGGCAGCAAATTCCAGAGCCGAATGGTCTTACAGAGGTACGACTCACTTTATTATTTCAAGTCTTGTGTCAATATCGACGACGATATGGCGTGAAGGTCAGTATACCTGCGCTTCACTCCAGAGGTCGTTGATTCGATTCCCACACAGGACAAATCTTTGCATTGCAGTGCAGTTCTGGTCTGGGTGTTTTACTATGTATGTATATTAAGTATGTATTTACAAAAAAATGTATTTAAGTATGTTTATCCGTTCTTTCATATCCATAACACAAGTTCTTAGTGATACTTATATTGGAACTAAATAATTGGTGTGATTGTAAGAGAATATTTATTTATTTATTTTAATATCATCCTGTTGCCCTACTCCCAGTTTGTCTTCAGTACATGTGTTGTCCTTCCTTCTATTTCACTCAGACGCTCGGCTCAAACTCATCAACTGCCAAATCGTTCGTATGATATCATTCTTCTCACCCTTAATCAATCAATCTCTCCAACTTCGAAACCACCCGCTTACAAGCGGGTGGTTTAGCAAAGAAAAGCCAACCATCATTGAAATTCTATGTTATCTCTTATTATCATAAGATCTATGTTATCATAGTCTCTTATCAAAAACCGACCTTTGCCAACGCTTCTTAGCTTCAATAATCGTTTCCGACCTCCAATCTATTCAAATGCCACAAGCGCTTGACGCTGTTCCGTTAACCTACCAAGCCACAGGTATCCAGACAAAATTCCACCTCTCACTACAACAATCCAACGCGTACCCCGTTAAAATATCAAGTGACAATACAAAATGCTCGTGTAAACCTGTCGTCACGGAGGCAGAATTTGAATGTAACGCCCTCTGTCGCCCCGAGAGGGAACCCACTTTATTATTTATTACCGTCATAATAAGTTCCAGTCGTGGCTTCATTTGTTTCTCAACTCGTTACGAAGATTCCGCGCCACGATTCGAATACTCGATTATTTATTAATTCAAAAATGTTGATAAGCGCCCTTTTTCGTGTTTGATCGGTGGAATTGAATTTTTTAACGAATTCTGGCGGTTCAACCGCGAACGCACGGAGCTTTGCCGTGGTCACTGTTTAAACTTTGAACACAATTCTAAAGTGTATTGTTTGTGAACTCGCTTAAACTGGAAATACTTTTTGGGTGCAGTTTGTACCGCATACTGTTTACGTATTCCACCGTAATCTCCTTGTATTATCTCCTAACCTTATGTCCTACAATATCTGTAACTTTACAGTTATTGCTAATGCGAAAGTGAGTTAGTTTGTTACGATTTCACGTAATGTAACAAAAAACTGGTCAGATTTTGGTGTAAATTGTAATCGAAACAGATGGGAGCTTAAAAAAAGATATAGACTACTTTTGTCCCAAAATAACTATATTTCTAGTTAGACATGTTAAATTATATATGACATAGTAATATTACCTATTAACAAGTTTGTTTGAATGTATCAGGATTTGCATAAAATCGTCTTGATGGACTTTAAAACGAAATTAAACAGAGGAAAATCTTAAATGGATATATGTCAAAGAAATATCAAGGTGAGATTCGGTAATATAACCGAATTCAAAGCTGGTGGACAAAATCCGTCTCACTCTAGCTCCGTGATTTAAACTGATTTAATTAAGCCTTGGATCTGTGATTGAAAAAATGCTTTATTCATTATCTTCCAAAAACTGTCTCAATGGAAAAGCAACTATTAATTTCTCTACGTAAAGAAAGAAAGAAAGAAAGAAAGAGTGTTCATTATCTAAAATTTTAAAGACAATAAGTGGACTCATCAGCGTAACTGCATGCATGAAGTAAATTCAAATTCACATTCATTTATTCAAGTTTGGCTCAAAAGAGCTCTTATGAACGTCAAAACTTAAAAACTAGCGCGCCCATACACTGCGGGCGGGAGCTTGATCGTAAAAGAACGGGCAAGAAAATCGTCAAGGTTAGTTTTTTCTCCCGCCAGTTACTTAGTAATATTAATGTGGAGATGTTACAACAAGCTTCTAGCTGCTATATATACGGTAAAGAGCGTCGTTTATCACACAAACTTATACTCACCTGCAAAATTATACCTAAAGCATTTCTATAACTTTACGAGCGGTCTGAATTGCGCACCGAGCAATACTATATATCATTACACTTGAACCACGGTTTAATTGTTTCTGCACTTTATCTTGAACCGTAAAAACACAAAGTTGTTCCACTTTATGGGCTATAGAAGATTTTAAGTCAAACATAAGGTCTAAACTGCTTACTTTAATTTGGCTCAAAATAGCTCTTATGATAGTCAACTTAAAAACTAACGCGCCTATTTATTGCGTGCTGAATGTTGAGTAAAGAAGTATTGTTTTCTTCTATGTGGCGGTTGATGACTCGATGACCCAAATGGCGATTCCCATACAGCAAGGAATACGAATGCTAGACAAGGTTTGGTTGTTTCCTGATTATTGCACGTATGTATTAACAAAAAGAGGTATGAATTTGGGACGAAGTAACGCTATGTGTGATATCCAACATTATGGTAATGATCATATGACCAAATGACCACCCATACCCATGACCAAGAATCACTGCAAAATCTTCGAAACGTCGGAATAAAAATATGTGATACAAATATTTGAAAAAACAGCAATTTGAATACGTAATATTTAATTTATTTGAATTTGGGCAAGAAACTCGTGAAATTTTATTCTCCAGCCAGCTTTTGGCAGAAAGGCTGTAAAAACTTTGAGGAACGTCCTAAGGGGCGCTTCGACGATATAAAGTGGGGGTGTACGCTATAATCCTCAGGTTGTATAAGATTCCCCGGGTTCCAGCGACCAACTATCAGATTTCATATTAAAAGTTCTTTCAGGGAACGCTTGATTGAAAGCGTCTGTAATACAAAGGTAAGTGTTCCTCATTTATGAACGCTTCTGGAAAAGGTTTTGTTACAATTTTGAAATAATGGCCTGTGTATTTATTTAGGTTCGTGGAAGAAGGTTGATAAAGGGTACTTACAATTGGTGGTAATATTGTGTCATTCAAATGTTGTTGGAATACGCCAAATAATTTTTTTTAACTTTAATTTTAATTTTAAAAATTTATATATTTTAATGTTTTTTGCACATTTTCATTTTTCTTTGATTGTTATGTTTGTCATACAGATTTTATTGTGTTTGTGTCAAAGGTATTCTCTTACAAACTTAACTATATTTCATGAAATCTAAACTAAAGTCAGTGCCATATGAATCTGAATAAAACTTTATTCTCAAGTTAGACCTTACTACCGATGTACTCAAAATTTGGATGCCACACAATTCTTAAGCTTAATAACTATCGCTAAAAGCGCCGCACTTGTTTTTCATAGTAGAGGTAAAATCCACACGTAGTACCTTGCTATGCTTGCTACTATGAAAAACTATATTATATACGTGCCTATGTCCAGATTTAAATGGCACAGACTATAACTGGTTCTGCTTCCTTTTCTTACGTGGTTTGGATGTGTTAATGGCATAATAAGTATTTTGGAATGTTTTTCGAGCTATTTAGAAATTAAGCATATACCTGACGGAGTTGTCAAAACTGTCAAAGGTTTCCTCCATCACATAACCATTAAGCCAGCTTTTATTGCCACCCGTAACCTTTATGGCCGTATTGCTGACCCAGCGATTAAACCGACAGGCAACGGCATAATTAAGATTACAGGATTACGAGGTAGCCTGCATTGCAGCGCTATGGGGCTGAGTAAATCGTCTCCGAACGCGCAGCTGGCGCTGGAACCGATAAACGACCTTACCACACGCCACAGTCACAGTCAACTGGTCACCAGCTATACTTTTTAGCCTTTACTACAGTGCGAAATGTTCGAACTCTAATTAAAAATAAATATAAATGTTTTTATTCATTACAACATCGTTGACCATATAATAGTGGTTGAAGTACTTGTGCTAATGAATCCCGCTCATGTTAATAAAAAAAATCGATCACAACTATGAAACTCCTTTAGATATGGATTATTTTGCAATTCGAATAATCCGTTCACTATCGTATATTATCGAATCGTATATCGACATATTGTCACGGCTTTTTTCAGTAGAGTTAGGCTGAGATCCCCCCCAGACAGGTCTCCACCTTGACGTGATGGAGAGGCTGAGTACCTCCCGGTAAAGCGAAGGAGACCACTGAGAAATACCCAGAGGTTGACGAATCTGGTGCCTTTAGTACTAACTACTAGGAGAAAAACCTGTGGAGGGCAGAAAAAGAGAAAACTGTGGAGGGCCCTTAAAGCAGTGACAAGAGGGTCTAAGGGGGCGCGTCCACTGCGCCCCTCCAGGGTCTGGTCCGAAGGACTTTGGCCGGGATGTCAGACGATACGACATAGGAACTGGCACTCCGCCTTTTTTTGTTTACGAGCGGCAGGCGTCGTCGGAAGATTTTTAGTGGGTATTACTGCAGGCGGGCGCGTCTGCCGGTGGTGTGTCCCACACCCCTTTAAATGCAACTTGTTACCGACGTAAAAAAAGAAAGGGTTATACAGAGATCATATCCTTTCACTTGCTACGTCCTCCTCCTGGCACACACTTTTAGCTTCATTCACACTGTTTAACCTTCTCATACGAGGCCTGTCGGTTTAGAGTATTTATTTGCTCTTCACCCTTTTACCTGCCTGTGTGTGTGTATTATTGCCTGTATTATAGTCCGACCACTCGCTTAAAATAAAAAATACTTTATTGTCTTTAAGATCAACATGATCATTTAGATTCGTCAAACATTTACACAAAATTGAAATTCCATATGTTTTTTTAACAACAATGAAGGAAATATGAGCGGTACCATAATAAAGGAGTAAAAGCAAATGGGTTCTTTGTCAGTTTATCTGTCTGTTGTGGTTTTCCCAAGATTTGTCAGTCTGTATCTGTCAGTCAGCCTGTCGTGATTCTAAAGGAGGGAGGGGATTGTTCGTCAGTCAGACAGTCTGTCGGTGACTCTAACGAGGCTTCCAAAAGGCAACGAGATTGAGAAGAAGGCCTCAAGAAACTCATTTCGCATGCTTGCATTTACAGGCCTTATGTAATTGTCCCATGATTGTGTTCAACAAAACAAAAATGATTTGTCGACAGTCAATAACAGGTACTGACGAAAAGGTATTAAAAGGTATTAAACGTTAAGGTAGTAATGCAAAATGCGTCATCGCAGATACCTGCGTCCGAGCGGCATCTCTTTATCGATAACGCCAAGCGCAGCATTGTCACATTCCTTTGAGGTAATTATAGATATCATTACCTCAGCCCATTAATGTCCCACTACTGAGCATGAGCCTCCTCTCACTTACCAAGGTGCGAGGGTATTGGGTCATACTCCACCACGCGGACCGTCGTCCTGCCGTTAGAATTTTTCAAGCCGCGATTAATATTTACTAATAAGTTGTTAGGTATTTTGTTTCCAGCACGCACTATCCCTTGTTAACATTTATCACAAACTGTGTTGGTATTTTGAAATTCACAAAAAATTGGCTCGAGCGCATAATTGGAGTTAGCGATAAACGCAATTAGCCAAACATCAGATATTAGGTCCCTGCATATGAAATTGACGTTTTATCGAACTGGCCACTTTGATCTCAAAAATTCGGCATTGGTCCAGGAACTCCAAATTCAATTTTATTTTAATTTAAAGTTTGTCTACTCGTGTTTTGAATGTGATAAATCATTTGTTTTCGCGCCATTGAATTTAATTTCTTTCCAAGCAATTTCGCTAGCCGCACATAATGAAATTTGAACTGAGTTGATAATTTGCAGTCTACATAAAAATCTTTGGCCCGATCGCAAAATCGAAGTCAGCGACGGCCGCACAGAAGTTTAACTGCTCTCATTTTACTATTGTACGATGCAGTTACATAAAAAAATGGCCGACCAACCCCCCCTTCTAAGTCAAGTTTACGGTCATTTGAGCGGCGAGTATTATTTCTTGACGACGGAAAGTTTTTTCGTGTTTTTTTCCTGTAATGGCCTACAGTAAGTTTGCAAGTGGCATGCTGATTGCAGATAAGGCGAGGTGTTATTACGCTATTAGGCTGCAATTCACTATAATGTCACAAATTGAATATTGTGGATTGCGGTTTCGTTGTATATATGTATATTTTCAGTTTGCCGTAAACTACGACGTAATAAAATCTTAACTCAAGCTTTTTTTTATATTTCTTTCTTTACTAGTCTGAGTGGTAGTTAAAAACAACTGTATGACGGCTGCGGTCAGGTGTAAGGTGTAAATAAGTTTATATAAAATTGAGTAAATATGTATATTGCCTCCATCCTGGAGGACAAAGGCTACATTATAGTCCGATTATAATGTAAAATTCAATACTACTATAGATCGTATCGTCTCATGTATTTTAATGTCCTATTTTATGTAACACTAACAGTTAATTCACAATAAATAAACAACTATCTGGTCACAATTGGTCACCAAAAAAACTGTGTCGATTTGATAGAGTTCTATTAAGTAAATCAATTACAACTTTACGATATTCTGAAATTTACGATATTTCTAGAAATGAAACTGTAGTACCCATAAAGAGGGTAATATATATTTATTTTACACTTGCTTTTAGTCTATATTATAAAACAAATCTGGTCACAATTCCGCTCTCGTCACAAAAAACTGTGACCATTTGAAATATTTCCGTTACATCAATGACTGGCCTAATAGCACACGCAACGCCTGACACTTAGTAAAATTTACGATATTTCTAGAAATGAAGCTGAAGTACCTATAAAGTGGAGAATGGTGGCGATTCGCTCTCACACAACGCCAAAGATTGTGGCAGTAAAAATTTAATGTTAGGTCCAATTTATGTCATTTTTATGCTCCTCTCAACTACGGGTACAACACAGTTTGCAATTTTGCCGCTGAAACGTTTCGGAGTTTCAATGGCGTGAGTTAAATTGTTATTAAAGATGCTTGTTGTTTTAACACGGTAACATATTATGAATATTATGAGTATTTTTGTTCACATACATATCTTTAAACCGTGACGTATTTTTAATGTAGTGAAAAATTTTGGTCACACAGTTCTTTGTATTCTTTTTTAACATAAATTAGTATAATGTGATTTTTCACCCTTCTGTTTTAAAGTACTACTATTAAAATATCATCAATCTGCATGGAAATAAATTGTAAGCAATGTAATTATGTTTTAGTAGTGACAAATCGAATCAAAGGCCTTCTCATAGTCCACAAACGCTAAGCAAAGTGGCTGGTTATACTCCTCGGTCTTCTGTATAACCTGCCGCAGCGTGTGTAGGTATGTGGTCTATGGTTGAAAAGCCTTTTCGGAAACCGGCTTGTTCGGGAGGCTGGAAGTCGTCAAACCTTTGACCGAGACGGTTCGTAATGACCCGTGAAAACAACTTATTCGATCGATCGATGGATCGATCTTTATCGAACAAATTGTAATTATTGACAATAATTGAAATATAATGTATGTATTTGATTTAACATTCGGATAAAAAAAAAGTTAAAGTTAACTAATTCCAAATTATAACTTACTATTAATATATATACTGCACATAGCACATAAGATGTTTTTCCAGTTTTTCTGTTCTGGTATACATTACGAAAAATATCAAAAGCACTTTTATAAAATAAAATTCTAAAATTTGTAATTTTTCTAGAATATATTTCTGATGAAAAATGATACGAAGAGCATCGTGCATCAATTCACTTTGAATGTAAGGTATGGAACTACTTCAGTATATATTGGACTATTTCAATATATCTTTGAAAATACATATATTTCTTGAAGTAGGAGGTGCATGAGGTCGAGCTCACATTCAAAGCCGGTGGGGTATTGCATTTCAATTCGCTTAGATAGGTTTGCAAAATTATTTTTTTTGGCAAGCCATATCAATAAATGTTTTCGTAAATCGTAGCAAGACTCTTTTTTTATTGGAATTCTAAAAGCTAAGACGATGAAGTGGTGTCGTGAAAAAGATCGCCAAATTAATTATGAAACATTGTTCCAGCCATCATTTAAAAAAAAATTTTTTTTAAGAAATTATTTTTCTTATAATAAATATACGTATCTACATAGAACGTGATAATGATGGTCAAATGCACATATGAGCCCTAAGGCTTTTTCTCGGATGGAAAATTATCAATTACCATCTCCCGCTTTGGGTGAAGCGGCAAGGTGTGTCAGACTTTTACTGACTAAAAACCCTCCTTGAGCCTGCTATGTAACCTCTTCTAACATTCCCGTTACCCCTCCCGGGTCTCCTCAGTGTGCAGACATCTCGTTGGAACACGAACGCGCCGTCGTCGACGCGACATGAGCCCTAAGCCTAGGTAAAAAAAGTTCCGATACCGACTTCAGTTCGACTGATCTTATGAACTTATAAAAGAACCCTCTACATACCACCACAACGAAGTCTGTTCTGTTCTGTATACCCTACCCGATATCTCTGTGCCCCTGGTCACCAATCTATGGAAACTGCCAGAAGTTGTCATTATTCCCCGACAAATGTCTGCAGTCACGTAAACCCTTAACATTCCTGAATTCCAACTTTGTGTGTACACTGTACAGTTTAATTAAAGGTTTGCTCGTGAATAATGTTTATTGGAGTAGAAGGATAATGGTCATGCAACAATATTTTGTTACGTATTTTTTTTCTTTGTTACTTATCATGGGTATTAAGTTATAAAAGTACTTTGAAGAAGTATAAAAAAAAATTGTTTAATTAATCTTTTGATTAAACTTTACACACTTACTTATACAAACATACACATACATTCACGCCTTTTTCCCCTAAGGGGTAGGCTGAGGCATATTAGACGCCGACTTACTTATTGTAACGCCTTTTACCCGTAGAGGTTGGCATGGCAGGTATCACATCCTTCGACCTACTACGCTCTTCTTATGTATGCCACTCATTACGCATGTATGTCATCTAACAAATTATATCCTATTGAAATTTTATACTCATTCAATTTTAAACTTAAGTGAAACTACATGATACTTTATATTCTGGTTGTTATCCAATAATACATATACAGTCTTTTTTATCGGTTTTGCAAGTCTCCTATTACCTTTTACGCCACAATTAACTTCTTTTACAAAGTATAAAATGACACAAACACCAATTCGTTACGCCTTCAAATGATCACACAATTCTTTCATATATTTTTATTGAAGCTCTTTCTGCTGATATCAAAGGACCTAATAATCTATAGCCCCAGGCTTGAGGAGAATTCTTTTTGCGATAATGGAAACTGGTTTCGAGATTAAAGCTGTGTGGTTTTGTCCCATCGCCGCTGGGATTGCTCACCATTGCAGTTTATTTGCTGTCATCGTCACAAAGTGGCAATGAGGAGCGTTCTATGTATGTGATAAAGTTTTTGTGTTTTACGTTGTTAAAGATATTTTATCTAGTTAAATTCGGCTTTGTAGTAAAACGTGTACTTGCATATTTTTTTGTGTAAACTCGTAAGCAGAATCGAAAAAATGACTTATGGATTTAGGAATACTGTTAATTAAAGAAACAAGTCTTTGGTGTAATCATTTATTTAATCAATGTTAACGTAGATTAAAACCTGGGTTTACCCTGGGTTAGACTCTCTAGTATTCAGACTTATAAGATATAGAATTTTTTTGAGTAGGTACGATTTCAATTTGTGTATGTCTAAATTTGATTCATAACTCTCAAACAATAAGATATCGTTTGTAGATTTCCTACTAGCCAATACATATTAGTTAACAAAATTTGTATAAAAGATAATTTCATGTAAGTAAAAGAGTTTGGCTCTGAGTATTTGTATAAAAAAATGTTTTATATTTGTAAATCGGCTTGGCTTTTAATTTCTCAATCCTCTAACGCAACAAAGCGATTCAGACAACATGCAATACCTATGAGAGTACTTTAGTCAATCAAACAGAGAAAAGTTCTAACACCATCCAAATACGATTCAGGGTTTCAATATGCTGGTTCATGTGCTTGAACCACTACTCCAGAAACCGCGATGAATTTGATCTAAGTTACAACAGCACAATAAAAGTAAACAAGTGTCCCTGAAGTCAGCGCATTATCTTCCGTTTACTGCAGCTAGTTTATCAGCCCCTGAGGAGCCAGAAGTTAAACTTGGACGTAACGCTCGTGGACGTGGGCAGATAAATTGTCCAGTACACGAGCACCGCTCGTTACAATCGCCGACCAAAGGTGTTTTTGTCTGTGGTGTGAGAGAGGAGAGTTTAGTGGGTTTCTAGTACAATTCCTATCTAGCTCACGTTTGTAAGCCGTGCCATGTAATGTTACCAAAGAACTTACTAATATGCATGTGTTGCCAAACAGGACAAGACATGCCACTCAGGCCAAATCTTTGTGTGTCATGCATGTCGCACCAAGATTTGTCTTCTGTGGGAATAGAACCCACTACCTCAGGAGCGGAGTACGGGTATAGTCACCTTTCCGCCATATCGGTCATAAATATGACAAGTGAATGTGATGAACAATGAATTTGAATGAAGCCAAAGAAGTATGTCAAAATCATACAAATTTGTAGTCCATTTTAGTCACGCCATATTCCAATAGCAAGGCCCCGTTGGAATGATGTAGATATGGAGACCATTCTGTCAAGTAATTTTCTCGCTAAAAGTGTGTAACTTAGACTGTATTCTTGCAATATATCAGTACGAGGACTAAGAAAGCCACTTTAAACGGCTCCTAGATTTCCGAGCTGGCACTGAAAGTTTAAATATAAGATTGAACTGAAGTGTTTAGCCTAGAACTTTTATATGATTTAATAATACACGGAGGTCCGTGTATTATAAAATTATTGCATTTTGGCTAGATAGGTATCTAGCCAAAATGTTGCAGTTCTTGTACTTAACGTAGTAGAAATTAAAGATACTCTGTCACAAACTATCAAGTAAAACTAATTTTTCTGTGTGCTAAACTATCGAAACTGCGCTACTATTTTAACACTGTACCACTGTTGTACATCGTTTATTAATTTCGTAAAAGGTATACAGGAATTGCGCGCGGCATTCAAAACAAAATGCGCTTGTCAGTAACTGTGCAGCTTTTTATATGTAAAAGATATTTCAAAATCGATCCTTCAGAGCTAAATTCTCCTAACTGACAAAAACATGTATGCAAACATATATTTTATCTCTTTATAATATAAGTGTTAAAACAGAACAGCTATTTGTCCCTAATTTCGCAAGATTCTGCTCTAATAAAGATTTAGCACGGTTTATGAATATACCACGTTTTATTGCGAAAATTATCGGTTTTGAGTTACACTTGTGGTAACGGAGCCAATGTGCGTTCATGATGAAGTTTGATCGTGATCTGCGAATACTTAAGACTTAAAGAACAGGTTACAATTTTACAATGGTACTCTGCTTGAACTATTCTCCGATGGTGTTAATTTTATGGTGAATTTATGTCACATTGTCATCTAATTATTATTTATGTCACATTGTCATATAATCATTATTGAAGTCACATTATCATATAATCATTATTTATGCATAATATTATTTATGCATAATATGGGCTGCATAGAAGTGTACTGCTAAACTGAGGCCTCTGCCATTAACTTCCAATGAAACCGATTGCCTGAAAAGGCAGATTTTCTGGCAGGAATTTCGCCTTTACTGTTCAATCCCTGTTTAATTATACTGTTCTTAACACATAACATGATAGAATTGGTGCGTTCGTAGGTAATTCTTAAATCACTACTCAAGGCGGTGTCATAACATTATCAACTCAACGAATGAGAGAGAATCTGGGATTCAATTCTTACAACAAAGATAGGTTGAATATGACTAAATACAATAGGATGGGTTCAATAATAGACATGCTCCACAATGCCCACCCACGGGCATCGTTGATGGACGTCAATTCAATCAACAATACAATGTCTTTCATATGTAGGATCTGAGAGGTGCTCCATGTTTAAAGGGGTCCAGGTAACTGTTATCTAGGCCAGGGTATAGTTCTCATTGTTTGACTAAATGATTTCAAGCGAAAGCGAAATTTAAAGTTTAATCATTTTGAAACGGAACGTTAGGTGCTTATTGCAAAACAAGATCTAAAGTTAAAGTTTAGGTTTAAAACTAGTGCTGTCACTGTCTTAATTATATCAAATTAACAGCACTAGTCTTTAACCCATTTTAACTTTAGAATATTAAAGTTTAGAGTTTTATATAGAAATTGTAGAATTACTCACAGTTTGGCGACAATAACGAGTGATACTTAGCTACAATGCGCTTCTAAGGTCATGAGTTCGAATGCCTCTAGGCATGGCAGGCAGATTACAAAACAAATATTTGTGAACATAAAAAGAAATATTATTCTTAGTCTAAAAAAAATAAATGCTTATCCGATGTTACCCGTGTTTAATTAAGGAAAAGATGTGCTGTGAGTAATATTCTTGATTATTTATTTTCATATTTATTATAACGAACGTGAAAACTCATGTTTGTAATAAAAAGCTTGCAAAACTTCTAAAGCGTTTTTCGAAATTATTTCACAAAGACCATTCTGCATTATTCGTGAGTAGCAAAGGCTGTATTATTAATCTATTAAAATCAAGGATCCCTTCGAAAACAACAATGGACAAGGACAAAGCTGTGGTCAGCAGCTAGTTCTGTAACCAAAGTTTACAGCCCTGCTTACCCGTGATAAATTTGAGGCGCTTATATAACGGGTTCAGGTACTGACCCGCTGATTGCTATGACAGACTTATTAAATATTAAATCTTTAAATATTGTTGGTGTATAGGGTCAAGATCTTAAGAGCTCAAGCCAACCTCACCTGCAAGTGGTGCACCTACCGATCAATGGACGAGGCTCTGGCAAACATACAAGTTCCCGGTAAGCGGCAATAGGCTCGCCAACTATTACGTGGGGCAAACAATAACATTGTCGAAATGTCGGCGTATAATTTCCTCTGCCTACCCCTTTGGGTAAGCAGGCAGTGGTTCGATTCTTATTTAGGTGAACGCGGACGAGTTGATTCATCTAGTATTAGTTTCGTCTCATAACTAACCACTATTGTGGGTAAAATTAAGTTATTTTTATACTGGTGGTAGGACAAAACTTGTAAATTTTCTTGAAGAAACTCTATGCTTCTGTTCTCCAGCTCGCAAAGAATGGGCGCTTTAGTTTTAAATTGAAGTTTCATAAGAGCTGTATTGAACCAAACTTACATATAACACCTTTCTTAATTTAGTAATTAAGATAGTAAATTAAAATTATGCTACTCTTTCTGAGAAAAAAAAAATCTTTTAGGTACTTGATTTTCCTTAGACGTAAACTTGAATTTTATTTTGTTTTGACGTAACCTATCAAAGCACAGATACAATTAAAATATTATTGTTTTCAAAACCACAGCATTTTAGAGGAAGCGTTCTTATTTAATAAATTATTATCTAACAAATTGTGTAATAGCTCAAACGCTTCAACAAGCACCAAAAGTTTGACATAAATCAAAATGTTATTGAATATCGAAAATATTCTTCGGGAAAGTTGGGCAATATTTTTCATATTACGATACCGGTTGTCGACAGCGGGATTCCAATCGAAACTTGGAATTTATTTGGCTTCCAATTCAGCAACTGACTAACTTACGGAGCCCATGTGGATGGTTCGGGATTGGGAAATAAATTACGTACGCACCTTTGGTCTGGAAACCCAGGTATTATAGAACTAGAATTTTAGAAATAACTTACTTTATTTTCAGAAAGCCATATGTTCTCAAACTCAGTCAATATTTTCACAAAAATTACGTAAAACTAGACTGTAGAGAGCTATAAGCCGTGAACTCTTATGGTAAAATAAGTGATGAAATCAAATGGCCCAGCCGGTGGAATAGTTGTGGTTTACACTCCCATTGTGACAGACGACATGTCACCCGGGACTCGAACCTGGGCCTTTGATCCGGCGGTAATGACTGCCACCTCGCGGCTTGTATCGATTGATCGATTTATTTATCATGTAGCTCCTATCAATTTTTTATTTATTTAATCTTTATTGCACACACATAAAAACACAATGTACAAAAGGCGAACTTAATGCCATTAAGCATTCTCTATCAGTCAACCTTGAGGTTAGCAGAGACATTAAAGGCGGTGCAAGAGATAATATTTATAGTTATGATATACTTACATAAAATAGTACGTCAAATAACTTATTTATTTATTTCAAATTTTATGTACACAGAACAAACCTATTCAGAAAATGTTTCAAAAGAGTTTGTTCGTTTGGGTGGTTAGTTAAACGCACTAAAGTGAAGAAGGAGGAGGAATCCTTTTTGTGTTCGATAGTCTATTAACTGAGGATATTGTACGTAACATCACGCCACCACCAGTGGCATCAGAGCACCTATGAAAGTTCTTGCAAAAAGGGGAAACATAATTATTTCACTGCGTACGCTGCGTACATGGTCAATGGAAAACTGTAAATAAAAAACTGATTGTTTTTACATATAATATTGCTTTTCCTTTGGAATAAAAAAAATGCAGTTCAATATTACCAAAGATTACAGGAAAACCATATAAAAGTAAACCCTTAAAAATGGGGGCGGATGGCACCGCAAATAAAAGGGCTCTCCATGCCAATGCAAATCAGCGTTCGGCCGCCTCCGGCTGTGAATCGCTGATTTAACTCTAACGATCTGTTAAATCTGCAATTAGATACAAAGTGAAAAAGTTTCCAACGAAAAAACGTGGAAAATTGGTCGACGTGGCCTTTACTACACTAATCTATAAAAAATAAACGTTAAGGCTAAATGAGGTCCTACTCTGTGTCTGTAATAAAAATGTTAGGAAAATATAATGCCCGCTTTTAATAAGAATTAGTCCCTTCAGGAGCAAAATGCTTATATGATATCTACTAACTTAATAATTTGACCACTTTTGAATATAGTTTATCATTTCTATATTGAGAAGCTTAGTTTATAAATAAATAAATGGTTTTAGGGGATTGTGGTAGGACTAACCTATGAAGCGTCTGACTAAATCAAATTGGATAATTCTAGAGATAGAACTATGGACAATATCAAAAGCTACTTTTCATCAAGTTTTCACAGCCCAAGCAAACGAACACGCAAAAACTGGCTTGTTTTAAATGATGAAAAAAACAAACCGCAAGAATCACGAACGTAACCCTCAAACGTTGATAATCAGCGGCGTCGGTACCCGGATAAAAATCGGGTCGGATCTACCCGTTAATGTATTCCCGCCACGTACAGTGACACCCGGTAAAATCCGGTTAAGGTGGAGATATGCTTGGCTTAATCTCGCTTTTGATTTATTACTGTCACATTCTTTGTTAAGTAAGTGCTAATTTTATGGTGACTGATCAATGTACCGAAATGTTTAAACTTTGAGAGATATTGAATACGAGAAATAGAAGACTTATCAAGGCAAGGTCGACAACGTGCTAGTGATGTCCATGGTATTGCTAGCTCCCATAGGCTGCACTGATTCAGCAGACCTCGGGCCTTAAGCTTAAGTCTTTTTTTTATTTACGTTGGTAACAAAATGCCTTCACGCACTGCCTTCCGGCCAAAGAGGGGAACCGAGGGGGAGTGTGGGGCTCACTGCGGCAGACAAGACCGCCAGCAGTCCTACCCACTAAAAATCTTCCGACCGGGGCGGGGTGCCAGTGCCAAAGTTTGAAGCTTCTGACACCCCGCCCGCGGCCAAAGTCCCCCGGATCATAACCGGGAGGACCTCCTTAGAGAGGCGAAGTGTGTCGCGCCCCCCCCAACCTCCTTATGCGACCACCGGCGAATGAGGCCGACTTCGCGGGGGGTCTATACCTATACGTAGCCGGAGAGAGAGCGGATCCCGCTCCCTCTCCGCGGCCTCCTTCTATGATATGATGAGCATAGGCTGCAGTAATTACTGTACTACTGACCTTGCGGTATCAGGAAATATAAAGTTTCATAGCATTTGCAAAAGTAATTTTTATGTAGGAGCAACAATTTCTAGAGCGGGGTGTTTAGTGAGAAGAAATTGAGAAGAAACACGATAAGATACTATCTCTGGCCAAGCTATTGAATAGTTGAGAGTGTAAGAGACTCTTTGACACCTTAACTAATAAAGTAGCACTAAGGCAACCTTCCGTGTTTCTTTTCAGAAAGCCTTTCAAATTCAATCAAAATTTGCATTAAAATTACGCAAAACTGTGCAGAGCTACAAGCTATGTACCTTTGAATAGAATAGCAAAATACGTGATGAAATCAAATGGCCCAGCCAGTGGAACAGTTGTGGTTTACACTCCCATTGTGACAGACGACATGTCGCCCGGGACTCGAACCTGGGCCTTTGATCCAGCGGTAATGACTGCCACCTCGCCGCCGTTATTGATTTATCGCCGTTTAGCTTCTATTAGTTAGAAAGGGCATTTGTCTTTGTTGGCACTCGACTGGGTCAACCATTCAAGCGCTTTTGTCCTGGCTAATTTAACAGATTTATGATTTGATTTTGTATTATATCCCTTACCTTAGCTCATTGATAAAATATTCTTTTAAAATACATATATGTTATTTAGGTAGTGATAGGCGAGATGCTATCCTACCAGTTGCTACGACCCTGGCACTTTTAGCTTCATTTTAGCATTACCGTTCATAAGCAATCCCAACGCTTTACTAAAAGGTTCTTAAGGGTACTTTGCCAGCATCATCATTCCTTGTAATCGATAGATTATTCTAACATTCTTATATGATATCTTATAAAATATAATGCTTGTACGACCCGATTAGAAATTGTATTATTTCTCAACAAAATAATCTTTACAAATGCCATTTCTCTTCGGTCGTCTTATATTTAATCCAACAGTTCGTTTTTAACGGGCAATCAAAAAATAAGCCCTATAGTTAATCAGCTCCTATTGTAGTTATAAAAAGACGCATTTATTCTAGTTAATGAAAACCATTTTAGAGCTTCTGCTAGTTAAAAACCTAAGTTCTCAATGCCTACCGGAACTACTGTGGTGAGTGTTCTGAGAAGCTTTTCTATCTCATCCCGCCCTCTCCTTATCTCTTCCGAACAACACGTTCTGCTCTTCGGAACCATTATGCAGACTTTCAGCACTCAAACCAAAAAAATGGTAAGTCGTATGTGTTTCCTACTTCCTATAATCCGGGGTCTTTTAAGCGGGGCGTGAAACGGCATTTTAGCAGTACCCACGGGCTTTGTGCCGTGCTTATTTCACGATATGAAGCGCCCTAATTTTATTGAACATTATCGACTGCTTTCCATCAGGTAGGATGTAGTCATTATGAAGTGTCCTTTAAAAAAAAGCTTTATGTAAATACATACATCCATTACGCCTGTTTCCCCGAAGGGCTAGACATAAGCATAATATACGCCCACACTTCGACAATTGTGTTTTTGGTCCCACGTTATAGGTGGCGAGCCTATTGCCGCTTACCGGGCACTTCTATGTTTGCCAGAGCCTCGTCCGTTAATTGGCAGGTGCAACACTTGCAGATGAGGTAAGCTTGGACTCCAGAGATGATGGTAGGATCCCCGTACACCTTTTTACGGCAATTTAGCAGGCCGTCATGAGTACCCACGCGCTTTGTACCGTGCTTATTTCACGGTATGAAGCGCCTTAATTTTTATGAACTGCATCGACTGCTTACCTTTAGGTAGGATGTATTCATTATGACGTATCTTATAAAAGAATAGCTTTATTTAAATATGGTTGAAGAAAGATAAAAAAAAGCTTTAACGATATCTGCCGCAGGAATAGATAAGGAAATGGGTCGGCCAGAGACTAATGGTACTCGGATCTAGGTTAAAGCGATGCGCGAATCTCTTTCTATTTTTAACTTGCTTTCTGTAACTCGTTTTTCGTAAATAATCGTAAAATGTTTTATTTTATTTAAATACTTTTTTCGATGAATTTTTTTTTTTTTTGTCGTTGGTCTCTGGAAGAGACAAAATGAAATAATCAGGTCCAAGTACTTCTACAGAAGTTACAACTCGTTTGTCGTAAATAATCGTGAAATGTTTTTGTTTATTTAAGCACTTTTTTCGATGATTTTGAATTTTTTTTTTCGCTGTGCTTTGGAATAGACAAAATAAAATAATCAGGTCTTAGTAGTTCTGTAACTCGTTTGTCGTAAATAATCGTGAAATGTTTTTGTTTATTTAAGCACTTTTTTCGATGATTTTGAATTTTTTTGTCGCTGTGCTTTGGAATAGACAAAATGAAATAATCAGGTCCTAGTACTTCTGTAACTCGTTTGTCGTAAATAATTGTAAAATCTTATAGTTTATTTAAGCACTTTTTTCGATGATTTTGAGTTTTTTTTGTCGCGGGGCTCTGGAAGGGACAAAATGAAATAATCAGGTCCTAGTACTTCTGTTCCTCGTTTGTCGTAAATAATCGTGAAATGTTTTTGTTTATTTAAGCACTTTTTTGAATGATTCTTTGAATTTCCTGCCGCGGCGCTTCTGGGAGAAACAATCCGAAATTATCTAGTACTATTTTAATATGTGTTTGCCATTGTCTTGCATCCGTGTGTTACCGGCATAGAATATTGCCACCCCTGCTCATCTCACACTGGGTCGTAAGAGTCAACGAAGAGAAATCATATCGGATGATGGGCAGCAGCGTTATCCTGCCTACTAGCGTACCAATCCGCCTGCCCAGCGTGGTGATTATTGGAAAATACCACTAATAGAATATAATCAATTGGGAAGGCCTATATTCAGCAGTGGACTTCATAAGGCTGATATGATGATAATTGTCTTTAATTAAGCATTAACCTGATGATATTATACCCTAATACAGATTTAAGCCAAGTTTATTTTTGCAGTATAGCTTTATCTAAATGATGATTTAGTTAGATACGCCCGATTTCAAACTTGCAATTTAGTATAAAATAGTAACATAAACAAAGAATTATAAATACAATTTGTTGTTAATAGTTCTAAGTCTTTTGGTTCTAAGTTCCGTGGCGTAGCCCTAATTATTCTATTAGAACTGTCTGAGTTGTGGAATTTCAGATGATCATAAAGTCTGTGTGATAAGTTAGATTAATTAAATATCTAAAGTAATTTTGTATAATCACAATTTAATGCTTTAATGGCGTTATACTTATAATTATAAAAGTAATAAATCATGACAACAACAACAAGTCTACCGACTACTGTAATTACAAAAGTTTAAAAGCAAAAACGAAACGTCACTCAAGTTACATAATCTGTGGTGCTACCCCGTAAATGGCGGTTTAAAAATGGCGGTTTAAGGCCTTGTTACACAACGGGCAGGACGGGACCAAGCCTTCAATGAAATGAACCAACTTTTGACAGATTTACTGTACTAGAGTTTATAGTGAATAAATATTCTTCGATTTCACTTATAGCGCTTTTAATTCCAAAGTAAGTATAGTTTACATTAAGAGAACTAGACAGCAGGTAATTAGTATTTTAATTTGTCTAGAAGAATCTATAGATTTAAAATTAAGCCAGCCAATGAACAGTGCCTTCGATAAGTACTCTTAGCTAACATTATATTCACAGCTTTGTTATTTTTCTTAGGTAATAAAAATATTTAACTATCTAAAAAACTTTCTAATCCAAAGTCTCCATTTGGAGATACCTATTGACTGAAGAGTACATTTTCGTTTCGCGTTGAGCTGTCCTGCCTCGTTTGATGTGTGGCGAGAGCTTAACTCAGATGCCGCGGTTATTATCTGACGAAAAATATAAGGACACTCAAAGTTGGAGTTTGGAACAGCCTTCTCTAATTTCCGCAAGCTTTGTCTTATCAAACCCTGACGCCTGTTGCTAAAAAAGCATCGTTTTATATATTTTGAGTTAAAACTAGAATAAACAATCATCATTTCAGCCTATAAACGTCTTAATACTGATTCCTTTCACGCATCAAGGCGAAAAAGTTTAGGTTTTACTTCACCACGCGGACTTAATTGCGTGCGGATTGGCGGAGATAGGTGGTGGGGTCCTGCATCTAGAATAGGTCTGTGGCGTCCTTTTGTTCGAATTATTTAAAATCCCTATAGGGCCCCTACCCTGGTTTGACGGTGATATTCGGGACCTACATCTTAACGTGCATAAGTCACGTCTTAGGCATTACTAACCCACCCGGCTTGAAAATATGTAAATATGTAGGTACAGCTGGACTTCACACACCTGTCTCCACCAATCAAGTGCTTAGAAGTGGGATGTTTATGGACTGTAATGGAGACCCGAACTGATTGGCATAACTGATATACACACAATCACGCCTGTTTTCCCGTAGGGTTTGCAGAGGCATATTATATGCCCACATTTCGCCAATTATTTTTATGCTATTGCATAGCTTCTATCGCGGGCCTTGAGAGCGTGGAGACCAGAAATTACGTAACGAAAAAAAACCTAACATCCCCCACTCCGACCGGCACAGCGGTGATACTTTTTAGTTTTTCCATCTATCGATAAATAGCAGATAGTAATTGCATAATTATAATTGCATAAGTTGATAAAAAATGCTATGCCATAGCTTTACCGCGGCAGTCTCCGAGTGCCACACGTCTTTTTTTATATGTTTTATATATATTCTCCCACGTAATAGGGACCGTTTATTGGGAACTTTAATGTATACCATTGCCTCGTCTGTTGGTCGGCAGGTGCACCACTTGCTGATGAGCTTGGTTTTGGGCTCCCAAGGTCTTGGCAGGATCTCAATGCACCTAAACTGGTTGAGCAATCCTTAATTCAAACATAATTCCGTTATCCTAACCCAACACTGTGAAAAATACTCAAAGCTCATCCCACGGCTCCGTTTTAAAGAGAAGACTTTAAATGACATGCAAATAGAATAAAATGTAACGAAGTAAAGATATAAATGGGAAAATATTTTTAAAACTTTCCCTTCAAAGACGCTCAGTTTCAACCCTCCGGTGCTTCTTTGATCGCTAGATTGACTCGACGTGGACGCTTTAAGCGTTTTTATCTGTAACATAGACATTCATAAATTATCAAGGAACCGCGAGCGAAAGAATATTATAATTTTTTTTTATCTAAATCATATGGGCTTTTAAGAAAAGAGTTTTGACTTGGTTTCTTTGAAAGTGCATTTTTATGTCAACTTTTTTTGAATAATCTGATGAGAGTTATTATATGTTGTGTTGTAAACTTCTTGTAATGTGTATTCTGAGGTCAAAGATCGTAGGTTCAATTCTCATTAAGTACATAATAATACAGGTATGTTTCTTGATTTGGGTACCCTGCATATGGGTGCATACTTTATAATGTACCTAAAGTACTTACCGAGGACTGAGTGACCGGCTGTATTTGCTTAACTGTGTCATTGCAATTCTATGCCATCTTAGTGAAGTAGCTGATTTGTGATTTGCGCCTGCCTGGCTAATTGCTTTGAATGTTATTTTGTGCGCTTTCGTTGTTTTATATAATGTAGAATTTGTCAATTTAGGTACAATTGTTGTCACTAGTTTGCTTAAGTATACTTCATTTAACAAATTAACAACTACATACCGAACACACCAGAAAAATCTCTGTGATTTATTTTGTGTTTAAAAACAATGTGAAAATGTTATTGTGTTTATTAAATAAGTAAAAAATAAAAGGTATGTTATATCAAATTGCATTGTATAGCGTCACAGACAAATGAAGATTGTAACTAACCAATCGATAATTTAAAAGAGCATAGCCTGTGAGTTTCTTGCCAGTTCTTCTTACAGAGCGGTGGCTCGAAACTGGCACTTAGATTCGCTTACACTTAAATATTTTTTTTTTTTTTAAATTGTTTGGTTGCAAGTGAATCTAAGCTTCGTGATTTTAGTATAATTATATTTTATTTGTTTTTGTTATTTTTTTATAATTTTGACGTTTTCAAGTACTATGTAATAGTTTATGAAATAAAAAGTATTTGAAGTTTGAAGTTTAAAAGTGCGTTAATGTATGTTTATCAGTTCTCCAGTCGCCATAATACGAGCTTTTCTAATTTTCAGGCAAAATCTGTTGTATAAGAAGTTCAAACTATACTATGGCTCCATTTGACTTGGATTTTTGTATTCTTTATACACATATTGTGACAGAACTTTAATAATTATGAAAAATGTTTAAACCCGCTGTGTTTCCAAGTGCGCATCACTGGGGCAAAAGCCACATATGTAGTAATTAATAATGTGTTACTCCAAACTTAAATTCAATACGATTTTGCTGAATAGAAGAATGTAGCTTGTCACCATCAAACACAAGAGCCTAAGACACTTCTATCTGAACGTGACTCGAGTGTTACTTTTGGCTTACAGAGGGCGTTGTTATCACTCGTGAACCGACCCGAAACTTATTTTTATACAAAGGGGACTTTCGCATACTTGTCATCCGAAAAACATAACAGATAAAACCAAGCCAACCTCAGTAAAGAGAAAATTTATATTTAACCACTTTTCTGACTGAAATTGCAAATAAAAAATTATTTATGTATGTTTATCTGAATATCTAGTATGCATAGTATTTATGTATGTTTATCTGATATCCAGTATGCATAGTCAAAGCGCTTAGTTTAAGTCTGGAATCGTTTTGTGACATAATACCCTGGATAAGCTGCCATAGGTTATGCTAATATGCTTTACTTTACATAATTTTATGAGTAGTCTAGAAACTTCTAATGCCATAGATTTAATAAAAAATACCAGTAACTGTTTTGAATGAAATATTCTGTTTTACTAATAGTACGGCGTATCAATAGTAAAAGTTTATATAACCGGACATGACGCAACTATTGACGATGGCGTCGAGGTCATACCTGCACTCTGCTCTTGAGGTCGTGGGTTCGATTCTTATACAGGACAAATCTTTGTGTTCATGAACATGAATATTTGCTTCGGTCTAGGTGTGTCCTATGTATATTGAGTATATACAAAAAATATGTTTAAGTGTGTTATCTATTATTTAGTACTTATCCGTAACACAAGTTCTTAATGATACTTATCTTAGAACTAAATCATCGTCATGTGAGCCGTATAGAGCCCACTGCTGAACATAGGCCTCCCCAATAGATCACATTCTATTGGGGGAATTTGCCCATAATCACCACGCTTGTCAGGCGGGTTGGTGATCACAGTTTCAAACAGTACGCTGACGTTGCTGCCCATCATCTGGTATGATTTCTCTTCGTCCGCTCTTACGACTCCCCGTGAGATGAGATGGCAGTTTTTAAGGCCGGTACCACATGTCCAACTAATATAAAAAAAATATTTAGTGATTATAAGAAAATTAAAAAGTGAATTACAATGTTGGGGGCAATTTCTTTCTTTCAGGTCATGTGGGCCCGATGCGCCAGACAAGTATTTTAAATAACATGTATTGTTCAATGACGATGCCCCATAAATAAGGGGTTGACGTAATTAATGTTTTAATGCTACAGCTTTTGTTTATTAAACGATTAAATACATAACGTCACGCCCCTTTCCCGTAGGGGTAGGCAGAGATCACATCCTTCCACTTGCTACGATCTTGGCACACACTCTTAGCTTCATTTACACTCATTAACCTTCTCATACTCGCCGGTCGGTTAAGGGTACTTTTGACCAGTCCTTTCTCTTTCCCTTTTCCTTCTGGATTTGGTCATGGAATGTCTTGCGTGGTCTTCCCTAATTAAACTATTAAATAGCATTAACAATTAACTTATTGTTACTATTTAATCGTAACATTTATTGTTCTATGACAATGCCTTATAAATTAGGGTCGACGTAATTAACGTTTTAAGGCCAACAACACATTATGTTATTAACTATTAAATAGTTACTTGTTAAACGCAATCGGTCCCAACCGCATTAGAAAAACTATTGTTTGTTGGTCATTTGGCGTTCAGAGACTTAATGGTTATTATTAACAAAGAATATGATTTTTTTTTACCTGATTATGTTTATCTATATTGTATGTTTAATATCGAGCGCTTCCGTGCTTCGGAAGGCACGTTAAGCCGTTGGTCCCGGTTTTCACTAAATGTGGTAGTCGTTAAGCCATGTTAGAGGCCTAATGGGCGGCTTGATAAATTCTAACAGCAGGACGCCATACACCTGCCTCCGCCAATCCGCACTGGGTCCCCGTGGTGGAGTATGACCCAATACCCTCACACCTTGATATGTGAGAGGAGGCTCGTACTCAGTAGTGGGACGTTAATAGGCTGAAATGATGATGCTGATGATGATTTTGTATAATATCTATAGTATCTAGAATATTTAAAAAGCTAACAAAACACAGCTTTATTATTTGATAATTTCGAGCTGGTCCTGTGGCCCTGCGCGTATCGACTCAACTTGTTTATAACATGTAATATTCTATAACGTTGCCTAATTAATTAGCGTTAGCGTAATTAACGTTTTAGTGCTAAAGCTTTTTATTTTGGTATCAACAATTTTAACGTTTCGGGCCTAATTGCAAAACGACATTAAAAGTTAGACCAAGATTAAAACTAGTTCCCCCCGACTGGTCTCCACCTTGTCGTGGTGGGGGGGGCTGAGTACCTCCCGATAGGGCGCAGAGGGCGCTGGGGAAAAGGTAACACCCAAAGATTGGCGACTCTGGGTGCCCTTAGTAATGATTACCGGGGGCGAAACTAAGAGGGACCTGTGGAGGGCGCAGCGAACGGGCCAGGAGGGCCCGTCAAGCAGCGCCAGGAGGGTTTTAGGCAGCGGGGGCAGGGGGCCCCTGCTGTCTTACCATAGACCCTCCGAGAAGTCGGCCACACACGCTATGGTCGCACAAGGAGGTTGGAGGTGCGCGTCCACTGCGCCTCTCTAAAGAGGTCCCCCCGGTTTTGGTCCGGGGGACGTTGGCTGCGGGCGGGGTGTCAGAGCTGCAACTCAGGTGCTGGCCCCCCGCCTCTTTCTCAACAAGCGGCGGGCGTCGTCGGCAGATTTTAGTGGGAATTACTGCTGGCGGTCGTGTCTGCCGGTGGTGAGTCCCACCTCTCTCGGTCCTCCTTTGGCCGGGAGACAGTGCGTAAATACATTTTGTTACCGACGTAAATAAAAAATAAGTTTAAAACTAGTTCTGTCACTTTCATTTGACAAGATGAAGACAGTGACAGCACTAGTTTTAATCATGGTCTAACTTTAGATCTCGTTTTGTACTAAGCTCCTTCATGTTTACACGTTGAACGCCATCGGTCTCAGTCCCTATTGGGAATCTATGTGTTGTCAGTAATTTGGCGTTAAAATACAAACAATATCTTGAATGATACAATCTGCACTTTTATTTTTACCTAACCGCTTTTAGTAGAATACATTTTTATGTATGCTGTATGATGTCAATAGTATCTTATGAAAGTTGACACAACACAGCCTTAAAGTAGGGACATTTCAAACCGGTCTTGTGGCCCACCGCGTACCGACTGAATTTACTAATAACATACATTGTTCTGTGACGATGCCTTATAAGTTAGGTATGTAATTAAGGTTTTAATGGTCATTCAAGCCTTTTAGTAAGTTATCTTGTATGAAATTGTTTCTTGTTGATGATAATTTTACAATATGTTTTCCGAAGGCTATATTTATATGGTGTTAGTGGTCAAATCCTCTTAAAGCAAACTTTTTTTATAGAGACAATAGCGAGCGGGTCATATGAATCTACCGCGAATCGCAAAGGTTTATTAATATATAATATGTATCTATTGTTCTACGATTGGCGTAATTTAGGTTTTAATGCCAAAGCTCTTTATCTTGTTATCGACTAGGTTTGTATCCGTTTGTTATGTTTAGTGCAGAGACTCACCTCATTCATTACTTTAATTGACATTTATTTTTATTTATTTATATAATCAAACAGTGACGTATCAAATAGTTACTGAGTAGGTAATTGTGTTATAGAAAATGACACCATCACCGCTCATCACATAGTGTGGTGTATTAAAATAAAATATTAAGGAGGAGTTGATTTATTAGGAGTTAAATATTTAAAGGTTCTTCATCCAAAAGTCGAATGAATAACGCTCCAAAAGGGAAATAGGAGCGGATATGACGTGACGCGACCGGGGGCGACGTTATCGACTGCAACACGAACTAGCCAATCAATTCACATTCAATTATATCGTCTGCACTACACTATACCAGGGCTTTATCATGTGATCTTTAATCTATAACTATCGCTTTTAATTTGATATACATTGCTGGCTTTGTTCAAGACCAATGTAAATGTATTTGTACTGGCGGTTTTATGGTTGCTGCACAGCTATTAAATTGAACTGATTGAACCCGCTACTGGGCTCAGGAGCTTCATAACTCAATTCCTCAAAATTAAGAAGTTTCGACCAAAACTCAACTATAATCTGTGATATAGAGAATTTTTACCGTTTGCTTTGAGCAGTTCATCAAAGTACTATCGATTTTAATTCCAGTGCGGTTTGGCGAAGAGCGGGGGGAGATTAATTAGATTTGGCATTAACAATTGTTTTCTTTGTTTTCAGGTAATACGGATTCTACTGGCAATTATGGTTACTGAAGCTCGTGAAATAAGTGACAGGTATCTATGTAAAAATAAAAGGTATATGAATGGAACCATTTATTTCAAGTCACACGTACTATATTTAGTTGTTAATAAAAAATAAAAACCGATTGCAGCATTTAGTAGCTATTTCTACATAAATTACATCATATAAATATTAATTATATCGCAGTTACATCTTAGCTCACCTCATACGTTTTATCTATAAAATACATCAAATACATCAGCAGTAGTATAATACGTTTTATTTATTAGGAATGGTTTTGTAAATACTGGAATATTATTTATTGCCTACATACATTCACGCCGGTTTCCTCGAAGGGGTAGGCAGAGGCATATTATACGCCCACACTGTGCCAATTATATAGTTGGTACCACGTAATACGTGGCGAGCCTTTTGCCACTTATCGGGCACTTTTATGTTCGCCAGAGCCTCGTCTGTTGATCGGCAGGTGCACCACTTGCAGGTGAGGTTGGCTAGGGCTCCTTATGTCTTGATAGGATCCCTATGCACCTACTATTTATTGCCTACCTATAGGCAAAGTACCTACTTTATATCTACAAACAAAAGGGTATATATATAGGCCATAACCTGCAGAATAGTGGCGCAAGTAAAATAACCTTACTCTATGTTAAGATTATTTCATGTAATGGAATGGGTTATCACATTTTTAGAATCTTAGAGAATCTGTATACTAAATATCAGTTTACGTGTGAAATTACTTTTGGATATGGATTGAATTAAAAATATATTTTTCTTCATTCAATATTAAATTTTCACTTTAGTGAGTACTTATATACGTTAAAATGAACAAATAAAATTATGACGCGCCCCTTTTTACCCAATACGGAGCGTCTTCTCAGGGCCGACCACGCAATCTTACAAAATCAACCTTTATCCAACTTTATTTCATTAAAGGCCTTCCACATTTCCGCTTTTAACGAAACAGAGAGGTGTGGAGTGGTGATTATTAAATTTGGGGGAACACGTGTCGCTCTTGGCCCTTTCAACGAACCTTTTCAGGATGGTATGTGTGTTTTTACGTAGAAAAACGATAAAGAAGTGGCCTTCTGTTCGTATGTAAGTGGAACTTTGTATTGGATGGGTATGTTTTGAAATAGTCTTGATCGGTAAAGAGGAATGTGTGTTTCTTTTATTCACACTGAGAGCGACTTCTCAAATAGTTGTTTTCAGTGGATTGTGACGGAAGTATACAATTTATTACCTATTACAAACATCATCATACTACATGGATTAAATTTTGGATTATTATTTCAATAGTTTTTTAAAGTACGTAATTAAAATAAAACATCAATAAATGAATAATAAGTACAGGCTCCACTCGTGCTGCCCAGCGAGTTCAACTTCAGGCCGCGAGCAATATTATCTACCGAACTTTCTTATTTATTTTAATAACGACTAATTTACACAGAAATATGTACAATAATATAGTATACCGAATACACACTTTGGTGTGCCTTATGTTCGAGAGCTACCTAGTGGTATAAAAACTATAGGGTCTTTCTATTTGCCTGCTTACGTAAAATAAAAACTCTTTAGATCGGTTTATGAAATAGCTATAATAAGAATAAGCTTAATGCGATGAGTAAACAAAACGTTTCTTTTTTTTAATAATCGCTTCGTGCGATTAGCTCATTTAGCCAGTGTCAAGTTAAAGATATATTAATAATAAATAATAGATATCGTAGTAAACGAGAATGAGTTATGGTAAAGATGATAAATGGTAAATAAGATGCCCTCCCCTAAACCCCTGGAGTCCTCAGTTAAGGTGTGAAACTATACTGAGATTTCAAATGGACTTCTTGAGAGAATTTGAAAAGTAATGTTGCACTGTTTTATTTTATTTACCAACACTCATGTACGTTCACAAACACGTAACGGTTACAAATCCACCCTAATGACGCATTAACGTTCGAAATATCACAAATTTTAGAAAATAAAACAACGATTTAGACATGACAATGACTCCTCATCGCCAAGAAGTCCATAAAATTTGTTTAACAAACCGCGCTTTAAGTAGATCTTATTAATTCGTAAGAAACAGAAGCTATGAGAGTATGGTTAAAACATAACGCCACTAACTAATTTATAAAAGAGTTTTTTATATTAATCAACTTGTTAATCTGTAAATAAGTATCTAAATATTATCGTGCAAGTAATTGATTTAAAATTCAATAATTAAAACTGTTCAAACAAAACATTTATTACATACGTATTGACAAATAATTTGTCGGTCTAGATTTATTGTACAGCAACCATTATATATTTTAAAAAAATTGTCAACGTCATTAGTGGACCTACGCCGAACTACCTTATCTAATTAGGTACCACCAATTGCTATTGTTTAATGAATGAGGATGATATTATGACATCCGGCTTCCAGGTAGCTTACAAAAAATGAATTTAAACTTAAAAATAACAAACCGATTAGTTAAAAAAGTATTAAAGCAATAGAAAGTGTTTACTTCTGTCAGTTTGTGTTTGACTTTGAACAGAGAAACACGTGTTGTTTATTTTACTTAAAAATGGAGATTGGCTTTGGTTTCAAGGAGTATTTATTACACCAAGCTGTGAAGAGCCTGATTTCGCTTTACCATAGCAATAAATTATATGTATTTAAAAAAGGTAAAATTACAGTACATTTATTATTTTTTTGATATTTTTATATGTTTTATACCTTGTACAATTCTTTGTTATTTCATTTTCATTACGTGTGTCAAAATAATTTATGTTAACATTGTATTTCATTTTAGCATGTCTCAAAGAAAGCTTGGAGTCGAATTCAATACCTACACCATCTGTAGCTCTAGGAGACTCAGACAATAGAACAATTTGTAAAGAAAGTAATGAGATTAACCCTGAAAATGAGATTTTACCTGAAAAAACCTCTTTTTCTGACCAAACCCGTGCAACCCAAAGTGCATTATCTGTCATAATTGCATCATTTGAGGAAGATATATCTACTGAAAACTCTTTTTCTGACCAAACCTCATGGAGTGAGGAGGACGATTTATCTTACAAACTGGAATTATCTGATATTATTGCATCACTTGAAGAAGATATATCTACTGAAAAATCCTTTTGTGACCAGGCTTCGTCGAGTGAAGAGGACGAATTATCTGATATTATTGCATCTCTTGAGGAAGATATATTTAGTGATACTTCTTTTTCTGACCAAGCCTCATGGAGTAAGGAAGACGATTCATCAAACAAATTGGAATTATCTAATATTATTGCATCGCTTGAAGAAGATATTTCTACTGAAAACTATTTGTACACCCCATCGTCGTCATATGAAGAGGATAATTTGTCTGACGAACTAGAATTATCTGACATAATTGCATCGCTTGAGAAAGATATATCTACTGATGCCTATGTCTCTCATCAAGTTACTTTAAATCAGAAAAAAGTGTTTTTTGACTCGCTAGGATTCCCTGACAAAATGTCATTGCTTGAGAAAGATGAGTCTACTGACAAACTAGTGCCTTGTGGGAAAGTGGTGTATCCTGTCATTGCCAAATCCATGGTCAATATGACAACTGATATAACAGCAGAACCTCTTGGTTCAACACCCAAAAGACAATCTCGCCGAAAACGCGTGATGATACTAGTGAAATGCCGAAAAATCAACTTTGATGTACCGGAGGAGGTCTAGGTTATCGATGACAAGTGATTATTCAAAGGTATTTTCCATGTTTAACCTGTATATTTATTTTCTTATTGTGGACTCAAAAGTGAAAATATATTTATGAACATAGAAATAATTTAAGAAGTTTTATCCATAGATTTGTTATTAAATCTGCATATTTGCGTTACATGTGATTAGTGATTAAGTTTCACTGAATGTTTGTACCTAAATGTTTAAAGTACTAAAAAAATATATTGCCATTTAAAATGTGTTATTATAGTTATGTTAATAACTTATAATGACACAATTTTTTTACTGTGATGTATATGTAAATTATTTTAAGAAAATATCGAATTATAATTAAAGTAAAAATTATATTAATGTAATGTTAATTTATTACATTAAATTAACTGTAAGTGTTACAAATGTTTGTTATGTAAATATAAAATTTTTAATGAAAATAAATATAATTATAACTTAACACATCATCTTTTATTTATATTCAATCTTCTTATAAAAAAATCATATATTTTTGCATATTTTGGCATAAAACATGTTTTTTGCAAGTATGTAGGTAGGTACTCAATACATATATGAGTATTTCTTTAAAGACAAATTAAGTTCAACTTAAACTATTTTTTTAAATAGGATATAACTTAAACTTTACATATCTGAACCTGAATAATATATTTATGAATGTCACTATTAAAATTAAATTAAATTAAATTTAAAATTCATTTATTCAAGTTTGGCTCAATAGAGCTCTTATGAATGTCATACTTATAAACTAACGCGTTTAATAAACTTAACTTATTAGATTAACTTAAATTATTAGCGTTTAACGCGCGTAACTGTTTGTTAACCTAAATAAATTGAAAAAAAAATTAAGTAATGCTGGATTACATACGTTTTTTTTTCGGCACGTGGCAAGCCCATACCGCTGCAGACTTGAGTCGGCAATATGTTTTACCACCAACTATATCCGTATTGGGATTTTAGCTAATAGCCTCTTGTATAAAGGCTCTTATCACCATACTAGGAGTAGGTTCAAGACAAATACTACGAATTGTAATGATAATATTTTCCTATGTACATGGTTTATTAAACATACATAAAACAGTAAGATGTGTTTAAAATTTATAAATATTTGTGTTTTCATTTCCTCCACTAACACTGAAATGTTATTAGATATTTTTCACTCCTAGCATTACTACTTAAAGTGCTCGTAAATCTGCTGTATTCGGAAACGATCAACGAAGTAAAGCAAAGTTCAAACAAGCAACCTTGGATGGGTGACTGATTGTGTGTCATTTTATTTCGTGCGCTTTCGTGTTTCTGTAAGCACGTGAAGCCGTTAGTCCGTAGGTGATCACTAAGTGTTACGCCAAGTAAGAGGACTTCTTGAGGGGCTTGAATAAATCTAAAAGCAGGACGCCACACACCTGCATCCACCAATACCACCTGAGTCTGCGTTGTAGAGTAAACCTAAATCTCTGGAATCTTGGTTTTTGAAGCACCTCGTACTCACTAGTGGGACATTTATGGGCTGAGATATTAAGAGAGATTGCAAGAATTACTGATAAATGACATTAAAAGCACAATATCTTTAAGTTCTAGATAATTAACAAAATATTAAACATTTTCCCGAATAATCGGGAAATGATTCAACACGACACGTGTTTCACCCTTATATAGGGCATCTTCAGGTAAGATATGAACCTCAGAACCACGAAAGTTTTATTGGGAAATTATAGTTGCGCGGGAACTGTCACAAAGATTTCCGCATAGTAACGCCTGAATCAATAAATTATTTGGTATAAGTTATATACACCCTTTAATTGATACTTATAGCAGCTCATTTTTCGTAAAGGTTTATAATATTTCCTTGACATTACAGAAAAAAATGTGGAGCAAAGTGAATGAATGATCTGTTTTAATAGGTTGGGGAAAAAGTCTTTTCGTATTTTTGTATGAAAAGTCAAGACATTTTTTTCAAAGTTTATTTACATTTATTTACAATATATATGTACCGTTTTGTTGAATAACTTTCTGCCATTTTGTGGGCAGAGACATTATCCCGTTACTGTAGAAACTTTGGGACTTCTGATCAAAAAAACGGGACAAATAGTTTTGGCAGTCCTCTCTTGAGGTCAACCTTACAGAACCTAAAGAATTCTGCAGAGACCGAAACAGGTGAAAATCTGAAGGCGCAAGGTCAGGGCTATATGGTGGATGCACTAGGACCTCCCAGTCGAACTCTCTTAATTTTTGCTGAGTGGCTAAAGATGTGTGTGGTCTAGCGTTATCGTGATGAAAGACCACACCCTTCCTGTTGATCAATTCCGGCCGTTTTCTCTCGACTGCTTCCTTTAATCTCATCAGTTGCTGGCAGTAAAGATCAGAATCGATGGTTTTGCCGGGCGGTAAAAGCTCATAATAAACAATGCCCTTCCAATCCCACCATACACACAGCATCACCTTATTTCGTGTTAGGCCAGGTTTGGCCAGTCTGTGAAGCCTGGCCAACTTTCGACCACGACCTTTTTCGCACGTTCTTGTCGTACGTGATCCACTTTTCATCGCCAGTTATCAATCTCTTCAAAAACGGCTCGGTTTCATTACGTCTCAATAATGAATCGCAAATGAGTACACGGTTCATTAAGTTTCTTTGAGTGAGCTCGTGTGGCACCCAAATATCGAGCTTTTTTGTATAACCAGCTTTCTTCAAATGGGTCAAAACTGTTTTGTGGTCAATTCCCAGTTCTTCAGCTGCATCGTAACTACTAATATGCCGATCTTGCTCCACTCTTTCAAAAATGGCGTCCATTTTATTCGTAACAGGGCGACCAGAGCGAGGTGCATCTTTAACATCAAAATTTCCGGACTGAAAACGTTTGAACCAAATTTGTGCTACTCTTACTGACACTGCATCAGGTCCATAAACATCACAAATTTTTTTCACTGCTTGAGTTGCATTTTTGCCTTTTTTATAATAAAATTTTAAAATGTATCGAATTTCTTCATTAGATTCACTCATTTTAACGGAGAGAAAAACAAATGAAAAATAGCGGGAAACAACTTTTTTTTATTTTTTTCTTTTCTTTATAATGGAACCTTTTTAATGTTACCAAAACCAGCCAGACACAAATAGTACAGTCAAAAAAAATTTATAATAAGTTTATACCTACGTTATGCGAAAAGACTTTTTCCCCGACCTAATATATATGTATCGCAATGAGCATATTCAAGTTATGTCCAAACATGCAAAAAAATATGAAAATTATGCAAATCCATTGAAAATAAATAAAAGATTTATGTTTTAAAATATAATTATATTTATTTTATTAAAATTCATAACAAATTTACACAAATAAAAGCTTATGAAAACTAACAATACATTAACATAGTTCTCAACTTAATATAATTTATTTAAAAATCTGTTAATATACAATTTGTTGATATAAAGCTAAATCTAAACTGTAATTACACATTTTGATTGTCTATTTATATTAAAAATTTATACAAATCGATAACTAATTACTATCGTAAAACGTAATTAATACAAGTAACCCAAGTATGGCACAACAAATAATAAACTCTAATGTATCCAATTATTTCTATGTTCATAAATCTATGCTCCAGTTTGAGTGACAAAAAAATAAAAAATAATATAAAACTGAAACAAATGAATAACTAAAATGGGTTGTCAAACTCTATATGGATATAATTTTATCAATAATCTAGACTTCCTCCTGTTGATCAAAGTTGATTTTTCGGCATTTCACTTGAATCATTACGCGTTTTCGGCGAGACTGTCTCCTGGGTGTTAAACCAAGAGGCAAAGCGGGTTCTGCCGTTATATCAACTGTCTCATCCACCATGGATTTGACCATGACAGGAGAAACCACTTTTCCACAAGGCACCTTTTTGTCAGTAGACTCATCTTTCTTAAGCCACCTTTTGTCAGGAAACCTTAAGGAGTCAAATAACACTTTCTCCTGATTTGAAATAACTTTTCCAGAATAAGAAGTTACGGTAGATAAATTGTCTTCCTCAAGCGATGCAATGATATCAGGTAGTCCCAACTTGTCAGATAACTCGTCCGCTTTACTTGATGAGTCTTGGTTAGACAAAGAGGTTTCAGTAGATGTATCTTCCTCAAACGATGCAATTATGTCAGATAATCCCAGTTTGTCAGATAAATCGTCATTTTCATTTGAGGAGTCTTGGACAGAAAAAGGGCTGTCTTCAGGCACAACTGTTTGTTCAGGGTTCATCTCAATATATTTCCTGTGAAATATTCCATTGTCAGTATCTTTAAAAGCTACAGACGGTGTAGATGTTGCTTTAAACTCCAAGCCTTCCTTAAGGAATTCTAAAACAAAATACAGTCCATTAAAATGAGTTAAAATACAGTACATTAAAATCAAATATTTATACACACATTTAAATAAAACATATTGTAACTTTGTACAGACAAAGGAAAGAAAAATAAAAAGGGTGTGAAACAAAATAATGTATAAAATAAATTAAATAAGAAATGACTTTACCTTGGTCAAATAAATAAAATAAATTATTGCTACTGTAAAGCGATTCCAAACTCTTCACAGCTTGGTGTAAATACTCCTTCAAACCAAAGCCTATCTCCATTTCAAATAAAATAAACCACACGTGTTGTTTCTCTGTTGGAAGTCAAACACAAAATGTAAAAAGTAAACAATTACTATTGCTTTAATACCTTTTTTACTAATCGGTTTGTTGTTTTTAAGTTCATAATCCTTTTGTTATATAAGCTACCTGGAAGCCGGAAGTCATAATGACCTTTTTATTCATTAAACAATAGCAATTGATGGGACCTAATTAGACTAGGTAGCTTGGCGTAAGTCTCTAATCACGTAGTCAATTTTTTTACCAATATTTTTTTTGAACATGAATTTGTTGTGATTTGTCTAAAATAATACATAAAATAAATTTGAATTTTTTATATTATCATATTTTTACTAGTGATTCGCCCGCGACTTCATCCGGTAAAATTCACCTATATAGCGCATCTTATCTAAGTAACATATTTATATCACCTAATAATAAACTTAAATAATTAATATGCCTCTAACTAGAAAACTCAAAATGATAAATCAAAAAGTATTTTAAAAAAACCTTCTATCTACTACTATGACAAGAAGGAGATAAATACATTTAAAAAACGAATCTGACAGTAAGGAGTTTAGAACAAAAAAGACCAAACAAAATCACCACAATCCAACGTGTCTTTGCAGTACTTCTAAAGAGAAAATCTATTTTCTGGAAATGGTTGAAAATTTCCAAGCGCTATTGTGCGCACTGAATGCGCAATGGCGGTATGCATTTTATACGATCAGTAGGTGTTGACTTGTAAAACAACTACTGAAGTGACATAATCATTAGTAAATTTAATGCTACTAATGTCATTAAATATATTTTCAATTTATTTTTCTTCTCCTTTTTTTAACTAATAAACCTTTTTTTAGGGTTGACTGGTATAGATCCAAAAGAAAATTAAAAATAAAATTGTAGCATTAGAGTTAAATAGGATAATGTCGTTCGTAAGAAGTTTATATCATCATAGACGAGGATAAAGTGTGAAGACGAATTGAAAATATGGGGTTGTCAATAATTTCATAGTCCCATTATTTTCTCTGCCCATGGGCATCCCGAGCTGCTTTATCGGAGACCTCACTTACTCAATTACCATCAGGGAAACTGAAACGCCTTTTTCGTCACGTCACAAAGTAAAATAAAAAATAAAGATGTTAAACATATTATGCCGTATAAATTTCTTTGATACAGTGACTTGAAAATTCAGGCTCGCCCACATCGCACAAAGGAATAATGTAGCGGTGATTCGTGACTGGATTGAGACCGGTGTCATGGGCGGGAGGTATAAAACAGACAGTTCGCTTAACGCTTAAAAAAGTTAGTACTAAATCTAAGGGTGATGATAACAGTGTATACGGTATAAACTTTTTAGATCACTTTATAATTTGTACCTGCTTTGAGTACATTACACGCAATAAATAAGAGATTTGGCATCTATATTTTGTTTTTAAATTGCTAAAAGAAAAAACAAATGAAGCGTTCCAGCTCAAATAATAAACGATGTTCGAACTTCGAATATTTAACCTGTAGTTGCATAAAAGTATTCATTCTTTAACTAGTTCTTATTATTGCCATTTGAGCAGTTTTATAATTTAGTATCGACTAAAACCAAAACAAAATAAAAACTCCTACTCGCTTTTATCTTAATAATATTAGACGTATAATAAGCTAAGCCAGAGTTTTGTTTTTTTATTTTTCTTAGTTTGGCATATTCTCTTATGAACGCCATCTTAAAAACTATTTTTAGAACTATTTTCTTAACTAATATTTATTTTTTGTGTGTCCGTTTAATAAATATACAGTTTTGCCTGTGCTCTGGCAGCAAATTGGGCTGACAAAATATAGGTAAGTTTTAAAGGAGTTGTCTCCGACTCGAAAGAATAATATAGAGTAGGTATTCATAAATAAATAAATAATTTCTAACAAATACACCAATTCTTTAGTTCCAAGATATGTGTTTATGAATGCTATGTGATATAAGAATTTTTGTAAATAAATACTTAATATACACAGAAAACACCCAGACCACATCAAATATTCATGTTCATGCACACAAAGATTTGTCCTATGTGGGAATCGGACCGAAGTGCAGGTATATAGATCTTCACGCCATGCCAGTCGTCATCTGAACTGGCTTTTCGCAATAGGCTGTGGTGACCTAGCTAAGTTCTGGCCAATCCAACAGGCAACTTTGACTAAACGCCGCGATCCCCATGAACTTGCGACATAACTCCTCGTAATGACGCAGTGGCAGCCATTATCAATCATCGGTCGCGATCATCGGTTCTGGCACCCTGTCACTTTGTCATTCGCTTAATATTAGCAAGCTCATGGAAATTCTGCGCGCTTAAACTGATTTATTTTATATTAAATGACATTTGGGAAAATGTGTTTTATAAAATCGTATACCTACTTAAAATTGTCTTAAGAAATAAATGGAAAACTTCCAAATAACCTAGTTAATAGATAAGTAAATTATTTAAATGATTGATGCTGCTTTATCCAAAGAAATAGATCTATTTCTAAGGCTTTATACATAAATAAGTGACAAGCTTAACTGTAATTTCTGAAATCAGCAAGGCTTGTTTTAGATATGTTTTTACTAATAGATATAATAATGAACCACTAACGGTACGGACAAACCCAGAGGCAGCAGCTAAGTTGAAGTCTGTCGAAGTGGCTCCCGAGTGCCGACGGCAAATTCTAGAAATAAATAAATAAATAATAAATATTCTCTCATAATCACACCAATTATTTAGTTGGAACTAAAGTAAGTGGATAAGTATCATTAAGAACTTGTGTTATGGATACTAAAGAACGGATAAACATACTTACATATGTATATATTTTTTGTGAATACATACTTAATATACATAGGGAAACACCCGGACCAGAACAAATATACATGTTCATGCACACAAAGATTTGTCCTGTGTGGGAATCGAACCCACGACCTCTGGAGTGAAGTGCAGGTATACTGACCTTCACGCCATATTGGTCGTCAAAGAAAGAAATTAAAGTTTTGAACAAGTGAATGGAAACGATTATAAGCGAAGACCACTTAAGACCGTTCCTTACCAAGCCTATCGTTACGGGAATAAACATAATATACATATAACATTCACGCCCGCTTCCCCGAAGGGGTAGGCAGAGGCACATTATACGCCCACACTTCGCCAATTATGTAACTGGTCCCACGTAATAGGTGGCGAGTCTATTGCTGCTTACCGGGCACTGTTATGTTCGCCAGAGTCTCATCCGTTGATCGGCAGGTGCACCACTTACAGGTGAGGTTGGCTTGGACTTCTTAGGTCTTCGTAGGTAGGAGGAAGCGTGACAAAAATTATACTAATATAATTATGTGTTAAGGAATAAGAATAAAAATATTTTTTTATTTACAAAATAACATTACATAAACAATTACATCAAACAGTTACAAAAAAACGTACACAAAAACAAAACAAAAATATTTTAAAAAAATAGTAATAACAACAACATAGGTAATGTTACCTGTCAAAAGGGCGATACATCAGCAATATGCTGCTGCATCTAATAATATAGCAGCGCTGGTGTTCCTGCACCGCCCTAATACACCGCCCTGTTTAATACACTATAATTTTTTTTTTAGTTTGATGATACTCTGTATAGATATTTCATAGTAAGTAGATAGTAGTAGAGATAGCTTGTCTCCATCGATCGCATCTAAATTGTAATTATATTTTGTGTAACGGCCGACAGGCCGCTCCAAGGCCTAAGCAATCTCTCTGGTTAAGATGATTAAGGTTCAGTGAACTCCCGTCATATTTCCCTATAATGTTCGAACACTCTCAGCTGGCTATTACTATGACATAATGTAATATGCTGTAGAGACATTTTTTTAAACTACAATAAGTGATAAAATTCTTCTGCCTATCTTCATCTATCAGCCTACAAGGAAATAAATGGCCGCATTCGTGACATTTAAACTTTCTCAGACTTTCTCATAAAAGTCACAAAGAAACTTAAAAACTATGTTAGTTTTTAAGTTTCTAATTCTCTTTCTATTCTATAATTCTATTAATTCATTAATTCTTATTTTCTTATTAATTTATTAATAATTATTAATTTAAATTATAATTATTATTTTTTATTGATTCTATTAATTCTTTAATTCTATTATTATCTAATTCTCTTTCTATATAAAAATATATTTTATTGTTGAATTCAAATGTTACAACTTGATATTCTTTATATTACCTAATCCACATGTAACGCAATAAGGAATAAATCGTAGTTGTAGTAATCTATCGTTAAAACATCTAAAAACAAAAAAAATGTCCCTAATTACTGCTAACTACTTTTTTTATTCAATCGGTCATAATTGATTTTAAAATTTTTGCTAATTTGTCTCATGCACAATAAAATTGTTAAGGCGAGCTACGACTTAAATCAAAAATGACCCACATAGATAATCAGTATTTTTTGCTAATTTGTTTCGAATTCAATTAGGCAAAGAATGCCTTCTGTTATAATGACCTTCATAGAATAATTAGTGATTTTTATAGTCGGACTAATTACAATACCCTTTTCCTAATTTGTCACAAACACAATTAAATTAATTTAGCGGAGAGTGCCTTATGTCGTGAATTAATGACATTTTTGCAGTCTGCCTAATTATCATAGAGTTTTTTATTTATGCTTGTCACAAAATAATAATACTCATTAGGCATATAACCTTTATGAATGACTGACAGATAATCATCAGTAATTTTTGCAGTCGGTAATAATAATAATCCTTTATTGCATATAAAACATAAATAAATTACAAATGTATAATATATATTACTTTGGATATTAGGCAGTTACCTACCAATTCGTTTATCAATGCTTTGCGGCAGTGGCTGATTGAGAACTGTTTTTACAATTTATCAGAATATTTTCATAATTGACATACAATTTTATATTTCTTTAATTTATTTATTTTCTATCTTGACATGATGACTTGATGACTTGATTATTAATTTGATAAATTTATCTCTTATGTAATGTTCTTTCTTTAATTGTTTTACTTATTGACACATTGTATTTTATTGTTTTTAATATTGTGACTTAAAACCGCTTGAAGCAAATAGTTATTTAAAATTGAATAATTCATAACATCATTTTATCATCATTATTTTAAACTTTTGCATGCCACTGTGATGGCGAAACATGCGCTTCTTGTAAATCAAATGTATCATCTGTGTATACCATGTTTGTGCAAATAAAAAGTTATTATTATTATTATTAAAAACTAAAAGTACTAAGGTGCATCTTTAGAAGAGATCTCTACCAGCCAACCCTAGAAGTTGTGAATTAATTTGTAGGTCCAGTACTTATTAATTAAATTTGGTTAAAGATCTGTGCTAAAAAAAAGGAAATATAGTAATAGCTTAGTACTCTATAATCGTATTAATATTATACATTATAATAGACACATTTTCAGTAATCTTTCAGTTCTGATCATAATATGAATGTTAAAGTTAATTGTTTACCTACTTTGATGACATTTTATGACCGATATGGCGTGGTGGCGAGTATATACTCAGCTCCTAAGGTCGTGGGTTCGAATTCCACACAGGACATATCTTTGTGTGCATGAACATGAATTATTGTTCTGGTCTCTATGGTTTCCTATGTATATTAGGTATGTTTTTAGAAGAAAAAAGTATTTATGTATGTTTTTCCGTTTGTTAGTTTCCATAGCACAAGTTCTTAATGATACTTATCTTGGAACTTAATAATTGGTGTTATTGACAGTTTTATTTATTTAACCAGCACCCATTTTCATACTATAAATATATTCTATAATTCCAGAGAATATATTATGTGTATTGTTTCTTATTAAGGCATTACAGTGAGAAATATTAGTAGGTTTACCAAGCAAGCTAACTTAACTACTAGTTAAACTACTTATCGATCTAAGCTAAGCTACCTGGCTGCACGCAATATCGCTGAATTTACTACACTTTTACAGAGGGCCGTTTATTATAAAACATTATGGCGTAATAAACCGTAAAATAATGGTGTTTTTTTACAACCCGATGCAATAAAACACGTATTACGATCGCGATAACATCGCTCTATTGGTTTGTTTGACGTGGTTGTCACATCACGGAGGTGCTCGAGTTTTGACAAGGTTTTTTACTTCAGTTGTCATGGAGACCGCATGATAATTTCTTGATATAATAGTTCATAAAGACAGTTATAAAAGTGGGGATAGAAATACACACATACATAATGTCACGCCTCTTTCCCGTAGGGGTAGGCAGTGACCACATCTTTCTACTTGCTACGATCTTGGCACACATTTTTAGCTTTATTTACACTCATTAACCTTCTCATACACGCCTCTCGGTTTAGGGTACTTTTGATTAAAAGACATTCACTAAGTTATAAAGGCGGGGATAGAAATACACACATGCGTACATAATGTCACGCCTCTTTCCCGTAGGGTTAGGCAGTGACCACATCTTTCTACTTGCTACGATCTTGGCACACATTTTTAGCTTTATTTACACCCATTAACCTTCTCATACACGCCTCTCGGTTTAGGGTACTTTTGACCTGGCCTTTATCCAAATTATTCCCCAATTATACTTAAAATGACTCTCACTTATCCCAGTGAGCCGTTATGGCAAGAAACTTAATTATGCTTATAGTTGCTAAAAACTCGGACTCAGAAAAAGTTCTACCAAAGTTTTCTAGATTTGGTCATGGAAGGCCTTACGTGGTCTTTCCCTCCCAACACTTCCATTCACTTGTCCATCAGGATGACTACGCGTACGTTACTCAAGCTTTGTCTATTGCATTATACTGCGGGGTAACTGTACAGTTATTAAAGTCATGTTTACTTTACAAAAGAAATGAATCTTGTTAACGCCTATAACGTAAGACCCATAATATAATTGGCGAAATGTGGGTTTATAATATATGCCATATAACATGAGGTAGGCCTCTTGGAGAAAAAAAACATTTGCCAATATTAAATAATTAACCCAAAAACGTGTTTGTATAAGAAATGTATCCGTTTACCAGCCAATATTAATATTACAGAATCTTTTAATTTTTTTTTTTAAAATACAACATCTTAACACTAACATATTAATTAAGAAATCATGTAAATTTATAAAAAAAACACCCCCATTTATATTCTCCAAAATATATTTTCAGACGAAAGACAGATTCTTTCATAAATATATTTAAATTGAAAATATTTAACTAGAACCTACCTGTCATGGTAATAAAAGTATATAATCATTTACCCAACTATTTACGAAGTAAGGAACAAATATTAGTATTTATAAAACTTTTGAAACTCTTCCCAATGAATAAAGCTATTATACTATTGCAGAATTCTTCAACAATAAATTTGAAAATATTCAATTCAATTCAATTCAATCATTTATTCTCAACAATATACATTGTGTGGAACATTTCTATAAATACAAATCACATGCGAATACAAATATTAAAGTTGTGTAATAAAATAAAAAAATATCTCTCAATATCTGTCTCTGTACGATCAACACTGAGTTCTTAGGTCTAATTACGCGACTTGGTACAGTTATACTACATAATATCCCAGCATGTCCCAGCGTGTCATTATCAGATAATCCATTATGATCAATCTTGCAAAGCACTATATTATCGTCATGAATATTAGTAAACATGTTATCTATGCAAGAACGTGAATTGTTTCTAATAAAAGTTTCGTCAAAAATTAGTGGTCTAAAATTAAAAGATGTCAAAAGATTTAATAGTTCAGTTTTTTTCTATTATCAGTCATTAAGTCAACATTGAAATCACCACAAATTATAAATTTTTTTGTTAAAAAAATATTCCATTAATTTTTCTAGTCGATTCATAAACACATCAAAGTTTTTATCATTAGGAGTTCGGTAACAGCAACAAACACATATATCCGTTTCTAAGTCTTTAATACAACACATTTCAAAACTATCCATTTTATATAAACTTTTTGAAATAGATAACTCAGCACAAATTATGTCTTTACTTCCCAGAATCAATGTGCCACCTCTTTTTTTATTTAATCTTGTGTTATATGACACAACATTGTAATTATTGAGGGTAAATAAGGATATTTGTTTATCATTCAAAAAATGCTCAGTAATACAAATATATCTGTATTTTTCTATTTGGGTGGCTAAATACAGCTCTAATTCAATACATTCATAATATCACACCTGTTTCCCCCAAAGGGGTAGGCAAAGGCACATTATACACCCACATTTCGCCAGTTATATCGTTGGTCTCACTTAATAGGTGGCGAGCCTTGCCGCTTACCGGGTAATGTTCTATATTCGGCAATCGGTAGGTGCACCACTTGCAGGTGAGGTTGGCTTGGGCTCCTCAGATCTTGGTAGGACCCAAATTTAAAAACCAATAATTAGATTTATTTAGAAAAGATAAAACCTAAGTATTTTAATTTATCACAATCGTAAAGTCACAACTTATATTATAATATTTCAAGAACAAAGAATCATTAATCATAAGGCCGTTTACAAATATAAATCAACTAGATATCTGTTATTAATTTAAATGTACATAAATCAACATCTTAAATGGTAATTTTTTTTAAATTTATATAGGTGCCTGAAGTACTTACTATTTCTCATGTTTTTTACAATCAAATCTACTGAATCTTCCAAAAAAGAAACGCAATATTATTACTCAATATTATTTCCTTTAATAATTGAATTCTTTCTCTGAACTATTAGCTGCAGACTGCTTTAAAAGTAAGTTTCAATTTCAATTACTCTTGCTCCCAAGACTAATGTAGTCAATTAGTGCGTCGTCTCCAGAACTTTAGCCACGGAAGATAAGCCAGGCTTGGGGAGGGAAAAGAGGCTAAAGTACTAAGAATAGGAAGCCATATAGGGTTAATAAATATCTCAGGACATCTACACTGCGCTATCTGTCCCCTAATTAAGCGATTGTATTATAGGCACTACTAGACAATGTATAAACATACCTACTTAAATATATTTTTTTACTTAACGTAAATGAAAACACGCAGATCAAGACAAATATTTTTGGACTTTATATTGATTGCTTATGTAAGCGAGTGGGCAAAGTGTTTGTAGGAATTATTTCAGACACTTCATCATATCCTAGCATTATCCCATATACTTAAGCTTAGGGTCAGGATCTGATCACTGGTCTATCCAGATTTGGCTGAATTTCAGTTATTACGTGAAGCGACTGCCGTCTGACCTTCGGAGCCCAGAGGTTAAAATCATTCTATGGTTAACACAGTTGTCAGGATGCTAGAAGGCTTCCTAATAACGACTGCGATAGATGTTCATGAAAGCCGGGACCAACGGCTTAACGTGCTTTCTAAGGCACGATGCAAGCGACAATTACACACATAGCGTGAAAAGTCATAGATACTTTACAAGGATTTGAAAACCAAATCCAGAAAATTTGGGAGAAAGGGCAGGTCAAAAGTAATCTAAACCGACGGGCGTGTATGAGTAGGTTACCCCCCTAAGAGTAGTAAGAGGAGTAGGTTGAGAGTGTGTGCCAAGAACGTAGCAAGTGTAAGGATGTGATCTCTGCCTATCTCTTCGGGGAAACAGGCGTATGTATGTAAATGTTATCAGAAGTTTATAACTAAACCTACTGTGTCTAGTATATTACTCACTTTAATAAATACAAAATGATACCAAGTGCGTTTTTTAAAATTCTATTAAACATTGCAAGCATTATTACTTTCGTGTTTTCACACTATCATATAAACCCTACTAAGAGTTATAATTATGGCTAAATACTGCTCCAGAAATAACTATATAAATTTCAATATTTATACGCACATTAAACGATCTACATTTTCTATTCAAGATACAACGGGTTGTAAATAAATAATCGACACGACTTTAATATGTCTCATGTATACAAAAACCCCATTAAAATGCAAAACCAGTAGCCAACAGTCACGTATGGGGTATAAACTTAATGTAGGCATATTTATACGTCTAGATGCTTGCTACTTAAGCATACGAAATGCAAATAAGTATTTCTGTTACTTATATCTAGAATGGATTTTACAATTGCCAATTTAAACTTTTAAATTTTTGTCGTCTTTTCTTTTAAATCTTGTGACTGCAGAACACAATTGTTTTAATATTAGGTATTTTTATTGTTACTAGCAGGAGAAAAACGACGATTTTCTTGCCGTTCTTTTACGATCAAGCTCCCGCCCGCAGTGAATGGGTGCGTTAGTTTATATGTATGACATTCAGAAGAGCTCTATCAAGCCAAACTTGAATATATGAATTTTGAATTTGAATTAAAAAATAAGGTAACGTTTAAAAAGTAAAGCAGCACATCGTGGCAATATTTCATTTTCAAAAACTAGTGTCAATTCGATTTTTTGTGTGTAAATATAGTGGATTTTTATACATAACTTCTTAGGCAATGTACACAAATGTAGAAAAGTGACATGATGCAGTGAATTGTGACTTTAAAAACTCCCTAGAAACCTATGTAATTCCTCTATTAGAGTAAAGTCTACTCTCTGACTTAACTCGACTATGAGAGACTTTACTTGTCTCTTTGACTGTACTGAATGACGAAAATGCTGCATTAATACAAATAACTTGATTAATTATATTACTTGACACTGGCAAATATTCTTAACTAGTGAGTCCATATTTAAAGAAACTAAAAAAAGTTTAACAAGGTATTGGACGAACGAATATAAAATGTTAATTGGTTATCGAAATACACGCATTATTATTGTTGCTAATTAAATGGTATTGTAGAGATTTTTTTTCACATAAATTTTATCAAGTGGTTAAGGAATGAGAATAAAACGTTGTAATCGAATTACGCTTTAGGCACTAATATGTGTTAGATATGCAAGTTTGTAAGGCTTTTTTATTTGAAGGCACTTACTCCAAATGGACCTAATTATTCTATGTCATTAATTTAATTTAATTGTAGTAAGTTTGATATAGAAATAATAACTATATTATTAGCGTATCATTGAAGTTACGTAAGAAAGTTAAAAGCTTTTTTCTGATCAATCAACTTCCAAAGCATTTGTAAATAAAATTAAAAGCATCTTTTTGTTTTTTGAATCTACAACAAACCTCTTTGAAGACTCCCTGTCAATCTCTACCCGAAAAGTGCCAAACAAATTTAGTTAATCATTGAGCAAAACGAACCCAATCATAACATCAAAGGCTTGAGGGACCAGCCCTCTGTCTCGGGAATCAGGTTCCTTATAAAAATTTCTTAGGTACTCATACAGTTGAAGGAATATAGATTTTATTTGCCTATTCACAAGGCTCAGGCTAAAACGGTTGTTATCTTTTCCGAGTAAACGAATTGATGCGATATATTCAAAGATTTTTAACAGTACTTTTTTTGTCAGTTTTTGTTTTGTTAATCCGTTTCTCGCTTGTTTTTTCAATATTTCAGTCTCCCTTCGCGTGTCTCTGTAAATTAATGATAGGATTATTGATGAGAAATTTAATTCACTAAAGGTGATATGAAATAAAGGTTTCCTTATAGAATTTTATGAACAAATGAAATTAATATTGTTTGGTATATAGTATTCAAGTGTTCCGGTAGCCCTGTGGCAAGACCCATAAATTTCAAACTCAGAGGGTCTCGGGTTCAAATACTATTAGAGAATCTATTACTTTTTGTAGTAACGTACGTATTTACCTATCGCTTGCTCTGTGCCTCGGAAAGCACGTTAAGCCATTGTTCCCGGCTGTCATGAACATCTATGGCAGTCGTTTTTAGGAAGTCAGTGCCTTCCAACATCCTGACATCTGGTTTAACTAAAGTATTCCCTCTGGGTTGCGGAGGTCCGGCGGCAGTCGCTGAATATAATAACTGAACTGAATTTCAGCCAAATCTGGTAAGACCTGTTTTTAAAACCGCCCAATTAGGCCTCTTACATGGCTTAACGACTACCACATTTAATGATAACTGAGCCCAACGGCTTAGCGTGCCTTCCGAAGCACAGACGCATGAGACAAGTATTAGTAAAGATATATACGTACATATTTATTATTTACTTTTAAGTAAGCAAGAGCACTCTGTTGTGCCTACTCTATATCATTATTTTTTATTCTTTGTTTCCTGTCTTGGTTTGGTTTCTGTTCTGCTTTGGTTGCTGTTAGCAATAAGGCCGCCCATTGTACCATATACTTGTTTATGTGATTTTATTACTTTTTTTTATATTTAGTGTGCAATAAAGTGTTCATTCATTCATTCATTCATTCATTCATTCATTCATATGCCATAATCTGGGTGTTGTACTTGTGTATGTATACGCCACAGATGTGTCTTTACATTTAGTAAATCAAACATTTCTTTGGTTTCTTGAGATTGTTATAACACTAAGTAACGCATGACAAAGCGGAAATATGAAGTTCCGTAAAAGTATTAAAGGATCCCCCTTTATGCTAGTTGCCCTCGATACGAAAGTACAATAAATTAGGGACAGTTTTTCAGTTCGGGCATAGTCAAACATGTATAGTAGGATATCTTGGTTTTCGTTCTTAAAACTATTTACTTAAAAAAAATGCAAGCCCTTACGGGGCTTTTAATTTTATTACACTGCACAAATTAAGACATTATCAATTACCAATTCTTAAATAACTGGAGTAGACTTCGTTTTTGTGTACAAATACAAATTATTTATTGCTAAACCATAATGTGTACATAGGTGTTATACAATTTTAGAACCAATTTTATGGACCCTGTCGGGTACGCAACTTTAAGACTGAAGAGAGGGGACTTGCAATCAATAATCATCAAAATACTTAAAACAAAAATTAACATTAATAAAACTTGTTATAACAAAAACTTAAATCATTTAACTTTTTTAATTCCACTAACTATCTCCAAAAATCACAAACATATATTAATCTTGGCGGTTAAATATTCCGTAACATCATAATAACATCCATTAATCAAAATTTGTTTTAATTGTTTCATGAATGCTACATAACTTTGCTCGTTTTGTAGAGAATGTGGTAAATTGTTGTAGATTTTTAAAGACTGCAAGTGCTTGAAGAGCATAGTTTGAGACGTGTGTCATTTTACTTGCAATTTTGTATTTTGCGGATGTGGGCTTGGGATAGGATATTTTAACTGTACTACAGATTCCATCATCCCGTCTCAATTCCCCCAATCTTTACCAAAGCATGTTAATTTGCTGAAGGGCTTGCCCGGCTGCAAGGTATTGCTGGTTGTTCTACAATCTTGCAATCTAGGCAGGCGAGCTCTTTTCTTACAGTAAAAAGCATAATTACTGGAGTTTTACTGACTGCTTTATCTATTTCTATTTATTTACTTATTTTACAGTGGATTGCTTGAACCATTTTTAAGCCAAAGTTGAAATCGAATATCTTGTCTTTGCCAGAAATTGTCACGGAGTGCAGAGAGTCTTGTCACCTTTTCCAGCCACTAGTCACAATATGAGTTATATATTTTCCTGTCGATTCGACTATTTGATCTACCTCAGGCACTTTAGTGAATTAAATTTCGTACCATGACTGTACTAGTCAATAGCATCATCCATTCATGGCCATTTTGCGACTTTTGAATTTATTAAGGTACGAGTTATAGTAAAATAGTGTATCCTACTATCGCCATTCGACTACGGTCCTGCGTCACCATCTCGGGCGCCATTACTGTCAATAGCATCATCCCGATGGCCATTTGTCACGCGTCGACCGGACCACGCCTCTGGCATGTCCCCTTTCCGGATCGAATCGCTTCGGAAAATATTATCTATTGCTTTAATAAATCTTTACTTAAATGACTTCGATTTTTTAGTCTATTTTCGAACAATAGTTTTAGTTTCTATTAATCTTGTTCATTCATATTTCCATGGCTTCGTAGAAAATAATGATTCGGAAAATGTATCTATTGCTTTCATGAATCTTCACTTATATGACTTAAATTTTTTAGTCTATGTTCGAACAGTCAGGTCTTGTCATTTGCTTATAGTAACATTTTGTGGAAAAAAATGTTTTGGTTATGACGAATGATTTGTCAAACTTTTAGATTTCTTCATGCTTAAATCAGCCAATCCTCACTGGGTCTATGTTGTGGAGTATGACCCATAACCCTCTTACCGTAGTTTGTGAAAGGAGGTTCGTGCTCAGCTGGGGACGTTATTGTGCTAAGATATTTCAGGCCTCAGCCCAAGAATACAAAGCCTAATACTTTAAGAATATATTGGATTGTTGCTAAATCGCTGACTGACTGGTGGTAGAAAATAAAAACAGTATGGCGCTTGATATTTCGCGGAGGTCGTTTACCCATTCCTACCTCCGTAGATCGTGGTTTTATTTTCACAATGTCACATAAAACAATAGAATAGATTTTTTTCTGGAGCAAAATAAAACTACGTATATAAAATAAATTTACCTAGCACTATTTGCACCAAACAGGCCTCTGATTAGTCTTTCCTATGTATTTAAATAAAAAGTGTTTAATAAAAAAGTATTTATGTATGTTATCTTCTACCTACAGTAGTTCAGCACAGTTTGAAGCCAGAAGAGCCTACTGTCCAGAAATGTTAAACTAAGTATATGTATTAAAATTTGGATTAAAAGCAGCTTTATCTAAGAACATTATAGCGACGATTTATTTCCTCATTTTCAAACCACGTAAGTAAAGTAAATGTCTGTTATCTGCAAGCGCAAGAACACTGTTAGTAAGTCTATGCCCTGCATTTATAAGCAAGTATTTTTCTTTGTAAATCCTTGAAACGTTATCATCTGCGGGTGGCGGCTGCATGGCTCAGTTCCCTCGCTCCACCCTCTGGATAATCCTTTAAACTGGTGTCTTTTTGTTTTATTTTTCCGGAATGTGCTTAAAAAAACATTCGGTTTTCAAATTAACATTATGATATTAATTTTTTTTTATTTTTAAATGGGACTCGACTGACGACGAGAAAGCTCGACGGTAAGTAAACATTCTATTGCTTGAAAGCAAACATCCCAGTGTTTGTTTATTTGTAGAAATTACACATCTAGGACGCTTTACTGGTTACGAATTAACGTACTTCTTTTACAGGGTGTATAGGGATCCTACCAGGACGAGGCTCTTGCGAACATAACAGTATAACAGCCTCTGCCTTCCTTTCAGGGACACAGGCGTGAATGTATGTATGTATGTAAACTTACAGGTAGGGAATAGATCCCACGAACTTAAAACCGCCGAGCAAGAATATCGACATACGCACCGTACCGGTCTTAAGTGATGTGCCATCATCGTAAAACCTCGATTACGAAAGTCACAAATCATGTCAAATTTATTTAGTAATTGCAGTGACAAGCCTGTGGCAGGTGTTACGCTAAAAAGGTCCGTAGCATGAAGGGAATGTTTGACCTACTTTGTGACTAATTCGCGTTAAAAGAGGGTTGTAAGCACCTGACAAAGGGGGCGGGGACGAGATGGCCGCTTTCCCTCCTGTTTACTGACGTACGTAAATGAGATATGCGTGTCAATAGGATATGTTTGAATTTTTAAATACCTGGCTTACCCCGGTTTAAGAGAGTGCATTATGGAAAATTGTTAATTTAAAATTTCATATCTCATTTTACGCTTGGTTAATAAGGACACCTGTCTATGTTCTATGTTAGTGGTGGTGGTTTCCGCACTTAGTCCCTGTAATGGACCATTGTGCGTGAGCCTTTGCGGCCTCATTTGCTCACTCCAGCCAGCCCACCTCTCTCCAGAAGCAGATCAGGTTTCCAAATCCGTGCAAAACTTCCCCAATAGAACTCGGCGATCCTTGGGTTACCTTCCGTATGTCAGCCACGCCTGTGCATTCCAGGAGCACGTGTGCTACCGTTTCCTCAGCCACCATACACGTTCTGCACAAGGGGCTGTCTGTGACTCCTATAGTGTGTAAATGTTTGTTCAGTAAGCAGTGCCCAGTGATGGTCCCCGCCACCAGGCGCAGGCTATTTCTGTCCAGTCGTAAAAGTTATTTTTGCGCCTTGTTAGTTTTGCGTCTAGTGACGGCATGGCCTCCTTGGACTGCCTGCTAAATAAATAAAGGACACCTGTCATATTTTATCTTAATATAGGTCTGTCTGTATTTCTGTAATAAAATCAAAACGCTCGTAGCTCCGCCATACCTATGTCCAGGTCGTAAAGTGGCCGTAATCGGTCACCGAAATAAAGCAGAGTTCAAAAAATCTAACAGCAGGACAGGAATTCTTACTAAATACGTGCTTCCGCTAAACCGCACGGAGCCAGCGTTAATGAGTATGTCCTGAATCCTATCCTATCCTATCTCACCTTAGTTCGTGAAAGGAGGCCCGTTATAGACTGAGATGATGATGTATAGAAAAGAGGTCGGACCCTGATGACTTTTTTATATGAAGTAGGCATTGTCATTGCTGATAGTGAGAACATTTTTATAAAGAGCGTCTGACTTGACTAAACATCAACTGTTATAATATAATATCGTGTTTTTTTTTTTAATTTCCGAGAGTCAGGTAACTAATGGTGAGACAGAAACCTTTAATATTTAATTTCAGTCTGGAAACCTATGACATTAATCAAAACACATGCGAAATAACCTAACTTTATATTGTACGTATAAATGTACAACGCAAAATGGTTGACCGCAACTGACAAATGTGCAGGAGTAACAATAGAACGCGCGATTATTTAAACAAGTCCTAATAGTGATGGGACACGTTTTGGACATTATATGGGTTGTCGATAAAATAAATATACTGTATTGTTATAGTGTAATTTTTCCTCGTTTTTATTATTAATAATTACTAAGATATATTGCTAAATATTATTGAACAACTTACACAATGCTAATAGTTCTACATTAAGTATAATGCATATATGGATAACGTACAATACATAAACAAAAACATAAGGAAACACTTAGTATTACTGTGATTAATTGTAAAACTAGCAACGTTTTCTACGAAGACCTTAATAATAATATACAGACACAGGCTTTCTTACAAACTCAAATACCTATTTTAATTTGTTACATGATAACTCGGCAATAATAATAATATATGTATTGTAAAAAATATTAAACGACAATTCTCACCATCCATAATTTTGCAATATAATTCAAATATAAGAGCAACATTATTAGATGCAAGAACAGCGTTGTTTTGCTTATACATAGTACCGACATCGTAGCCAAATTATATCACCGACTCATTGTATGTAATTCAATTACTGCGAAATAAATAAAGTTTTACTGTGTTGTATTTTATTTACATTGCTGCAAAATTATATTGCTTCATGTATTGCTGTGTTCGGCATGTTGTAACTGTGATATAAAAAGGAGTGGGGCATTCCACACATGTCACTGAGTGATAGTAAGCCCTGGAATTGGTTATTCTGCTCTCGTTAAAAGCTTGGAATGGCACTGTAATGATGCTGTGCCTTCTCTGAGTGAAACGTAAAAATCTATTATATTATTATCTGTAAAGACACAGTACTGTTCGTCTATTCTATCTTATATTGTTTTCTATTCTATCAAAGGTAAAATAACAATAATGAAAACTAACTCCCATCACTATAAAACTGCTGTAGAAAAACGGAAAAGAACACGATATGTCGCGCTGAATAAATCGCAGCGATCGCAGCCACCAACCGCACGAAAAAAAACTCAGTACCCGACCATATGGGACCGTCACAGGATAATAGTTTTTATTTCCTAATGTGTAAGCGACAGAATTGAAAGTAAAATAAAATGGCCATACTCTTTTACATGTCTCGTTGCATGGAAAATACAACTCGTATGTGTACTTTTTGTTGAGATTCTACATTAGGTTACTTTATAAGCGCACTGCGGCCTCAACGATTACAACAGAACTTTTTGAATTATTTCAGCCAGTATTTTTATTTCTTAAAATGTATTATTACTTTTAAATCTATGTGCCATGCCTGTTTCGTGATCTTATCTAAAATATTCTAGATGAGAAATTTAGTTTGTTGTTGTGATTTTTTCGACCAAGTATTTACTGAAACTGACTTTCAACGGGCTTTCATACATTATTTCACACTCCGTGTTAAGCAAATTATGTTCCACTTAACGGAGTTTATTATTATGAAATATGAATACTCCACATTTTAAAATATTGGGATTTTAGTGAAATAATCTTTTTATGCATTTAAACAACTTTTAAGTCTACAAACGGTCATGTTAGGAATATAAAATACCTACTTCTAAACAATAAGTGTAATAGAGCATGAAACGGAACGTCACAGTTGTCAACTGTCATCTTCATAAATAAAAATTTGTAAATTAATTGAATAATAGACTTCTTGGCGGGAAAGTGAAGCGTCATGTCTGCAGTTTTGTTTTATTTTCTAAAATTTGTGATATTTCTAACATTAATGTTTAATAACGGTGGATTATTAACCCTTAAGTGTTTGTGAACGTACATGAGTGTTGGTAAATCAAGCAAAACAGTGCAACATCACTTTTCAAATTTTCTCTCAAGTAGTCCATGTGAGATCTCAGTATAGTCCCACATCTTTACTGAGGACTCAAGGGGCTTAGGGGAGGGTATCTCATTTATCATTTATCATTTTTATCACCACTCATTCTCATTTCTCAATGAATTATTTATTATTAATATATCACTTACTTGACACTGGCTAAATGTGCTAGACGCACGAAGCCATTATTTAAAATAAAGAAAGAAAATTGAATAATAGGTTGGGGAAAAAGTCTTTTCGTATTTTTGTATGAAAAGTCAAGACATTTTTTTCAAAGTTTATTTACATTTATTTACAATATATATGTACCGTTTTGTTGAATAACTTTCTGCCATTTTGTGGGCAGAGACATTATCCCGTTACTGTAGAAACTTTGGGGCTTCTGATCAAAAAAACGGGACAAATAGTTTTGGCAGTCCTCTCTTGAGGTCAACCTTACAGAACCTAAAGAATTCTGCAGAGACCGAAACAGGTGAAAATCTGAAGGCGCAAGGTCAGGGCTATATGGTGGATGCACTAGGACCTCCTAGTCGAACTCTCTTATTTTTTGCTGAGTGGCTAAAGATGTGTGTGGTCTAGCGTTATCGTGATGAAAGACCACACCCTTCCTGTTGATCAATTCCGGCCGTTTTCTCTCGACTGCTTCCTTTAATCTCATCAGTTGCTGGCAGTAAAGATCAGAATCGATGGTTTTGCCGGGCGGTAAAAGCTCATAATAAACAATGCCCTTCCAATCCCACCATACACACAGCATCACCTTATTTCGTGTTAGGCCAGGTTTGGCCACAGTCTGTGAAGCCTGGCCAACTTTCGACCACGACCTTTTTCGGACGTTCTTGTCGTACGTGATCCACTTTTCATCGCCAGTTATCAATCTCTTCAAAAACGGCTCGGTTTCATTACGTCTCAATAATGAATCGCAAATGAGTACACGGTTCATTAAGTTTCTTTGAGTGAGCTCGTGTGGCACCCAAATATCGAGCTTTTTTGTATAACCAGCTTTCTTCAAATGGGTCAAAACTGTTTTGTGGTCAATTCCCAGTTCTTCAGCTACATCGTAACTACTAATATGCCGATCTTGCTCCACTCTTTCAAAAATGGCGTCCATTTTATTCGTAACAGGGCGACCAGAGCGAGGTGCATCTTTAACATCAAAATTTCCGGACTGAAAACGTTTGAACCAAATTTGTGCTACTCTTACTGACACTGCATCAGGTTAATAAACATCACAAATTTTTTTCACTGCTTGAGTTGCATTTTTGCCTTTTTTATAATAAAATTTTAAAATGTATCGAATTTCTTTATTAGATTCACTCATTTTTACGGAGAGAAAAACAAATGAAAAATAGCGGGAAACAACTTTTTTTATTTTTTTCTTTTCTTTATAATGGAACCTTTTTAATGTTACCAAAACCAGCCAGACACAAATAGTACAGTCAAAAAAAAATTATAATAAGTTTATACCTACGTTATGCGAAAAGACTTTTTCCCCGACCTAATATATTCAAAAAAAATGGGACAATTTTTTAATTTGGAATATGGGGGTTAGCAAACGTTACAATTTAAATGCAATTAAATTAAAATATTATCATTAACCCCGAGGGTCACTCGAATTAATTCGTGTGCATTTTATTTGAGTGTCACGACAGGTGTGCATATAATCTACATCTTCCATATCGATAAGGCTTTAAATCCATGGTTAAAGATGTATATTTTGACTAAAAAGCAGCAGCGATACACAAAAATGTCAAATGGTTTAAGGTTAAACGCGGCCTAAATAAGCGCTAGCCTGTTTTTAAATTTAAACTATATCTAAAAAGTGTTTAACCTTAGGCAATCATTAGACAAGGTTTTATAATAGCGTTTTTATCAACATCTGTTTAACTTTTTTGTAATAATACTGATAGTCTTTATGAAGCTAGTTATTTACATAAGAAATAAGAGGTTTTTGAACATGGCAAGTTTAATTATATGGGACTTGGCACGGAATTCTAAATTCAAATAAATATTATTCGAATTCAAATTAAGTTGAGTTGTTTTTATGAAATTGTTATAATTTTGGCGCCAAAAATTCACTGAAAATTCTACTGGTCTTAAGTTTCTTAAGAAAAATCTAATATTGATATCACACATTTGTAAATGTAATCACAAATTTGTTACCGTATTGTTTGTTATTGAACGTTTAGCAATCTATCGATTATTATTAGTTGCCACAAACAGGCAAGTAGACGATTTAGTTAGCTCTGCAATGATCTGACAAATGAAACATGTTTCTACGTCAATACGAAAATAAATTAAGTTTCATATGCCGAATAAAAATAAATAGAAGAAGTATCCATTCCAAAGGCAATTTTTAAAATGTCCATCAGTTGACAGAAAGCAATTAAAATAACTTGGACTATCCGTCTTATCGTGGATTTAGAATGTCGATATGTCGGAGATAGATAGAGGTGCGATAGTGTCATATGCAGTCGCTGATCTTAATAACTTCCGCAGCCATTCGGCGTTGGAATTCTCAGATGGCGTTCTCGGCAGCGGCAGCGGTGTAACGGCATTTAAACAGCGCTTGTTTTTACGATATATTTTGGACGGTATCGACTGATTATATAAAGTGATGTGGTCATTACTTTGTTTAACATTAAAGACAAAATTACTGAAGGACGGTGATAATTATGGGCTAAGCTTCTGCTTATTGTTTGTTGACATGGAACTTCTACCTCGATAATATCAACGACTACGTCATTATCGTTATCCAGCTATATCCCACGTCAAACCTAAGTGAAAGGGACTGATCATAATTGGCGGAGGCAGAAGTTTAGAGTCCTGGTGTCAAATTTCTTCAATTCGCGAAGATGAAAGGCGCAATTCAGCTTATTGGCTACATTTTTTATTATTGAGACAACCATGAACAATAGCTTAAGCATGGAAACGCCAAAGACCGGTCACTCAATTATTGACTTCTGTAAACTATGCTTTTCTTTAGTGATCTTGTCAGAGGTCCCAGTAGCGCAAAGCGCTTTAAATACATACTAAAGCTCAATTAAAAAAAATATGTATAACTATAGCATATTTAAACATTAATCAAAAATATTGCCAACTTTACAAGCATTGATCCGGGGAAAATCAAGATGTCTGCCGCGTCTGATGATTTATAAAGAAATGGGCTTTTCAACTGGCCCGTCATCAATTACGTCTTTTTTTCACTTGGCGTTCAAAAATCAGTTGTCGAAGGAATCTGGGAGGAGTCCGTAATAAATGGTTGCTTGCCGGATTCGTTCAGAGCCCCGTTGAGCGAGGCTGCCGAATAATTTATTAAAAGCGCCCATACGCCTTTGTTGGGCAACAAATGATAGGGTTGGCAGTCTATTCAGAATTATTCTTTTGTTTTTGGTTGGTGAGGTTGTTCAAATAGTTTCTTTAGTAAGTAGTAGTTTGAGAGAGAAAAATGAAGCTTTGTTAGGTGCTGTAGAGGCTGCAAACAAATACTTACGCCTTTTTTGGGCAACAAATGGTAGGGTTGGCAGTCTTTTGAAAATGTTGTGTTTCTCTTTTGGTTGGAGAGGTAGTTCGAGAGAGGAAGCCTTGGTAACATTTAGGAAGAAAACCCATATTTACAACTTCGTTAGGGAATAAATGGTAGGGTTGGAAATCCTTTCAGGATATTGAATTTTGTTTGTATCCGCACCGGGTCCGTGTGCGAGAGTGTGGCCTGAATACCTCTTTCCTCGGTTGGAGAGCAGGCTCGTGCGCAGCACATTAATGGGCTGAGATATACAGACTTCGCGTTCGAATTATATGTCAATTGTATAAGTGTATTCGTTTAATTGTAATTTGAGTTATGAGTGATTTAAAAGTCAATTAACCATTACTATTGGATATGTGTATAATGTTCTCTCGGAAGATACTAGTACGTTTACACATTACTGTGTTCCAGTAGAAAAGTGTTTTATGAAATTATTCCGTATATAGATTTATCAGCCAATCAGTAATTTCCTTATGAGATACTGAATATGGGCAGGCGTATCAAATACCACCAGATGAAAGTCTCAATAACCTCAATACTTCGTACTATAGTTAGTTAAATCTTGCTTCTTGACCTAAAGTGTAGTAAAGCATTTGTGTTTTTTGTCCACTAAGTATTTTACTGGAACTTAGATGTCAAGATTGAGATAGACAAAAACACTATTAAATAGACTACCCAAATAAATTTCCCCAAAGCACAGCCCTATTTACAGAGCAACGTACCAACATTGATTTAAACTAAAACTGAATCACTGGTTTACTTGGAAGATTTATAGGTAACTCGTTAAACTTAATAGACCAGACTTAAACTATATTGATTTAAAATTGCATTCCATTTAGCCGACAGTGGTAGCTAGACAATCTTAATTCTGCTGATTTCTAGATAGGTAATAAAGTAAATTTATCTCTTTCCAATTGGGATTCTTCAAAGGCTCTCATTTCCTCTTTATACCTGTATAACGTGGAGTGTCGCTTGATATGACTGTAAATAAGTCATTAATCTGATTTGGAATTCAAATTATTTTCGATAGATCCAACGTAGACAACCCTAAGGCGTCGACGTTTGAAGTAATATTGTTGATATTTATGTAAATTTTACAATCGAGACGCGCTGTGATCTCGTTTAATATAAAGTGCATTATTATAGCATCCTCTTAACGCTTTTATATTTAAAGTGGTTTTCAATTTAGAATCATTAACGTAAAGTTTTCTTGTATGTACTAATGTTAAATGTACGATGTACAAAAAAATATGGCGGGAAATAATTTGGCGTGTGGTGCTAACCTAGAATAGTACATCCAAGAGGGAGCCATATTACTTTAGTAATTTTTTTTACGTAAGAGACGACTAAGAGAAACCCTACCGAATGTTAAGCAACAGCGTCATAAGCACACGTGAACTGCGATCACCAACCCGTCTGCCCAGCCCACGCAACACATGTGAAATAAATTGGGAAAGCCCATTTACAGCAGAAGAATTTTAATGGCTAAGAGACGACTAAGAGAAACCCTACCGAATGTTAAGCAACAGCGTCATAAGCACACGTGAACTGCGATCACCAACCCGTCTGCCCAGCCCACGCAACTCATGTGAAATAAATTTGGAAAGCTCATTTACAGCAGAAGAATTTTAATGGCTAAGAGACGACTAAGAGAAACCCTACCGAATGTTAAGCAACATCGTCATAAGCACACGTGAACTGCGATCACCAACCCGTCTGCCCAGCCCACGCAACACATGTGAAATAAATTGGGAAAGCCCATTTACAGCAGAAGAATTTTAATGGCTAAGAGACGACTAAGAGAAACCCTACCGAATGTTAAGCAACATCGTCATAAGCACACGTGAACTGCGATCACCAACCCGTCTGCCCAGCCCACGCAACACATGTGAAATAAATTGGGAAAGCCCATTTACAGCAGAAGAATTTTAATGGCTAAGAGACGACTAAGAGAAACCCTACCGAATGTTAAGCAACAGCGTCATAAGCACACGTGAACTGCGATCACCAACCCGTCTGCCCAGCCCACGCAACACATGTGAAATAAATTGGGAAAGCCCATTTACAGCAGAAGAATTTTAATGGCTAAGAGACGACTAAGAGAAACCCTACCGAATGTTAAGCAACAGCGTCATAAGCACACGTGAACTGCGATCACCAACCCGTCTGCCCAGCCCACGCAACACATGTGAAATAAATTGGGAAAGCCCATTTACAGCAGAAGAATTTTAATGGCTAAGAGACGACTAAGAGAAACCCTACCGAATGTTAAGCAACAGCGTCATAAGCACACGTGAACTGCGATCACCAACCCGTCTGCCCAGCCCACGCAACACATGTGAAATAAATTGGGAAAGCCCATTTACAGCAGAAGAATTTTAATGGCTAAGATGACGATAGTTCTGAAATCCTAATATATTATAATAATCAAAACTTTATTTCAAATGGTATAGTTACACATCATCCGAGCGTTATTTCGGTTGCCACATTACTGGCCCGGAGTCCGCCTTCTTGTTCTTTTGCCTGCGCTTCTTACCGTCTTCAGCATCCATAGGCTTGTACGGAAGACCAGCGCCGTGGGGCCATAGTGACCCCTCGGCATATGCTGAGTATAAGCCTTTTCGGTGCCACATGTGTCTATTAATTTTTATATTTTTGTAAACCAATGTATCATGTGTCACGGAATAAATTATTTTCTTTCTTTTTTTCCATTGTAAATAAACCATGGTATTGTTACTATTACAACAAATTGTTTAATAAATCAATTTATAGAACTAAGCGGTAACATGTCGATGCCAGCCCTACCCTCATTCGCATCAATCATCAAGAGATGGCGCCAGCGTCCTTGCGGTGGACTCCGTCACTCGCACGTGCCACTTCACACTCGCTCTAAATTATTACAGTTCAGGAAATGTTGTACCAAAATACCTGTTACAGCATTATTGCTGTACTGTGCTGTGGTGTGAAGGGATTAAACTGTAATTCAAAACGTACAATATGACGTTTCATTTTAAGTCGCATTTAAAATATTACATATAAAAAGTTTAAGGGCGTGGAACGGTTTTTAATTAGATGGCAACGCGCTAATATTGCTCCTGGTTTTGCAAGCATTCATAAGCTGTGGTGACCACTTTTCATATGGTGGGTAGCATGTTAGAGTGCCATCTTGCGGTATAAAAAATAAAATAAATGGAAAAATATTGCGGCCATTCTGAAAATAGTTGTTATAAATAAAGTCGCTATAAAGTCACATATGAAGCAGACTCAAAATGTTTCAAAAATTTTTTTTTGCCATTTTGAATCGTATATGAAATAAAAGTAGAATAAAATGTCGAATAGGTCATTTTTCGTTTCCACAGCATCAGCACAGTCATAATAAATAAAGTCACATATAAAAACAGACTCAACATGTTTCGAAATATATTTTTTTTGCTGTTTTGAATATTATTTAAAGAAAAGTAGAATAAAATGTCGAATTGGTAACTTTTCGTTTGCTACAACATAAGTATAGCTACTAATAAATGATTTGTTTCAATCAAATAAATAAAAAAAACAATTGCTGCCGATGTCTTTTTTTATTCATAATTATGTAAATTTTGATCATTTATCAACCATTAGTCCTCGACGTGACCATCATCTCGACCTACAGGCCTGAGTACGGCCTCGGCCTACAGTAGTGACTGGGTTCAGGCCTTCTGTCACAAGCCATTTGGTAATACACAGAAAAAAAGCCACGCTGACATTTCACACAGCGCCACCTAGAGTCAAACTAAGCAGACGTACTTCGGTTTCTAGACATCGCATAAATTTACTAGAACACAAATTTTAGACACAAATTATCAGAAATACTAGGATAATCGCTTGCTTCGTGTTTCTGCAAGCAAGTTAAGCCGTTGGTCCCGGCTGTCATGAATATCTATGGCAGTCGTTATTAGGAAGTCAGTGCCATCCTATATTCTGCTAGTTTAACCATATAATGAGGTTTATTTGAGTCGATCTATGTAGTAACTAAAATTCAACCAAATCTGGTTAGACCAGTGAGCAGACCCTAGGCCCTAAGCTTAAATCTAGGATAACCGGGATATTGTTAGGATGCAATGACTAGGATTAGTTACAACATTCTAACAATATTTCCAAGTCTGTTCTACATATTACTAAATTATTTCTTACTATTATATGTTACTTCAGTGGAAGATGTTTCTTTTACCAAAACAATTAAAATACTTGCAAAAGGAAATTTCGTTCGCTGTAACATAACAATCATGGCTAACGAAGGTCGCAGTTAGTAAGTTAAGAGCAAATTACGTTTTCGAGGAAAAATATTTTAAAAAAATATATAAAGTTGAAACTTTTCCTCGGGCGAGGGCGCGCAAACTCAATTCATTTGTATTTCCCACGATTTATTCATTTTGTGAAAACGCGAGAGCCGGGAGTTCTGCCGCTTGTGAGCGGTAAAGAATTGTGGCTGTTATCCATTATGTTATTGTCCTTAAGCTTTATTTTTTACTCCAATAAGCTTTTAATTTCTCATAACTTTAAAAGCCTTAAGGGTGCGTTTCCACCAGCGATGAGCCAGGATGTGTAGCGAGGAATGTCTTTGTTTAGACTCTTAGAGCATACAATTGCTGCGCTGCTCGAAATTAGGTTAATGTAGCGATTCTATTGGTTTTTAGCAATCACATAGCACAGGCATATATTTGCTTAAAAGGTGACTTCATCAACTTGTTGTTTGTTGAAATACTTTTGTGTTTATGAAATAAGTAAATTTATTAATATTATTTATTACTTACTTACTTACATTCCTCGGAACGCATCCTTGCTCATCTCTAGCGAAAACGCACCCTGTGATATGATGCCTGCGCTTAGAAGTGAAACGTTAAGGGCTGGTATAATGAAGTTTAGGCCTAAAAACGTTTTATTAAGTTTCGGGTTTAGACCTAAAATTAATATAGAAATAACTATGTCACTAAAGTGACATTGGATGCCAATCGTTCAGTAAGGTACTCATCTAAAACTGACAGTGATTATTATATTTCTTCATAACTCACTAATAAACTAGTATCTTTGAACGCGCCTTAAATTTTGCGTTTGCTTTGCACTTTACTTTATTATTATTTATTTAACTACACTGTTTGTCCTATGCCGAGTGGTATTCGGCTTAGAATGTGCCATGTGGTATCGGCCTAGAATAGTACCACCAAATCGCAACTCACGGGGAGTCGTAAGAATAAAAGAAGAGAAATCCCACTGGGTGATGGGCTGCAGCGTTATTCTGCGAACTGGCTTAATCTGCTTCTATTTTTAACCTTTGGACTGCCGGTCCCAAAACTCTCCACTCGGCCCTGTCGCTAGTAAGCCTATTTTCTCTACATACATACAAACTAAAACACCTATTTCCCCAAATAACAGGTGTTTCTCACATAATAGGTGGCGAGCCTATTGCCGTTTGACGGGGACATTTGTGACTGCGACAGCCTCGTTGATTGTTCGGTAGGTGCACCGTCTACAGGTGAGGTTGGCTTGGGGTCCTAAGATCTTGTTAGGATCACTATACACCCATCTTCTCTACTTCTTCTTTATATCCAGGAAAACTAAAAAGCGCCGCCGTGCTTGTTCCACCGAGAAATACATTCTCAAGTTTCCCGAATAGCTTTAGTTAAGGGCACCTGCGCCCTGATTTACCCCACCACTTACCTTTGATAAGGTGCACCTGTAACCTTTAATAGCTCAACTTAATAGTATAATATCACTATGTAATGTACTGTATTGTAAATTCGGGCATGGTTTGTCGTTTGATAATATATACTTGGAGCATACCAGTTTTATAATTGTACACATTGTGGTGCTCGGTGGTCGATAACAATCACCAAAGTAAAGCAGAGTTTACAGAGGTCAGCCCTCGGATGGGTTACCGTTTGTGTGGCATTTGATATAGAGCGCTTCCGTGCTTCATATGGCACGTTAAGCCGTTGGTCCCGGTTATCACTAAATGTGGTAGTTGTTAAGCCATGTTAGAAGCCTAAATGGGCGGTTTGAAAAATTCTAACAGCAGGACGCAACACCTGCCTCCGGCAATCCGCACAATGGGTCAGCGTGGTGGAGTATGTCCCAATATCCTCGCAACTTGGTATGTGAGAGGAGGCACGTGCTCAGTAGTGGACGTGGGCTAAAATGATGATGATGATAATAATTTGTTGATCAATCTTAATTTTAAAGGTATGTTTTTTAAAGAATAGAATCACTCTATAAATATGATAATATTGTTTGATACCGTTTTATTTTAGCTATTTAATGAAGCCATGTGAATAGTTGTGTGCTTGTAGTCGGATCGCAAAAGATAAACAAAACGCCGTGGTCAATACCCAAATAGGTGACTACATAATTTTATATCAAACACTTCTCTATGCTTCAGGAGTCATGTGCAGCTGTTGGTTCCGCATAGAATGGTCGACCACTTATAGGCGCTCAAGCTGAAGATGAAATGTTAAGCTATTCGGAGCAACAGTGCCCGGAATGAAACCACATACAGATGTGGTAACCGTTAGAATAGGTTTGGGCTGCTTCCAAAACAGTAACACCAGGACGCCATGCACTGCCAATCCGCACTGGTACCGCCTAATAGGGCCTCGTAACTTAGCTTAACGACCACCTGGAGTTGTAACCAGCACCAATGGATTAACGTGGTTTGTACAGAATAGAAGCGTTATATCATTTGGTCACCCACTCAAGGACAGAAGGTACTTGGTAAATTCTAATTAAGTTTAGCGATTGACGTTCTTTTAATAACTTGATAGTTAAAAGTTGACCTCGGTCACACATTTAATGTACCTAAAACTTTTTATAGTAAATAAATTATAATTAATTATAATAATTTAAAACACGCATACCTATCATGAAATAGGTACCTATTCCCGACACCAGAATGTTACGAAAGCTTGCTATTCAAAAGCTTTAAATATTAAACTACCCATCACAAACACTGTCACTTAAAGTAAGAGCGTATCTCAACTGCTCAAAAATTCAATTTAGACTGCCTGCCGCCGCCGTTGGCGAGCAATGCTGGATATTAAATTAATATCGCCTCTAAGCGTTGGTCGGCATCACCTGGGAAATGAACCCGCGGATCGCGGTGCAATTAGACGAAACAAAGCAATGTTCCGTTTCGACTGCTGTGCTCGCTTCGCTCGACGCGCTCAGATCGTTTGCCGGAGCTGCTCTGGAGTGCGCACTAAATAGAATTTACTCTTTGAACTCGTCAGGGCTGTCATTATTTTACAACAAGTTTAATTAGTTTGTTTACTAAAAGTTTGTTCTATGTCAGCTTTTTACCTAAAAGCAACCCTGTCTTCATTATATTTAAGAACGTCGCACTTTCCTTATTATCATAATATTGTTTAGAACATAATATTCATCTGAGCAATTCAACACAACCTATTGAGGACCCTCACAAAGCACAAGCTACAACTCATAAATCAAGGTTAGAGGAATTTAGGTCTACTTCGACCAGAAAAAATAGTAGGTTCACTAAACTGAAATAAAACTTACTCGATACTATTTTTATGGTCTATGGTCAACGCTATACTCCAATTATACATTGATCTGAGTAAGTTGTGAGAAGAGGATTTATTTTATCCATACTTAATAATACTTATATTATAAATGCGATCCATCACCCGGTCTGTCATTCTGTCTCGCTTTCACGCCTCACTACTGAATTTAAATAAAATTTAGGACACAGATATTCTAGAACTTAAGCTTAACTAAAATGTAGCCTGTGTCCTTTTCATAGGCTAGAATTTAGTTGAAAAAAAGTGTTATAAAGGGTTGAAAAAGTTAAAAAGGTTTTCAGAACTATAAATAAATATAACATTCAAAGTTAACCTCGCGGGAACTGGATTTTAAAAAAGTACCTAAATATCACGCGGACGAAGTCGCAGGCAGCCGCTAGTAATTTACACTTGTAAAAGCGTGATTTCCAATAGCTTTTCGTTTACTTACGAATTGACAACCCTATAATTCAAGTCAAGAATTCCGCTAACAACGTAAACTAAGCTAGAATTGGAGTTACCTGAAGGAAATGCAGTATCACTATTACAGACCCATTAGTTATGCTCTTTCGAAGTGTTACAGTTTGCCTTTAACAGTGTGATGCCTCTGCTGCACTTAACATGTTAGGCACTGCATAATTATCTAGAATTATATCAATAAATTAAACCACTTCCCATCAGAGCTACCGAATTTCTTAAATGAATTAATTAAGTATGTAAATTTTTGTGTGTGTTATGTGCTTGTAATTTAAATTCTGGTTATATACTGAAAAAAAGATTATTGTCATGATGTGTTTTTAAGCTATAATCAGTTTGTTTTTCGTATGTTTATAATTATCAAAATTTAAAGATTTTCATTATACAAGAAAGACACAGAAAAATAATTTAAATTAACAATCATATAAAAATATTTATTTACTTATTCTTCCCAAACATATCTTTACAACTGTTACTGATTATAAGAAAGCTATTCAAAGCCTAAATATTTTATTACATGTACCGTAAATAACATCATATACATCGTTTAATATATAAAAAATAATCAGTAAGTTATTGAAAATTTATATCATAAAAGTATCATATACATTTAATATGTATATATATATACAATGTGTCAAGTAATACTTACACTAAATTGTACAGAAACGTTAAAGAAATCAAAAGTAACAAGCTGCTAAAGTGCAGTGCCTCGGCAATGAAAATCCTCATTGAATTCGCCTGAAACGACGGGTAGTTGGTTAATATTTGAACGCATGCTGTTCGCGGACACGCTTACGATCATTTGTCGTCCGGCCGCCGAGTGGTTCGGACGTCTCGCCATTATTGTTACTGTTATTGCAAACTGTTAAAGTTTAAGCTGCTGTGTAAGACAACTGAGCTTGTTTATGGTACTGGTTAGGTTTAATGTTCTAAATATGTTGTAACCATGTGTTGTCTAATATCCTGCGTACTGGCTTAAACTGCGATCACTAACTCGCTTGCCCAGCGTGGTGATTATTGGCAAATACCATCAATATAATAAATTAACAAGGAGGCCAACGTTCAGCAGTGGACTTTATGTATATGTTATGCTATGTTATGTATTGATAAATTAAAGTTTCCTTATATCTAAACTGTTACATTTATCTTATCAGTAATATTGAAGGTCTCTGAAGGAACTGAAGGTGCCCTTTATAAAATATGATGTAAAAGGATTGTTGATCTTTAAATCGAATCTAATAACGCCCTGAAACAACAGTACTCAGTCTCAAAGTTTTGACGCGCATGTAGCTTCGCGAGAACAGCGGTACAGAGGTCAATCATGAGATGGCTGACTATTTGTGTGGAATTTAATAAATAGCGCTTACGTCCTTCGGAAGGCATGTGGTCGGTCCCAGTTATGACTATATGTATTTGATGTTAAGCTAAGTTAGAGGCCCTATTTGTGAGCAAAAAAAAACCAAATAGCAGAATACCTGCCTTCGACAGTATGCACTGGTTCCGAGAGGTGGAGAATCAACTTAATCCCTTTTTAAACCAACGTGGTTTACGCTCTCGCACTCCTCAGCTGTGTGAAACGTTAATAGCCTGAGAATATATATTTCACAAGACCAGCTAAATCGCTTTACGTTAGTTTTTGCGAATCAACCTTTTTCATAATTACACCCCACGCACCTTTACGGCCATAACAAATCTTTCCACGTCCGTCTATTGGACGTAACGAAACCTGTAACGTCAATTTTATGGCTCAATTCATATCAGTTACCTGTTCAGGTCGAGTAGGTATTTACGATGATTGATTCTCGCCACACACTGCAGGGCGGGTGGGTATGTGGTAATTACTTTATCACCCTCTGCCCACTCCTGTGGGAGGCATTATTACAATTGTTACTGTACCTATTTGAATGTGCATGCATATCGCGCATTGGCGTGGACTGGTAATGAATGGGTGGTCGCATTCTTGTTGAGTCGATTCGAAATGACAATTGATGTGAATGCTATATTTGTGGATTAATGATTATTTATGCTAACTGGTTAGTGGATAATTCAGCTAAGTTCGCAGTCATATAAGCAAATAAACATGTGAAATTGCATTTACAATTCGAAATCGAAAGTTTACAAATTTACAAAAGTAATGGAAAGTAGATACTTAGGTATGATTTTAAATAGCGCTTGCCTATTTAAATGTCCAAATATATTATTGCGATATATGACGAAATATGAAACTAGGAATCGGTCGAATGATCTTTATGTGTTGTATGTTTACATAAAAATTATTCAAAAATATTTATTGTCGACCCCGATATATCGTGGAAACTCCTAAAGATGTTTGATTCAGTTGATCGACCTACCTACACTCGTAAATCATCAATGTAAAGACGTTATATTTATGCAAAGGTTGTCATCTCTAACCGGCCCCAGGCCAGTATGCATCGGTACCCGAGAACGATGTTTCCGTACGAATGGACAGGCTCAAAGTGTCAACTGCCGCATGAAATTCCCAAACCCAATCCCGGCTCCGTCCAGACGTGTCGTCACATGGAAAATTGGAAGGATTCTCAAACAAGGACGAAGGATTGCGTGGCTTAGATATAGTATAACGAGTATGTTTTATTTTTCTCAAAGGAAGCAAGAAGTTTGGTTATGTTTTATATTGACGACTAAACGGTGGAGGGCGGAACAGCCGTTCTTAGTTCTAAAAGTATTGGGTTCGATCAAAAATCAAAATCAAAATCAAATAATTTATTTGTCATTACAGGTAATAATGGTCTTACAATACAATAAATAGATAGCTTCCGTAATGTACCGTATTAGGCATACAAATATAAAGTTGAATAATAGTTAAAATTATTTCCTTACTCAGTCAATTATGAGTGACAATATAATAAAACAACTAATAATTCGAATTCGATAATTTGATTCGATTCACGACGACTAATATTTTTGTGTGTATATGAACATGGATATTGGACTTGATCTGGATGGTTTACTCTAACTATAACAAATGAAGTATTGCAGTATGTTACACCTATAATCAGCTCGGCGAACCTTGATCCCTATGACACTGACAGTTATTCCCACGACACAACCTTGTAGTAGCGTCACCGTTATATTATAATCGAATTGGCGGTGTCTAAAAATGATATTTATTAATTTTAGGCAGATATATGCAATTACAATAATATCCCGTTGGAATTATAATAATTATTAACACTTACAAGAAATTATCTCAATCAGACTTTACGTTGACGTCCTGCAAAAGTTACTCCGTTTGGAAGATATCGTTATAGTCGATCAGTGTCATAGGGATCAAGGTTCGCCGAGCTGATTATAATGTACTGGCTTTGATTACCACTTGTGATAAATTTTAAATGTCTTTGGATTTGTGTTTACTATTTATGCCGTATGCCGTATGTATTATGTTTTTCTGTTATCTAGTGCCCATAGTACAGCCTTTGCTTAGTTAAGTGTATAAATGGAATTATGTAAAGTTTATAAAAGTCTTATTCAATCATTGTAGTAAACTACTAAAACATATTTAATAGAATTTAACGTTCTGTAATTTTCTTTCCGCTCATCACATCTGCTCGTCAACTGACATACTGCTTAATATGAACTGATTACATAAAAACTGGTTTATAAAACTTACTAAAGATTTAAAATAGTAAACAAAGACATCACAGAGCAAGCCAGCTCTCCGTCGTAATTTTAGACATCTGAAATATTTACCTTTGATACAGTCTGTGTTGGAGACACCTATATCTCAAGACGTTTATTTGATGCATCACTGAACAGGGATGTAGCCGGGAGCATTTCGCAGAAGCTAACTTGGTCAAAGGAGGCCAAGATCTTGAACGCTCTGAATAGGCCCCCGGGGACCTGCGAAATTAATTTGCAAACACAATGGTAGCTTTAAGATTAATTATTCCGAGACCTGTGCGTGAACTTGTGTCTGTGAATTTAAACATATTTTTGACATGAAAATGCCTAAAACCAAATAGTGTCTTTAGTATCGAATAGAAGAAGTCAAAGTGTCGAATAGAAACGCTTTACTAGACTTTAAAGTCTGTTTGTTTAAACAATGGCGTCGAAGTCAGTAAACCGTTGACCGCCCCAAATATTTGTATAAACTAAACAAAACGAAACATCTTGAACTGGGTGATTTCTATTTATTATAATCATATAATAATAGACCGCTGGTTTGATAAAAGCTAAGGGAAGCTCATGGATCACGGCACAGCTGGATATATTTAATGCCTGCTGATTAATTATAGCGCCACTTGAGGAAGGATTACGTCCAGCTGAGGGCGTTCTTCGTTTAAGATTTGTTGATAAATAAGACAACAGATAGCTTTACCAGTAAAAAATGTAAAGAGTACCTTTTAAGCTATTACATAGCTTCTATCGCGGGCCTTGAGCGTGGAGACCGAAATCCAGATATTCCGTACCGAAACTAACCTAACCTTTTTTTTTTTTTTTTTTGATTTACGTCGGTAACAAAATGCATTTACGCACTGTCTCCCGGCCAAAAAGGGGGAGACCGGGAGGGGGTGTGGGGCTCACTGCGGCAGACGCGACCGCCGCAGTCCTACCCACTAAAAATCTTCCGACGACGCCCACCGCTGTTGAAGAAGGGGCGGGGGGCCAGCACCAGGGGATTTGTAGTTTCTGGCACCCCGCCCGCGGCCAACGTCCCCCGGATCAGAACCGGGAGGACCTCCTCAGAGAGGCGCAGTGTGTCGCGGCCCCTCCTACCTCTTTTTGCGGCCATGACGTGACTGGCCGACTTCTGGGGGGTCTATAGCTAAACGGAAGGGGCCCCCTGCCCCCGCCGCCTAAGACCCCCAGGCGCGGCCGGGCGGGCCCTCCTGGCCCGCCCGCTGCGCCAACGGCGTAGCCGGAGAGAGAGCGGGTCCCGCTCCCTCTCCCGCTCCGCGGCCTCCTTCTGCGACATCACCACTTCGCAGAAGGAGGCCATCGCCACTCCAGAGCCACTCCACCCAGGGCCGCGGCCAACGTCGACCGCGGCCCAAACTAACCTAACCTGACCTAACACTCCCCACTCCGACCGGTACAGAGGTGATACTTTTTAGTTTTTCATCTATCGATAAATAGCAGAACTTTAGATGACTTTTTGAAATATCACGCTTGTCTCTTTAGTTCAGCAACCCGCCTTTAGGTGGCATTGGTTAATTTGGTTTCTTATCGATCTCCGCGCTCAAAGTGTAACTTTTTTTTTTTAATGTGACACGTCATAATGACTACTACCTGCCTGATGATAAGCAGTCGATGCAGTCCAATAAGAAAATGAAAGCGCTTTATAACCTGATTAACTTTATAGCTTGATTTAATATCAAAGAAAAAAAAACAACGAAAGAAAATACTGCATAAATAAAATATTTAAATAATTACAACTGCATAAGTTGATAAAAAATGTCATGCAATAGCTTTACTGCGGCATGATTACTTCTACTATGCCTATTTCATTTATTTCATTTTCATATCAGCTATTACTTTCCATAACACTAAAAGTATTACCAAATCGCCTAAAGCACATGATTTCCTAGTCTAATAATGCCATTTACGACGAGATCGGAACGCTTCTCAGCAAATATCAATAAAATTGACATAACATCTCTAGAGTTGTCAACTTGTGACCCGAATGCGACAGAATATTGCGTCATAAACACAGGGTTAATGGAAAGGGACTCTTGCGAGGCAAAATTCGATATAGTGTGTGAAAGTTCATCAATTCCATTCGGGGGTTTTTATAACCGCTATTATGATATGATACGGATTTTTATATTATTATTGTATCGAGTTATCCGACATAGCAGATTCATTTGATGATGAAAAAGTATTTAATTCAGATACGTTTTCTTAGTGGAGAAAATGTGACTACTTATTTATAGTTCTTTTTTCTAGAACAATAATAGAAACAAATTAGGAACTCGGCAAGTTTTTGCATCTTGTATATAGCTCGCCTGCATACGATTTTCATTCAATGATTTCTTATAACTTAAAAGACTCACCCGTGCGTGTATTGGCTCTGAGACATTTCTTAAGTCTTATGTACAATTGATGATTATCTTATCATTAAGGAGTGCCTAGCTGACATTAGCCCCGGTCACACCAGAATAATAGGCCTCCTTTTAGAAATCATGATGAAATTAATGCAAATCTTTCTTTACCACACGGACATAGTTCGGATTATCAGAGACAGTTGTGGCGTCTAGCTGCTAGTATTTTAGAGAAACCTAAAGCTTTTAATTTGGCATAACGACTACCACTAATTAAATCTAGTACCTTCCAGAACACTAAAGCGCTCGATATCAAATGCGGTCTAACAGTCACCACCTCTTCTTAACTTTGTTGACCGCTTTTATCGTTCTTGGATGTCCAACCGTTTCCAAATATGATAAAAGTTTTGACTATTAAAATCTTCCAAAACAAAATACATAAGAAATGATATATCAGCCGAATACATCATACAATTCCTATCCATCTTTTACTCAAAATTCGATTTTAAAGTACACACTGGGACAGGAGCGAATTTCCCCGTGTCGGCTAAAAGCTTGTATATTTGATTTATTTATTGCATACACCAACGTTATCCTTTGACGTCTGCATTCGGCTGCGTCTGAATTTGCATCTACTTTGTTTTCTGGTTCGTTAACTTTACTCGTATTTTGATGGATTTAAGTTCAAGTTTGTTTTAATATAGATTTATGTTTTTAACATAATAAAACAAGACTGTGTTCATTATTATATTATTATTCATATATTTTATAATCCTTATATTAATTCGCATTTTTAAGTTTTATAAAGTAATTTTAACAGCAAGCATCTTTAAAAGCATCTTTTTAAATCAAAATCTCCATTTTTTTGAATGCTTAAAATTTACATATATACATATATATATATATACATTCACGCCTGTTTCCCTGGAGGGATAAGCAGAGGCATATGACACGATCACACTTCGCCAATAATGTTGTTAGTTCCACGTAATAGGTGGCGAGCCTATTGCTGCTTAAAATATGTTAGAGGAAAATTTATGACTTCAATTTATTGAGAATAAATACAAATTTAAATTTTGTGTAATATTCTTCATTATGATGTTCCATGTCAACCATATGTTTTCCTAACGCCAAAAGTTAATGTGTTTCATCCAACATTCCAGTAAAATTAATATTTCTTTAATTTACTTTCCAATGCTTCATTCCGATGAGTCTAATTAATATTCTTATGGAAAGTCCTACCCTCCAACAGGTCTTAATTAAAACTCCCTGCCATTAACATTACAGAAACATCACTGCTCTTTCAATAACGTTTTAAAGTTTTGAACTCTTCATTCGTTTCCTTTAAAGTTATCATCTTTTCATTTAGAATCTATTAACATTAACCTTTAATTATTTTTGAAGGTTTCATCTTAATTGAAACCTGTTACGAGTATTAGCATTAGGTCCGTTTAATAAGAAGTTTTAAGAAGATAACTTTTAATAAGTAACTAATCCTTTAATAACTCTTGATTATCTATCAGAAATATTGATTGAGCACTTAATGGGTAATTTGGGAACTGACTTTACAATATTTTTACTTTAACATCACGTTAAATTTATTTGTCGCTGTTATCATAGAAGTTATCTACAACATAACTACCCTCACGACTCATCACATGTTCTGATTGACTTAAAATGAGATAACCTCTTCCTAATAATATTCAGCTTTTACCTTCTACAAAAAAAAATATTTGTCACGTTTTATCCATCGAGGTGGTTTATATTTAAAAATGCATACATACATAATATCACGCCTGTTACCCCTGAGACATATTGTACGCCCACATTTCGCTTATTATTAAGTAGGCCCCACGTAATAGGTGGCCAGCCTATTGCCGATTACCGGGAACTTTTATGTTCGTTAGAGCCTTGTCTGTTAATCAGCAGGTGCACCTCTTGCAAATGAGGTTGGCTTGGGCCCTCAGATCTTGGTAGCCCTATACACCCTATTTAAAATTGTGTGGTTGTTATTCATCATCTTTATCGTATTTTCGTTTAATATCACATACCCCATAGGTATTAACCACTCGGTTAAGATCTCCTCCTCCTCTAATCGATCGAATCGATTCCTCTAATCGGCTTCTATGGTGCCATTAAACAAGTCATTACTATTATTTGAAGCTGCTGCTACCTCACAGCATTCATCTTAATTATTTTTATAATTAATTGCACTATAAACATATAATATAAAATATTTTTATGTCACATAAATTGCAATAGCACAACATGCTATTATAATATTATGAGAGGCACTGAGCTCAATCAAACACTAACATTAGTATTTATACATATCAAAACATGTAATAATCATTAACGCATTACTCATTAAAAGTTGCACCCAAAACTTGCACCGTATTCATTTGGGCATAAAATTAATTGCAACCCAACACCTCATTTTATCTGCACTACGATAATGTTTGGAACCATTCCAAAGTAGATGCGGGGATGTAATACTGTCTGTATCAGTTACATTTTAACAGACGGCAGTTCCAATTAATGTGCGATTGTGATCGCTTCGAGAGCAATCAATTAGTCTGTTAATTAGAAGAGCAGTGCCGCCTTTGTGTCTCGGATGAGGCTCAGCATGGACGCTGCGCAATTACCGCTTGTATTGTTCCATTATGATTTAAGATTGTGTCATTGTGTAAATACTGTAGATTCTTTAGATAGGTTTTTTATGATATATGCTATTCGAGACAAATGCATGTCGGAACATAATGATTATTACTTACGCACCGCCTTTGAAGTTTTCTGCTAACCGTAAGGTTTACTGGCAGATATTGGCTTATTCGCATTTAGTGCTTTTAAGTGTGCAATAAAGATTAAATAAATGCATATAAAGGTTACTATATTTACAATATCAGTTGATAGTAATATGGTATATTTTATGGGTAATATAAAAACTTTTTGACGACCGGTGGAGTTGTGGCGTGAATGAAAGAATATATACACTTCTAAGCGGAGGTCGTGAGTTACACTCCCGTACAAGGAAAATGTTTGTGAAGTTCAATACGAACATTTCTCTTGATCTAGTAATCTCTCTCCATTTTCTATATAATTAAAAAAAAGAAGAAAATTTATTCGATACAAATAAACATAGTAAAAAAGAAACGATTATAAGTGTGTATTTACAATGATGATTCAGTATAAAGAATGATATAATATGTTTATATAATATCAGCATATGTGCTATATCTATATCATAATAGGGGGCTCGTTTTCAGTAGTATGACATTAATGAACAACTAAAGAAGATAGGAAAAGCAGAATCATAAATTCATTTTTTTTACTTTTTTGGTTTACTGGACTAAGTTATCTTTTGGGTTCCAGCCAAATTAAATAGTCATTCCAACATGTACATTTAAAACTTGATTAAGTATTTGATATCATACGCACTGTACATTCTAATGTCTTACGAAGCCTATACGCAAAAAGTTTTCAAACAATATTGATAGCTTATTTTGTAACTCATGTGACGTCATCTATATATCTATTTGTAATAATATTTTTTGTAAAATCTTATATGCTGGATATTGGTTACATTGTAAAATAAACGTTAGCCCGAAAATATAGATGACTATTTACGCGATTATATATTTTCACGGATTTCAATTGCGGAATACCGTTTCTCCTGACGTTCAAAAAAGTTCTTTACAGTTCATGATCAGGGAAGAATTTTAATAATAACTTTGATATAATTAAAATTCTGATTATGATAATTGCTCAAGTCTGTTTATAATGTGTCAAATTATGGTTTTCTCTGCTTGCTATTCCAGTCTAAATACAATACAAAGAGCAGAAAACAGATTTCAGTTACAAATATGTGAAATAACCTTCAATGATGTGCACCAATGATGACCACCACTTATGACCTACCAGCGAAAACCAACCTGACAAAGTATCCCAATCAATTACTACTTTCTGTGTTATGCACTGTATTCTTCATTAATTAACTTACTGGCGTTTTGGTCTTCACTGTGAGCCAGTAAGTGCACGTATTTTAAATAATTAAATTAGCTGTACAACACTATTAATCAGACTTCATAAACCGCCTTACAAAATGCAAATTACTTGATCTAGATAACTCCTTATGAGCAATGATGATACTTCTAGTTCTTATAGTCTCGGCCAGTCCCCGGTCTGTAATGCGGGGCGTGAAACGGCATTTAAGCAGGCTGTTAAAAGTAGATAAGCTCTTTACCGTGATTGTTGCTTTTACGGTATGAAACGCCCTCTACTTTTTTGGAATGCATTGATTGTTTGCTTACCATCAGGCAGGATGTCGTCAATATGGCGTGTCACATAAAAATAAATATTTAACAAACAAGGTTTACTGTCAAAGGCGCTTGCAAATATTCCCAACACGTTTTCTAAAATGTTTTATTGTTAGTTATAGTGTTATTGTTAGGTACTTATATTATTATAGGGGTGTATAGGGATCATACCAAGAACTAAGTAGCCCGTGCCAACCTCACCTGCAAGTGGTGCACCAGCCGATCAACGGAAGAGGCTCTGGCCAACATAACAGGCAATAGGCTTGCCTATTACGAGGGGCCAACTATGTAATTGGCGAAGTGTGGGCGTATAATATGCCTTTGCCTACCCCTTCGGGGAAACAGGCGCGAATGCGTTTATGTACTTATATGGAATAAAATATGTCTGAACTCAAAATGTGCGGTGATGTATTATATTTAAAAAAAACGATACAAGTACGGTTATCATAGAGTATAGACAGCGTCTGTGACATCTGCTATGCTAATAATTAGCGAGACTGACTGAAGGATAAGGAACACAAAAAAAATCTTTCGCCTTTCTATATTTAAAGGATTTAGAATTCGTATATTGTTAAAGATATTTCGGCTTATCCTTTATCGCAGAAGGAACCTTATCCTCAATATCCTCCTTCTGGCAATCTGATCCTCAAAGCGAGGGTGAAGCGAATTATCCAACATATATTGTTTCGCTTTGAAACTGGACCCTGGGTCCAGGCTGAATACCCTTTCCTTTGAATTTAAATCTCGTGTTAAATATACTTACCCATCTATTTCTTAGCGTGGGTGTCGAATTATAAATTTACGTAACATTTATTAAGCATGAATATCGTTGAAGACAAAACCCTTTGAAATAAACGCTTGAAATCAAAAGGGAATCCTTTCATACAATCGCTCTATTTGCACGTACGTATATCACTGCCATAACATTTGCAAGTAGCGTACACCCTTTCATGAACCGATTCGTCCCCCCGCGCCTCAGAAACCGCACGAACAGTCTCTCTTACATAACAATAATACATTTTCTACAGCCTCTGATAAATAACCCTATATATCATAGTAGCTATACGTTGAATACCCCTGCAAACCACGTGGTTCAATAAAGTATGCACGCAGCGACAGCGCCATCTGTTGGGGGGTGGCGGACTTACTTGCCCCGAGAAGCACGCTGAAAATGGTTCTTTTAGGAAATGTTTCAAGCCGTACAGTTGCCGAGAGATTTGTATAGATGGCATTACATGTTTCATTTTCATTAATATGATTGAAAATAAAACTTATCATAAATATATGTAATGTTACGTTACGTTTTTATTACGTAAATGTTATTAAGTAGAAATAACTTCATATATATATCTACTTACACGAAGGATCATTTTCAAACGTAATATCTTTTTTTTTTCTTTGTTACAGCTCTCAGAGCTCGAGCATCGAGTTCTGGAAGCGGAAGGCAGAGCGGAAGAAGCGGAGGATAAGGTAAATTAATAATAATAATAAAATTTAAAAAAACATTTTATGTAACAAGAGAGGTCCAATTGTAAGTAACGTACACAACCTAAAATTTGTATTAGTTTTAATTAAGTTGGTAAAAAAATCTAAACATTTGCAAAACATAAGTTTTATGTATGTGTAATAAAACGCACACTCCTATATTGGTTGAGACAGATTCAAAATGAGCCGAAATCCGAAAGACTTACAGCTCCAAAAGCTTCAGATCATTAGTTTACTACACGGTTTAAAAAGACACAATCAGTATCAACGAACAGAAGGAACTGTCAATGTTTCTGACATTATGTTAATTATGCCAGAATATTCCTAAAACTTTTCCAAATATAGTCACTATAAAGACGTATTAAATAGTTTAAAAAACATGCGTTATTTTGGGCTACCTTCTGTTAACTTCCCTGTTCAAAAACAGTTCTGACTCCGGAACTGAATTATATCGCCAATCCGCACTGGGTCCGCGTGGTGATGTATAATCTGAGTCCCTCTCACCTCGGTTAAGGGAAACGTGTGATCTAAAGTATGGCATATTAATTACAGAACAAAAATGCATTCTCAACTTTTTATGACAATGGTACCGAGATACAATTGCTGTTTTATCACTTCGACAATCGTTCGACATCACAAGTTTATAAGCAGTCATTCTGTACCTATTTACATTTGTCTCGTCTAAAAAACGTCTCGTCTCTTTAATACACAAAGACACTTTAATCAAATGAATTTTCCTCAACAATCCGTTAATCCACCACCCAATTACCCCCTGGCTATCACACGCCACAGGCGAAGAGGATCCCCCGGCTATTTTTCAATCTGCGCTCTCTCAAAGCTTTTAAGTTTGCTTTCTATCTCTCAGAAGTTGTTTTTCTTGCAAGCATTCTCCTAAGAATGGTCTTACGATAGTGCAAGTCATGGACGGTCGACAAAAACGTTTTATTAATCCCGACCTCGCGGAAATGTACCATGACAGAGAGTTTATTTCTTTATCATCTATAAACCACCCTAATAACAAGAGTTAATAGGGTTAGATTTAGGGTGAAAAATATGGCTCTTACGGCAAAATTTAGTATAAAGAATAGTTAAAAAGTTGTAGTTCCATTCCAAAATGCGCGCGATTTTTTTGTAACCTACACATTTTAATTCGATTCTTATAACTTTTAATTATGTTACTATTGATTTGATGTAAATTATAACCTCACTTTGTTTACAAATAGTGGGCCATATAGTATTTTAACCATTAACCTCTTAGAAATAATATTATAATCGGCATCTGTGTGGCAATCTTTTTGTAAAAGTTTTCTAAAATATAAGAAACCTTTTAGTGTTAAAGTGGATGTAGATATATTTTGTCTATGTTATTTAATTTGTTACAAGTACCTCACGATATTTAATATGGATCGAACTAATAAATCCAGTAGATTTAGAGCAAAATTTGCTTTTCACAAACATACCGACAGACATATTAATGATCTAACAAAGGTTCCGTTTTTCCACTAAGAGTTACAAAAACCTAAAAATGTTTAATAACACATAGGTTTGTAAAATAATTGCAAGGGTCAGGAAAAGGGTTAAATAGCTGGTAAAGTACGCGTAACCAGTAAATTAATTATATTTAGTAAGGGCTCTTTAATTACCTTTGGCCGTAAATTTATACACCGCTGACGTGCTAAGTAGATTTTATACATAAAACTGTCACGGAGTAATACATTAATTGAATTTTATTATTCCTGTCCCTTTAAGAGTTTGTGTTAATGTATCTTTTGTTTGTCATCATCTCAGACAATTGATGTCACATTTCCAAATACGAGTTTTTAATAATTGACACATTCGTAGTGAAAAAAACTTTGTTTTATAGCTAAAAATAAGATATTATTATACGACCGATATGGCGTGGAGGTCAGTATACCTGCACTTCACTCGAGAGGTCGTGGGTTCGATTCCCACACAGGACAAATCTTTGTGTGCATGAACATGAATATTTGTTCTGGTCTGGGTGTTCTCCTATGTATCTTAAGTATGTATTTACAAAAAAAAAAAAAAAAAAGTATTTATGTATGTTTATCCGTTATTTAGTATCCATAACACAAGTTCTTAATGATACTTATCTTGGAACTAAATAATTGGTGTAATTGTAAGAGAATATTTATTTTTTTTATTTTTTTATTTATTTATTATGGATAACAAATAGATTGTACAAAATCAATACATGTAAAATTTTATCTATACACGTAACGGTCGACGAAAGAAAATCCTACTAGATGTTGGGCAGCAGCGTCATCCCGCATATTGGCTTGAACTGCGATCACCAACCCGCCTGCCCAGCGTAGTGATTATTGGCAAATATCCCTAATAGAATGATGATAATCTAAGCTGGTCTTCTAAGCGGGGCGTGAAACGCAATTTTTGCAGGGCGTCATGAGTGGGTGCGCTTTTTACCATCGAAGATACTACACGGCATAAAACGCCTTAATTTTTTCGACTGCTAACCATCAGACAGGATGCAGTCAATATGATGCATTATGTCACATTAAAAATTAAAAAAATAAGTAAGCATTAAAATTGTATAAAATCAAACATTCTGGATAATCATTGCTCATTTCGACTTATTAATTCTAATTATTAACTCTTTATCAGGTGTTTTCCATTATTTAAATGTGTATACTAAATCATTGAATAAATACACACAGTCCCAAAGTCCCAAGTAATAGGTGGCGACCCTATTGCCACTTATCGGGATCTTTAATATTTGCCAGAGCCTCGTCCGTTGATCGGCAGGTGCACCACTTGCAGGTGAGGTTGGCTTGGGCTCCTTGGATGGTGGTAGGATCCCCTCATCATAAATAGCTAAATTAATAATCTGTATTTCTTCCTTATACAACTTCCTTTTTTTAATAATCTGTATTTTATAATTAAATGTGACAACGACACGACGCATCAAGGGGATGTTTCAAATAGCAAACGTTTTAATCTAGCAAGTTTGTATTTCTGCACAGAGAGGCACCCCATTTGTGAACATTTGTCTGAATACACGCTGACAAGCAAGGCCGGGGGTCGCAGCTATGGAGTCGTGGGGTGGCCGTAGCGACAGCAAAAAAATAATAAACTTTAAAAACATTAAATGAAGCATTTTATTAATAAATCTTGCCTTACTGATTCGTAGATCAAAAGTTGTATATCAAAGATATTTTTTACATTATTAAGTAGAAAGAATAATACGTATAAGTAAATAATTATCAAGTAAGTTTAAATTATGTGAAATTACAAGCTTTAAAGCTAAGCGTCTAATTATTTTTAATATATGTTTAACCCTAGCTGTGACTCTTCCCAATAAACTAAAATTTACATTTTAAAAGTTAGATCTTTCGAGACCATAAGGGCATAATTAAAAACATCTTAACTATAGAACAGCTTAATGAGCTTTTTCAAATTGAATCTACAAACGCTTCTTGCTTCTAAATTACGACCAGTCATTGAGTTTTAGAATTTAGTAACCTCTATTATATACTCTATCTTTATAACATCATCATTTTAGTACTATCCCAGTTATTCCCGTACTACTACGGCAAACTTACGCTTAGGGCCCAGGGACTGCTCACTGGTCTAGCAAATTTGACTGTTTTTTACAATAGAACAAACTTACAAAATGCGATAATTTAAAGGGTAACGTTGCAAAAAGTGTAATGAATAAATATTGATCAAAATTAGAAACAAAAAGCAATTTTTGCTGACCGTACAGTACAAGAACCGTGCACACAAGTGCACCGCGTCCCTGATAGTCGCCGGAATGGCTTTATTGATTTTCTGTATTGCGCGATTATGACTCATCCTAAGATTTTTCTCCACATTTTGTGTTCTGAAACTCATAAAAGGCTTTTGTATGGAAATATTCTTTGTCCTATTCTATGTCTTTAATGAAATTGAACTTTATATCGAGCAGTATCCATAATTATGTTTGCACTAATGAGTCTGCTTTTAAATAAGACTATTTTATTCGTATTAATAATGTGGAATACTTGAATGGTAAGCCATTAGCATCTTAAGAAGGTAGGAACGTGTTGGGAGACGTTCGAGAAAGCTTTCTCTAGCATAGCTATGCTTATTACCTACATGACGTATTCTTTACTAATATTATAAACAGCATCCGCCCGCGACTTTTTTGGGTTAAAATTAGCTCAAGATACGTTAAGTCATCCTGATAAGTAGTACGAGTACAGATAGTATGAATAACTTAGGTTTTATTTAAAAATCAGCTTTCCCAGACTTTTGTCGGTTTGTTTTTGCTATTACTTAGGTACCGTTTTCTTTTATAAAAGCCTCTTCTTTTGAAATAACAAACATACATTTAAATTATTCATTTGTATGTAGATATGAAATGAACTGTCTGTCTTAATAGACCTTTCTTACTTAAACTGCTGAGCCAAGTTAGATAACTTTGTTTGGAGATAATTTGAGACCCTTAAAATGTCTGAGATTGTTGTTAACCTAAAAGCCTTCAAAGGGTAATAGGTTATTTATTTATTAAGTTTAATACCCAAATCATTATGTTGTTTTTTTCTTTTAACAAATTTATACATTCACATTGTCACGCCTTGTTCCCGTGGGCTCAGATTCACATCCTTCACTAGCTACGATCCTAGCAAACACTATTAATACTAGAATAGTGTTATATTATTTGTGCTAAGCTTCATTCAGCTCATAATCCTTTCCGTATACTCCCGTTGGTTACATAGATACAACAAATTTAAATGGAATCAAAAAAGCAATAACAACTCCTTTGAACTTCCTACACACAGACACAACAGCCAGACTCTAGGGATTTCTAAAGGTTTGCTTACTTAACTTTTGATGGATTACAAACAAGTGACTAACATAATAATAACCATTAATCATTATGAGTACAACAATAGTTGAGTTTAATGACTGCAGCAAGTACATTAAACATTACTGCTGATGTGTGAATAAAATCCATAAAACAGCTAGGCGTCTTGTGAAATATCGGAAATTGTTGATTCTCTTATCTTTATAACTCACTTGTTGACATTATTTGCCAGTGTCAGTATATATAAATTCAACATTATGCAGCGTTTCCGTCATTTAGTCAAAGTCAAGTAAAGTCCGTCACAGTCCAGTCATAGTCCTACTCCAGTAAAATAGCGAAGACTTTACTAGAGGCACTATTCACGATAATATGCCACGAATGGTAGTTATCGATGTCCTTTATCGAGTTCATATCTTTTATATTCATCGAGCTTCGTCTTCTTTTGTCAAATTTAACTTTGTCTAAGCCTCTAGAATACCACTGGGTGGCTTAAAATTTTCACCCTTATTTTACTCGTTAAGTAACGTTTTTGCTGCTGCGGAAGTTTAGTGCAACACTGCACTGTATTATTATTCCTCTATGAGTAGTATTTAGTATTTTTGTACTGATGAGTTTCTTTCCTAATTCTACTTTACTCAAGGTCATGTATGTGGTGTGGTGTGTTAGTTTTTAATGGTCATGTTATGAGTTTTCTGAACTATTTTGACTTTGACTTTTAATTACACTTCAAACACCAATAGTGGCAATTGTTGGGAACTCGAAGCAGTGGTTACAATAAACAGCATTAATGCAATCGCCTAAAGGCTTGTTTTGTTATATATTGAGAGAGTTTCATTAATTTTAATGTTAAGGCTTGACAACTAAAGGCACTTCTTTTGTACAAACGTTTGTTACCTAAGCATACGATTCTTACAGTTTTCGCTGACGGGCATATTCATAAAATATTCAATAGGAATAAGAACTCTCAATTCTAATAACTGAGCATTAATATTTCAACATTTTGTAGTTAAAGTTTTGATAAAAGAATATTAACATAAGTAACATATCAATGCATTCCATTAAAACCGAGAAAGGCCAAACAAGGGTTACAATAAAAAGCATACTACTGCTACTGATTTAGATCGGCCATCTAACATTCAGCTCTAAGTCATCGTGATAAGGACTTTGATTGACCCTTTTTATATCATTGATAGGACTTTTTTATACACGTCTGGTTGGGTAGGTAACAAAAGAGCGTTCGCCCTTCGCGGCCACCCTTTCACGCATGCGTAGCAACCGCTCCAACTTCACTCCAATGCCCCAAGCCTACAAACGTACCAACTTCATTCCTCTACCTGTATTGTATATACATAACAATTTCTCCTATAAAATACATTAAAAATAACAAATATATCTTATCCTCAATCCGTCTCAAATCAATATAGCATCGCAATAGTGTTATTCGCGTAAGAATCTATAGAATTTCATTTAGCAAAACGTGTATCGGCTGCTAGCATTACGAATGCTTTTGATCAATAACAGCTATTTATTAATTTATTGTGTTCTAGATAAGGAAGGAACGCATTTTTGTGCTAAGCGTCATTGTGATAAAACTGTTAACTGGCCTAAACGTGACATCGAATATTTTGTAAGCTTTAATTGTTAGTGTCAATTGGTTATTGTAAGTTCGGTTTGTGGAAGTGATAGTATGTCGAAACCAACGACGCTGAAGGCCCACAGACTAAGTGCTGAGTTCGCAGAGAAGAGGGGTCTGGCCCTCAAAAAGGCTGACCCTACTAATTCATAGCAAACACCTGTAAGTACAATTGCCACGAGAATGTTTCAGTAGTATAGTATGTTAAATGTAGTGGGTATATTAGCGACATACAAATAATTAAGTATGTATTTGAATGACATTCTTATTAGAATCTCAAGAATTTATATGGCTTAAGAATATGAAAAAAAAATGTAAATATATTATTTTGACAATTAAACATTAAAACATTCTAGCTTTAGTGTGAAAGAGTTACGACGTTAAAAGGATTTTTTATGTTTGTATTGAGTATTTGTATATTTGATAGTCAAGTAGAAAAATGTTACCAAAAAGGGAAATTAATATGTTCCTACTTCCTTTTATAAATATTAAATTAATTCTCCATTTGTTGGAAATATCACAGCCTGGTTATTGTTCGCTTTTATTTATAGGTTTTTAGTACGCAGATAAATATTTTATTACGTTTCTACTAAAAACTTCTAACTAAAGAGAGTCGTAAATTAGGAAATTAATGCTAGTTTCACACGCAATTACAGTTAAATGACATTTATATACTTTTCGGCTACTTATTTAAATTTCTTTATTCAGTAGAAAGTAACTCTGTAAAAGCCATATAGAACAACTGACATTTCATAAACTAAATATTACTTCACTATAATAATATATAACTTCACCCACTACCAACTAAAGATCTACTTAAGATTATCAATGATTTGTACTGAACAGTCTGTAGATGTTTGATTATATTTTGATTGTTAAGTAATATTCGCTTTAATTCATACTAAATAAGAATGTTTGTGATTCCATAACCCTAACTAAAGACTACTAAATTGGTAGAAAACTAGAAAATATGTAAGAAGTAAATACAAAAATTCATTCTACAACATGGGAAAAGTAAATTATGTGATAAGAATAAAAAACCTTTGAGTTTTAAAATATATAAAGTAGGAACACGAATAAAAATATCTACCATAAACGCAAGATATTTCTACAAATTTCTGACGGCTCAACATGACAATGGCCGCCTGAGGCAGCCCAGCTGTTCGTTATAGTACGCATGCGCAATGTTTCCCGCTATCTTTGAACACCGTACTCCACACATACATCCTGTCAATGAATTTCCCTACGTTGTCTTATAGTGGCGCTAGTGTAGGTTAATTTTATTCTTCGAATTGTATTCAATATAGTTTTTTTTAAATAAGCTTTATAACGATAAGCTATCAACTTTTATAGACTCAGTTTATAGATACAATTTAAATGCGATTGTTTCCTGGCTACTGTTAGGTGTTTTCCATCACAATAAATATTTCAATTAAAATTTGGCAAACATTATGGCGTTACACAAAGCTTAATTAAGCTTAATAAAAATAGGATTAATATTTGCATATATTCATTAAACTACAATTTTTTTACAATACTTATTGGAAATCTTATAATTCGTGTAACAATTTTTGGAAAATAATAAAACAAACATTATTTATGTATTATTATTAAGCAGGCAACGTACGAGTATAAGCCCTAAACAAAAAAATAAGCGATTCATAAATTACTTATCTTGATGTCAACTAAAACCTACAGAAAAGGTGTTAAAATTTTGGACCACTTAAGCCTTCCTGATAGAGCACCAGAAACGGAAATCAATTAAACGCAGCTTGATTGAACGATCGTTTCATTATCTAGAAAAACCTTTTTTATCCTCAAAAATGTATCTTCCAACGTCAAAAGACCCACATAGTCAAAGAGAAACTTTGGTAAGCCAGATCAATTTAAATTGGCTTACATTCGTTACCGTTCGCTTATCATTACATTGTATTTTTAATTAGTTATTTTGAGTTCGCATTCAACAAAATCACGCAACTTTTGTCACGACAATTCATCAAATACTTACCTACACCGTAAAAAGAAAATGTGACCTCATTGTTGAAAATTATTTTATTGTTATTTGTTAAGCTGGGAATTCACGATCCTCATATCTTAGGTTTCGGATCAAGTTTTGGAATTTGCAGTAGAGTATGAGTTTGGTATTCTTATGTCCTTACATTTGGGTTTTTGTGTGGTTGCAATTAGAAAACGGAGTGCTGGGTACTGTCTTGATACAAAGAAAAAAAAAGTTTTTTTTTCTTTTAAATAATGGCTTTGTGCGTTTAGCACATTAAGCCAGTGTCAAGTAAGAGATATATTAATAACATATAAAGCATAGTAAATTAGAATGAGTGGTGATAAAGATGACAAATGGTAAATGAGATGCCCTCCCCCTAAACTCCTTGAGTCCTCAGTAAAGATGTGGGACTATACTGAGATCTCACATGGACTTCTTGAGAGAATTTTAAAGGTGATGTTGCACTGTTTTGTTTCATTTACCAACACTCATTTACGTTCACTTACAACCGGACCTATATGGGTCCCGAAAATAATTAATGCTTGCGCGATCTAATAATGTACACTGCCATCTTTCGGGCAAACATAAGCACTATTATTTATACTAGAAACAGTCAGATTCGAACACACTGTACTAGATAAATTTACGTATGCTATTTGTAAAGAAAACATGTAAGTAACGTTTGAAAAGCCGAGCACGCAAGTGCTTTGTGTGAATAAGCGTAACAAAAGCTTAAAAAAAATATCTCATAAAGCGTTTTTAGCTTCAAACTAGGCATGAAGAACGTATAAACGCATTATAAGTATGTAAATACACACTTATAATAAATAAGAAACATCTAATTATGATTGACTCTAATATTTCGCCGGCTTAATGCAATATAGACCCATTAGTAGACAGGTCAGATTTAAGTTACGTTCAGACAGTCTTTTTATTTTTCACTGAGATCTCATCAATGTTAATCAAACTTTCCAAAGACTAGAAGCTACGGCACTTATTACATTTATAGGTGTTATTCCAATTCGTTCGTAACAATTAAATATAAATTTATGGGACTTGAGATATCGAAAGATCTCGAATTTTACACAAGACAGCATTATTTATAAGTAAAAAAAAATATGTTTTGGAGTTTCGCATTTTGAAAATTAGGCCGACGACATGTAAAACAGAACGAGTCATTATAGCACTGAGCATTATGTAAATTATCATATTATTATAGCTAAGCTAACAAATGTATGTAGGTTGAGTGAGTCACCGGTTGAACAACCCCGGCCAGACATAGTAGACTGGATAGCCAGATTTATAGCTAGATTTGTATTTAAGCTCTGTGTTCGAGGTGTGATCGGAAGGATGGGTCATTGGGTGTGGTCGGATGTGTAGGGAGACGAGTTATTAATATTTACTAGCCTCTGAGCACTTTCTGTCTGCTTTTATTATATATTTCTATTTATATTCTATTGACGACCGATATGGCGTAGTGGTGATTATACCCGCACTCCGCTCCTGGGGTCGTGGGTTCGATTCCCACACAGAACAAATCTTTGTGTGCATAACATACATATTTGTTCAGGTCTGGGGGTTCTCCTATGTATAATATGTACCTATATATTTACAAAAAGGCAGGTCAAAAGTACCCTAAACCGACGGGCGTGTATGAGGAGGTTAATGAGTGTGAATGAAGCTAAAAGTGTGTGCCAAGATCGTAGCAAGTGGAAGGATGTGATCTCTGCCTACCCCTACGGGAAAGAGGCGTGACATTATGTATGTATGTATGTATTTACAAAAAAAAGTATCTGTGTATGTTTATCCGTTATTTAGTATCTATAACACTAGTTCTTATTGATACTTATCTTGAAATAATTGGTGTGATTTTCAGATAATACTTACTTATTTATTTATTATAGATGAAGTTTATTTAATATTTTCATCATTAGGCATTTCCAGCCCATTAGCGTCCCACTACTTAAAACGGGCCTCCTTTGTCGAACCAAGGTTGAGCGACTCAGGTCATTCACGCAAACCTAGTAAGAATTGGCTGATACAAGTATGTTTCGTGATACTGTAAGATGTTTTTAAGCTCCAAAATAGGGCCTCTAATATGGCTTAAAGCCTACCACATATGAAGATAACCGACACCAATAGCTGAACGGGCTATCCGAAGCACGGAAGCGCTTGATATTAAATCCGACACAAAAGGCGCTAAATACTACAGTACTACGTTCATATTCAAGAGAAATATTAAAGGTTTTTTAAGAAGGTGTTTCAAGTTTTTAAAAAATCTTTATTAACATATACAATTGTTTACAAAAACTATACTTACAAATAAATAAATTTAACGAATAACACCATAATATATTTAGTAATTTAAATAAATGTAGCACTATGTATGCAAGCACTATATATTTGTATTATAATTTTAATGGTATTTTAAGTAAAAGGACACCAAACGTGACTATTAAAAACTGTCAAGTCCGGTTTATTTATACAAATCTAAACGTAGTTCAGGCGTTAAATATAAATAACTTAAGTTACAACAGTATCTCCCGATCTCACGAAATCAAAACAACGTCCAGCGTTTTAATGTAGCATTCCAAGTTAGACAAGTTACAAATTAACTTTGGAAAATTTGTTAACGGACAGATGTAACTTACACATGCAAAAGTTGGACGCCAGAGTTAGCATCTCTCGGGATTTGTCTTCACTCGTTGCAGATCCGCAAATACTATGAATATCTTATCCAAACTTCTATGAATAAGTAATTTTTACTTAAACCGATTATAAAATATTCGCTAAGCTAGCTACCAAAGCTCAACAAGGCTTGGTGGTTGGAAACGATTACTTAAGATAAGTACAATTTACGGAGATCAGTTCTTGAATGGCTAACTTTTGTTACATTAGACATCGAGCGTTTCCTGCTTCTAAAAATCGTTAGTCCTGGTTATCACAATTATAGGTCTAGCTTAAAACAGCTAGATCTAGCTTATTCTTTAAACCTTTATTGAGCGGCTTAAAAAATCTAACAGCACGAATCACTTAGCCATGTTGGATAATTATAGATCCTGGTACAGTGGCGTGCTCCACATACATGCACTGCATACCCTTTACATAACTAAATCAAATTCCAATACCTACTTTATCTCGACCATCTGGCCAGTGTCTCCAGTAGCTTTACTGGAGACACTGGCCCTACCTAAAACCTCGTGCTCGCCTCTGGTTCCCTGTGGAGTATCAGCAGAATCTCTCTTACTTTGGGATGTGACAAAAAGCCATAACACAGTAGAGAGACTAAATAGCAGAGATGATTATTAAAACTATTTCAACAAGCACGTATTGCCTTAAATCAAAACAGTGTAAAAAAAACCCATTCTAATCTTACATTGTATCATTGCGTTTATACAGGATAGTCCTAAAAGCGACGACAAACCTATATTTTGCTTTAAACCGATATCCCTTTCTTTAATTTTATATGCGTACATACATACCTACTTACTAGCCCAAAATACATTGTATTTAAGGTATACTGGCTTAAACTTAAAAATGCAAAGAAATGTCGACTAGAAAACATAAATCTGCGTAATGGTCCCCTATATTGGCTGCTGCAGATATTTCAGCAGCTCCTAGACTATGTTTGCAGTATATATTTTCCATAAACCTATCAAACGGTAGCGGAATTTTCAAGGGTTGCCACTTAACAAATATTGTTTATATGATATTGATTGCTGTCACATACTCACATGCTTATAAAAATTGTAAAACTCAAATGTATATAATTATTTACAAACCATCTATTTTAGCCTATTAAAGTCCCACTATTGGGGGACAGGCACAAACTAAAATGAGATGGGTTCAAGACCTTCTACATAAAGATGAAAGCTTATTAGAAAGCAGAGGTTTTCTACCAAGCTTTCATATACGGGTTACCAAAGCCGGTTTTTTGTTTCTTTTCAATGTCACCACATCCTGCCTGACGGTAAGCAGTCGATGCAGTCAGGAACAATCATGCTACTAAGCGCACTGACTCATGACGGCCTATAGTGCCCCTTCACACCCTGCTTAACTGGAACTATAGGAGGAACTGAGAAACATATTCCCGGCAGAGCATTTCAAAGTCGAATGCAGTCTTACAGAGAAACGATTTCCCAAATTTCTCGGCTCGAGTGCTGATACCTAGTCTGCACAGAATGAGAGTTGTAGCCAGAGTCAGAGTCTTAGCTCTGTACGTGTATTAGATCAAAAGTTTTTTCAGAAAACTCTTCGTGATAATTTTGGTAGAAGAAATAGGTGTATAGCGATCCTACCAAGACCAAAGGAGCCCAAGCCAACCTCACCTGCTCAATATTAAAGTGGTGCATCTGCCGATCAACGAACGGGGATCTGACAAAAATAAAAGTGCCCGGTAAGCGGCAATAGGCTCGCGCTTGGGATCAACAATTTAATTGCCGAAGTGTGGGCGTATTATATGTCTCTGCCTACCCCTTCGAAGAAACAGGCGTAAATATACGTTTGTTGGTATCTATGTAAGAAATAGATTGAAGCAACATAGCTGGAGGTCCTCAAGAGGGGCTGTAACCTCAGCGTACTCAATAACGTAAGTAATATCTACGAATCAATATTTTATTTGCATTGTTTTTCAGACTCAGTTGTACTATATTGTGACTAATAATACCTTCTATTTTTATTTTTGAATAAATTTATGATGAATAATTTTATGGACCTAATACTCTAATATGACATTTGTATAGAAGGTGGAACATCCGATCAGAACATCCAATTATGTAACCTATATTTTACAAATAAATTAATTCTTTTCTATTCTAGTTAGACATATAATTTGAGTACCTATATACTGTGGTATACCGTATGAGTTGCTCCCAGACTGTGTTTTAGACTATATGTCCACAATATATCAGCAGCTCTCCTAGACTTTATTTACGTACTACATTTTCCATAAACCTATCAAACGGTAGCACAAAGCCGTTTGTAATGACGTCTACGTCTTTGGGCGATACTCTCAAACCTCTGCCAAGGGTTGTCACCGCTCACTCAATATTGAAAGATTAACATAACTTCCTTTCGTAACTGGTTTAAAAGTGCTACAATATTTCATTATCAAATAAATTTATTGCAAATAAATATACTATTAAATAGCCTGAATAGCGCTTTGTTTTTTAGTTGTTGTTCGTTGCTTGTAAGATGGTGGTCTTCCAAAAATAAGCTTTAAAAAAAACGTACAAATTTAAGCATTTGTAAGCATCAAAATGAATATAATTTATATAATAATCTAGGAAGCGCTGGTTTTCAGCCACTTAATTTCCTTGTGATAGTATGTGGGAAAGAAGTCACGCATAATAATCCAAAATAAAATTCTTTTTTTATCTACCTAAAATTTATATTAAACGAAATACGAAGTTTAACTTTTCTTATTGTTTTATCTGTGAGAACACAGGCTACCGCCGAGAGACGGAAAACAAAACAACAGAATTTAATCGTGCCTATACGAGTATATTCTGTATAATCTCAGCCTAAGACGATCAGAAGATGACAATTGTTTAGGTTTCTAACAAATTTGAATGTGTAATTATTTGCATGCATATATTTTGTCATGTAAGTAAAGATACCTAGTTCATCGCTGTAAAATTATATATTGGTGAATGCCTTTTACCTCGGGAGCTGGGACTTGGGTCTCTCGTGAGAGGAAACCCGTACTCAGTAATGGGAGCTATTACTTCAACCTATTAATGTCCCACTTCTGATGACTGCCGCATCATCGATTCTATCGATGTCAATTGTGGGTGGAATGTTAAAGTAACAGGTGTTCTTTAATTTATTTTATTACCTGAATCTCCTTCAATATTTAAACACGTATACCTACATTGAACGTACTAAAATATTGAAAACTAAAAACCAAAACAATATAATGTATAATGTACGCAAGTGTTTTGTTTTCTTTTTAATACTTATGGGAGTGTTGGATATATTAAATGCATTGAAGCTCATTCCTCATAATCATACTACAAAAATAATAAATATAAAAAATAAAGTCAACAAAAAATAAGCGTGCGAATATGTTAGCGAGGCAGTTTCCCACTTTTCCTTTTTGTCACAGAATTAATTATAAGCGATTTTTGGCAGCCCTTTTATTCTCCATAATTCATGAGCGTGCGCATAGTATGACGCATTGCGCATTTGCATACATTTCCACTTGGAAACCGCCATACGGCGCATCTGTGCCCTAATACATTTTTTATTCTCTTGTGGACTGAGAATAGATTTCCCTCTCTTACTATGTAACTGCACGTAGAACTGAATTGGCAATATGGTTTTGTATTGCTAAACAAAATGCGAATGTTTTTGCAGATGTATGTTAGGCAGAAACATTCCGTTTACTGTTATTATTACATTGTTTTGTTTGTACAGGTTAATCTGTTTAGAGTTCTTAACCGATTTAAATTAAAAAAATATTTTTCACGTGCGTATCCTCAAATAATATTTTAAGGTTGATGACGTGGCCAAACTTGCGCTATAGGTGTATATGACAAAAACCCAACTTTTTTTACTATTAGTTAAGTAGTTTTCTAAAACCGTATAGATTGACATAAATATTTATGTAAGTTCTTTATTTAAATATTTATTTATTTGTTTAGTGACGCTTTTTTCGTTGAATACTTTCTATAAGGAGTTTTTCGTAGAAAAAATGTTTTAAAAGACAATCCTTTAAAAACGATAACACATAATGGTTGTAAACGTAAATATAATAAACTTGTTGAGTTAAATGTACCTAAAGTTAAATTTCAGAGAAAACAGAAATATAACAGGAAATCACGTACCGAAAGATACAGGATACTGCGTTCCTCGGCTCATCTGTATTCGTCAGCGGTAACCCTTTCTGTCACCTCGCGACATAATGAGCCATTCCACTAATCCCATTTTGGCATCTAATGAGCCCACGCGTGTATTTAATACTCGAACAAATTGAAGGATAAAACCACAAAACAGTTAAATAATATAGGAATGGTGAGATAGGCGTTTTAGGCTTTAATCTGTATGATGAAGCACACAACACTATATTTATCCGTTATTGCACATTCAACAAAACAAAGAAACACATATACAAATCAAACAAGTACAAAGGTGGGCTTATCTCTAAGAGAGATCTCTTCCAGCCAACCCTAACGGGAGTGAGAATTTTGTATGTGGCATAAAAAATATTACAATAGGACAAAAACATAACGGTAAAACTAAATATAAACAAAATAATAAAATTAAAATACAAATAAACTGTAATATTATACACACTGCCGAAAGACGTATGACAAAAACAGTAAAATTGCAGTATAGGTACCCTTTGCTTGAAATGTCCAAAAGATGAATACTGTTAAGGTTTGTTCACAAATTTGAGTAAAATATATATTTATATTTGTGCATTAATGTTGTCCTTTAATAAGTCGCCTTAAGTCATCACCAGCAAGTTCATCACTCTAAAATTGTAATAGTTATCTCAACTCATTAACGTCCCACTACTGAGCATAGGTGGTTCTTTGTGGGACCTGCCTAGAATTGTGCCAACCTCTCTTATCTTATGGAGAGTCGTAAGAGTCGAGTAAATCTTACCGTATGCTGTGCAGCAGTGTCATCCTGCGTGCTGGCTTGAACCATGATCAGAACCCGCCTATAGTAAAAGACCACAGAATAGTTGTAATAGTAAAGGAGTGCTACGTAGCTTTTTCAGTGCAGAACACTTAATGGAACCGATTCACCTGTTAGCCGCTCTTAGTCGCATTCGTGCTGTTCTGTCGACGAAATCTGAATCAAGTATCTTTAAAAATGACTTATTATCATTATAATGTACTATGCAAATTGCATCTTAAGCCATTATAAAAAAATAGCTTATCATTTTTTAAATTGTGACTAGTTTCATCCGCGTCAATATGATCTTTTTTTAACTTTGCATAAGGCGAATACGATTAAGCAATTAATATGGATGTTCTAGAAATTATAAGCACCAGTATGATTTTAGTTCGCTCTGTAACACCAAAATTACCAAAAAACGTTCTAAATATACCGCTAAACATTAGGTGGACTTAAGTTGATTGTGTGCCAACTAGTATAACATAACAAGTTCCGTTTTTAACTGGCAACGTTTAGTTCGTAGTTACCAAAACACTTTTCGCCGCACTCATCTCCGCTGCGATTCCTCCTTTATGCCTAGGAGTTGGAGTCGAGCCAAGCATTGCCCTTTTTGTTTTTCTGCCTCATTTTATGGCTGAGCTCGACACGAGTGATGCAAAAAGACTACACTGTAACAACACTTGATTTTATCTAGAGTGATGTAATGGCTTAGCGGTGTTAATTGTGCTATGGTACAATTTATTGCTGACTAATTAGCTAAGCCTTCTGCGAGGTACAGTATGGCCTGAAAACTTCGCACTTAGTTTTGTGACAGGAAACCCAATAGTACAATGGGATAATGATTAGATTAACTAATCATAGTTCTTTTTCTTTTAACCTATGTGGTCCCACTGCAGGGAAAAGGTCTCCCGCTGATGTCTCTGTTTCTCTCTGTCCTAGGCGAGTCTACCTGTCTGGGACGTACGATACAATGTCGTCACGCCTCAGTTCCAGGTGCTGCCTCGATGTCTGTTGCCGTTCTCCGGCATCCAATCTGTGCAAATTTTTGCTCATCGCTATGAGTTCATCCTGGTTACGTCTTTGCCCAGACCCACTTCAATAATGCTGTATATGTATATGATATTTGTACGGTTGTGAAGTAGTGTCCTAAATGTCATGGCTGCGCTTTTAAATGAAAAAAGTTATATTAAACCTCTATGCATGATGAGGATAATAAAAGATTTTTTTCTTACTTTACTTGATCTATTGACTTTTGTAATTTTCTAATAAATATTACTAGGCCCATTTTCTTTATATATGTAAGATGTCCCAAAACTCTGACAATATCTGACAATACTCCATACAATAATATATAAGTTATACTATTGGAGCTGGAAATAATGAACCAAATTTTCGCCTGGGGATATCTTGTACGGTTGGAATGGTAAGTACTTAGTCCTTATCAAGTTTGCAGGTAGTGCTTACCGTCTACATCTAAACTTTATGTACCTATAGGTAAATTCTAGACGGGATCTCTATAGGGATTAAATTTCACTGTTGGTTGGTGTTGGTTGTCGTAACTAAAATCTAGTTATTGATACAAAGATCTTGATAACTTTTACTCTGTTTAATTCTTTAAATTTTAAAAAGCTAAATACATTGTACTTACATTTACGCCTGTTTCCCCGAGGGGGTAGGCAGAAGCATATTATACGCCTACACTTCGCCGATTATATAGTTGGTCCAGCGTAATAGGTGGCGAGTCTATTGCCGCTTACGGGGCACTGTTATGTTCGCCAGAGCCTCTATCGTTGATCGACTTGGGCTCCTTAGGTCTTGGTAAGAAATACTTCAAATATTGACTTATGTGTCATCCACGTCATCATTTGATTTGATAAATACCATTACTAATCGTGGAAACACTTTGCTATTGTTAATCAATATTAAATAGCCCAGATAACTCCCCGAATTATGATTTAGTCGCTCATGTTACGACTGGATACCACAAGCAATAATCATGGTAAACACTTATCAATATTAACGGCTGTGGGCACTCCTATGACACATTTGATAAAAAAAACATCAAAGTAAATAAGAATCTGTAAAGTGGATAGTAGTAGAAGGCCTGTTTACCTTTTGTATGCAAGTATAATAGTGGAATTGTAAATAGGCCTTCAAAATATAAATAGGCCTCTGAACTCTCTCCACTTATCAGCAGTCCTCTAAAATACCGCATGGCACACTGCATTTGGACAAAAACTGGCCAACGGCAGCCTCTATCCTGCAGTGCAACTCTCACTGACAATGTCTCGGAGGATTTTATTTATTATCACTAGGTAGTACGATCAAATTGCATTTAGCCTTTACAACAAACAAGTTGGAACTTTGCAAACTTGGAAAGGTTATCCTATATATTATTATTATATAAAGTTATCTATTAATATCGTAATGATTCCAAAACTCCATAGAAGACTCTAGAAAAGTATTTTCTTCTTGACTTTTCTTATCTTTTTTTGAGCGGGAATTTCCAAAGCCTGTTTTTGACTATGACTGTGATCCTGAGTTAGTCCTATATTAAAGAGAAAGGAACCTCTTCATCACACAATTGATGACATTTGATCAAAGGAGTATTCATAGTATTGGCATTATACAAGGCCAGTGTTTTCAACAGTTGCTGTAATTAACAGCGACCGTTTAAAATACGTCATGGCACACTGCACGCTGCTTTCTGCTTTTGGACAAAAACTGGCCAACTGCAGCCTCTCTCCTGCAGTGCTTTATTTTCCGTGCTCCGTGTAACCGCCGCAACTCTCACTGACAATGTCCCAGTGGATTTTATTTATTATTACTAGGTAGTACGTAGACCAAATTGCATTTAGCCCGTACAGCGAACAGCTTGAGATTTTGCAAACTTTGAACTGCTGTTGTATTACGAAGTTTCTTTTAGAACGTTGTTGTCTTTCTTTCATAATGCTCGAGGGACTCCGACATTACAGAGGTATTTTTTTAAAAAGATTATTTGTTTTGACGGATTTAGTTTATAAAAAAAATAGCGTTGGCAGGCGGTACTGTACTCATTAAGATGAGCTATCATATAATATATTTTATGTTATAATTACTTCAAAAAGTAAGTATCAAAATATTCACATTTAAACGACCGATATTTATAATGTATTTAATTTCTATAAATAATATAAGGAAGAAATGTATTTCTATTTTAAATTGTGATACCCTTGCAAGGTTCATTTGAGGACAAAATATTATTGTTAAGACCTAAGTGTACACCAAATGAAACAATAAAGAATTATGATTATGATTATGGCGTGGAGGTCAGTATACCTGCACTTCACTCCAGAGGTCGTGGGTTCGATTCCCACACAGCACAAAACTTTGTGTGCATGAACATGAATATTTGTTCTGGTCTAGGTGTTTTTCTATGTATATTAAGTATGTAATTACATAAAAAAGTATTTAAGTATGTTTATCCGTTCTTTAGTATCCACAACACAAGTTCTTAGTGATACTTATCTTGGAACTACATAATTGGTGTGATTGAAAGAGAATATTTCTTAATTTATTTATTCACATACCCATTCTCAAACATTTTCACCTAAAAACGTTACCACGGCAAATAGTGTTCTCAATATCCGCATAGAACTTTGTATACAAATGAGTCACGATACATTTTAGTGTCAATTTAAATTAAGCCGTCATACATCACCCTGGCTGGCGTGAAAGCAAATATTAGTCATCACAAATTCCCCCTTGGTAACATAACAACCGCGAAACATGGTTTTGGGCGTCGTCACAGAAACAAAGGGAAATGGCTGGAGCAATCAGCCACATGTATAGAGTATACTTTTGTTACGTACATATTTTGTACTACTGGTACAAAATATTTGTATTTTGTGGCAAAGTACGCAAATTGTACCAAAGAGATCAAACACTTGTGTGTAAACTTGATGGTATGGATTTCAAATTATGTTATAGAATTTTATGGAGTTTTGGATAAAACCAATACCATTGAGTAGAACAAGTTCTGTTTGATTTTATAATTATATCGTAGGCTTTGTGGGAAATCCATTTCAGGTTATTTTAAAATAAGACCCCAAAAACAAGTAAGTTAAAAAGCAATTGGTAAATGCTCTTCGATGATCCACGAATCACTTGAAGAAGACATGAAGATTTAGATAATATGTACTACTCAATAGTTTTGTTCAAATATATCGGGATATTCGAATAGACTAATGGTTTTCTTCCTATATGTATTTTTATATGGACATTTCATCCACTGGCATTTGAATAAGTCTGTCGAATCGGCTAGTATTCATAATTTTAACATATTACACCTTTGCTTATTCAGACACCAACAAAATTATATTGTTTCCAGTCTCCCGGCTTCCGTCCGCCGCCTCACAGATTTAATATTTTGTAGCCAACCAACAAAAGAAAATAATTATCCTTAAAAATGTGACTGTAATAAAATAACCAGAGCGAAACTAATGCGTTGATTGAAACAATTGTCTGAGATCAATAAATCGATTTCAGTGCATCGAACTGATCGGTCTTGAGTTCTACTAGTGGCTTTGCAATTCTTCTTCAAAATGTATCGTCAATGTTTTACATACGTACATTTACACCTGTTTTCCCGGAGGGGTAGGCAGAGGCATATTATACGCCCATATTTCGCCATTTATATAGTCCCACGTAATAGGTGCCTGGTACCTGGCACTACTATGTTCGTCAATGTTTTAAGCATTTTTTAGACATCCGCTTACCGAGAGGTTTACTCAAGCCAACGCCCTGCATTATATTAATAAGGTTTGAATTCAATGCAAGCTGAATTCCTTAATTTTTTTCAACTCTTGGCCTTGCTTATAAAGACTTTTTTTTAAGGATGAAAAGTCATCTATTAAAACAGACAGCCTTCCGCTGTGGGTGAAGCGGAAGGGGTGTGTCAGACTCAGACTAAAAACCATCCAAGTTCCTTCTAGAGCCCGTCATGTCCCGAGGCCGCGGTACCCTTTCGAACAATCCCGCAACCCCGGCAGGCTTGACCCTCTCTCCGGGGGCTCTTTGGGTGCTTATGAAGCAGAGAGAGCTATATTGTTAAACTACAAATGATAATTTCCTTATGGCCAAGTTTAAATCTTTTCAGCAGTTTTACCGTGAAGTTATAACAAATATCCACCTAACATACATACAAACTAACATATAAAGTTAGCCATTTCTATAAGTTAATCTTTTCTAAAACCATTTATTAAATTTTGGCTCAATAGAGCTCCTATGAATGTGATACTTATAAACTAACGCGCCCATTCACTGCGCTCTGCTCCCGCCTTGATCGTAAAAAACTGACAAAAAAATCGTCAAGGTTGGTTTTTCTTCTGCCAGTTACAAAAAAAATACCAAATATTAAAACAACAAAAACTTGTGTTCTGCAGTCACAAGATTTTAAAGAAAAGAAGACAATACTCTTTTTAGCAATAGTAACATAACTATATACTCCCAAGGCTATTTTGGTTCTTGTACTACCATTTCTCAATACAAAAAATTACCGTCGTCATCCTTTTATCACTTAAGTTGTTTGCTGAGAATAGTATAAACATAGTACGAGTACTGTTGAGTTCCTTCGCCCACATAACTGTCGAGATTGCACCCACGATGGCGCCAATCGAAAACCGTTCTGTCCATACTTCGTTTGATCTTAAGCGGACCCTTCCTTATATGCAGTTTACTATAAAGAACAGTTCAGCTTATACTGGTCAAGTGTCAATAGAGAATCTATTATGGATATTGAGAATATTACTTAACTACATGCAAGTTTATTTATTAGAATATACGTAGAACTAAAACTGGGACCATTTTATTTTTTTCTATTGCTGTAATTTTTCTTTTCTGTTGTCCAATAAAATGTCCTATCATTCATTATTAGTTGGCAGTCATAACACGTGACCTCCTTGATATCCCTATAACCTAATAGAAATGAATTAACGATTGCCAGATACAGCGAAAACCGAGACCAATTTCTTAAAATTCTGCCGAAAGCTTAGGATACCAAATGCTTAAAAAACGATCAATCGTGTCTTGATCCCCGTGATCCTTTTAGCGTTAAAAAGCTTCAACTGTATTTATCACTTTCGACATCTAGTCTGGCAGTGCCTTACACTCTTCTTACATATTAAGACAAAATACCATTATGAATAAATAAAAAAAATACCCATGTTAGCGTTTTACGCAAAACCTTGGTACAGCTTCTAAATTGAATCGACAAGCCCTTTGTGAAGCAGCGCTTGCAGCAGCCTCGAACAAGCGTTCAAAGGTTTTAATTAAATCTTCCAGGCGCAGGCAGCCATGCGTACTGAACATGCGCTAGAACTTTCTATGTGGAAGTTTTTCCAGGAGTTGAGCGGTGGCTTAGTTACTTGAAGGGGTTCTGTTAAGTTTCGCGTTTCAGAGATGAATGATAATTTAAATTATACGTTTGTCTTGTTTGGTTGTGGGTCGACGGATAAGTATGGCGCCGGTGTCAGTATGCCTACACTTCATTGCCACTGTCGTATGTTGGATTTCTAAACAGGAAAAGCTTTCGCTGTGGAAGTTTTTCCTAGAGTTCAGTTGTTGGCTTAGTTTTTAAATGGGTTGAAGTTTCTTGTTTTAGAGATGAATATTAATTTGAATCATACATTTGATTTATTTATGCGTTTGTCTTACATATATTGTTTAGACTTGTTGCCGGGGAGGGGGGGGGGGGGGCTTGGATCACATCCTTCCACTTGCTGCGTTCCTGCACACACTTTTAGTCTCTTATAACGGTCATCATACCTACTTCACGTACATGCTAATAAATTTAACATTATTCACGAACCCCTTCAACCCTTATTGAATATACGTACCATTGAAAAAAATATGAATATATATTATATTACTATGTTCTTTACCTGACACTAGTTAGTATTTTTTTAACACAATGTTTTTTTCTAATTTCGATAATCGTATTACTTATTGTTTTAAAGTAAACAAAAAAAAAAATTGTATGTCGATAACAAAGTTTTGAGTAGTCTTCTAAGCACAAGAAAAGTTGAAAGCTTTCTTGCGTTCCTAGCTGACGTTCTTGTCTTATTACAACTTCTATTTTTCTTTGCTTTAAATCTATTGCATTTACTTGTCTTTTTGAGTCTTGGTAGATTTTGTGTCTTCCTGTTCAGTTCAGTAATTGTATTCGAGTATTAAGAAAATTACACTTGAATTATGTATGTATCGCGATTGAAAATCTGTTATAAGTCTTTATGCTCTAGCTTAAACGATTTTACACTTATTATTTAAGTTATATGACCTGTCCTATCTGACCTATCCAATATCAAGGGATATTGAAAGCAGTAACTTTAAATTAAATTAAAATATATAAAAAACGTTTACACTTTAGTCTGAGCGTAGGTACTCTGACATAACACTAAATGAGAGGGAATGAAATAAGTCCTATTCCCCTGTCCTCGTACTTCCAATCGTCGTGACGGAGTCTAGTTTCTCGCTAAAAGAGAAACTAGATCTGTTCCTAGGCAAATCCGCAAGGCTATTGAATTTGAAAAAACATTCCTACGTCAATAGACAAGATTGCTGGAAATGAATTCTATCTCGTTTAGCTTTAGGTATCAAGAAATAAGGATTTACGTTTGTCTTCTTTTTTATTTTTACTTGTGATTTACAATGTCTGAGTAGAAGATTCTGCAGTCAAAATTAAGAAATCATTATAGACTCTATGTCTAGTAAACGATAATAACTATTTGGACATAGTGAAAAAGGCCCTAAAACTGCCTATAGTATGATGGCTTTGTTGCCTAGATACCTATTTTATGTATCTAATATCATTGCAACGATTACAATATTGTTTCATTAACGTAATGGTCAAATATTTGCTCGCATTATCCCTAATGAAGTAAATGCATCTCAGCACACACCCTATCTTTATGGTTTACCCGAAAAACGACCTTAAACATCTCCCACAGAGTTTAAATTCTTCACACTGTAACGAATATATTAATTTCATAGTTTCCCTATACGGCGGAGTCGAAGAGACGTCAAAATAGGGGTTAGCACCCCATATGTTAGACCGTTTGACCTAGTAATCGATATTTTTACTCTACGTGGTGAAGTAACTGTTCCAAATAAGTTGATTCTCTGTAGGGCATTGCGCTTTAGTATTAAGATAAAATACTTTTTTGTACTTATTTATAACATCATCTCCTTTCTTGTCAATATCAGAATGAAATTAATTTTGTACTAGTAGAAAAACAAATTTAGACGACTTTCTTACTAAATTCGTTACTACCGACTCAAACCGTTTTTATTCATAAGAGATTTAGTCAGTCACAGTTAATTACAAATAACGACATTCTTTCTTCTTCTCCACATAAGCTCCCGCAGTGAATTGGCGCATTAGTTTTCAAGTTGACGCTCACAAAAGCTTGCTCGAGTCGAACTTAATACGGATACTGCTATACATCAAAATTATTAGATTTAAAAATAAGAATTATAAAGAAACTGTCTAACCCAATACCATTGGAAGAAATACGAGCACTAACGTATAAGATACCTGTGTCGTAAACGTGAGATATGAAGTCAGATTCTGCGGACAATGCAGCCGAAACAAAGATTCTATTGCCAAGTTTTTGGCACTGAACCCCATAGAACATTTCAAGGCGAACCTAGCCTTGGCAGTGTCGGAGGACATAGGAGGCTACGTCTGGACTGCATCCAAATACTTTACGAACTTAACAAAGTTCCGTTGAAAAATAATATTGCTTATTTTTCTTTTGTTCAAATATCATTGTGGGATTCGATAGAATCTGCTAGGACATTATTAACGACAAGTTCACCTTTGTACTTGTTTTATGTAACTATGTATAGTTGAAGAAATATCATTTGTACCGATTTGTTTTATAGCCTTATCTTTAAATAAAATATGAGTATAACTCACATTAATTTTATTAGTAAACACGAGATATGTAGTTAGATTTTACGGAGAATGCGACCGAAACAAAGATTTTCACTGCCAAGTTTTTGGCACTGAACCCCATAGAACATATCAAGGGGAACCTAGTCATGGGAATGTCCCCCATTAGAGCCTACGTCTAGACTGCATCCAAATACTTTATGAACTTATCAAACTTTAATTAGATAATTTAGTTATAAAATAATACTGCTTATCTTTATTTCGGATTCGCTGACAGATTCTATTTCTTGCCAGAATTCAAAATTATTACAAATAAGTTCAAGTTCACCTTTGTACTTGTTTTATGTAGCAATGTTTTCGCAGAATATTTTAATATCAAAATTTATATTATATATAAATATATGATTTGATATTATTCGTTATTTTGACATAATTTTATTTTAGTATGATTATTACAATGACTATTAATTCCACTTATTTTATATGGACATTCACACGCCCTGAGTTTGGCATAATTGATGTTCTATTACATAACATACGACCACATGTTACTCTATTTTATCTGAATAAATTTATTTCATTTCATTTAAGCAGTAAAAAATATATATATTTAATATTTTTTCAAGTTAACTTTTCCCTTTAGTGTTTTGTTGCTTTTCATCATAAATCTGTCATGTAATCTATAACAAACAGCCAGACCAAAAAAAAAGTTTTATTACAGTAACCAAAAGCTATTATTTTACTTTGCTTTAAATATATTTCATCGTTGTCATCATCTAAGCCTTCAGAGTGCTTAGCTGAACATAGGCCTGTCATTTCCTACGTCGATCGATCTTGAGCCGTCTAATTACGAATTTTGATATGTTTATGGATATTAAAATACGGACGTGAATCTATCTCGAGTCACCTGATCAAGATTTTCATTTATTTGATACTCCAATACGGATATATCCATAATATACAAGAATACCTATAAAATAAAGCACCGAACGCAACGTCGCGACGCAACGACGATAAAGAAAAATAAACAAGTGGTTCGTACTTAACTCGGAGCCGCCGCACACCAGTTAGACGTCTCCATTTTTAATCTGCAGAATGGAGATATTTATGACAATAGCTGCACAAATATTACTCTCATCTCATTGTAATTGAAAAATAGTGCAGTTTCTTCTTTTTTAACTAGGTAGTTGACTAGTTCTATAGCAAGCAATATCGCTGCTACGTTTTATGAAACATTGTTTCCAGTCGTGCCTTTTGATATAAATTTATATGTAAATCCCTAAAACTATCGAACTCACTTTTATAAGGCCTTTATGAGGAAGGTTCATATGCATAATTTTAACGCTTTGCCCGCGGTTTTAACCACGTTAATAAAAGGGAAGATCTTAATAAAATTACACATGAACCGTTTATTCGGCCCACGCAACTGATATATTCTCATTGTGCAATATTTTATATTAATGCTCCGCTCTTATTGGTCGTAGCTTTGTATATAACATAGTTTAGCTTAGCATAGCTAGCAATTAATGAACTATTGGAAACAAAAAGATTTTTTTAATTGGATCCAGTAGAGCCTGAGTTTTCCGCGTTCAAACAAACTGTCACTGTCTTCAATAAAAGTGACAGGACTAGTTTGAACCTGGCTTAACTTTGAATCTTGTTTTGTTATAAGCCCCTAAGCTTCTAAGGTCTTTTGTAAAATGGCTGAAATAGGTTCAATAAAAATTATACACGTATTTATGACCATATTCGCGTCTCAAATTAAGTATTCTGTACAAAATAAGCTCATTAATATTTCAGCAACGTTGTTTACATATATTATATGCGATTTACATAAACGACCGCGTGAAGAATGTGCCCCTTCTCTGTCATACTTATACTACGTAATACATCCTGAGTTATGCTATCTAAGGTATTTTATGTATTTATGAACAAAAATTAGTTTTCCGATGTAATTTTAACAAAGGATCGTATATCATTGTTTTGATATTATATGGTCGGATGGGACGCTTTTCCGCCCGGAGGCTTTATAATGTACTCGTATATTCTATTTGCATCTATTACTATGAGAATCAGTTTGGAAACCATTGTCCGTTTAGTTCAAGATTAGTGTATGTGCATTTGTACTGACTCTTCGATGGTTGCTATATAATTTTTAGAATTTGGTTGCAATAATAAGGCGGGTATTTTACGTCTTTGTAAGGGTGCTTTACATCTGGAGTTCCTGTGTAGCAATAATACATTATTTTGTAAAACTAAAACTTCTGCACAAAACTAATGAATGTTTTAATTTTAAAAACTATTAAAATCATATTTTTAAAGCTGCTTATTGGAGTAGACTGCTTCCAAGACTAACAAGTATTATGCCTATCGATGAAATAAAAAAAAAAAAAAACCTAATGGTAGAGTAGTAATTCTAAGGTTAAGGTACAACAAGGTTAGAAATATGGCAAACAGTTTAGTAGAAAAAAGTAAAAATATTTATTTAATTAATTTAATTAAGGATAACAGGAAAAACCCAAAGGAGCTTTGGAATATTTTAAATGGAATCACAGGCAGAGTAAAAGTTACGATTGATACAGTATTGCTAAATGCTTTTAGAAATTCAAACGTCACATTGGCGGATATAGCGAATAGCTTTTCTGATAGTTTTCAGAACAATGTGGAAAAAATACTTCCTAGGTGCAACAGACCACTTTTGGAAGATATGAATAAAGCTGGAGTAAGCTGCAACGTATCTTTACGATTCCAGAAAGCGAACGAACGTTCGGTGTTTGACATTGTTAAGACCTTGAAACATAACAAGTCGCCTGGTTATGATGGTGTTAAAGTAATAGATATAATGTTGTTAAAGGACAACGTTGTTAAGGTTATAGCAAATCTTATCAACCTTAGTGTAAGTAGCGGTATTTACCCAGATGAACTTAAGTGTGGAGTGGTTAGGCCAGTTTATAAGGGTGGGTCTCACAAGGATTTTAATAATTATAGGCCTATTACACTACTTCCAGTCATAAATAAAATTATTGAAAAATATATTGCGAACCAGATTCATAATTTTTTTCATAAAAATGGATTAATAACACCAAATCAATTCGGGTTTCAGCCTGGAAAGAGCACTACCCAATTGTTGAGCACATTTACTGACTCCATAAATCAACATTTGAATGATAAGTTGCACGTTCTGGCGCTGTTTGTTGATTTTAGCAAGGCTTTTGACACATTGAAGCATGATGTGCTACTCTGCAGCCTCGAACAACATGGTATTGGTGGCCCTCTGCTGCAGTGGTGTAAAAGGTATCTTAATAATAGGTCTTGTCGTGTAAGAGTGGGAGAGAATTATAGTAAGCGTACTTGTGTCTCTATAGGAACAGCTCAGGGTTCAGTTGTGGGGCCTTTACACTATATCACTTACGTTGACAATCTAAGCAAAAGGATATCTGAATGTGAATTGTTTATGTATGCTGATGATACTTGTATTTTAGCGTCTGATCGAAACTTTGAAACTGCATTAGGAAAGGCACAAAAAGATTTTGACATTCTATGTCGTTGGTCCCATGATGTGGGTCTAGTGATAAATGCCAGTAAAACTAAACTTGTGTATATTAGCTCAAGCCAAAATAGAATAGGAAAGTTGCAGTCACATATACTTGTAGCACATAACCACGAATGCTTGCATAACATATCTGGATTTAGCCCCTGTGCATGCCCTGCCATAGAAATGGTCGATAGCCACGTATACCTGGGCCTGACAATCGATAGTAGACTCAATTGGGAAGAACATGTTGACAAAGTTTGTGATAAGCTGAGAGCGCTTTTAGCGAAATTTACACTAATTAAAAATAAAACAACTTATCATGCTAGGCTACTCTTGTATTTGACTTTGGGTGAATCTATAGTGTCTTACGGCTTAAGTAGTTATGGCAGAACTTTCAAAACGCATTTAGATAGAATATTCCATATTCAAACAAGAATTCTAAAAAATATTGTGCCAATCAAAATTAAAAACCAATATAAAGACAAATATCAGGAGCTATTTGAGTACTGCAAATTAATGCATATCCATAATAAGGTTGGGTATACGTTACTGGCTGAACAATATTTTAATGACAAGCTCCAAATTAAACCAACTCAAACCAGAGTTACTCGCGTGACTGATCCCACGAAACTTGTCACTCCAAATTGCAACAACTTTTATGGAAAGCGCAGATTATGTTACATTGTGCCCTATTTATTAAACTCACTGCCTGCTCAAGTTAAAAGCCAGATAGATGAAAAAAATCTTAAACCTAAATTAAAAGCGTACTTTACTGGTTTGTAATTCTCATTTCACACATTTATAACAATAGTGTAGCTGCGGAATTATAGTTATGTCAAATTGATGTTTACTTTGTGTAATTATTGTTATTATTTTTAATTAATGGTGTAATGTATGTTATAGCTAATATCATGAGTATCCGATGTACTGTACAAAACTTACTGTTTTTTTTTTGTACATCGTAATTATTGTATTTGTGTAATGTATGTGTATAATGTAAACATAAAATAAATAAATAAAAATAGGTAATATTCTAATTTCTAATTGTTATGCCAAACTTGTAGTCTGTATTAGTTTAAGATGACTTTCCTTCAAATTAACTTCAAAAGATATGAAAGCGTAGATAAAATTGTGAATAAAATACTATTTTGAGCTTACTCGACAGACTATTGACGCAACATTTGAGGTTATTTCCCAAATCGGTAATAGGTAATTTGAATTAATAATAAGTAAGTTTTGCGACTAAGGAGGCGTAATATCACTTACGTAGGCTTGAAAATAAGGCTATAAATGTATATATGCTTAAAAATTAAGAGTCAATGACTATGAACTCCATCGGGAGCGTCGTCCTGTGAATTAGTCATTCACAAAGCGCAGATTACCAGTGCATGCTGCATTGGTATGCATCACCGAGGACAATTGTAATGAGGAACGGTTCCTTTACGTGTTTTTTTCGTTCTCCATTGAAATCTTATGAAATAGAAAATATAAATTTACCCTCTTTGGCAACGTAAACAAGTGTAGTAAAATGTGATTATCCGTGATAATTTCAAAGCTTTATATAATTCTCCTCTACTTTACTGAGGTAGGACTTAGACTCGACTAGACTATGACAGACTTTACTTGACTCTGACTTACATTAGACTGGAAATGAAGAATTAATGACTACAAACTCCATCGGGAGCATCGACCTGTGAATTGGTCATTCACAAAGCGCGGATTACCCGTGGAATGTGCATATTGCAGTGGTAGTACTGCACTATAGTAGTATTGGGCTATGGTTCATTCCTTTACGGGGTTTTTCTATACTTCATTGACATATTTGAACCGACGGGAGTGTATGAGAAGGTTCATGAGCGTGAAAGAAGCTAAGAGTGTGTGCCAGGATCGTTACAAGTGGAAGGATGTGATCTCTACCTGGCCCTGTCCATACAGTCACAACAATATATGTCATTGTGTGTAAAATCTTACAAAAAAAGTTAATATAAAAGTTTAACTTTATTGATGTAAAAGTTTCCGTCCTTCAGTCGTTAAATTTCTCACATAGTTTATATAACAGCGGGAAAATCTAATTTGCACAGGAAAAAAAATACTTACACAAATTCCAACCAGAGTCACGGACCGAAAGTAGTAAATAAATACAGCTGAATCAGCCGGAACGTGAGCGATAAGTAAAAGTGCATTAAATATATTGCGGTGCTTTAGAGAATACGTATCACTTGAGCTTAATTCAACAAAATTTCGTATATAAAAAATATATAGGAAAATAAAAAGCTGAGCACATCAGTCTCGATCGCCTCGAATAGAACTTTAGCTGTATAGAATTTCGAACTTTCTTTCATCGTCTACATTAAAGTGCGATTTTACGATCACGTTTTATATTAAAATAGTTTTTAACGAGCAAACAGTGCATATTAAAAGCACTATGTAAATATCGATCCTCATAAGTAAACGGGGCACGTCCTGTTGGAGTAGGATATCCTCGCCTCGGTACGGTTAGTTCGTTTCCGCGCCGCGTGGAGCGCGCACGTCGCGTACCTACCAATACCAATTTTAAATACGGCCCTAGAAATAAAACGGCCAGCAGAGATTCCCTTTTTATTGACAGTGTAAACTTGACTTTATTGGAGAGCGTTAAAAAAGGAACAGTCGTTTAAAAAAAAGTTTCTTCTATTTGCGGAATGATGTGCAGCTTTTGAACTTTTTATTTTTATTGTATTCAGTGCAGTAAAGGAGTTTTTAACTACAGCCATGTATGGGATATTTTGTTTTGTTTATTATTGTTTTACGTAAATGTTCTATCAGATTTTACGTTATTCAACATAAAATTCTAAATGTATATTTTACTAAGTGCATTTGTTTTTTCAATAATTTGTTTGTAACTGGTTATAACCTGTTGTACTTATTGAAAAACTTTAACTTCTTTCTTGCGCCACAGCCGAAAATTTATTGTAAAGTTAGGCAATTGTCATAGTTTTTTTTGATAATCTATTATGAAACGCACTGTTTTGAGTTTTATCTACTCATTTGAATCACTATTCGATTCCATTATCAACTGCCGTCGATTAAGTACTCGAAAAAAAAACTGTTTTTATTAACTATCGGTAAATTAGATGGTAATTTTTATTTTTTAAAGATTGTACTCTTTTACCAATTTAAAAAACATGTACATGTACAAACATGTACCAATAAAAAAGGAATTGATTTATCTGCGATTAGATGAAGTCACAAAATGACTGTCTTTGTTATTTTGTAATTATTTAATATTTTCAGTTCTCTATGAATTATTGACATGATCTCACATATGATTTTATCTATTTACTTACTAGGATATTCATTAGTGGCCTGTTTTACAATGTCCAGTTAAATTTACAGACCATGTATCAAGCGAGGGGCAGTAATATCCCGGTGGTAATAGACCAGTAGTAATAGACCAACTGACAGCTATTCAGAGTGTCTCGGGTTGTAACCCTGGTCGCGCGAAAACATATAACTTTTCGAAGTTGTCTGCTTCGTTCTTAGAAAAGCAAGTTAAGCCGTTGGTCCCGGCCGTACCGCGGTAACGCTAGGATGATGATAATGAGCTGTCAAGTAAACGAGTCGCTTATTTAGAAATTTTACTTTGATAGTAAGTACAATTTCCCGTTACCCCGAAGGGTTAGGCAGAGGCATTTCATAAGCTCACATTACGCCAATTTTATTGATGGTCCCATGTAATAGGTGGCGAGGTTATTGCCGCTTACTGGGAACTTTTATATAAGGTGATGTTGTCTTCGACTCTTAAGATGTTGGTAGCATCTTTATCACTTTTAATTAATTACACATAAAATATCATTTTCAACGTATGTATTTCATGGCATAACGTGTCAAACCCATCATTACACACCATACCCCTGAACAAAGAAAAAGTATTTACTGTCTACATAAAAACTCCTAGCTCCATTGCATTACAACTCTCAATAAAACAAGAAAGTTTCCACTTTTTATTTGTATACTACAAACTTTTTGCGACAGTTGAGTCGTTTCAGGAAATAACATTATCTATCAGTTGGGAAAACCCAGTATCTAAGTTACTACATTCTAAGTTAGGTAGAATGTTCACTCTTTTGTTCCGTTTCTCAGTGCACCTCGTTTCAATTCCAAGTTACGCAATAGCTTAGTGTAGCTAGAGGCTCTTTTATCTAGGGACCTCTCGTATTTCTTAACTTCTCAAGTTCTAATTAAGTTACCTTAGTAAAACGAGAATTTAAGACACTACAGATATTTTTAGCGTGGAAAGTGTTTAGTAGGTATAATTTAATTATGTTTATATGTAGTATGAAAATAATAAAAAGCCGCGATAGCCCAGTGGCGAGACCCCTTGCCTTTAAATTCAGAGAGTCTCGGGTTCAAACCCTGGTGGCGCACCTATGACTTTTGGAAGTTATGTGCGTACTTATCGCTTGCTCCGTGCCTCGGAAAGCACGTTAAGCCGTTGGCTGTCATGAACATCTATGGCAGTCGTTATTAGGAAGTCAGTGCCTTCTAACAGACTGCCAGCTGGTTTATCCATAGAATGATGTTTCCCTCTGGTTTAACCAGTGAGCAGAGCCTGGGCCCTAAGCTTAAGTCTAATGCAAAAAATAAAATGATGATGAAAATAATAAAATGTAATTTTACTTAAGATAGAAAAGTATTAGGTCGGGGAAAAAGTCTTTTCGCATAACGTAGGTATAAACTTATTATAAATTTTTTTTGACTGTACTATTTGTGTCTGGCTGGTTTTGGTAACATTAAAAAGATTCCATTATAAAGAAAAGAAAAAAATAAAAAAAAGTTGTTTCCCGCTATTTTTCATTTGTTTTTCTCTCCGTAAAAATGAGTGAATCTAATGAAGAAATTCGATACATTTTAAAATTTTATTATAAAAAAGGCAAAAATGCAACTCAAGCAGTGAAAAAAATTTGTGATGTTTATGGACCTGATGCAGTGTCAGTAAGAGTAGCACAAATTTGGTTCAAACGTTTTCAGTCCGGAAATTTTGATGTTAAAGATGCACCTCGCTCTGGTCGTCCTGTTACGAATAAAATGGACGCCATTTTTGAAAGAGTGGAGCAAGATCGACATATTAGTAGTTACGATGTAGCTGAAGAACTGGGAATTGACTACAAAACAGTTTTGACCCATTTGAAGAAAGCTGGTTATACAAAAAAGCTCTCGATATTTGGGTGCCACACGAGCTCACTCAAAGAAACTTAATGAACCGTGTACTTATTTGCGATTCATTATTGAGACGTAATGAAACCGAGCCGTTTTTGAAGAGATTGATAACTGGCGATGAAAAGTGGATCACGTACGACAAGAACGTGCGAAAAAGGTCGTGGTCGAAAGTTGGCCAGGCTTCACAGACTGTGGCCAAACCTGGCCTAACACGAAATAAGGTGATGCTGTGTGTATGGTGGGATTGGAAGGGCATTGTTTATTATGAGCTTTTACCGCCCGGCAAAACCATCGATTCTGCTCTTTACTGCCAGCAACTGATGAGATTAAAGGAAGCAGTCGAGAGAAAACGGCCGGAATTGATCAACAGGAAGGGTGTGGTCTTTCATCACGATAACGCTAGACCACACACATCTTTAGCCACTCAGCAAAAAATAAGAGAGTTCGACTGGGAGGTCCTAGTGCATCCACCATATAGCCCTGACCTTGCGCCTTCAGATTTTCACCTGTTTCGGTCTCTGCAGAATTCTTTAGGTTCTATAAGGTTGACCTCAAGAGAGGACTGCCAAAACTATTTGTCCCGTTTTTTTGATCAGAAGTCCCAAAGTTTCTACAGTAACGGGATAATGTCTCTGCCCACAAAATGGCAGAAAGTTATTCAACAAAACGGTACATATATATTGTAAATAAATGTAAATAAACTTTGAAAAAAATGTCTTGACTTTTCATACAAAAATACGAAAAGACTTTTTCCCCAACCTATTATTTGTGAGGTTTTGCATAGAAAAATAAGTTAAAAAATATTCCAAAATTGTCGGAACGGAAATGGTCCCCACTTAGTGGTTATCAACCGATAATTGGTTTTCTGACTAGGTTTTGCCCGCGGCTTCGGAAATATTAGTTAAAAGCGGAAAATAACTTAACCGATTTGCTTAGACGATACTGATGAGTATAGGCTACATTTATTAAATAACGTGAACAAAGCCACAGGAAACAGCAAGTATGATATACCTGCACTGCAGTTGAGTACAGTATCCTCTCTGCAATGTGATCTGCAGTAATTTGTAAACTTAAAGAGACACAGTTCCAAGCTAGGGTGAAACACCTGAGCTTTTAACTAATTTGTACTCAACTTACTCTGAAAGCTCGTCTTAATAGCTTTAGTGTTCTGAAAATGAGTTCTAGCTTTACTGGACTTAAATATTTACATAAGTAACTATTTAATTAATTAATTAGGTATCACTGTAGTTTTAGGTATAAGTACATACAATAAATGAAGTTGCATTATATGTAAGTATGATTGAGGTAAAAATATGCTTAAGCTTGATCTCTGGCCAAAAAGGTTGACATTTAGATTAGAAGATTGGCTTGTAAAGTCACTGTATTCATAACGTGTAAAGTCAGTGATGACTAATAGTAAAATGAATTTAATAGCTTCGTATATTATCATCATTTCATTAAGATCCCTCTGCTGGCCACGAGCCTTCTTACAAAAAAAGGTAAAACGGATTCACAGCATACTCCGCCACGCAAGTACTTTGTGGCTTAGCGGAGGATCTCGCGTTAATCAGAACAGACTCGGGACCCTTTTTGTTGCATTTGATATCGGGCGCTTATTTTTCTGATGTGCTGTTGGTGCTATGTGGTACCGGCCTAGAATAGGGCCACCGCCTCTCACCAGATGGTGAGTAGTAAGAGTCGGAGAAATCCTACCGGATGATAGGCAGCAGCGTCATCCTGCGTACTGGCTCCAACTGCGAACACCAACCTGCCCAGCGTGGTGATTATGGGCAAATAATCCCATTATAATGTGTTGGAGGCCAATGTTCAGCTGTGGACTTTATGTTGCTGTAATGATGATAATAATGCTTATTTTTAGAACCATTTCCGATTGCCTATTTAAGAATTTAGAAATTTGACAAGGCAACATTTTTCAACCGGCAATTTGTTCGCCTTCTTCACGGCATAATCGACGGGTGTTTATCATCTCTAAAAATAGATCAAAGTCACCCAATTGCGATGGAAAGTGTCGTAACGTGTCTTCCGGATAGCATAGCAATTAGTTAGTACAAACCTTGTTCTGTATGCAGTTTAAGAATATTCTGGAAATAAAACTTAATTAATTATAATAATATATAATTTCATAAGTATTATAGCTTGAATGATTACTTAACGTATGAAAGTTACCTAATGTGAATAATCCGATTATTCAAATTGATAATTTGTAATAAATTTTAGTTTAATAAAAAAAATTTCTATGTGTAATTCAAATTGAAAAAAAAATTGTAATACTTTTTTAGTCTTTATCATTTATTGCTTCTTAAAACAACTTTCTAGGGTATAAAATGACATAAATATATGCTTGAAGTATATTCAATTATTTAAGGATTAAAATACATTACGAGTGCCACTTTAATCCTTAGTTATCCTCATGAAGCCAAAATAAAAAAACAAAATTAAATCATTTTCAACAATAGCATTTATCTTCTTATCAATCTTTTTAACAAAGTAAGTAGGTCAGAAGCCAAATTTCGGCTAGCCGCGAATTTGGGGCGGTCGTGGCTTGAATCTTAAGTTCCGCCAAGAATCTGGAGAATCTTATTTAATCTTCCTCCTTATTATAAACCATTTAATATCTTGGTGCTAATGTTTCTGAATTTTTAAAAAAATATTTTGGCATCAAAAATTAGGTACATATGAAATTGATATTTTACATGGAAAAAGAAAAACTACTCTTTTTTACAATTTTTAAATTCAATCAATCAAAGTATGTACAGTTATTATCTATGCACTTTTCCATTTTATAGAGAGTTCATTAAGAAATTATCTTAATTCCAAACTAAGAAATTATCTTAATTCTCTAAATAAATATCCAACTAAGAAATTATCTTAATGAAAAAGTGGTAATCGGTTGTAAGGTCCTGATAGATATGGTAGGTGACGGAGACATTCCAATCCTAACTTCTCTAGTGTCGCCACCGTCTGTTATGTGTGGTGTAGCGTTGCCCTGAAGCAGCAGTGGGCTAGAGCAGTTGACCAATCTCGGTCGTCGGCTAGCTTTCGGCTAGCTTTTCCATCATGGTTTCCTGGAGTTTCCATATAACCTGCAGCCTACTCTGACGTGAATTGAGATGGATCTGCTTCCACGATCGCTTCCAATTCCTCATTGACAACTAGGGTCTCCAGCCGTCCACAAGGTTTGTTCTGGAGGTCAACATTTCCAGAACGAATGCGTTGGAATTGAAAACGTACCGTGTTTTCTTTTCTAGTGGCTTTTGAATGCACATCGTTAATCCTTCAAGCTGTTTCTGCAGAGCTCGTGTCACGATGGAACTCTTATTCAAAAATAATGCGATATTTTAAATTTCATATATTGAGCACAGAACGATGTCAACATAAAATTAAAAGACGCAAAAACAAATGAATTATCAAATTCAGAACACGAATAGACAAGCTTTAAATTGAATTGGGCATTCCTATCCAAATGTATATTTTTTAAGACCAAAGTGGCCAGTTCGATAGAACTCCAATTTCATATGTAAGGGCCTAATATGTAGTTTAAATAAAAATATTATTTTTTTATAAAAAAAAATACTTAATTAAACGTCCCACTGCTGGGAATTTAGGCGTTATCTTACAAACCATGAAAAAAAGATTTTAAATCATATACCACCAGACCACACCCAGTGGTTTATAAGTTATAAAATATCTATAGGATCACCAAAATATTAACCATTAATAAACAAATTTGTGTAAAACTTACAATTAATACAAAAAAAATCTTCTTTACTATATTTTACCGACATGAAATAAACTATTTTAAGCCATATAAAAATGGATAAAAATAAACTGATATGACACGCGCCATCATGCTAAAATTAGCGGGAACAAACTAAGAGAAATAAAAGATGCAGCTAGCCAACCAACCAACCGCACGCTCATCCGGTGGCGCTTACCGCTGCGTTCAGGAGTTATTTTAAAGCCATAAATGAGTAATTTTATTCTTGGAAAGTGTTGATTTATATTATTGGTACGATAACACGCACTGACTTTCAAAATAATGCACGTAGTGTATCTTAGAATCTAAACAGTTTTGTGTATGTTTGTATATGTGATAAACATAATATTATGTTATTGAAATACATTATATAATATATAGAAAAAAAACTTTATTCTATTAGAATTACCAGGAATCTAGTGAAGTAGGTTTATCACGCCAGTTAATTATTATTAATAAAGACCGATTACCAACATTACTAATCCCTCGTGATGATCTTTAATCGCTTGAGTAGCTAATAAGTTCACGTCTGTAGCCTAAATAAAATATTTTATCATTCATAAAGAAAAAGTATGTAATAGGAAATGCATATGATGCAAGTGCAGAGTATTATTTATTCTTAATTTGAATGTGCATTTTTTTTATTAAACATGTTGTTTCTGCGAACGTCGAACAGAACTTTTAAGAAGCTTCAAACAGTATTTAGGGCTAACAAATAATTCTATCACGTTAGCGCGCACTTCAACTTCCTTTAATAGTGTACTTGAAACATTGAGTATGTAGTTTTACCCATGTAAACACATATACACAAACTTAAATATGTTTCCAACAGTTTGTAGCCATCAGCAACTTGAGCTCAATTCTACTAGATGGAACAGTTCGACGTAAACGCAACCGTTAACTAAAGTATAAATATCAAAACATTTATTGCATGAGTGTGTGTAAATAAATATTATCTTACAATCACACCAATTATTTAGTTCCAAGATAAGTATCACTAAGAACTTGTGTTATGGATACTAAAGAACGGATAATCATACTACAATAAATTTTTTTTTGTAAATACATACTTAATATACATAGGAAAACACCCAGACCAAATCAAATGTTCATGTTCATGCACACAAAGATTTGTCCAGTGTGGGAATCGAACCCACGACCTCTGAAGTGAAGTGCAGGCATACTGACCTCCACTCCATATCGGTTGTCAAAGTATAGTTAACTGAGTCATATTATTATAGTACCGCCTAGAGCCTAGAGCTTTTAATGACAGTCATCATCAATTCAGGACACTAAACTCCTACTACTGGTCACAGACCTCCTTTCACGGATCTAAAGTGGGAGGGATTTAGGACATACTTCAGGAACTAGCTGAAACAAGAGTGGAGGTGTGGTGTCCTGCTGTTAAAACTTTTCAAGCAGCCCAATGGGGCTTTTAGGTACCTTTAGAAACTATCTCATATAATTATAACCGGGACCAACAATTCAGCGTGTCCGAATTACGAAAGCGCTCGAAATTTAAACAAGGAGCCATCCAAAGACTGTCCTCTGCGAACTCTACTTTACCTCGTTGATCGTTGCTTGTTTTCAAACTACTTTACAACACACACAGACAAACTTATGACCTAAATTTCCGAACGTTCGTTCAACGACTTCAAAGAACTTCCTACTGTTTTGAGTCAGTAGAATTATCGTGCTGAGCATCGTAATGAACGGAGTCGTTTAACCATTTAACATGTTGTTAACACATGACCGCGAATGTAAATCACAGCTGAATAACATGTACATGCAATTCTGCTAGCTATTTTATACGAACCTTACTGTCAACGATATAATTATTTTCGTAATTAGTCTCTACTGGAATTATTTCGGAGAGTGTACTGAAGGACTTTTTTATGTACCTAGCTCTCTCAAACTACACGTGTCTTCTAACAGGAATCACACTCATACTGTTTCCTTCTTTTTGCCCTCTTTTAGAAATAACTAAATAGAAAATTCACTATTAATCGCTTGAAAATGTCAATCCAGCAAGATTTGAAATCGGAAGCAACTGTTTCTTGAACCGGACTCTACGACTTCTCAGATAGATGGGGCTTGGAAAACATAAGCTACTGTATGTATATCCCAAATTGTTTTTAATTCCAGTGTCAGTTCATAAACTCACGCGAGCGATATCCCAGGCGGAAGCCTTTTATGATTACAAAGAGAAATGAAAGTGGCTGTTACTGAGCAAGTGGCTTGCTTATTTTTCTCTCGAGCAGCTAGTGTAGGCCGCATTTAGAAGCGGCTGAGTTGACGTCCCCTCGCGCCGTGAGTCAGGCGAATAACGACATTTGTGATTAATACGTGCTATTCTTGGTCGGATCCTTCACTTGTTTGTTTCCACTCCCTTTTGTCTGAAAAGCTTGTAAACCAACCGCCTGTTAGTTTGCACGCGAGCACCTGTCTTGTCTACGCCGCTTGTGAAAAATTTATGAGCTAATTTGGAAAATTGTTGTTATTATGGTTCCGTTCCATAGGGAGCCAGTATTCTATTACAGAACCTCTACTGTCTATTCGTCCGTGGGTTGTATAATCATGAAAAGTTATCACAGTTGGTGCTTGCTGTGACAAAATGATAAAAAGAAATTGAAAACTAAAGATAATAAGTGTTTTTTTGGGCTACACTGCGCTGACTAAAGAAAAACTTAGTTCGTTAGAGGAGACCGGTGCTCAGTAGTGGGAGTTTATGGGCTGAGAGAATGATAAACATTAGACCTTTTTATCTATGACTTTGGTCTTCTAAATAAAAAATGGTACCTACGATCATATGAAACTCATCGTATCTGAACCACGAGCGCTTCAATTGCATAATATAATTAAGTTGAATTTGAATACTAAGCAAGACTCAAGCTCGGTATAAATTACTAAGTACGTACCTACGTTTTCGTTGGCTTTTGTGTAATTTACACCCGTTATAATACTGTCGGTGTAGTGAAATTTGTCTAAGCTGATGAAGCCTTTTAAGTGGCTTCTCAGCTTGTAAAATAATCCTTTAAAGGGTTGGCGTTATGTATTATCGTGTCCACCGCTGTCTGATCGATCTTCTTGATCCTTTTCTAACGGAACCCCTCCAGTTATCATCTACATAGCCTACTCTAAATATGTATTTCTAAGTCTATCGCCGCCTGATCTATTATTATCATTTTCTAACTGACTCCTCACTCTACACATACTTTACTCTGACTGTAATATTTTCAAACTTGGCAAGCTATTATTTTAGCGCTCTTTCTGGAAAGGCTTATGGTCAGAGTGGTTGATAAATTGACAAGGCAATCAGTTTTCAGCCTGAATAATTATATCAAATTAGAATAAAATAAATATGTCCTCTAAAACACTCGAGGGATTTGGGGGCTGAGCTAGTTATGTCTTATGTACTAGGTTCGGTTAGGTTGATAATTTACTAATTTTTATGACACGTTTAATACACTGTTTCGAAGCATATCCTTAAATAATTCTAAATAAAATTACAGACACAAGTCAAAAGAGAACTTTACGATCGAACTCAATAGTCATGTTTGTGGAAGTGATAAATGCATTTCAATAAACGTATGTGATATAAGTAGTGTATAGTGTGTTGTACGCATTCCATTGCGTTATGTGCTTCTGGGGTGTTATGAACTGGCGACAGTGACTCACCACCGAAATGCTGAGACTCAAAGTTATCGTAATGCTGTCTGGAAATGCAAATGCGGAATGGAGTAAGTATTTTATTTGAGAAATCTGATGTCGTTTCAGAAATGGTTGAAATAAGTATGAGATTAAATTTTGTAAGTATATTATATAGTAATACTGTAAAGGCGAGGAAGAGGGTATAATATCGTCAACACAAAATATTTTTTATACTAATAAACCGGGTTGGCTTGATCTATTTAAAGTTAATATAAGACGAAAATAATATTCTACTGTCTATTGATTATAAAGAAAAAATCTTTTTATAGCATAGAAATAGTTCAAAATCCAAGTTTCTCGTTAAAACCATATTTAATTAAAAAGAACTAAGCTGAAACTGAATCTATATTGCTTCTATAGGATGAAGAAACATGAATTGTTTTTTTTTAAAGATTTATATATTAAGTACCTACATTATATATTTCTATGAATTTATATAGTGACTTTGTACGGCGCGTATTATATATTAAGTACCTACATTATATATTTCTATGAATTTATATAGTGACTTTGTACGGCGCGTATTATATAATTGTTAGAATAAAATTAAGAATGCGACTAGCAAAAACTAATCCCGTGACAAACCACTTCTGGTTGAATTACTACAAAGGCCCCATAGTTGAACGTGGTAGACCGCCCGTTACGGTGAATTAACCTGGAATCTCGTAACACTACACGCATACCACATGTCGGCTTAGTGTGGTCGACGTAGCTTTGATACCACGCCACTTCAGTGTCCCACACAAAACGGGTGTGTTGCTACACTGTCACATAGAGCTGGCTCTAGCCTTGTCTGTGGTTTTGTGGCCGTTATATTACGAAACATTGCGGTTTGATCATTGCTATAGTGTCCTGGTAGACTGATATCTATTCATTTATTTAATTAAGAACACAATTATTATCAATGTTAATGGTACCTATATATGTATATGGTATACCTTGCATTGTATTAATGCTTTCCTGTGTTAGCACTCTGAGTGTGAAATATTCGTAAATAACTGGGAACCAATCCAGATAAAGTTTTTGTCTTTTTGTGGATATAAGTATTCTCTATAATTGAATATTAACATTAAATTATATCTCTATCTATAACATTGTAATTGCCCGTGTAACAAATACATGAATAAATAAATGAAGTAATAAATTACGTAGTGTATAACAAACAATTGTCTGTCTCCCTTTTCGCTTTATCTTCAAAACTAAGCAATGGATTCTGATGCCATTCTATATATTTTGCCAATTATATACCTAGCATAAGAGGAAGATATTGTTATTATCTTGAAATCTGACGATAATTTCTAAGATTTCGGAAGGCTGCCACATGTAGACTTTGCCACATTTACTAAGCCAGGGCGTGTCGTTATTGCTAATATAAGTCAAAAGTATGCGAGAGTCCAAGTACTGCACACGCAGTACTTGGACCTTGCATTAGGTACTATTAACTTATTTGTGTGTAACGCAATCACAAAATACTGAAAAGATCCAGCGTGTCTGTCGGAGCCCGGTAGCTCAGTAGAGCAGTCGACCGCTTAGTCGTGAGTTCGAATCGCACCTGGCCCACCAAAGGCGGGTAGATTTTCTAGTAAAAAAATCATATATAACTTAAACTATAGAAATTATTTGTGCATTCAATAGACGTTGTTTTAGCATAATGCAGTCATAGTAAGCAACAATGTTACAGCTGTTGTGGCTTTCAAGCAATGACTTATGACGCACAGCATTACTACAACTTCAAATTAATATAATACTAAAAGAGGAAGAGTTACTCTTTGAAGTAAAAACTTCTATTCGATTTGAATAAAATTTTGCACACAAAGCCCAGCCTCATTTCCCAACATATTATAGATTTGCCGCGGAAAATGCCAAATATCCATACCAAGTATTCTATTGAAGGATATGATACAAACGTTTTACTTTATGATCCTAAGTGCTGTACTTCATTGTTTCAGGTCCGCGCCATGGAGCAGAGGCTGTGCGACTGGCCGGCGGGTGCTGAGGGCCCGCCCAGAGCTATCACACGCCTAGAAGGTCAAATTGAAGAACAGGTACGGCTCATCATTGTTTTGATATACTATATAAAGATACATACATACATAATGTCACGCCTCTTTCACGTAGGAATAGGCCGAGATCACTTACTTCCACTTGCTACGATCTTAGCACACACTTGTACCTTCATTGTGTGTCCAAGATAAAGTTACGTTAATATAAGCTTCGTGATTTCAGTGTAATCATATATCGCTTATTTTTTATATAAAATTTTCAAGTACTATGTAATAGTTTATGAAATAAAAATATTTTGAAGTTACCAACACGCAAAGCACAAAAAGTTCCAATATCAACTGTTGCATCTTTGGCACAGTCCCTGTCTAAGAAATAGACTATAGTCACCCGCCGTTCATTTGACCCACTGGTTAATTTAACTCACATTGCACTCATAATGTGTTAAACTTCCACTCACTAGGTTTATTATGAGTAATGTAAAAAAAAAACGTGGGCAACAGAATGCACCGACCTGGGTTTTATTGACATTAAACTCGACCAGGTTTTCAAATTCCCACTGAAAGACACGATCAAAAGTCAGATTAAGTTTAGCAACCAGCTTTAGCCTTTTCACCGGGATATCGACATGCTTTCTCGCAGGATGTTCCATATCCCGCTCGTATACCGTACTGTTATGATAACAGTACTATTAGTACTAATAATGATCAATAGTATATTACTCGAATTGTACTAGTACAGTGCGAACTTAAAAGTGTCCGACTTGGCACAAGCCTACTGTTATCCACATAGCAATGAATCAATATTCAGGCAATCCTGTGAACATCATGTAATTTCTATACAGAAGAAAAAGTGTAGGTGACAGCATTGAACCCTGGGAAATTAACTATTCAGTACTCAGGATACTACTTTCATAGAGGACCTAATAATCCTCCACTCTTCTAGAAAATCTACGAACTCTCTCTGTCTCTGTCGCTCTCAAGAGTATCTAAAGATTTTTCGCCACATCTTTGGTATCCACTAAGGCCTAGCATTGCACGAATGATATCTGCAATGAAATAACCACTACCTCTATCTACTTACAGAAGCAATTAAGACTCCAGGACGCGAAACAGGTGGAAGCTAAGGCAGCCCGCATTAAAGAGTGGGTGACCAACAAGTTGAAAGAACTGGAACAGCAAAACCAGTTGCTAAGGGAACAGAATGATCGCTGCAACCAGCAGTTGGAGCTTCTGAGGAACCACATAGCGACGCAGGGCAGCAGGAATTGTGCAGTGAGTATGACCTACTAATCAAATACACTGCAGTTGAACTTTTATACTTTACTAAGTACCAGTTTGACGCATAAAGTGCGGCTGTTGCTAATTTCCAATAGTAATATTGGTTCAAATATTTATAACAGCTATTGACATGTAAAACAAGACACTAGTGGAAATACACCTCTACACTGCTGGCAGAATCTGCTGTCACTGTGGATCAGGAAATACTGTTGTCAAAATGTGATTCATAGGTAACATTAGTATTACAAAATCATTTAGGAACTGGTCACCCTAAAAGCCCATCACATTTAATCATGCTTAATTTTAAGCAGGTCTACTATACCTATATATTACGAGTATAAGTACTTACTTATGTATTATATTGCATTTAGGTGCCGTTTTATTAATGTAGTATTAGTAATTTAAAATCAGTATCAGTTCTATTGATATGGAGAAATATCATATGCATAACTGTCTGCATTGCATCAATCTATAACATATTTGATTGATTGTTTAATCACCAGATACAAAACAACAATTCCCTAAACTAGATTTGTACGGCGCTTCTTCAATGTTAATGCTGCTGCGTTGTCTCCAAAAAGTATATAAGTTTCATCCATTAGACCGATTAATTCCCCAGTTCCTACCAACGCGAGCGAGTCTCTCACTCGAAGTGAGAACTGAAGAGGGCTCTCCCCGTACCACCACTAGCCTGTTGGCTTCAAGCCGAAGGCGATCAGAAAGCCTTGAAGGGCCCCAGGTAGAAATGGATGCTTAGAGACTGGTGATATCTTTATTTTCGTAGATGACCTCACTATTTTGTTTTAATATATCTTTCTCAGCTTTTTCCTTATCTTCAAATTACAGTCATGCAAAAAAATTTAGTTAAAAACTGCAGCCAATTTAGCAATTTGTTTTTGGCACAGAACTATTTGTTCCTACCCTAACTTTGAGTTCGTAATGAATAAATTGGTTTAAACTTTAACTTGAATTCTTGCATGTAAAATATTCATGGTAACGAATCTAACACTTACTTGTTTATCGTGTTTTGAAGCAATCTGAAACTGTTTGGTATTAGAACTTATTTCAATGAATGTTCATGTTGTATTGTGTTTAGATCAAATATCACTTTTATTATTCAAAAAGACTTATAGTCAGCCTTGGGTTATGATTTAATTTATCTTTGTGTATGATTTACTAATATTTGGCTACTTATAGTAAATAGTTTTTGGGTGTTTTCCAAAACTTAATACTTTTCTTCTATGTATATGAATGCAACCTTATCTTAATTGATTATATCACTTAGTTTTTAACATTGGCTGCATTGCACGGCCTTCTTAAATCACATAACACTAGAATATTACTACTTATTAACAATTTATTAATTATAAATAGATATTCCTTACCTCGCAAATAATTATCAATGTGAGATAAACGCGGTTGTTCAAATGTGACACAATTCTTCGCCATTTGTGCGAAAACGGGGCTGTACCGGATGGATACGGTTTGCAGAGGATCGGGTCGGCTACTGGTAAATAGTGCCACTATTTACCAGTAGGCGCCAATTATCTGATTGATATATACGCATCTATATAGTCACATTTCAACCACTGCGACGTGGTCTTACAATTTAAATCTAATGTCTATTTATTGAATTCCTTTGCACGTGCATTTCAAGCAATTTTCAAAAACGCTATACTAGAATAAGTAAGTAGTTTTAACCTAATATTAATTTGTTTTTCTAGCTACCCTCCAATTCATCAGAACCTCACTACAGTACGCCTGTGAGACATAGGCGGAACATGTCCATTGGTACGACCAACTTGACGAACACCCCTCCAGCCCTCACCACAATGAACAGGACCATGGACGAAAGGACCACAGCTAGTCTACTAGCTGATGATTTAGCTGTAAGTTAGATTTTACTGTGTTAACACATGATATAGGTATCTTATCTTTAGGTAGAAGGTTCTATTAAAGAAATCATAATTACACTTTGAAATAATACCGAGAGTGTGGATTTAGGCCCCGAATGTTTTGGTGACGGATCTCGCTAACGCATTTTGATCTTAGCAAAGGTTTTGAAGAACTATGATGCTTGGTTATTGTTAAACTTTTCGGTTACATCTAGGTTTCAAAGTAATCTTAAATATTTGGAATCGTCTGGGAATATGAGTTGATATAATGAGTAAGAACGTTACCTAGTCAATTTTTGAGAGGTATGTCCGAGAAATTGTGCGTCTACAATGCTATATTTATAAGACTAGAAAATTATTAGAAAATATCCACTGATTGAATCAACTGACTGAGTTGATTTGTCTTGTGAAAAACTCCGTCCGCTGTTTTTCATTACGTTTCTCCGATATGACGACCCCAATAGAAATTGGGTCGTATATTTTTTTATTAGTAACAACTAATTTCATTTTTATATTTGCAGACTGCTGTAGAAAATTTGGTGGTTTTGCCCACAACGCCGAATACATCTACAGACGGAGACGCCACCCACGATTATGCTGAAATTTATACTCCTAGTAGAGGTAAGTGACTAATTGATATTAAAATGTTTTAATGTATATTTGTTTGAAAAGATACGCCTAATTTATTCGTAATTAAGTATTTATTTATATTTAAGTAAAACTAGTCCTACTTATAATTCGCTATTGAACTCATAAAACAATATTCTAACCCACGTAATCACGGAACTTATTCTGTTATTTTTTCTAATGGTGTAACCATTTGGTTTATTATATTAATTATGCTGTATATCAATTTTTGTTTTGGATTTTGATGTAAATGAAATGATAATTTGATTTTGCCTTTACACTACCCAGGTTTATAAACGGCGGAGAGAGGAGAGAGACGGGAGTAAAAACTGTGTCTTTTTTATATATGCATTTAATATTGTTATATCAGAACGCACACCAGCATGGCAAGGCGCAGTGAACGTGGTGGTTCAAGGTGGCACTGCTAGTAGAGGAGGATCGTCTACTGGAGACAGTTCCACCTCGGAACAACCACGCCCTCCCACACCGCCATTGCATCGGTTTCCGAGCTGGGAGGCTAAGATATATCAGGTAAATTAATCATTATAGTCGCTGACTTTTAATTTCTTGCCTCCCGAGAATTTTACTATTTATGCTTTCTACATGGTTGACATGCAGTCAAATGTTGCGGCAAATTTACACCTAAGTAATTGAGAAAAAATTCACTTTTAAAGTTTACTACCCTCGAAGGAAGAGAAATTTACACGAACGAGAATTGCGTCAGCATCGTGTCCTAGGCTTTTTAATTAGTTCGGCGTTATATTTTTTCCAACTAGATCAGACAATCTAGTATATACTTAGTCTAGCATCTATGTAGTAGGATTTCTTCGTTACAACAACCAATTTATTATCCAGCATGTCCTGCCTTCGTCGTCTAACCATAGATCAATCTAGGCTCAGACTCTCGGAAATATAATATTGCTTGTGTCATGGGCGTTTAGTTCTTGATATAACCCTAAATAACTAAGGCTTTTTTGTCTCATTACCCGGTTGTGATTTTTTACATATTTACCAATTACTGTGTTAAATTACAAACCAATCTTTGTCATAAATAAAAAATGTATTTGCAGGTAGCAGACGATGGTCTCCAACAGTCGGTAGAAGGAGAACTAAGTCCGCCGCCGTGTCCGCGCCCTATGCACGAGTCGACCACCTACCAAGACATATCCGTCCCTGTCTACGCCACTGTTAAAGGGGTCAGTTTACTTATGCCACTTATTTATTTAAATTTTAAAAAATAATATAAAATATTCTGTGTTATGATAAAACACCTATATGTATGATCTATAAAACTGTCAATGATCTTTGGGTTCCCTAGTAAAGACTAGTACCTTAAAATACTAGTTTATATTAAGAAGTCCGAATAGTATTTTGTAAGAAGAAATAAAGATCTTAATTGTTGTATTAAATATATTCCGGATGCCTAAAAATATAAGAGAGAGATTTTTGGAACTTTGAAAATACTTCAACATTTTCTTCATTAAGTATCACGTACGTCTTTCTGTACGTTATCAACTATATTATCTCCTATATGTACTGTTATATTTGTTATTGCAATATTGTTTTATTCAAACAATTATCCAATATTTTTTTAGCGTGCTAGTCAAATAAGGTCAATGCCGTTTACTGGCGATTCGTCTGATGATTCTTCAGATGGCGAAGAATCCATGGGCGTTACGGTACATAATACGCCACATCACAATCCTATTTATAGCAGTGGTAAGAAATATTCACTGGTCAATATTTTATAAACTATTATAATAATTAATTATAAACTTATGTTCTTTAACATTAAACATTTTAAGTTAACACAAATTAACACATTGTTGCAATGTTCTTAATTTATAGTCCCAAGAATGATCCCTTGAGGAACCAATACAATTTTATAATATATTCTTAAAAAATAAAATATATAAAAAAAACTTAATTGTAAACATCAATAATATCTATGGATTTTACATTTGTACACGTATGCACAATCTAATCAAAAGCCTTTGTGAAAACTCTTACATCGAATTAATATCTTACGAATTAATGTTTCAGGTCCCCAAACCTCAAGCCAAATGAATATGCCAATAAACAATGTGAATTTAACAAGCACATTACCGGCAGCTATACAACAGACTTCGAATCATGTTTTAGTACTGACAAACAGTGCCAACGGACAGTGCAGTTCCTCTGATACAAGTTTAAGTGCTAGTAGTCCATCGAAAAGTGTCAAGACCAGTTCTAGTTTAAGTCCAGCAAAAAGATCAAGTAGCGGATCGCCTAGTAAACAGAGCAAAACTAGAGGTTCGTGAATGTTTTGTCAATCAAGTTAAAAATCAGCAATATGCTTATATTCAAAAAAAAATCCTTTTTATATGAATCTTAGCTATAACTAAGCAACAAGAACCTTCGAACAAATTTAACTGAATATATATTTAGATTCCCGAGCTCAAGATCGGGCCTATATAGGGATCCTACAAAGACCTAAGGAGCCCAAGCCTCACCTCAGAACCTCACCTGCAAGTGGTGCACCTGCCGATCAACAGACGAGGCTCTGGCGAACATAACAGTGCCCGGTAAGCGGACATAAGCTCGCCACGTATTACGTGGGACCAATTTACTCTTCAATGCATAGTTTTTTTTAGGATTTACAAAATGGCATTTACCATATTTTTTTATCTACCCCTTAAAATGCGTCAAGTGGACTACAAAATCCAGCTTATAACAATAATATATATGAGATATTTATCCGTTTCAGATACGTCGTTCGAATCAGGAATGTCGGATGACTACGCTATACCTCCAGACGCAGTATCGTGTGAGAGCGCTTCTGCATCATTAGCTTCATTATGCAGAGCTCCACCCGCGGCGGATTCTCCGAGAAGGCACGATGCTTTAGAGAAAAGCGGACATCTTGCAAAACTTGGGGGGAAGCTTAAAACATGGAGAAAACGATGGTAAGTCATAAAGTTTGTACTTTCATGAACAATGTATGAACGAAAGGTATTTCAGATATTTTGTCGTCAAAAAGCATCGCATCGCATGATTGTTTTTAGGGTTAGAAGAAAAAATTATTAATTTACGTTTATGCTTGCGGGATTAAATATAGCAAAAGGGAGATAACATTAATTTAAAATGGTTGTGCTTGATTTTGTACTGCGTGATTATCGTCGATTCTAAAGAAACATATAGCAAAACCTTTAATAAAAAAAATTATGTCTAATATTCCAGGTTTGTTCTTAAAAACGGTACATTGTCCTACTGGAAATCACAATCAGAAGTTAACAGAAAGCCCCAAGGTCAAATAGGCCTCGGCGAAGCTTGCAAGATCTCAAGGAATGAAGGAGCAGCCACTTTTGAGATCTTTACTGGCAGCAGGACTTACTATCTCACGGCTGACAGCATTGCAACAATGGAAGACTGGATCAGAGTTTTACAGGTGAGTTGAAAGCAGATTATTTTTGCTTTAAATCTTACTTCTGATGATACTGCGATATAAAATAATCCTTTACTTCGTATCTTACGTAAGAGTGATCCGACGAAGTACTAGAATATTGTTGAAATTTTCAAGTTGACTTCCAGTATATCGATGACATAAATGTAGGTCATACAAACATGTTTCCAACGTTGTATTATTAAATCCATATAAGCACACGCCTCGCTGTGTACGCCAACTAAAAAAACGAAGCTGCATATTGAATTGCCATCAGTAAGATATAGGTAATGTAATTAGCTGATAACTTAAATATCGCTTTAATCAATATATTCCAGAACGTCCAAAGGCGAAATGCAACGAAATTATTATTGAGCAAAGAAGACAACAAGCCCACGATTCAGGGCTGGCTGACCAAAGTCAAAAACGGACATGCGAAGAAAAGTTGGTGTGTTCTCATCGGCAAAATGTTCCTGTACTTCAAATCGCCGGGAGATCAGGTAAGAATTGTGAGGATTGCAAAGCATCCAGAAATCTAGCTTTAGTTAGTCAAAGCTGAAGATAATTTTATAATTATTTGATGACTCTTAAAGCAACCAGCCAGCACAGAGATCATAATACTCGTAGCTATTTATTACTATTAGATTACATCTACATGATGATCACCAAAATTAAACATGCAGATAAGGAAGCGTTTGAAGTTTCTAGGGATTTAATAAATAATTATATATTATGTTTTGTCTCCGCGTCGGACTGTTCATTTATTTATTTATGTTTACATTATACACATACATTACACAAATACAATAATTACGATGTACAAAAAAAAACAGTAAGTTTTGTACAGTACATCGGATACTCATGATATCACAGCTATAACGCTCCATTGTACATTCAAGTCTGATTACTTTTTCATATAATGTCGTGTGTGCGTAAACTATTATCTAAAGTATATTGTTTAGGTAGTTTTGTTTAGTAATAAGGTTGCGTTGTTTTTCTTTATTCCTTGATAGTTAGTATTAAAAAAATAAAGAAGCAATACACAAATTTATAAATTACTGTTGCATAAATAAATAATTAAACTTGATAAAAAAAATGCCAACAGAACCCAGTAGGGCAGATAAACATGCGAGACGCGAGGGTAGAAGACGTGGAGCACGTGTCGGACTCGGATTCGGAAGAGAAGAACGACGACACCAGAAACCATCTCACAGTCGCCATCTATCCGCAGCACCAGGTTACTGGGGTAAGTAGTGTCTTTGATAATCTACTAGCTGACTGGCTAAGATCCAATTAATGTGCTAGTTTAGGATTTTAAAATTAGTTCAAAATTACATACATTTAATTATCTATTATCCTATTCCGCACTGCACTCTGCATAACGCCCTTCAAGCTTTAAATAGTATATACTCTATTAATTCCAGGGACCAACATACCTTCTGTTCGAGTGCAAAGCTGACAAGGATTCATGGCTGTACCACCTTACAGTAGTAAGCGGCGGTGGCATCAGTCAAGGAACACATTTCGAACAACTGGTGCAGAAACTTATGGAGACTGATGGAGAATCAAGTAAGTAACATGTTTTTAACAAGATTTTTGTATATATACTACTTCTGTAGGGAGCGGATGACGTGCTCCCCACTAAAGGGAAGATCTTGCGGATGTATGTGCCCGGGGGCCGCGGAATTTCGTTTGTGCGATTCAGGATTTTCATACATCTTTTACGTTCCGTGCATCGCTTGTACGGTGTCGCTACACTTCTTGTCTATCTGCCACGTCATTATATTCACATTCTGCCTAATGGCGAGCAGTCGATACAGTCCACAAAAATGAGATCGCTTCTTGCTGTATTACAATCACAAGCGCACCTACATAAGAGGGTCACGGTAAATGACGTTAATGTAATATAGAAAACACCCAAACCATAAATAAAGATTTAAAAAGCTAAAAAGCGTCTTAAAATAATATCATGAAAAGTTTAAAATAAACACATTTGATTAGCAGGGGGTTCTTCTATAACTTCAGCCCTATAAGTGTACTTCCTTGGGCTAATGATGATGATGATGATGAATTAACAACCCTAGACTACGCCACTACGCCAGTTTATATTAATATGTAATTTGATTTGTTTCAGATTGTGTGCTATGGCGGCATCCAACATTGCTGTATTCAAAGGAAAATATAACATCTCCATTGACATCCCTCAACTCCGAAGCGCTGCAGGCTGAAGCATTAAAACTGTTCAAGGTTTGAATTCAATTGTGTGTCTATAAATTTTGGCTGTGTAAAATGTAAATATATCCTCTTGATTTCCTTGAAAAAGATTGACTGTATGATACGAGTTAGTACGAGTTCTTTTGCTGTATATCAAATTGCACAAAAAATTAACATCAAGGCTTTGATAATGGCGTACCATGGACTAGTGGCATCTGTCCTTCGGTATGGCATCATGTTTTGGGGAAATTCTACGGACAAGGAAATAATTTTTAAAGCCCAGATAAGGTGCATACGAGCTATGTTTAATCTTAAACAAACAGACAGCTGTAGGCCATTTTTCATTAGACACAGGATAATAACTCTTCCAGCACTTTATATTTTAGAGATCGCAGTGTTCGTAAAGACGAATCCCGAACTTTTGCCGCGGAAAGCTGATACTGTAATACGTAACAGGCGCGATGACAGTAAGCTCTGTCTACAAACTAGCCACACAACGCTTATGCGCAATAGTCTTTTTTGTATGGCACCAGTTATTTATAATAAGCTTCCCAAAACATTAAAAAATTTGACAATACATCTATTCAAGAAAAATCTTCAAAAATGACTGTTAGACAAATGTTACTATCACATAAGCGATTTTCTGACCGATACACTTTATGATTAATTGTTAATAGGTGTTTACTGACCCCGTTTTTCTTGTAATTTAATTTTGACATAGATATATTTAAATTTTATTGTTATTGTGTAATTTTAGATAATTAAATTTATTGTTATTGTGTAATTTTACATAAATAATTATACTGACATTTAATGGGGAATCATAAAACTGACATTTGCATACTACAAAATGGTAAGATGAATGAATGGTAAGACTTGGTCGAAAGACTTTATTGTAATACCATATTTTGTTAAGTACACATGTTTGAGCAAATAAATTATTTTGTATTTGTATTTGATGTTCATCAGATAAATAATGACGTTAAAACTAAAGGGTTTAGATTGCAAGACGTTATATTATATAATTTATTGATTCAGGCGTCACTTTGCGGAAATCCATTGTAAGCAAGTGATGTATTGAAAATATCTTTGTAACAATTTGCGCGCTACTATAATTTCCCGAAAAGTCGAGAAACTATTCAACACGATACGTACTTCGCCCTTACACAGGGCATCTTCAGGTAATTTAGGATCCTCAGAACAACGATGTCTTCACGACCAACGCTGAAACGAGAGTCACTATATATAATAGAGAGTAACGAGTAGCTCCAAGAACTGACGACTGATGGGGAATTAAGGTTCTTGAATGGCGACCATGAATCAGCAAACGAAGTAGAGGGCGAGGGGAGCCGGTGGTTGCAGGCGGCATAGGATCGATCAACGTTGAAAGCAAATGGGGAGGCCTATGTTCAGCAGTGGACTTCAAATGGCTGATATTATGATGATGATGAGTAACGATTTGACTCGGTGGTTGACAAGCAAGGAAATCTTACAACTTAGAACGCGCTGTAGGAATAGCTGGCCGAAAGCGAGCTGTAGGTGGACTTTAAAGTTGCCTGTATTGTATTTGCGATGCTTGATCTACCTGAAAAGGTCCACTCAACTCCTTACAACGCCGGCTGTCATAGTGCGTGCAGCTAATGTGGCAGAACGCGCTGCAACGATGTTTGGACACGTAAAGCGCTTGCCGCTTTTTAACGTTGTGTCAACTTCCTTTGTTGTTACCAACTGCAACAGTGCCTGGAGGCAAGCGAGTTGTAGGCGGAGCTGGCGGCGTGCCTGTAGGCAGTTTGACCGTTTCGATCACGGATGTTGCGTATGCTGTTTTTTCACATCCGCGGATGCGAATGCGGATGCGGAGTTTTGAAGGCTCACATCCGCGGATGTTTAAAATATTATGTAAATAAAGTCTGTTAATGAAGAATTAAAACATTGATATTTTAATTATTAATATTTTTATTGTAATAAAATCAAACGTAAATACTTATTTTTGTAACGTGTCGAATCTTGTCACCAATTTTTTTGCTCCCATTGGACATTGTCACGTGCGACCGGCACGCGCCCCAATCGCCGGGCCCTGCCCAATTCCTTTTTGTCGCTACTTGCATGATATTCGCATCCGCATGAACATCCGTACTGATTAATGCGGATGCAGATGCAGATGGCATATTCGCAACATCCCTAATTCCGATATACTAATATCGGGATAGTCGAACTGCCTCACAATGCCGCGTATTGTCCTGTTGTCAGTGCGTGCAGCTGTTCATGTCGGTGGCTGTGGAGCACGCCGGGATCGACTACCACGTGGTGCTCGCTCAGAACGCGCTGCAGCAGTGCCTGGAGGCGAGCGAGCTGCAGGCGGAGCTGGCGGCGTGCCTGGCGCGGCAGACGGCTCCTCACGCGCCCTCCAAGCTCGGCGTGCAGGTAACCTCCCCCGCCGGGACGCCTCGCGCGCGCCGCCTGCACGCCGCCAAGCTTAAGAGCGTAAGTTTAGCTTTATTACACGCACCCCCTTGTTATCGAACACAGTCTTGGCCTAATCTCATATACAACATGGCACAGAATTAACGCACAACCTCAGACACCCCAATTAGAATATTTAATTATAACTAAAAAACATGCAAAATAATTTTACTTTTATTTAATTAAATATGGTTTATTTAAGTTACTAGTTATACTCATCGAGGGCAAATCGTATGGACATATTAGCGCTTTAGCCTACCGACCTACACACACAGAGAGACACGCACGCACACATCGCTTAGCACCGAAAAGTGCCGCAAAAAAAAAAACAAAAAATAAAAAAAAAAAATATTTAAAAAATTACCTATTTTTTTAATATTTTTAATCGATTGAGTAGCCGATTTATAACAAACTACTTTCTTGGTGTAACCTTTATTCTGTTACATGTTGTATATCATCAAATAACACTGATAATATCGGTCCGTTATACTAATAAAGTCCCACTTACGTATCATACCGGATCCTTCTTAAATGACACTTTTTTACTGTATGTTAATATTATTATAAATATTTTCATGAGATTTACAATTAAGGTCTCTGTCTTTTTATGTAAAATTGTGGTTAAGTATTTCAATGTTACTGTCACGTGTCAAGTATTTTAACGGTATTATCACCACCAACCGACCCTTTGGTAATAATGTGGTTGGTGACAGTAACAAAATTATACTTTATCTTGGCAAAGTATTTCTTAGCAAAAAAATCGTAACTACTGCTCAATAGGTATAAATAAAAAAAAGCAAAGTTCTTGATAAAAATTGTGAGTTCTAAGATTTTGTTTTAATAACAAGGGGGTTTGTTTTAATAACTTGCTTTCGTGTTATCAGCGAAATATTAAAAATTATTTCACTTGTAATAATGCAATAATTAATTTTTTATGAAAATTTCTGCTGAAACACGTTGTCAAGTCGCTAGTTCCATAATCCTCATATTTGGCGACACATCATTTGTTCCATGACAAAGGAATTGAAGCATAATTAATTCCTTGGTCAAAGTGATATATATAGTCAAGTTTATTAATATAGTTATATCAGCAAGTGTACTTTATTTATCCATAAGTTGAAAAATTACCTGAAATCCGCAGTACATTATCGGGTCTCAATCGAAGTGCAGCGTGGGGGGTGGCGCGTAACTATAGCAACGTGGCGACGTAACCGCCATTTTTGTTCAACTTACGTGCTGACTACTTTAATAGAATGCGTGCGAGTCGAAATCAATTGCCGAAATATTAATAAACTTGACTTGACTGAATCGAAAATTTATATTAATAAATAAATCGAAAGTTGTTGTTGTTAATATGTTTCTTACATTTCCTATATATTAATATTTAACAGTCGCCATCTATTATTACAAAATTAAGTAACATTGATAACCTGTAGAGATGTGATCCGGGCATTTAAATACTAACAATTTATAAAATTTAAATAAAATCAAGTGATATTAAAGAATCAGCGCACACCAAGAAGAATGTAGTGAAGAGTTGGTACATTGTAACTAATTTTACTGTGTGCTGACTGCTGATCTTTAAAGATCAAAACTACTTGATATTGTTGACTTTTATAAGTCAAAAGTATATTTAAGTCCGGAACACCACTGAATGGGATTATTAGATCAAAACATAAAAGCAAGATTAATAACATTTCCTAGGAAGTTTTTAAGAAATCCTAAAAGATGACAACAGCTTTTTAATAAATCGTAATTATCTGTCATTTATAACTTATTTCTGATAACGTTGAAAAGAAATATTTTATTATTAGTTTTTTTCTTAAATCTACAATCTACGTAAATATCAGATTTGAATTATAAAAAATATGTTTTAATTTCACTTCCGAATACGAATAGTTTATATTGTTTTAAATTTTAATACAAACTATTCACATAATTATTTTTTATTTAAAACAAAGCATGGCTTTTGATGTTTTTTTGTTTTGGACTTACATACCGATTCCAATCACATTATCAACACGAAATGCTATAATTTTGAAGGAACATGATTTTTACATCGTACCCTCTTAAAAGCCATTGTACATTATTGTATATTTTATACGTGGTTTTTTATTAGCAAAGGCTTAAGCTCAGCAGTACGCTTCTATGCTTTTCTCATATATTAATCCATCTGGTATATTCTACAACTGATTACTTAATGGCATATTATCACTTGGCTTAGAGGTAGCTAACATTGTACGCTAATTGTAAAAAGTTATAAGTAAGTACAAGTTTTAATAATCATAATATAACTTATAATTAAGTAATAAGACATATTATGCTTCGCTCTGTAAATATTTAATTGGGTATACAACAAAAGTCCATGTTTTCTTTGGAATTTTAACCAGTATGATCAGATAATAAAATAAGTATCTATTTTACTGCAGATCTACTTTCGTTTTTTAAAGCTGGATTGTTGATTATCAAAACAATTTAATTTGAGGCTCTAAATCAGAGTACCCTAGATGTAATCACTTCACAAACAAGTCACTTATGTATAAAACATTTGGTAACTTTATGTGAATGTGCTATATATCTTTAATAGAATATACAAAAATTCTCATTCACCACTGGGCATCAACTATTATAACTAGCATTGCTAACTTAAATATAGGTAAATCTTTTAGATAGTAACTTAAGTCAAATACTAAGTTACTATTACTCTATCTGTGCCTATTATTTTATTTACAGAGTAAAACATACACATCTTAACATCCAAGTATAATTAGTATTTCATAAAAAGTAGAATTTTGCGGCAATTCTGTAAATATACACTAACAAACCATCGTTGTTATTAAACAGCTTTATGTGTGTCTCCACAAGTTGAAAGTAATATGCTTTATTATCACTGTGTCGTGGTCGATCAATTTGGAATTGTATATGTGGTATTATTTTATTGGCTTATGTGTTAAATAATCTAAAAAAAAATAGTTATATTCCATCTTGATCTTGAAGTTATGGCAACTAACAAAAACATGTACATAGAGATAACGTTTATTTTAATAATAATTTTAACCTTATTATTAACATCGTTACTCTGTACTAATATAAAAGGAAGTAATTAACCTTTCTATACCGGCTTTAAATAGAGTTATAATTAGCGGCGCAATAAGTTGAACAATGACGCTTTGCTTTTTCTCCTGTTCTGTTGTGTTTACATCTACGATTGACAAGTGACAACCGCCATTTTGTTCAACTTATTTGCCAATAACTACAGACCATACGCATACGCCCGTGTATAGCAAGGTTAAAATCAAAATTGACAAAAATGTTGCCATAGCAATGAAAGCGGTTTGCTTCAATGTTATAAATTCAAATGGAATGTTGGTGTAATATTTTCCCAAAAATGTTAAGTTTTTCTTCCGAATGTTTCCTCCAAGAATGACCGTCCCTTACCTTAGATTGGGAATGATCTTTATTTTTTGTTGTTTTACATTATATCTATCACTCATAATCAAGTGTAGCTGTGTGTCCTTGGCACTTTTGAAACTCCTTTGTTATGAAAGGCTGTTGTGGCTAGTTTTAGATGTCCATATTTGAAGGATATTTATTTGATATTTGAAACTTTGACTTGTCTGACGGTAAGTGTGCGTGTATATACATAGTTTAAGTTTTTGGTAGAACTGTAAATTTATGCAAAAAAAGGTACTAAAATTTTCCTCTATTCACAAAACTCTTATACGTCATGTATATTCTTATCTTCTAATATCACCTTCTGTTTTAGTATCTGTCTCATTTGTCTTAATCATTTCTCTCGCCTAATCTCTCGCCTAATCTCTCGCTCTATTTCTTTCTTCTTCTCTCATTATTTTTATCCTAACTTTCATATCTATTTTAAAATAGTGTGCATAACTTTATGCAATTACTAAAATTTATAATAAAATGGCACATGAATATAGTACCCACTAATTAAGCATTTAAATATAGTTCTACCAAATTTATTTGTAATTAAGGGAACAAACACTGCACTACCATTTCAGAAACACACAGGTCTCTTTTGTACATAAATATATCAACAGGTTGTTACGGGATCTTTCCTCTCCGGTTATTCTAAATGTACCATAGTTATAACCTTATAATAACATATTCATTATATCATAGCACATGCGCATCTTTTTGCACATACACTAATGATACTTTCAGCGAACTTAATTTAGATGGTTGCGATGCCTCTTCTTTCTTCCTATTCCTTAAGTCTTTAAATAAATAGTCATGAAATTATTAATTCATAATGTAATTTCACTACACAAAGCTTAATTATTCTAATCTTTTCTAACCTACTTGTACCACGCTTAGCATATAGCGACCCAAAGAGATGGCTCCGTCATCAATGACCGACTCCCAAATTAATCAAAATATAGAGAGCCTTAAAAGGCATTTTCTTCATTGTCCAAAAATTTACATTATGCAGGTAATGTAAATTTTTGGACAAACGAAATTAACGATTTAATAGATTATTTATTATGTTTTTTAAATAAAATATAAAAGTAAACACAAGCATCATGATTACTAATATTTTTTTATATACCAGCTATGATAATTACTAAAAATATTGTAATTCTTTCATTGCATGATTTGATTCCTGGAATAAAATAAACAATAATAACATATATATCTGATCAGAGGAAAGAATCCCTAAAACTTCCTAATCATAATGTTTATTCTTAAAAACGTTTTTACAATTCCCTGAAATTTTTACTTAGATTATGATTTTTGTATATTAATCTTACAGAAATGGTCACTTTATTATTGAAACAAACTGAGGGTGTCCTATTAAAAGCCCATTCACAAAACTTTTTATTGTGATGACATGCCTTTAATGAAGGACATACATGTACATACTATGTAGGATAGTGACTCAACAATATTAGAAGATTGTCAGTTTTTTTTTTAATTAACCAAAACAAAAGTCAACCCCTACAAATCTTGATACAATGTTCAAACTAGTAACAATTGTCTATTAACATCAGATACCATACATAGTACAACACACCTATTCAAAATTAGGGTCAGATACAATGTAATCGAAACTCAAAAAGCCCTCCCAATAAGATAGACCCCAGAAGGAACGAACACCAACATTTCATTTGTACAGCAACTGCTACTGTGCGCGACCCAGTCACTGTTTACCTGTGACACGGGTGCTGCATCTGTGGCAGGCGACAACAAAAGTGGCGATATCCAACCCAACACCGCGGGCTCACCAAGCTCGATACAGGTAAGGTGTAGGGGACACTTCCAGAACGATAGTCTAATCTGCTAGAGCTAAGTAAATTAGTGAAGTTTTGACTGTTTTTAGACAACGCAATTCAGTCATAATAATTCCTCAAATTAGTATGGCCATGGGATGGAATAGGGAATTTTCTGAGTCATATTGATTCTTATAATTTTTATATTAAAAGATATTGACTACAAGAGCATATAGAGTAAAGCCTCGGTTTTACTGTTACCTGATATCATACCGGTTAAAATATAGATAGGAAATTATTGATCACTAGTGCAAGATGACAATGCCAAACATTTGTTATAATAACTTTTCGTTGCATGTAAACGCGTGTATACGCGTGTAATAGTATAAATACCACATACAATTGTATTTACAATTGTCATGAAGCAAATGGAATATTTTTTTTAGCTGTAGTACCTAATAGCATATGAGAAAGGCAAGAAGAAGGTACAGTATGTCTTATAGGATTGTATTGGCTTAAATCTAAAAAATACTAAAATGAGAATAAGACGATTTAACAGCATGTAAATTATTGCAACAAACAAACATCAACATATTGGTAGTCCAATTTACGTCGCAGCGTAAAGTACTTACGTAAGGTTTTTTAGGTCAGAAGGCAGCATCAAGTATAATGCTTTATGAAAACTGCTAATAGAAAACTACACACGAAACAAGGGGGTAACTTTGAATAGTACCTAAACAAAATCAGTCTTTTGAAGCATTGGGTTTACCAAATCGCAAAATGAGCAAAATTTTGCTACAAACATGAGCAAATTTCGCTAAGAATTCCAACGCGAATACAATTTTTATGAAAATAAGAATTAAATTATATATAGCAGCGACCAATTAGTGACCAAATCACATCACCACTTCGGTTGTATAATATAAATACTTAGTTATAAATTAACAGTTGTTAGTTGGTAAATAATCTTGAAATTACTGAAGATAATAATGGACCATTAACTTATGCCATGTTGTCCATATGTATTTGCTGTTATGGAAGAGTCACTTTTTCTGACATGCTTAGCTTAGGTCTTTTGGACTTTGTCGACGGATCCAACCATGATAATACAAATAAAAATAATGTCCACGGAATAAAAAGGTCATTAATTATTTATTTTTCTTGTTCAATGATTGTCAATGGTGTCAAACAGGACAGATCTATCTTTGTGCTGATTCAAAGTAGCCCTATGTCGTGGTCAAACTGTTATACTTGGTCGGCTGTCCTTCAGATATTGCATCTCTTTGCTTGATGTAAATGATTTACTATATTGGATCATTACAGGCTCCTCTACTCTCGGTGGACTGCAAGAGTAATCCACCCACTTACAGCTTTGTTCAGGGCTGGCAGTTATTGGCATTAGCAGTAAGCCTATTTGTGCCCAAAAATAATAGGCTTCTCTGGTACCTTAAGCTTCATCTCAGCAGGCATTCAGATAGCAAGTAAGTATGATTTGAGTTATGCGTTTTGTTGTCAAAAATCATGTTTTAAGAATGTTTTATGAATTTAGGTTACAAATTTGCCAATATAAAGGACTTCTTGCTAAAAAAACTGTTGTTTTTTTTTAATTAAACGAGAAAAAAAAGTTCGTTCTTTTTGGAAAAATTTCGCTTAAAATCTTTTTCGAAAATAACGAAATTAGGTTTGAAATTAGTGGAGTAACTTTGTGCTTTAAACAGGACCGAATGTGGAAAATACGCAGCATACTGCGCACGGGCGTTGGAAAGAACAATCCGTAACGGGGGGCGAACGGACCGGCCCTCGCGGATGGAAGTGCTCTCTATACTGCTCAAAAACCCGTACCATCACTGTCTACCTCACGCCATACCAGTGCACATGCTGAACAACACTTACCAGGTATCTGATTGACTTATACATTTAGTTAACATAAAATTCTATAGAAACTTGGACCGATTGACTTATACATTTAGTTAATATCAAATTCTATAGAAAATTAGACAAACTGCTCGATTTGGTTCTATCTCTTATCATCTTCCGCAGATAACTCTGCAAAGCATAGTTCTATGGTTGCAACGTACCATTATTTGGTTTAAAAATTCGAAATTTATACCAAAATCTTAATTTTTACATTTCAACAGGTGATAAGCTTCGATGGATCCACCACAGTAGAAGAGTTCCTCTCAACCCTCAGCACAGAGTTAGGATGCAGGGAATCAGCAGTTTCTGGATTTGCATTATTCAGCGACGATCCCATCGAAAAAGACTTGGAACATTACATCAAACCGGACAAAAAAGTGAGAACATATCTATTATTATAGCGCAGCCCCGGAATATAACAACAGTAGTAACCATAAGTAACGGGATAATTAAATATTACAAACATTGTTGAATAATTTTAACAATGTTATTAGTTATTGATTGAGAGCATTTAATTTTGAAGAGACCCAGTCAAACGCTCTACTGTATCTGTAACCCTAATAACTTACTAATAAAATTCCTTTTTAGCTATGTGACGTGATATCAAAATGGGAGACGGCGCTGCGGGAAAAAGGCTCTGGAAAGTTCGAGAACTCACGAGTTATACGATTGACATACCGAAACAGACTGTACTTCAAGAACTCGGTCAGAACAGAGACAGATAAGGAGAGGCTGCTGCTCTGTTATCAAGTCAATCAGCAAGGTATTTAATATGCTTACTTACTACTACTACTTATTTTATAAATGTAAAAGTATCAGGATTACCTTATAATAGGATATATCAAAGTTTTCACTGACCATCATCAACAATATAAAATTTTAATGTTATATTATTATATACAATATTTTTGAAGAGTTATATGGGGGCATAAAATCCTAGCATATCCCCGTATTTTACAGTTTTTTGCCCTAAAAACTTTAAGCTTTATTATTTTAAAACATGTAGAAAATGTTATTTTATTTTAAAACATGTAATTATCTTTAACAACATACGCAAGTAACAGGTTTATAACTAGTGCGGTCACTGTCTTCATTTTATCTAATAAAAATGACAGCACTAGTTTTAAACCTAGTTTATCTTTAGATCTTGTTTTGTAATAAGCCCATAAAAAAGGTTTAGAATCATTTTTGTGACAATTCCCGTTCAACTTTAAACTCGAAAAATCAAGAAACAACGCACTACGAAACGTGATTCGTATCTTCAGTTATAAATATTAGACAATCTCAAAACATCGACGTCTACACGAAAACACTCAAACGACTCTCGTTTCAGCATTTATTCGGTAGAAAATTTTGTTCTTTGCGGGGATTACCTCTAAGTAATTTATTTGCCTTCAACTGATTTCAAAGTAAAGCCTGGAATCAACAAATTGTGTTTTTTTTTTGTATAGTGGTAGCAGGAAGGTTCCCAGTGACCCGCGAATTGTCAGCCGAGCTGGGCGCACTGATGGCTCAGTTAGACATGGGAGACCACCTACCCAACAATTCGCAGCACGCACAACCCTTGGCACATCGCTTCTACCCATATAGATACCGCGCTGGACTACGGGATGAACAGCTTAGGTAATTATCATTATATCTCCTCTTAGCATATTAACGTCCTACTACTGAGCGCGGATCTCGTCTCACAGACCATAGTGAGAGAGAGACAGGTCAGACTTCACCACGCTGACCTAGTGCGCACATACCTGCGCACTGGCGTGCACACTATACATGAAAATAAGCACTGCATACCCCCTGCCCCGTAAGTCAGTCTTTAAAAACAATGTTTTTAAAGAAGGTCTTATACCGCTACAAACTACGTAGGGTAAGCAAAATCTCAGTGCACGCCTCTGCCCGTCCTGCTACTAACATTTTAGACGTCTAATAAGGTCTCTACCATACCTCTTAACCTGCCTTCCAAAGTGCTCAATATTAAGTGCCACACGCACAGTCACCCTGTCAAGGACTGTCCTCTCTGTTTGTTTCCAAAAAATGCAAACTTTTCTTTCCAGGGATGTAGAAGAGAAGCTCCGAGCCAAGTGGATCGCGCTAAAAGGCCGCAGCACGGCAGACTGCGTGCGGATTTACCTCAACTGCACGAGGAAGTGGCCCTTTTTCGGCGCTACGTTGTTCCAAGCAAGGGTAAGCTTCATTTTATAAAATACTGACTTCTGACCACGGCTTCGCCCGCGTGGTGTACATTTTTGTATAGTTTCACTACGTCATATATTCCACTTGGATTAAGTCTTCTGAATAAGTAATGTTCTTTTTTCATCTTTGATATTTAGTTCAGTAACATTTCGTATTTGCCAGTGTTAAGTAATTAATCAATTAAGTATTATGCATATAGATTAAATTTTATCTATGCATCGTCATTGTAAAGCAGTGAGTACTCTGTGGAGTTTTTTTTTTAATACCGAAAACCATAATTCACTTATATATGACATTCACCTACACGTGTGTACGTTTTTAAAACTAATTTACATCAGTTTTAGAAATTTAAACAATGCCTCGAATTGTCCTTTTCCGCTTTGGCGCCATAACTCCTTCATTATATGTTTTTCTACTTCTTTTTACATTATCGGATTCATTATAATAATATGTCATTTTTTTAACTATATAACTGGTTGTAATCATCGAAATAGGTTCATGTCGATAACATTGGTTAACTAAGGGAAACCTATAATTAGCTAGCTTACTATATATAACGGATTTTTAACGTATTTTTTGTAACATCTTTCTAAATAAATAAATGTTGTTGCAGATAAAACAGCCCGACCTGTCAGTGGTTTGGCTGGCGGTGTCAGAAGATGGCGTGACGGTGCTCGAGCTCGCATCGATGTCCGTTATTGGACGATACGCGCTCAACTCTATAGGACTGTTCGGTGGATTACAGGTATGCTTACACACTGAATATAATACCTTAAGAAACTTATGAGCTTATGTCTTAAAAATGCCAGCATCACAAAACTATAACTTATGTTAGACAACGTTAATGTGCTGAGATATTGATGACCTTGCTTTTAAGTATTTTATTGTCTACTAATAAAATATTTGTTAGACTTTGGGAAGTCCACTAAGCTCTGGAATTCGCCGCCGGCTCATGTGTTTTCTATTTCCTATGATCCCGAGTCTTTTAAGCGAAGCGTGAAACGGCATTTTAAACGCAACGAATATGCTTTATACCGTGCTTATTTCACGGTATGAAGCGCTTTCATTTTTTTGGACTACATCGGCTGCTTACCATCAGGCAGGATGTAGTCATGTGACGTGTCACATAAAAAATATATATATATATAAATTATGCATAGTGTTATGACTCAGATCGATATGGATGTCTGGAAGGAGGTCAATTCCACTTATTTTAACAAGAAAACGCATTTTTCAACTTGACTGCATATTTTTTAACGTAGGTATGTCGAATTGTTAATGACAATGGCACTGAATGTTAGAAGTCAGACAGTTGCTCGTCATCAAACTCCTTTCCATCTTTGTTATTTTCAACAACTTTACAGACGTAATAATTGGTTTTATTGGTAGAATTAGTTTGCAGATGCCAGTCAGACATTAGGTTTCATTAACGGTTTTCGTTGCATAATGTCGCTGATGTTGAGAATAAGCGAGAAATTTTGTAATATGATTAAAAATACTTATTTAATGTAATCATTCCACAGGACGATCTCATGATGCTGATAGATGCAGAAGACGCGGCGAGTCCGGTACATAAGATGCTGATTAGTCTCAATAAGCCAAAAGTAAGTACCTAACAAAATTATAGTGATTTATTAAGCGTAAAGCATATTGTCACAGTGTCACACTGCAGGATGAGGTGGATGAAAGTCACTCCGAAGCTAGGCAGCACCGATTAGTCCTTAGGCGGGTGATAGCTTAATATCAAGCGTTTCTATGACCAGAGCTGTTGTGGTCCTCCACTGCAGCACATGCTGAGTGGAGTCCTTTTTAGGCATATTATATTTAAAGTTGTTTACTGTTATGATTTCTGTTCTTTGTTTGTCTAAATAATATTTTCTTTCATTTCATTTCTACGCATCTGAATGCACAGTATCATTGTAGTCTTTATAGCCAAAGCCGCCAATCAACACTGGGTCTATGTGGATTATAAAGGGGCAAATCAATTTATAATATACGAATAAGTCCTTTATTATCTCCTGACTAATAAGCGTTTGAATAATTAGCGTTATGTTTTATATCTGACTAAAGTTTCAGTATTATCTGACTTAAGTTGTTTTTTTATACACTTATTCCTTTTATATTTTAAATACTTTTTCTTTTTTCCACTAGATGGCAGAGCTGACCCACTTAATAGCAGACTACAAGAACGCTTTACTACGTCCAGGCGGCGGGGGAACTCCGCAAATGAACTCATTAACCAGAAATGGCTCCCACAGATCCCTTAGGAAACCTCCGCACGCCCACAACACGCTCAACTCCCACGCCCACACACTTAACTCGCACACACACACTCTCAACTCTCACGCCCATAACACTATCAACTCGCACGCAACAACTATGACTCTGGGCTCAGAAAGGAACGCAACTCTGACCCTAAGCTCTCATACTTCAACTTTTAACCAACTAGAAACTAGAGTAGTATCTCACGGTCAACCGGACATTTTGAAATCAACCCCTGATCATCACAGGAGTGAGAAGAAAAGGAGCCACACCCAAGACAGTGGCGTGGCGTGATCCAGGCGCTTCTAAACTTTACGTGTAGGTGCGTAGAGTTTATTTCACCGCATAGTTTTTATGACATTTGGATGTCAATAGCCAATTATTTGGATGTCCAATAAAATTAGTCGTCGGTAATTAAGTTAAGCATATTTTAACATAATAAATTGGTGCGTTGAGTTCATTGCATCTAGTAATAAGAGACAATATGTGTATTTCTATGGCCAATTAAATTTATTCATCTAATGAGTCAAAAACGGCATTCATTATAATTCATATGCCAGAAAACAGAGGTAAGGCAATTTAATTACAGTTATTCTAACTTAATAGGGGCATAAAGTCAATTACATCATAATGTGAGAAAGTTACTAAATAAATTCAATATTTAATCGAAAATTTTACCAAATAATTTAGTAGTAAGATGCCAGAAATGTTAACACTTCAAAATGGACTGCCAAAAATATCGCCTAAAAGTAAAGAAAACATTAATTGAAAGTTGCAATATAATATTATCTTGGAATCAATTTCCTTGGAAAATAGTTTATATACCGTATAGCCGTAACCGTAACCTACTTAATAATTAAAAAAAAAACATTGAAAACTAGAGGTATTTCAAGTGCCAATAAATGAACTACCTATGCATAATATTATCAAAAAACATGATTGGCTTTATGCTAGAGAGTAGTGTATAATATTACAGTGTATAAATACATTAAAACATTTTAAGTAAAACTTGTAAAAATGTTGTTTCAGGTTTTTGACAGTTCGTTTTTTTTATTATATTACAACTTATTATATACGCACATACTGCCTACGTTCTACATATAGGCAATAATAAATAAATAATAAAGCATATAGCACATGAAAAGTAAAGGCGGTTCTTTCGGAACAGTGCTTTTTTTGTATTTTTATTTTAAATATGTGTCAGAGGGTTAAGACCATTTCAGAGCTATTGACATCTAATTAAGTGTGCATATGGTCAAATAGATTTACACATAAGAAAAAATGATGATGGAATGAACGTTAGATTAAGATATAATTAGGTAATTTTAATCATTATTATAAACAGGTGTATAGCGTTAAAATCGTGACTAGCAGTTGGATATAGAAAAAGTAATAAATTTGTATGGATGTAATTAAGCTTTCAACCATAAAAATAGGAGCGAATACATTTTTTGCACTTGTTATAAGCTTCTTCTAAAAAACATGGTCTATATGTAAAGACAAGTTGAATCAACGTAGGTTCGTATCGTCTGGAGTATCTATTCTGATAATTTAATAATAATACTCAAAGCATTTAATTAGTTTAGTGAAAAAATCTTATCGACACTCAATTATTGTGTATTTGAGTAGACCACTATTACCATGGCTTTTAGTAGATTTAAGTCTTAATTGCGGAAACAATAAATTATCAGAATCTGACTGCTCTAATGTATTGAGAATTTTATGTGTAGACGTGTGTTAGATCTGAAGTGTAAATACATAGCATAGTGTCAATGATTACTTACTTTAGCATCTAGTTACACCATCAAATGCGTACGAGAGGTTCGTACAAGCGTAACAGATCAGCTCAAAACTGATTCTTAAAAAGACAACAGGCCAAGACATAAATGTACCAACGTCAAAGTGTTACGCTCGACCTGTAGCTGACTGTACCAACTAACTATAGTCTATGGTTATAAGCTGAGACTGAGTCCTTTGTAAAAAGAAGGATAGTTAAGATATGGAGCGCGTGGAAAATGTTTTAAATACCATTTATGAATACCTCATATTTTGTAGCATCTAAAGATTATGCCTCGTTTGGAAAAAATATTACGTGTTTATTTGAATGTTTATTATAAGGTTGCTAATCTATATTTTTATGCAGTCTTTTTAAGTGCGAATAGTGATTGTTTGTATGAATGTTTCTAAGTGTCAGCACATCCCGACGAAGTTGTGAAGTGGGCATAGATTCGTCAGTCAATTGGAAGCGCTTAAGCTACGTAACTGAAGCGTCCCATCCGTATCTTAGGGTGCAGATAAAAACGTTGTGCGTTACTTAATAATACGGTTAATAACCTAAGCATACGGTGCATAACATTAGCATATGTACGGCACGTATCGTTTTACAACGTTTGGCGACGCGAGAGTATTTTTATTGAATAATCCCATCTTAACCGTACTTACTCTCAATTGATAACGAGTTTTTATCATTGCCATCACCTTGTCTGCTTGTGGTGACTTTATGCAGTTAATAGGAGCTATTTATATGTGCAGGGTATATCGCTATGTAGGAACTAAAATAGTCATATCCTGTGTTCTAAATTACGTCTGAGAATGGTTCTAAGCGACGTTTTGTATAAAAACGATATCGTAAAATTAATTTTAAACTAGCTTTTTATAAGTTAATTCAACCAAAAAATAGATGCTGACATAGAACTTCTAGATAATATAATAACATACTTTTTGTGATATACATGTATATGATAACATGTAATACAGAGCAATTTCTAGTGATCGTGTTTGTATACTCAATACTCAAAAACTTTTTTTTTTAAACACTTATATTGTTAGTTGATATTATTAGTGGCAATGCAAATATGCTATTAATACATTTTAAATAAAGCAATCCCTCCAAACATCACCACATCTTTTATTCATACGAACAAATATTTTTTTAATATTTAAATAGGTACAAACAATTATTGAAACAAAAGAAATGGCGTTTTAAATTTTTTTTTTATTTGTTATGTTTAAAACAATTTGATAACAATAACTTCAATATTTGCTACACCAATAAGACCATATGGTGGCATTTCAGAAGATACCTCTTTAATTATTAAGAATTACAAAAAACAGCTGTACTTATAATTGTCAGGTATAGTCATCATCAAATAGTTAGTAATATCAGAAGCGCCATTATGTATATCACAACATATCGCACATCTAGTTCTTAAAAGACGTAAATGTTATTTTGTCATTTTGACAGAAGAACGGGTTAAAGTTTTTTTTGTCATAAATACAATAACATACTCGATTTGGTGTTTGGCTCTCTTTATCGGACAGTTGTCGAATTATTAAAAAAAACAATTATCTACATTACAGTGCATCTACATTAAAGGAAACTTGTGGCATAGTTAACTCAATATTGCAAATTTTTTTATTTACGTCCTTTAAGAACCAAATGTGCGATATGTGTAACACGCCCTAACGCTTTTTAATATAGAGACGTGTGTCGATCTGTATAGCGCTTAGGATGTTATCAATTATATAGCGCTGACTGTACATAAAATTACTGGTGTATTATCCATCTTACGGTAACACTGATAAACGGCTGTATAGCGAAAGTGGGTTTTTGTTACAAAATGCTCCATATGATACTGCTTTTTAAAATAATGTGCAGTAAACAATTACAGCGACATAAGCGTTTAATAGAAATTCCGTTTTAATAAAGTTCCGTTTTTGGTAACAGTAACAAATTTAAAAAAGATTTTCGATACATACTAATGAAAAATATGAAATAGACTGATAATATTCTAAAAGATCTTTCAACGAATCTCTAATAATAGGTAGTATCGAAGGGTTTTAATATTAAAAACATAACATAGTTACTTATGATTAACAGGTATATTTAAATCATGATAATTTAAGTGCAAAAGGGTTATCTTTTCTTGTTTACATTAATTAACACACATAATAGAATTATTTTTTCAAATTATAATAAGATTACACTGAATTTATTGTACCCATATATATTTTTACGCATTATAAAGCATTGATTACTATTATTAAATAAATTATTTCACGACAAAGTTCTTATAAGGCAATTTTTCATAGACTTTTAATAATTTATGTCTAGTCTGATTTAACAGAAATTATCGTGTAAAATTGTAACATAATTTTCCAATAAGCTTTGATATAATTGACAATTGTATTAAAAATAACGAACAAAGATTCTGTTACCAACGTATATTAACTATACCAACAAATAAAAGTTTATAAAAGTTAGAAAAATCGCTTTGTATATCGTAATATTTTTGTAGTGGCAACACATAACTTTTTTTGCTAGTGACATCTGACGGGCTAATTGTAATGAGCTACAAAAGGCTGCTGCAACTGTAAAAAATTAGTTAAAAAAATAGATGTAAGTAAAAGTAACGTCTAAATACGCGTCCTTCAGTGAAATGTATAATTTAAACCAATTCGCTTACATGCCCAATATCATTCGTGTAAGTAATGTCGCTCATTTAAAAACCCAATGTATATAATGGTTGGAAACGGGTTCTCATAGTTTAAGTTCATATCTATTTTATTTGTTTGATTGGTATATCTGATGTTCGCAAGTTGTATTTACACTGCATGGCTCCCTAAAAACTGATACGAAAAGCGTATGTGTGTACAGTATTCCTTAAACTTTACCTTATTTTGTTTGGGAAGGCCCGTGCTCAGTAAAGCGACGTCAACCCGCCAAAATGATGAACGGTCAATTTAGTGATGTTATTGAAAATGTAATTACTTTTGGTTTGTTAATTCAATTGCGATTAGTTATTGTAGGGGTTTTAACTGAGCAACTTATTAAGGCACAGTACGATGTTTAGTAAATAAATATTGTGTATAATAATAATTGAATTGCACTTTTTGCATTACACAACTGTTGATATAATGTGTATAGACTATTGTAATGTATATTTTACATGTTTTTATTTCTAAAACAACAGTAGTAATGATAGACGCAAATGTCGAGTGATTTGTATAATTTATTGACTAATTTATTACTTAAAATGTTGTTACGTACGGAAATTGGATTGTGTATAATTTTTAATTTTATTTGGTGTCTATTTTCTGTTAATTTGGGGCCTTACCCGAGACTTATAAAAAATGACAGTAGGCCTAATTTTTTTTTACACAATTATCGTAATTTTATAATTTACTAAATTATTTGTTTGACTATACAGAAATAAACATGTATTACATAGAACGTGTTTTATTTTCTATATATTTGACTACTTTTGAATATACCTATCGTTTTATTTTATGAACTCAATTATGCTTAATAAATAAAATACATTTTGAAGATTAAAATCGCCGATATGAAAAATAGGGTAATAGATTTAAATCCGTAAAATGTATTTTGGGTAGTAGATTTTTAAATTAAATGTAACTAAAATAATAGGTTGGGGAAAAAGTCTTTTCGTATTTTTGTATGAAAAGTCAAGACATTTTTTTCAAAGTTTATTTACATTTATTTACAATATATATGTACCGTTTTGTTGAATAACTTTCTGCCATTTTGTGGGCAGAGACATTATCCCGTTACTGTAGAAACTTTGGGACTTCTGATCAAAAAAACGGGACAAATAGTTTTGGCAGTCCTCTCTTGAGGTCAACCTTACAGAACCTAAAGAATTCTGCAGAGACCGAAACAGGTGAAAATCTGAAGGCACAAGGTCAGGGCTATATGGTGGATGCACTAGGACCTCCCAGTCGAACTCTCTTAATTTTTGCTGAGTGGCTAAAGATGGGTGTGGTCTAGCGTTATCGGGATGAAAGACCACACCCTTCCTGTTGATCAATTCCGGCCGTTTTCTCTCGACTGCTTCCTTTAATCTCATCAGTTGCTGGCAGTAAAGATCAGAATCGATGGTTTTGCCGGGCGGTAAAAGCTCATAATAAACAATGCCCTTCCAATCCCACCATACACACAGCATCACCTTATTTCGTGTTAGGCCAGGTTTGGCCACAGTCTGTGAAGCCTGGCCAACTTTCGACCACGACCTTTTTCGCACGTTCTTGTCGTACGTGATCCACTTTTCATCGCCAGTTATCAATCTCTTCAAAAACGGCTCGGTTTCATTACGTCTCAATAATGAATCGCAAATGAGTACACGGTTCATTAAGTTTCTTTGAGTAAGCTCGTGTGGCACCCAAATATCGAGCTTTTTTGTATAACCAGCTTTCTTCAAATGGGTCAAAACTGTTTTTTGGTCAATTCCCAGTTCTTCAGCTACATCGTAACTACTAATATGCCGATCTTGCTCCACTCTTTCAAAAATGGCGTCCATTTTATTCGTAACAGGGCGACCAGAGCGAGGTGCATCTTTAACATCAAAATTTCCGGACTGAAAACGTTTGAACCAAATTTGTGCTACTCTTACTGACACTGCATCAGGTCCATAAACATCACAAATTTTTTTCACTGCTTGAGTTGCATTTTTGCCTTTTTTATAATAAAATTTTAAAATGTATCGAATTTCTTCATTAGATTCACTTATTTTTACGGAGAGAAAAACAAATGAAAAATAGCGGGAAACAACTTTTTTTTATTTTTTTCTTTTCTTTATAATGGAACCTTTTTAATGTTACCAAAACCAGCCAGACACAAATAGTACAGTCAAAAAAATTTTATAATAAGTTTATACCTACGTTATGCGAAAAGACTTTTTCCCCGACCTAATATATATCTATTAATATTAATAACAATCAATAAATTCAGATATGAAAGTGCATGTCATAGGTAAATTCGTAAATAGTCATAGAGTAAATTCGAAATTCCGTGCCAGTAGGTCCAAGATTAGAATCGTCATCTGTTAGTAGGTAGACTATATTTAATTCAGGACAAGACACGCAGCTGTTAATACCAAAATTATTACTTAATTAACTCACGTTGTCAAAATTGTTCAAACAGTATTTTTATTTGTACTATTAATACATAAACGTTCTACAATACAATAAAATTAGTGCCTACCGTCCGATTCCTTTTTTACTAACTACCAATTTGCTAAGTAGAATAAAAATCGATATTTTCGGAAAGTACCGATACTTGTATATAATACCGGCCAATCTTATGCGGTGGTAATATCAGCTCTATGTAATGTTAATTAAATTTGTGTGTTTGATTGTAAAACCGCTTATTACCAGTATGACTATACATGTACAATACACGAATCAAACCAAAATACAAAGATCTTTAAGAGGACCCTTTAAGGTATCTTAAAATATAAGCTTCATATTTACGTTTCAACTATTTTGTTAGGACCATTTCACTATACTTCACACTCAGAGCCTTCAATATGGTTTCGGTATCGTATGGAACAGCTGAAACATATAATTAAAGTAAGTAATTTGATAATACATGCAGACACTAACTTTAAAATAGATTTGACATTTAGACCTCCGTTGTCAAGAAAAGGCAACCAAACTTAAACAATTAAAAATCGAACATTTATAAAGGCAAATGCTTTCCATAACCAGGGAGACATAAATGTAATGTAACACTCAAAATCCAATTTGAAATCATACATTACAGGCGAATGCTTCTAGTGATGGAGCACCTCATGGGTCAGCATATACAGAGACGAGACGTGGCTCATTTAACTATGGCAATATAAAATTAAATTTTTACATATTAGAATTTCAGTTTTTATTTAAATTTTTGCTACTTATAAGTTTAGTTTTAGCAACATTTCGGAAATAATTGTAATATCTAACATGTACCTACGTTCCGCACTGCACCCAAAATGGCCCAGCTGAAAACCACCGCTAAATCATTGGACATTTTGATGCACCATGTAAATATTTGTGTATTGTTTTTAGTTTTAATTTAAACATTCTGATAATGAAAGATGCACCGATAAACATTATTATTACCATAATAGTATTAAATATAACCAAGTGAAGGTTTACAATAATTTTCTGGCTTTTCCCGCCCATTCTGTAATCTCCCGAAAACTTAAGAAACAGCTCAATACGACACGTGCTTTCCTACCTATCTACACGACAAATGCTGAAACTCACTGAGACTGAGGCTCTCTAGTCTTTTATTTTGAGTGGTAGCGAATTGCTAACAAAAGAATACACAAAATGATTGCGTGAAATCGAATTAGCCCCGTGGCGTCGCGCTGGCAGGCGACTTGTGCTGTTGTCGAAACCACTGGCCCCTTCAAGCATCGCAGCTCATCTCGGTGTGAACTGACCCTAAGACGCGAAGCTAGCAACAAAACAGAAGGGACTTACGTATATTGATAAACTCTTCCTTGTCATACCCAGAATCGTTTCTAGATTCCTGAATGCAGCGTCTTAGCACATGGTTGACTCCGTGGGCAGTGCATATTCCCATTTCACCGACAGCTAGAAAATTTTAAAATATACCTTAGATCAGTAGTTCCTAAACTTTTCAGTTCCATTACCCCTATGACCTATGTCACTACTGATTAATACTTTTGACTTTTACCCCCCAGCCCACTGTTTGTTGTTGTTGCTGTCTGAATGCTATCGAATTGTATAATGCTAAAGTATGCTTATTCGTCAAGCCCAGAAAATTCGGCAAATCAGAGAACTACCAGCTCATCACCCCCTCGAAATACCAGTTTTACCCCAGCGGGCGTTTAAAGGATATCAAACGATCAAGATATTGTACAAAGTTAAAGTAAAAAATATATAAGGTTGGTAATTTCATAATTTATATGTGAAGGAGGGGCTGATCCTAAATTAAATGTAAGTAAATAAAATGAATACAATTATTTTCCTATTTACCTTTAGCACCCATAACACCAAGAGGATTCCTTGAATTGTAGCGTAGCTTGACATTTAGTTCAACAGGGCAGTCAAGAGCGAGTGGCACGTGGTAGTAGAGCGACCGATTTGACAGCAGTTTACCGTTGCCTTTGTCGTATACTAACTTTTCAGTAGTAAAATATCCCAGACCTTGAATGTACCCCCCTTCCACCTAAAAGTTGCAAAAAACCGTTAATTTTTTTGAAGTTAAAGATGCACATCAGTGTCCGATAAAATGGTCGCCTGTGGTGAATGGTTGTTATCTACGTCGACGTGACTGACAGGTTTATTTATAGGTACCGGTACATTAAAGCCTATATCCTTTCTCAGGCCCTAGACTATTTGTGTACCAAATTTCATTCCAACTGGTTCAGCTGTGATGGCGTGAATGCAAGATAGACAGAGACAGAGAGATCGAATCTATAATATTAGTATGGATTATAAAGTAAACGGTATATATATTTACTTCTTATTTATATGTAGGCATTGATAAGAAATATAACATTATTTTTCATAGCAAGATATTTTTTTACCTGACGTCATTAAAAATTTATATCTAGCTATAGATAGCGAATTTGAAGGGAATTACAGCTAATTCTTATAGATAAGAATCATTACTTGCTACATTCAAGAATTAAAGACTTTGCTATGAAAAATCAAAATTTAAGCAATTTAAATTTCGTGTAGAGAACCTTTTTTTGCGCAAAGAAACGCCCAGGAGTAGCAATCATTTTTATTCTACTATCTTAAGATAATGTAAAACCATTATCCATAGACAATCAACATTTCAGACACTGAAATCATATTTTTCATCTCATACCTGTCCAACATCTATACCAGGATTCGCACTTAGGCCAACATCCTCCAATATATCTGATCGGAGCAACTCATACTGCCCAGTCAACATGTCTAGTTGTGCTTCTAATACCACCACAGCATAAGAGTAGTAGTTGGAAAGATCATCCTCCTTGTCTGTCATCATGTAAACAGCTGTCAAATCTATTTCCTCATCAGCTGCCTTGGTGATAAGTTCAAACCAGGTTGGATTTGTCATAGAATCACGTATTGGCTTTAACCTTTCTTTGATTATGTTACAAGCTTTCATCGCTGCGTAAATAGCGCACTCACTGACAATACTAGATCCAGCAAAAACATTATTAGCTGCAGTGAAAGAGTAATGAGGCAAAACAGTAATCATTTCAAAAGGAACTTTTAGAGCGTATGCGCAAGCTTGTGCTGCTTTGGTGTTGCTACCTTGACCCATTTCTATACCTCCAGTTGTTACTGTCACAGACCCATCTCCTCTGTATATTGCGACCATAGCACTGTAATTTCCAAAATATTGAACTGGAAAGCACATAACGTTAAGACTTATAGCTTTTTTCGTCCAACGGTGAGCTTGGTTGAATTGCTCTATTTCTTTCGCTCGCTTCTCGTAGGCTGTCTCCTCAATCCATTCGTCAATAAGATTCGGCAAGTCGTTGTCCTCTTTTCTCATATTAATTTTTCTGACTTCGGTTGGATCTTTCTTCACAACATATGCAATATGTTCCATAATGTGTTCGATGCTTGAAATTCCCTCAGCGGTGCCTAAAATAGGAGTATTTTAAATATTAATGTGCAAATTCGCTTATTAGTGAAATAAGAGGATACCCATTGTTAGTTTATTTGAATAATACTGACATTATCTAGGTTTTGCTCTAGAGGACACTTTTTGCACATACGGAATCAACGTCCTATGGTGCAACCAGCACTTAAAATTTTAGAAGGCCTAATAATGACTGCCATATATTAGGTCGGGGAAAAAGTCTTTTCGCATAACGTAGGTATAAACTTATTATAAAATTTTTTTGACTGTACTATTTGTGTCTGGCTGGTTTTGGTAACATTAAAAAGGTTCCATTATAAAGAAAAGAAAAAAATAAAAAAAAGTTGTTTCCCGCTATTTTTCATTTGTTTTTCTCTCCGTAAAAATGAGTGAATCTAATGAAGAAATTCGATACATTTTAAAATTTTATTATAAAAAAGGCAAAAATGCAACTCAAGCAGTGAAAAAAATTTGTGATGTTTATGGACCTGATGCAGTGTCAGTAAGAGTAGCACAAATTTGGTTCAAACGTTTTCAGTCCGGAAATTTTGATGTTAAAGATGCACCTCGCTCTGGTCGCCCTGTTACGAATAAAATGGACGCCATTTTTGAAAGAGTGGAGCAAGATCGGCATATTACTTAGTAGTTACGATGTAGCTGAAGAACTGGGAATTGACCACAAAACAGTTTTGACCCATTTGAAGAAAGCTGGTTATACAAAAAAGCTCGATATTTGGGTGCCACACGAGCTCACTCAAAGAAACTGAATGAACCGTGTACTCATTTGCGATTAATTATTGAGACGTAATGAAACCGAGCCGTTTTTGAAGAGATTGATAACTGGCGATGAAAAGTGGATCACGTACGACAAGAACGTGCGAAAAAGGTCGTGGTCGAAAGTTGGCCAGGCTTCACAGACTGTGGCCAAACCTTTTTTTTTTTTTTTTTTGTTTTACGTCGGTAACAAAATGCATTTACGCAATGCCTTCCGGCCAAAGGGGGACCGAAAGGGGGGTGTGGGACTCACCACCGGCAGACACGACTTCCAGCAGTAATACCCACTAAATATCTTCCGACGACGCCCGCCACTTGTTGAGAAAGAGGCGGGGGCCAGTACCTGGGTTGCAGCTTCTGACACCCCGCCTGCGGCCAACGTCCCCCGGACCAAAACCGGAAGGACCTCCTCAGAGAGGCGCAGTGGACGCGCCCCTCCTACCTCCCCGTGCGACCATAGCGTGTGTGGCCGACTTCCCGGAGGGTCCAACGTGAGACAGCAGGGGCCCCCTGCCCCCACTGCCTAGACCCTCCTGGCGCTGCTGAGCGGGCCCTCCTGGCCCGCCCGCTACGCCCTCCACAGGTCCCTCTTAGTTTCCCCCCCAGTAGTCAGTACTAAGGGCACCCAGAGTCGCCAATCTCTGGGTGTTACCTTTTCCCTTGCGCCTCCTGCGCCCTACCGGGAGGTACTCAGCCCCCCCACCACGACAAGGTGGAGACCAGTCGGGGGGGAGACTGTGGCCAAACCTGGCCTAACACGAAATAAGGTGATGCTGTGTGTATGGTGGGATTGGAAGGGCATTGTTTATTATGAGCTTTCACCGCCCGGCAAAACCATCGATTCTGATCTTTACTGCCAGCAACTGATGAGATTAAAGGAAGCAGTCGAGAGAAAACGGCCGGAATTGATCAACAGGAAGGGTGTGGTCTTTCATCACGATAACGCTAGACCACACACATCTTTAGCCACTCAGCAAAAATTAAGAGAGTTCGACTGGGAGGTCCTAGTGCATCCACCATATAGCCCTGACCTTGCGCCTTCAGATTTTCACCTGTTTCGGTCTCTGCAGAATTCTTTAGGTTCTGTAAGGTTGACCTCAAGAGAGGACTGCCAAAACTATTTGTCCCGTTTTTTTGATCAGAAGTCCCAAAGTTTCTACAGTAACGGGATAATGTCTCTGCCCACAAAATGGCAGAAAGTTATTCAACAAAACGGTACATATATATTGTAAATAAATGTAAATAAACTTTGAAAAAAATGTCTTGACTTTTCATACAAAAATACGAAAAGACTTTTTCCCCAACCTATTATATTCATGACAACCGGGTCGAACGGCTTAATGCTTTCCAAAACACAAAGCAAGAGCAAATTACGCAAATAACTGTTAAAAGACATAGGTTGTTAACGGTAACATAGGTTAATGTTAGTATTATAGTATTATTCCAGTACTTTATTACTCAAGACATAACATTGAGCATAACAGACGTGATTAATTGCATTTTTCCTTACCTGGTGCTCTGGCGTAGGTGTTAGACGGTAGATCAGTAAGTACGGCTGCAGTAGTGAGTTTGAACCGGCTGACGTCGTAACAGTTTGGAAAACCGCCCGCCGTGAAAGACAGAATGTTCTCGTTGTGAGTACACCCGTCATCTTCTATTATAGCCGCCTTTAGGTATTGGATTAAGCCATCGTCGTTTACACCTACCTGAAAAATTTTGGGCAAGAATTAAAGAGGAGAAGATTAACAAGCATATAAAGATGTAACATTCAAATAGGCAATGGCCTAACACGCTGTATAGGGATCCCACCAACATCTTAGTAGCCAAGTCAAACTCACCTGCAAGTGGTGCACCTGCCGGTCAACAGACAAACGGCAATAGGAATGCTACCTATGACGTGGAACCAACAATATAATTAGCGATATGTGGGCTTATAATATGCCTCTGCCTACCCGGGAAAACAGGCGTGATTGTATGTATGTATGACACGCTTGAAAAAATAACTATTTTATACACTTTGATATGTTCTTCTTTACCTGTTGTTCACATCCAGAGTTCAGTTGGTGTTGTTGGTAGACAATACGAATCGGTCACACACATTGATTTTTCAGCAAAGCAGCGCACAGGCTGTCTATCCTACGTGATGTTTATCGCTGTCAGTGGCGTGCACAACATACATACAAATAATCACTGCATACCTTGTCGAACACCTGGATTTAGGAATCTACTATAGCTACACACTGTATACCTTGCTTGAAATCTCTGTAGACACGGTGGTATACTAGAGTATACCAGCTATAGTATGGTTAGCTCTAGGAGACAACTCGAATCGGCCAGCCACGTTGTTTAACTTGGCAACTTGAAACGTTTATTTTCTAAAAAAGCAGCGCACATGCCGTGCCTTGATGTTGATCCCTATAGAAACAGCTGTCTACTAGTGCATACATTACCTCATAATTACACTGGCTGGGCAGTCGTCTACCAGCAATGGTAAGGTTGGTCTTGAGAGGCAGCACGAATCGGCAAGGCACGTTGTTCAACTTAGCAACCAGCGCACACGCTGTGACAGCCTGAACATTACGGCTTATTTTACCGCCAAATCCACCTCCAACGCGACGAACTTGTACCACTACGCTATAAATTTAAAAAAATGCCACATACTTAGCAAAAAATCGTGTAAAAAATTAACCTTTTTAATTTTAATTTTAACACTGGCCTGCGAAACTAAGTTTAACACTTTTTCACAAGTCAAGTGTATATTGTTTTCTTTTACTTACGTGGTTATGTATATAGATTATAATAATATCAATAAAATATAAAAATAAATTGTACTTTTGTAATTTTAAAATAATAGCATTTCATTAAATACTTCGTCCGCGTGACTAAGTGATAAGAGGGTTTATACACATAAACCCTCTTCTTAAATCACTCTATCTATTTGAAAAACCATTGCATAGTTTTAAAATCCAAGCATACATAGGGAAAGACAGTGGAAAGTTTTATACTGTGTAGTGTCATTGCAAGTAATACGGTACTTAATACAATAAACTGGTAACTTGATGTAGTATTGTAATTAATCTGATATTGAATTAAATTCGTGATAGTTGTAATTGGCGTATGTCGTTTTCACCACAATGAAATAATTAATAACAATAAACCATTTTATTAGGTCGGGGAAAAAGTCTTTTCGCATAACGTAGGTATAAACTTATTATAAATTTTTTTTGACTGTACTATTTGTGTCTGGCTGGTTTTGGTAACATTAAAAAGGTTCCATTATAAAGAAAAGAAAAAAATAAAAAAAAGTTGTTTCCCGCTATTTTTCATTTGTTTTTCTCTCCGTTAAAATGAGTGAATCTAATGAAGAAATTCGATACATTTTAAAATTTTATTATAAAAAAGGCAAAAATGCAACTCAAGCAGTGAAAAAAATTTGTGATGTTTATGGACCTGATGCAGTGTCAGTAAGAGTAGCACAAATTTGGTTCAAACGTTTTCAGTCCGGAAATTTTGATGTTAAAGATGCACCTCGCTCTGGTCGCCCTGTTACGAATAAAATGGACGCCATTTTTGAAAGAGTGGAGCAAGATCGGCATATTAGTAGTTACGATGTAGCTGAAGAACTGGGAATTGACCACAAAACAGTTTTGACCCATTTGAAGAAAGCTGGTTATACAAAAAAGCTCGATATTTGGGTGCCACACGAGCTCACTCAAAGAAACTTAATGAACCGTGTACTCATTTGCGATTCATTATTGAGACGTAATGAAACCGAGCCGTTTTTGAAGAGATTGATAACTGGCGATGAAAAGTGGATCACGTACGACAAGAACGTGCGAAAAAGGTCGTGGTCGAAAGTTGGCCAGGCTTCACAGACTGTGGCCAAACCTGGCCTAACACGAAATAAGGTGATGCTGTGTGTATGGTGGGATTGGAAGGGCATTGTTTATTATGAGCTTTTACCGCCCGGCAAAACCATCGATTCTGATCTTTACTGCCAGCAACTGATGAGATTAAAGGAAGCAGTCGAGAGAAAACGGCCGGAATTGATCAACAGGAAGGGTGTGGTCTTTCATCACGATAACGCTAGACCACACACATCTTTAGCCACTCAGCAAAAATTAAGAGAGTTCGACTGGGAGGTCCTAGTGCATCCACCATATAGCCCTGACCTTGCGCCTTCAGATTTTCACCTGTTTCGGTCTCTGCAGAATTCTTTAGGTTCTGTAAGGTTGACCTCAAGAGAGGACTGCCAAAACTATTTGTCCCGTTTTTTTGATCAGAAGTCCCAAAGTTTCTACAGTAACGGGATAATGTCTCTGCCCACAAAATGGCAGAAAGTTATTCAACAAAACGGTACATATATATTGTAAATAAATGTAAATAAACTTTGAAAAAAATGTCTTGACTTTTCATACAAAAATACGAAAAGACTTTTTCCCCAACCTATTATATATGTTTTCTGTCTGTTCGTGGTGGCACATTTCCGAAATGGCTGTACCGATTTTGAAGGGAATTACAGCTAATTTTTGTAGTTTAAAAACATGTTACTGAAGGCCAATTACAAGTGAAATTAACTGAAAATTATGTGTAATATTAATATATGATGTAATAAGAAGTAGATTAGTTTCCATTTTGACCCAAAAATAATAAAGTACGTGTAAAGTACTAGGCTTTAGTAGTAATTGAAATATTAAAGCGTAAGTTCTTATTTTTTTATATGTTGTATCGGAAGGATGCTGTTAAACCCAATCTGCGCAGCACGCGAATAAATTATAAATGGTTTTAAATTTTTTCAAAGACTCTTTTCTTGGAGTTGAGCTCAGTAAAGCGCTTGAGTGGGTACTAAATAAAACACATTTTACGGATTCACATTAATCCAGGATTAGAAATAACCCAGAGGCAAGACCCATAAAATACTTCAAATTCAGAAGGTCTCGGGTTCAAACCCACCTATGATATTTCAAAGTTATGTTCGGAATTATCGCTTGCTCCGTGCCTAGGACAGCACATTAAGCCGTTGGTCCCGGCTGTCATGAATATCTACGTCAGTCTTTATTAGGGATTCTGCATCTTTTAATATTTTGAGAACTGGTTTATGTTTCGCTCTATGTAATAAGTGAAATTCAGCTAAATTAGGTTAGACCAGTGAGCAGACCCTAGCCCCTAAGCTTAAGTCTAGGGCAACCGGGATAGTGCTAGGATATGAAGATATGACGATTCAATTCCATCTCTATTGAAAAAACTACCGTCACTAAAACATTAAATATTTTCGCACCAAGTTCGGATTCATACAAAATAAGCATACTATTTAAGATAACTGATGCAGTAGTTGGTTTGTTGGTTTAGTTGCACGTATGAATTATATTGTACAAATGATAAGCGTTTTGTTCAACCACAATGTCATTAATAACGAAGTATGAAAGTTATTGTAAGCTGTAAAAACTTTTAGCAACCAAATTCGCATAATGATATTATAATTTATTTTAATTGAATTGAAATTAAACGCGTGTTCGGTAAGTGATAAGGAAATGGAAGGAAAGTAGTAGGCCGCGGTGGAGATGTCTAAGTGAAAGTTTTAATATTAATTTGTTAATTCATGCCGTCACCCATTTATCATCGGACGTGTTCACCTCCCAACGTATTGGGGGATATTGACATTGCACATTTCAAAAAATGTAACAGACTGCAGTTTTTTTCCGTCTTATAAAATCAAACCTTTTTTATTTAATTTTATAAAAAAATGAATACATCTGTACATTGTTCCTATTAAAAATACTTACTCGCTCTCTTTGATGTTCAGGCACTGGGCAATGCAAGCTTGTGTCAAGTCTATCCATTGCGATGAATCGTACACCTCCAGTAGACCATCAACAGGCACCACCACTGAGCTGATTGGTTCCATGTAGTAATGATACTGCGCTTCTACCTCATATACTCCTTTGATGATTTTCGTAACATTGTCTCCTTTGCTAGTAGGTTCAATACCATCGCTGTACTCTCTTAGTCTATTAGCATTTTTAGCTTCGTTTATAGTTAAAATAGGCGCTGTAGTTTTTACATCTTTGTACGTAATTTCAAGCTTTTCTGCAGCTTTAGCAGCCAAAGCTTGACTATTGGCTACTACTATGGCCACTGGTTGACCGTAGAATTTAATATCTGTTGCCAAGATCTCCTCATCTTCGGTTGCCAGTTGAAATCCTACACGGATGAAGGAGTTTTTGCCGGGGAAATCCTTTGCGGTATATACAGCTATGACACCTTCAGTTTTCTGAAATACGGAAGGTATTAAACGAAATATTATATATATGTCTTACTTCCACTAAGTGAAAGTTCATTGTGACTAAAAAAATTGTGAAAAACTCTTACCAGTAACTTCTTGACATTGATTTGATCAACCTTTCCGCTGAACACTGTAGACAACGCGAATGCAGCGAAAACTTCATGCGGAATTGGTGGAATATCGTTGGCATATTGAGCTTCACCAGCGCTTTGTATCTTGGCTTCTATTTTGGGGATAGATTTGTTCAGTGGATACATAGTTTTGTCCGATTGGTAGTCCTGGGTTCCTTTGGACACCGGTCGAGTTAATAGCTGACCACCTGAGCGGTTTTTAGCCGCAACTGCACTGGGGGGCGCGATGCCTAAGATGAACTGAAAATTGTATCAAGTCAATGTAATAGCTCCGCGGTACGAAGTGGTCATAAACAAAAGTAAAGCAGAGTTCACAGAGGTCAGACCCTGGACATGTAACCGTTAGTGTAGAATTTAACGTAGATCGTTTCCATCGTCAAAGCACGAGATAATGGTTTCAATTATGCTGGAGTCGCCACAAAGGTGGCCGTGTTGGGCGACTTGAAAAAATCTAAAGGCAGAACGTGCCACTAATCCGCACTGAGTTCGCGTGGTAGAGTACGACCTAAAACCATATCCTCATTCTTAATGTGAGAGGAAGCTTGTCCTCGGTAGTGGGCCATTAATGGACTGAGATAATGAACTGTGCCACAGGGTTCTAACCTGATTTATTTATATAATCTCACGGATTATTCTAATATCGAACCAAGTTTCAATTGCTAGAATCATCATCATTATCCCAGTAATGTCTACTGCTGAATATTTTCATATGCCCCATAATTTTTCAGCGTGACCTATTGTAAGCGGCCTGCATTCATTGTGATCCTGCTACCTTAATTAGATTGTCAGTCCATCTTGCCGTCCTCCTGTTCAACATAAATAGAATATAACAATTAAAATCATAGACATTTCAAAGTCTTCAAAATTTAGACTTATCCAGTTAATCTACTAGTAAAAAATAAAAATTTCTTAACATCTTACACTGCGACGATGTATTCTTTTACGTTTATTGCGTCTTCGAAGCTATAATATTTTTTTTAAATGCAAGTTTTATTGTAAATTGTTATAATGTATGTTTTGTTGGTTGCCCATAAATAAATAAATAAAAATAAATAATGCTAACAGCAGTATTTCCTCGTCGGAATCCATTATGTCATTAAGTATATCGCACGCCAAGCGGCCGCGCAAGCGCAACGCATTGCAAACGCTCGTAAGCGTCAGTATTATAAGGCCCTTTAGCGCTTATGACAATAACAACTTATTTAATGTGGCGTTTGACATTTTGCCGTGTAACAGTTGATGCGATATGTATGTGAAATATATGTTTTATGTATTACATCAATTTGAATTTAATATCAGAATAGTTAAGACAGAACAACGTCTAACAAATCAGCTAGTTTTCATTAAATTTACAAAAATAATATTGTAGTTCTTTCATCCGTTGTCTAGCACCCACTTTCATATAGATTAAGCTCTACTATATCTATTATAAGTAAAAGAGGTTGATGTCGCACTAGCCCCTGAAAATGGAGGCGTCCAAATTAAGACAATTGTAGTAATTTGATTGATGGATATGTCAGAGGTAAATATGTACCTTTAAGTCGTAGAGAAACCAAATCTGAGTACAGCAAAGTATGAATATACCCTTATATATTTGAGTAAAATATCATTTGGCTAGCCCTAACCTACTTATAAGCTGTCTGAAATATTCAAAGATAAATAAATTATAAATTCACTTACAAATACTTTTTATTTTGGTAGTTTGTTTATGTAGGTGCGTTTTTGTGAATTATAATACGTCAATTTTATTTATTAATAAGACACCTGTAAAAATATATACGTTTTACTTATCTATTTAGTATATACGTATATATTTTTAATAATTTATGCTTATTATATGCATTATTAAAATGAACAGGTGTTTGTGTAATTTATGCACTGTGGTACCGAGATAACTCGAAATGGTTCGTTTATCTTTATTAAACAATATAATAATTACAATAATTACAGTCACCGTCATATATTTAGTAACATCCAAAGCGCCATAACGATCAACACACGTCTCTATTGTCAAGGGTTATAGGCTTATAGCGTTTTCCGACATACATGGCGCTTTGGGTTCTACCAATTATTTGACGCAGATCGGCCCCACTGACTGGCAGCACGCAGAACCAGCCATCATTTCGCTCAATCATGAAATACACGTGACGAGCAGACGAATGACACCATGTTAGCTATATACATAGATAATAATATGCTAGTTTTCCCGAAGAGGGTAGGCAGAGGCATTTGATACGCTCACATTTCGACAGCTGTCAGGTTGGTCCAACGTATTAAGTGGCGAGCCTATTGCCGCTTAATGGAAACTTTTATGTTTGTCAGAGCTCGCCTATTGATCGGCAGGTGCAGGTGAGGTTGGTCGGTAGCTATATCTTGGTAGGATCCCGAACACTATATTATGTTAATTAGGTACTTACCTTATAAAATAAGCCTACTGCAATTTTCCTTCTGATCTCGGGTGTCGGTTGGAGCGGTAGTTCTTTAGGCACTATCTCTTTACGCAGTGTATCAATGGCACTTTGTAGAGTATCGTCCTTGAATATATTTTGACCCTTCAAGTACTTTTCAGTGTTGGTAGCATGGATGAAATCACCAGATATGTTTCCATAGACTATGCTCGCCTCGCTTATTGTGGAGGTTTTTGGGTTTATTTTCAGAAGGAAACCGGCGTTAACTAGGGCTAATGCATTCTGGTGACGAGGCATGATCTGAAACAATATTATAAATTATTTCTAGTCCCAAACTTAGCAGACCTTTTACTTCTTTCTCTTCTACTCTTTCCAGACAGCTTCGCTCGTGTGACAACTTTCTCCTTGCTTGTTGGACTATGTTAGGTTGGTTTAATGGGGAGCTACCTGTCGGAGTAGGCGTTAGTTTTCCCAACGATGGGCGGAGGAGGCTGTCGTCGGCGTATGGTATGCGGTGTTCCGCAGGGGTCTGTCCTAGGACCACTGCTGTGGAAGATCGTATACAATTTCATCTTACGCTGCACACAGCGGTACACAACCGCACTCGCCGGATCTCTTTCGTGGGACCTCAACGCCGAGGATCTTTCCTCGGTGTTCTGGCGTTGCGCAATCCCGGAGCCGCATCGGACACAGTGGTGCAGTGGCGTCGAGACGCGCAGGCATAGGCTTTGGGCACATGGCGGCAACAACACTTTATGAGTGCCGAAGGTGCAGTAGGACCGAGGCGTCGAGTCCCTGAGGCAGTCGGCCCCATCATAGGGCGATGGGTGGGGGTCGATGTTCTTCCGGCTCACGCAGGTGCTGTCTGGGCACAGGTGCTTTGGGAACTATCTGTGTGACGTTGCCGGGGGGGAACCGGACCCGGTGCTGCTACCACTGTAACTGCACGGTGCAGCACACGTTGGTGGAGTGCCCGGCGTCGGCAGATGCACCACGTGCAAATGAGGTTGGCTTGAATGAGTTAACTGCATTCGATAAAAAAGCTTATTTACCTTATAAGTCCTGCACACGTGTGAGCTGCTTAGTGGAGGCAATTCTATAGATATCATTAGTTTGCTGACCATGTCATATTTTAAGAATTGGGGCAATGATAATGTTTTTCGGAAATTCCATGAGTTGCCTGGAAAGTAACATGAATTAGTAGATACAAATAAAGAAATATTCTTCGACATCTCACTCTATATTTATAACTTCGTAAGGCAAGATTTCTAGCTAGTCTTTGCCGTGTGGTTGTAGACCCTCCAAAGAACCCTACCAACTAACCCCATGTCTTGCCTCAGGCGACTAAGAGCGACAAAACAAAAATTGAAAATACATACATAATTAATATACACTCGCGAGCAAAAGTATGGAATCACTAGCTTGAATTTGATTCCACGCGATCTTGAGTACTTAATAACTAAATAATAATAATAAAAATGATACCATTTTAAAGGTTCATTAATTAACTTTAAATTGATACCAATATTATTCAGATAACGCCAGTACTTCAGAAGTTATCCTGGGCTAAGTGAAAAAAGATGCGTTTCAATTGTTTAACCCGTCACCAGTTGCGCGCCCTTCATCCCCTATAAAAAGACGTGTTACCGGTTTTTTTTATCAGTCATCTTTCACACGTTGACCGGTACACATCTCCGCAACTTTGGACCCTTGAACTTCGAAGACAATGGATGGAATGAATGGACAACACCTACAGAAGCAGCCCAAATCGTCGCCCTATTGCAAGAAGGGCTTAGCCAGCGAGCTGTCGGACGTCAGCTCCACATAAGTCAGTCTTGTGTTTCGAAAGTGTACAAACGCTTTCTGGAGACTGGTGGCTTTGTGCCGAGACCAAGATCTGGACGACGCCGGTGCACATCGGAGAGGGATGACCGTTTTATCGTGTCAACTTCTCTCCGAAATCGGCATTTGACTGGTGTTGACGTCCAGCAGGGGCTCCGAAATGTTCGCGGGGTCGCTGTTAGCGAGTGGACAGTTCGTCGAAGACTCAAGCAAGCTAATTTAACCCCAAGAAGGCCTGCCACAGGCCCGAAACTGACGGCAGCTCATCGACAATCCCGCCTTCGATTCGCTCGTTCCCACCTTGATTGGGACGTTGAGGAATGGAGCCGTGTACTGTTTTCGTGCCTGGCGGGGGACGAGGAGGCGGTCTAAATTCTGACCGATACATTTCCGATATTCTGCTGGAACATGTCGTTCCCTATGCGGGATATATCGGTGATGACTTCGTCCTCATGCACGATAACGCTCGTTGTCACACTTCCCGTGCCACAACCGAATACCTAGAGGAAGTCGGCATCGCCACATTGGACTGGCCAGCGCTTAGCCCGGACATGAATCCAATAGAGCACGTGTGGGATGAACTAAAGAGGAGGGTTCGATCCAGAAATCCTACTCCTTCAAACACATATGAGCTCAAAACGGCTTTGATTGAAGAGTGGGAAGGTATCTCACAAGATACCATACGGAAGCTCATCAGGTCCATGAAGAACCGTCTCCGAGCTCTCCTTAGGGCGAGGGGGGGGAACACTAAGTATTGACATTAAGTTTTTAGGCGAAATAAAGTTTTTATTAATTAATTTTTGTTGTTTTTTTCATTCATAATTTTTCCGTTATCCTTGCCTTTTCCTACCTCCTTCACTTAATCCAGGATAGCTCCAGAAATAATGGAGCCATTTGAATGAATTTGATATCAATTTAAAGACTACATTTTAACCTTTAAAATGGTATCATTTTTATTATTATTATTTAGTTATTAAGTACTCAAGATCGCGTGGAATCAAATTCAAGCAAGTGATTCCATACTTTTGCTCGCAAGTGTAGTTAATATACATGGGATAGGAACACCCAGACCAAACAACATATTTGTAATTTGTTACATTTTGGCCTCCACTCCATATCTAAATTGTTTTATTAGCTAATTAAATATTAAGCTAATAATTATGAATGCCAATATGTGTTATTTCGTTACAAGGACAGACATACATTTTGATACATTTACTTTTCTGCTTACAATAGTCGAATTAGCTACACGTGGTAGAATAACATATTATGATGAACGTGTTGTTGTAATTTAAATTTTTTTTTTTAGTAGGTATTTTATTTTCTTTACTGCCTTCTTAGAACTAACTTTAAGTACAATAAAAGGATTGAGATAAAACAGCTGTGCATGCTCTTATTGGTTTGCATTATGCAATTTTTTTTTGTTAAGATTTATTTAATTTTTAAGACCACTTATGTACCATATTTCATGTGAAATAAAGTCTTTGTCTTTGTCTTTGTCTTTGTCTTTGTCTTTGTCTTTGTCTTTGTCTTTGTCTTTGTCTTTATTCAGCCCTGACCAAAAATGAGGGATGTTGTAAACCAAACAAATTTTTATTTTTATTTTTTAATAGTAAAAAATATATAAACATTTGTTGAAATTTGGCGTTTTAAACTGAACAGAAGGTTTCAAACTGAACAACGTAAATTAAAATAACTCTTTTACAATCACAACAAATATTGCGTTCCAAGATAAGTATCATTATGAACTTTTACTTATTATCCTGTCTGTTTCAATCTCTAGGTACCTATATCATTATCAAGTGTAACGGATGGGTATAACGAAGTTTAGTTTTCGTTGAATAAGAGTAGGCCCTCAGATCTTATTATTCTTAAGATAAGCGAAAATTTTTTTTTTTTTTTGTAAAATGCTTCATACATTTTTTTTAATTTTAAATATGATTTATTGGTATGCAGTTTTAGATATTACAAATACTTACGAACTGTTATCTGAGCCCCGACGGTCTCCAAAATCACAAACAAATCGGACTGATAGTCTGGCATTGCATGTTTTAACATCAAGTTACCCGCTACGGATCCAATCTGAAAAATTGATCCAACACTTAGGGCAGTGGTTTTTTACCTGTTTGATCTACTGATTTACACCAACCTTTGGTTGTGATAGGAAATGCTGAATTGGAATTAGAAATACAGTTGTACCCCAGGTTAGGAACACAACACTTCGGGCTAGATAAACACCGCCGACCTTGCGGCCGCCGCCCACTGTCGAACAGGGCATCATCAGACGACTTTAATAGCATAGCTTATGTGAAAAATTTTCATTTCCTTGATTACATTATACACAGGGTCTAAACCTAGTTACTATCAAGTGAAAGGAATTTCTTTTTTGTAGTATAGTCTTAGAGAATTGAACCAACGCTCTAAGGGTATAGTAGAACCTCCATGTGGTATAAGACCTATGTGGTAGGCTCTATGAGTTACTAGGTACTGGTGACAGCCTTTGTTTTCTTTGTCGGTTGGTCTTTTACACATATTAATTTCCTTTTGCTAATAACTGTATTATTTACGCTCATACTTGGAATTTCTCAATAATTCTCGAGTTTGTGAAGAACCATTTTTTCACAATTGACGAAACGATCTACACGTTGACGCCTACCCAATTTTATGATTACAATTACACTGCGCTTGTGACCCCCAAACATATTTACATAATTCACGATCCCCAATTTGACCAGCGATATTGCCTATCAATCTGGCACACAGTATCGCGTTAAGCGCTATTATAAGCCTGGTCGCCTACGTCCAAAGTCGTTATACGGTTTTTTGTAGATGAAGAATAGAAAATGTATTTGTTTCAATAATATAAAAACACACGTTTCACATTCAAAAATAAATTCGGTCAGAAATAAATTAGTGCGATCGATACCATTACCAAAGCGCCTCACCGCTTATAATAGAAACAGTCGGTCCCAGAAATTATAAAATAATTTATTCGTTATTATGTCGCGCCAATCAAATTGTAAGCTTGCAACTTATTGAATTAACGTTCTGATAAGAGCGAAAAAGTACTGAAATTACTTCTGGCTTCTCTAGTCATAAAGAAAACTTCTTTTCAGTTATATTCCTGAGATCATGTTCGCCGGCAAGTGAATAGCAACTGATTGATACTACGCAAAAAAAAATATGATTATAAAACATGCTTACCTTTCTTACAGGCATATGAGCTACAAGATCTAAATGCTTTGCAAATTCATTAAGATACGCAAACTCACTGCGAGACTTTGCTGTATCCTTAAATATTGTTATAAGATCCTCTAACGCAATATTAGCACCCAGAACTAAATTTTGATCAATTTTATAAGTCTTTAAAGATTTCACTCCACTTATGTCTATCAAAACGCGCGGGTAGTCGAAACTATCGTAAACACCTGAAACAATAATTATCTGATAAATCATAATAATCAAAGACAATTGAACTGAAGATCGTGCCCCTTTTCTCCAACTGCCAAAGGCACAGCAGGCTGTTTTAACTCCTTCGTAGCCAAAATATATTAATGAAGTGTTATGTCTAAAAATCAATTCAAATCATTACAAAATAAAAGCCTTGCACATCGTTTTTTTTCTGCATACGATGCACACATTGACTTCACTTTACAGACAGAAGTAGTTTTATAGCAATATATGCCAACCAGAAGTGCCGCTGCGGCTCCATGCATTCTGTCGGCTCCAGTCCGCGGAATGGTTCGGAATAACATCATAATCGTTTAATGTCACAGTCCCACGCTATGACACTTCAAAGCCAACTAGTTTTAAAGCGCAAGCAAATACTCCATTAGAAATAATAAATGTTGTAGCAAATTCACATCAATCATTGTAAATAGTAATCCAAACTACCTTTTCCAGTGTTGCCGTCAATAAGCATATACGAATCAGAGCCTTCCAGTAGTAATGCTTTGAATATTTCTTCTTCTGTTACTACTCGGTAGAATTTATGGTCGCCAGAAGCTAACATTTTAGTTTCATCTTCATCAAGTTTAAGTGAGTCTTCCATGATCATGCTCCAATCGCTATCAACACTTTTGACTGAACACTTTCTCTCGCATGGTGCATTTGTTTTCTTGCAAATTTTGAGCTCTTCAATGTCTCTGACTTTCTGGCAAAGGTCTGGACTGGCATTAACGGCATAAGACTTGACAGTGTCCATTATAGGTCTGAAGCCGGTGCATCGGCAGGTGTTGCTGGCGAAGGCCCGCTCCATTTCCAGCATAGTCAGGTTTTTGTCTCTCAAGCTGGAAAATTTTAATCCTTACCATGAATAGTTGTTCGTGAATAGCCGAGTGCCTACTTGCTTTGAGAAGAGTCATTAGTTTATAAGTAAGAGGGGAATAACGTGATGGAAAAATATATACTTACCTATACTCTTTGCCATAAAGGCTTTAAATTTAGGAATGAATACTAATGTGAATATAATCATATTTCATTCTAATATTATAAAAAGGACAGTGTGAAAAGGAGGTGTACAGGGATCCTACCAAGACCTAAGGAGCAAAAGCCAAGCTGCAAGTAGTGCACCTGCCGATCAACGGACGAGGCTCTGGCGAACATAACAGTGCCCGGTAAGCGGCAATAAGCTCGCCACCTATTACGTGGAACCAACTGGTGGCGAGTATAATTGGCGAAGTGTGGGCGTATACTATGCCTCTGCCTATCCTTTCGGGGAAACAGGCGTGAATGTATGTACGTATGTATTATAAAAAGAAAAAAAACAATATTTTTGGATGTTTGTAATTAACAAATACTTTCACCATTAGAAAACTACATAATCCCTGAGTAACGAAGGCTATATTTATTACTAAAAAAATATTGGGTTCCCTGCAATAAATCCAATAATGTAACCCAAGGTGAAAATATTTAATAGCTACCAAAGCGATCTCGCACGTTTCTTCCTAATTACTAGTAAGCTATGTAAATAAAATAAAAAGTACTTAAGTAAAATATACCTGTAGAGATGCATGGCCCAACCAGGAGTGCAATAACCGCACTGAGTAGCACCAAATTTAACTATTCTCTCTTGTATATCATCGTATCCATTCAAACGGTTACCGACTGCTTCAATGGTGGTTATTTCCCATCCGTGGCAAGAATGAACCAAAACTAAACACTGAGGACAAATAAATAAATAACATATATTTTTCGACGTGGGAACAAAGTGCTTCTAGCAGGTTGCTTAGTACTATGGGTACTAAGCAACTGATAGACATACATACTTAAATAGGATCACCCAGAACATAACAAATATCATGGCCATGCACGCAAACATTTGTCCTGGGTCCTGCAACTCATGTAGTAACTGAAATTCACCCAAATCTAGTTAGACCTATGTGCAGACCCTGGTCCCTAAGTCTAGGGCCACCGTGACAATGCTAAAAAGATGATAATAATAACACGGCACGTAATTTGCTTAACTAATCATTCATTAATAAATAAAATTGTACGTACAGAATTGACTGAGAAGAGTTCAGTGATGCCGGTGGTGAGCCTCGGGGCGCGGACGGCCACCACGCAGGCTCCGCAGCCGCCCTCGTGGCACATCGCCTTGGTACCCGGCAGAGCCAGAGTGTAGCGCAGGTACGCATTTAGAGTCGTCTCCAGCGATATGCTCTCGCCCACTGTTTCAACAGGCACAATTTTATAGCAATCGGCACGTAGGTAAGTCAAACAAAAAGGGCTATTTTTTGCGCTGGTACAATAGTAAACAAGAAAGGTCTCCAGGGATATCTTCTCGTCCTCTTTTTAATTACATTCTAATAGCAATTAGTACGATCGTAGACAAAAGAGGGACCAAAAGTAACTATACTAATCTGAAACATTCGCTGCCCACGACTTCTGCGCCTCTTAGAGAAGGTCTTCCAGGTTTTGGCCCAGGAGACGTTGGCCACGGGCAGGGTACCAGACGCTACAACCCAGGCATTGGCCTACCGCCTCTTTTCAACAGCGGTGGGCATCGTCGGAATATTTTTAGTCGGAATTAGTACCGGCGGTCGCGTCTGCCGCAGTGAGCCCCACACTCCTCTCTCGGTCCCCCTTTGGCCGGGAGGTAGTGCGTAAGTAAATGTTGTTACCGGCGTAAAAAAAACCACATCGTGTTCCGTCGCGTAGCGTGAGACGGCAGATTTTAACGTAGATATAGAAATAACCCGCTATGTTAGTGTATAGCATAAAGCGATTTTTCTATACAAACTGAGATACTTGCATACAAAGTCTGCGGCACGTAGCAATTGGCAAATCCCTTTAGTATACAAGGTTGGGAACTCCGATGAACTGATTTATGAAATATATTTATGTAGCATAATCAAAAACAAAATTATGTTGCGTTTTCTATAATATACGATACATAAAATTTAAAGAAAATAGAAATTAAATTAAAAAATTCATTCCCTCTAACCACGTTTATTAGAAAAGAATGGAGTCCATCATTATTTAGATCTCAACCCATCAAAGTGCTAATGGGTTGAGATGTAAATGATGATGATAATTTAAATAACGCTCGTAGCTCCACGAGAAACTACGGTCGGAAACGATCACTTAAGTCAAGCTTAGTGCATAAAGGTCAGTCCAGGATGTGCGGCATTTGGCATCGAGTGCTTTCTTGCTTTTGAAGCCATCTGTTGATCCCGGTTACACTATGTGGTAGGCCCTATTAGCTGGCTTGAAAAAATATAGAAACAAGTAGTCACGCACCGCCTATCCAAACTGGGTCTGCGTGCCGTAATAGAGTGATCCAAATCCTTGCTTTGCTAGAGGAGGCCTGAGCCTTGAAGTGGGACGTTAGACGGCTGAGATGATAATCCTTACTATATAATATATAACTCTGTCTGTCTGTCTGTCTGACTCTTTCACGCCAAAACTACTGAACGGATTTAAATGAAATTTGGTATACAGATAGTCTAGACCCTGAGAAAGGATATAGGCAACTTTTTATTGCGAAAAGGGGGTTGTAAATGCTACCCAAAGATACTATTCCACGCGGACGAAGTCGCGGGTAACAGCTAGTTCCTTATAAAACGTACAATAATTATCATCATCATTTGACCTCCCAAATATATGGCATTCTATTGTGGGTATTTGCCCATAATCACCACCCTGGTCAGGCGCACCGCAGTTAAAGCCGTAGGATTTCTGTTTGTCGTCTCTTACGACTCTACACGGCACCGACAATCATTATAAGTACCTTATATTCATGTAAAAGTCGTATCACCAAACAAATCATTACTTATCTCTTTTTTTCGGCTGCTGCTAGCCAGCACGGTACAATTTTCAAATTTTGACATAATAATTTTAAGACATCAACAAACACAACCTCAAGTAATGACTGGTAGTAAAATGGACATATAACAGAATAATGAGTAAGCAATTGCGATAATGGCATCGTATGAAGGTCACGGTTCCGTGGATATTGAGGCATGTACCTACCGCAATTACATAGCGCGATGCGTTACTACCGTTCTAAGTTGACTTTGTCAGGGGTTTCCAAAATGTGAAAATAATTACAATAGTAGAGGGGAATGCAATCTGGACTATCCTTAATATTAAAAATCCAGATTTCCTTAAATTTTTAACCGACTTCCAATTACCAAAATCGATTCGATTCCATAATCGAATTCGAATTTTCTGAATAAAAAGAAACTACTTGGACTTCTTGGCGGAAAAGTGAAGCGTCATGTCTGCAGTTTTGTTTTATTTTCTAAAATTTGTGATATTTCTAACATTAATGTGTAATAACGGTGGATTATTAACCGTTAAGTGTTTGTGAACGTACACGAGTGTTGATAAATGAAATAAAACAGTGCAACATAACTTTTCAAATTCTCTCAAGAAGTCCATGTGAGATCTCGGTACAGTCCCACATCTTTACTGAGAACTCAATCAATGGGTTTAAGGGGAGGGCACCAAATTTACCATCTTTATCACCACTCATTCTCATTTACTATGAATATATGTTATTATTAATATATCTCTTACTTGACACTGGCTAAATGTGCTAGACGCACGAAGCCATTATTTAAAAGAAAAAAGAAAGAAACTTCTTAGAGGGCGAACGGGGTGCGGATCGAACAACTGCGTCCTTCACGCTCCTTGATCGTTCCGTTTCGTTAAAATTTTTAATTTATGTTGATTAAAGTAAAGTTATTTTTTTTTGTTTATGTAGGTGATGTTTCGTAATTTTTTGATAAGTAGTCAATTTTTTTTATTTTTGATCTCTTGAGTTTTTCTTTTCATTTGTATTTGTTTATTGTTTTCATCATCACAGCCCATTAACGTCCCACTACTGAGCACGAGCCTCCTCACACAAATCAAGGTGTGAGGTTATTGGGTCATACTCCACCACGCTGACCCAGTGCGGATTGGCGGAGGCAGGTGTATGGCGTCCTGCTGTTAGAATTTTTCAAGCCGCCCATGAGGCCTCTAACATGGCTTAACGACTACTACATTTAGTGATAACCGGGACCAACGGCTTAACGTGCCTTCCGAAGCACGGAAGCGCTCGATATCAAATGCCAATATTATTGCATTATTATTTACCTTATTTTACTCACCACGCTAGTCACCGACTGATTATTTTAATAATAAGAACATAAAGAAATATGTGTGTGATCTCCGCCCTGCGCCGGACACCGTGGTGCGGTGACGTCGAGACGCTCAGACGCAGGCTCTGGGCGCATGGCGGCGGCAACTCTTTAGGAGTGCCGATGGTGCCGAAGGTTCGGGGCGCCGTATCCTCGAAGCGGTCGGGCCCATCATTGAGCGATGGGTCGGCCGCCGGTGGGGCCGATGACCTTCCGGCTTACGCAGGTACTTTTCGGGCAGTATCTGTGTGACGTCGCTGGAGGGGAATAGACCCGGTGTTGCCACCACTTTGACTGCGCGGTTGACACTGCGCAGCACACGTTGATAGAGTGCCCTGCGTGGGCTGGCCGCGGTCGACGTAAGCCGCTCTCTCGCTGCCGACCATCATGCAAAAGATGGTCGACAGCGAGACGTCGTGGGAGGCTATGGCCTCCTTCGGCGAAGTGGTGATGTTGCAGAAGGAGGCCGCGTAGCAGGATCCGCTCTCTCTCCGGCTACGCCGTTGGAGCAGCGGGCGGGCCAGGAGGGCCCGTTCACAGGGCCCGGGGGGTCTTAGGCGGCGGGGGCAGGTGGCCCGTCTAGACATATAGACCCTCCAAGAAGTCGGCCAGTTACGCGATAGCCGCACAAGGAGGTAGGGGGGGCGCTTCACATCGCGCCTCTCTGAGGAGTTCCTCCCGGTTCTGAACCGGGGGACGTTGGCCGCGGGCAGGGTACCAGCTGCTATAAACCCAGGCACTGGCCCCTCGCCCCTTTTCAGCAGCGGTGGGCGTCGTCGGAAGTTTTTTTAGTGGGTAGGATTGCGGTGGTCGCGTCAGCCGCAGTAGGCCCCTTTTCAGCAGCGGTGGGCGTCGTCGGAAGTTTTTTTAGTGGGTAGGACTGCGGTGGTCGCGTCTTATTTTGATAATTCTGACGAATAATTATGTAGGTATATAAATATAATATAATAAACATACTAAGAACATCCAGACTAGAAAAAGTATATTAAAAAAAATATTTTCTGCTCTTACCATTTGTGCTTTTGATACAACTACAGATCACCTTTAAATAGTATCTAGTGGCAAGGCTCTTGCCTATTTTGACAATTTTATGTAAAATTAAGTAAAAATAAATTTATGCAGTTATTAATAAATTTACATTCACGACCGATATGGCGTGGAGGTCAGTATACCAGCCCCCGCTCCTGAGGTCGTGAGTTCCATTCCCACACAGGACAAATCATTGTGTACATTAACATGAATATTTGTAGTAAAAAGTAAAAAATATTCATGTTCATGCACACAAAGATTTATCTTGTGTGGGAATCGAACCCCCGACCTTTGGAATAAAGTGCAGGTATACTGACCTCCACGCCATATCGGTCGCTAACTATTAGTACCTTTTTTGGGACAACTTTCGCTTTAGACTAGATTTAGCCAGATCACTTGGGTTCAACCACTGTAATGGGCGTTTCCGATTATCGTATATGATCCATTTTTCATCACAAGTAATGATACGATTCAAAATAAGTACCTTCGTTTTTGTGACGATCGAGTAACGTGACGCAGCAGCCGATGTTGGTTTGCTTCACTTCAATTTTGTGGTACCCATCTTTAAAGCTTGTTCAACTTTTCCAATATGTTTCTCAATGTCTTAATCTGTCTTATAATTCACACCGAAGCCTGCAGCCAACTCTGACATGGTTTAAGAGGGAACTAGGGTCTTAGGCCGAGGTTTGTCTGGAGGTCAACATTTCCAGAACGAAAGCATTGAAACCAAAAACGTATCGTGTTTTATTTTACAGTGGCTTCCGCGTACGCATCATTAATCCTTCGAGCTGTACAGCGCTCGTATTCAAAAATAAAGCGGTTTTTTAATTTTCCACATTACGCACAGAAGTGACCAGAAATTAACAACATCATTAGCTCAGCATCGGAGCAGCATGTTAATACTCACGTCCTACTGCTAAGCAGGCCTGTGCTGTGTGGTACCGGCCTAGTACTGTCATCCCATCTGATCTCTAGGGAAGTCGTTAGAGTCGACGAAGAGAAATCCTACCGTATGCGTACTGCGATCACCAACCGCGTGGTGACAATGGGCAATTACCATAGAATTCCAGATAATGGAGAGACCAATGTTCAGCAGTGGACTTTATAAGGCTGCTATGATGACGATGACTGATAAGCACGGCCCTCCCCTCACGAACCAAGGAACAAGGTTACAGGTCGTGCTCCACAATGAGGACCCAATGTGCGGAAAAATTATTCAAGCCGCTTTAACACGGCTACCACATACCACCCATCAAAGGTTCGTGTACTCTGCTATACTTCAGTAATCTTAATCTTAATCGTAGAGCTACGAGCGCCTTTTTTCATACATTTTCTTTAGATTTGCATATAAAATTCAAGTTAAGTACACTCACCTCGACATTTCTTTCCATTAACTGTAAACTCGATAATATTGTTTTTCTGCGCCATGTTTGTATCGCGAGAAACAACTTCAAATGATGGCGTTTTTCATGAACAACTTGTTTTTATGTTAGTGTAATGTGGTATTAGTTGCGATCGTGACAATTACCACAGCTGACGGTTTTGTTATATTATACAGCTGTACACCGATATGGCGTGGTAGCGAGTTTACCCGCTCTTGAGGTTGTGGGCTCGATTTCCACATAGGACAAATTTTTGTGTGTGCATAAATATGAATATTTGTGCTGGTCTGAGTGTTTTCCTATGTATATTAATTATGTATTTCCTAAAAAAAAAAAAAGTATTTATGTAGGTATGTTTATCCGTTATTTAGTATCCATAACACAAGTTCTTAATGATACTTATCTTGGAACTAAATAATTGGTGTAAGTGTCAGAAATATTTATAATAATAATAATAATCCTTTATTGCACATGAAACATAAATAACAAAAGGTATTTAAAAACTTAAAGTACAAAGGTGGACTTATCTCTCAGACAAAACAGACAAGTAGTGATTTCTCAGTTGATTTTTGAACGACACAACTGATGGACTCTCACGGATCTGAGAGGGAAGACTGTTCCACATTCGTACAGCACGGGCTGAGAAGGAGTTACGGAAAAACTTAGTGTTGGTGGAAGGAGAAACAAGGGTCTTAGTTACACAGGACCGTTTGGGGCGGTATGTAGAAGGTAGAACATTGAAACGAACACGTAAGTAATGGGGAAGCTGAGGATGGTAAAGGATTTTGTACAACAAACACAGGATGTGCATATCTCTGCGGAGCCCTATAGGTAGCCATTTAAGTTTTGCCCGGTACTCAGAAACGTGATCATATTTATGTAGACTAAATATAAACCTTAGGGCCAGGTTCTGAAGACGTTCCAGCTTATTAAGTAACTCTTCAGTTGCATCTAAATAACAGATATCAGCATAGTCGAGAATAGGTAGTAAAAGCGCATGAGCAAGCATAACTTTGGTCTTTAAAGGCAAGAAAAATTGTAGTCGCCTGAGAGAATGGTATGCAAAGTGCATACGCCGACTAACGTCATTAATGTGAGGTATCCAAGAAAGAGTGTGATCAGGAATAAGGCCCAAATTCCTAGTTTTATCAGTAAACGCAATTTTAGCGCCTCCATACATAATCGCTGGTAGGGAATCAACGGCAAGCCTCCTTCAACATTACAGTACATTCCACTACTTCCTATAATTATAGCCTGGGACTTCTTGGGGTTAACAAGCAATCCAAAAGAACTCGACCAAGCATTAATTGAACTAAGATCTGCTTTAACAGCTTCTATAGCTGAGCGAGCGTCATCAAGACGAAAATGCCTGTAAATCTGCAAGTTATCTGCATACAGGTGGTAGGAAGAAGTAATGACACTGGTAACTTTATTAATAAAAAGTGCGCTGTATTAATAAACGCTTTCAAGGATTTTTGACAGATATGGTAGAATGGATATAATAATAATAATTTATTTATTTATTTCCCAAAAAAAATGTTTACAATTTAGATATGGGACGGAAATGGGAGGATAATAATAAATAACCAAGTTTGGATTCATTCCAAAGCACCTCCAGTCGTCACTGGAATCTCCGAACGCTATTTCACTAGAGCGGAAACTTTGAGTCTGCTTAGAGAAGAAGTTGGCAAGAAAATCAGCAGAATTCAGTCTTCCGCCAAGATATTGTGGTGAATATGTGTGTGATTCAAATAGACTTTCATAGAATGAGTTTTTTTCTCTTAGATCATTTAAGAGTATGAGCCAGTGTCAAGGAATATAATTGATTAAGTTATATGCATTATTGCAGCATTTTCGTCATTCAATACAGTCAAAGTCCGTCATAGTAGAGTTAAATCAGAGTCAAGTCCTCCACCCCTCACCCCCCTTTCTACCTTGGCGTGGTGAGAGGGTTGATTACCTCCCGGAGGCCGGGAAAAGGTAACACCCAGAGGTTAGCGACTCTAGGTGTCCTTAGTAGGTACTGACAACCGGGGGGGAAACTAAGAAGGACCTATGGAGGGCGCAGCGGGTGGGCCGGGAGGGCCCGTCAAGCAGGGGCCCTCTGACAGCCCTGACCCCTTGACAGCAGGGGCCCGCTGCCCAGTGTTGGGCAAAATTTAGTTAACTAATGATTGATGACTAAGGATTGAATGTGTTAGTTATGATTGAAGACTATTCATTATTTAGTTTAATCACGAGGTGATGACTAACGATTGATTAGTTTTAATCTTAATCAAATAATCATGATTATTTATTTATGATTGATATTTTTTAATACCGGGTAAAGTAAAATATTTTTCTGTATCTTAAAAAAATACTGAAGTGCACACAAAACGTTACTGTAGGTTAGGTTAGACTTTAATTATACTTGTATTATTTTATTTATTTATCATCTTAGTGTAACTGTATTGAACTTTATAAACACAAATAATATATTTAAGAAAGCTATATAATATAGGGTGTAAAGGATGGCTTACCAAACTAAAACCATAGACTCAGACCATCATCCTAAGTAACTAACGTACCGAAGGAATTTTTTCTCGGAAAAGAAAAAATTTTGGCCTTTCTATACAAAATTAGCAGCCGACTTTAATATTTTGTATACAGAGTCAAAAAAATTTTTTATTTCCGAACTTAATTCCTTCAGTACTTTACTCAAGATGATGGTCTGAGACTTCGGTCAGCTGATCCTTACACCCTGTATGTGTAGTGTACCAACGGGTATCCCTAGTTACACCAAAAGAAAATTGACAAATTATCACTTCCCAAATATTGTTTTGTAAAATTTCATTTGCCAAATTATTACTTGGCAAATAAACTCTTCACAAATAATTGTATCGTAAACGTAATGCTTTCCAAGTGAACGTTTCGACAATAACTCAGTTAGTATTACATATTTTACGCAAAATAAAATAAGCCAAATAATTCGTCTCAAAACTTTTCAAATAACCATTTCTATTTGCATCTTTACTATTAATACTAATCTACAAATATTGGCCATACATAAATCAACAGTAGTATTTTCTGGCGCTCCGCCGGCCGCTACCGCGGCACGCTCGCTTCGCTCGCTCGGCTCGCGCGCTTTGTGGTCACTGTTATAACCTAACCTAACCAATATGTATCTAAGCCTCACTCATCATCATCACGTTAATTTAAAATTATGAACACATATTAAACAAACATTCCTTATACTATTTTATTTTTAGTATATATTTAGTATTAATATCTTAGTTTGTGATTATTTAAAATAATAAACGTAAAACTTTATGTCCAAACAAATCATTTGATTAAATGTTATTTGTCTAAAGTTTGTTTGCCGTAATAAATTACTTGTTAAAAAACCTAATGCCATAATGTCATTATCCGTAGTAATATACTGCCGAGTAAAAATTTGACCAAATGAAAATTTGCGTACTAAAATAATTCGCAACGTTGCATTGGTGTAAAAAAGTTTGCTAAAATTTGTTTGGATTATAAATTTTTGTCAAAATAGTTTTGGCAAAACGGCAGGATCCCGTACCAACACCTGTGCATCGAGCTTAGTCATACATTCATGATTAAAACTAATGATTGATGATTGCGATTAACGAATTTAGTCATGACTAATGATTGATCTCGTTAGTTATGATTAAATTAGTCATGACTAAATTAATCATGATTAGATCAATCATGATTGATCAATTGATTGAATAAATTAGTTGATTTGCCCAACACTGCCCCTGCCCCCGCTGCCTAAGACCCTCCTCTACTACTACGGTACTCATCCCCCCCACCACGCCAAGGTGGAGCCCCTGGCACCCCTGCTGTATAACCAAGGAACCTTCGAGAAGTTGGCCACACACGCTATGGTCGCACAAGGAGGTAGGAGAGGGGCGTCCACCGCGACTCTCTGAGGAGGTCCTCCCGGTTTTGGCCCGGGGGACGTTGGTCGCGGGAAGGGTGTCAGACATTACTAAAGGCTTCTAGGGAGTTTTTTAATCAACACGGAAAATCACAATTCACTGGAAAATGCCACTTTCCTACATGTGTACCTACATTGTCAAAGAATCCATTATATTAGATACACATAAAAACTCGATTTGGGAAATAACATATTGCCTCGATGCGTCTTTTCGCGCGTTGGCACCAAAACTCAAATTACAGAATTTTCAAAAAAAATTTTGAGTACAAACAGCATAATTAGATGCGGCAAAGATTTTAAAATAAGTTTGAAAATGGAAATTCTAAATTTGTACGCCAGCCCGTTTTATACTGGCAATCACGATGAAACGTGTGGTTGAACATTTTCGAATTCTTCATTTGTACGTTCAAGCACATTGCCGGAACATTGCTACGCTATCGTCATCATCAGCCTACATTCGTCCACGGCTGGACATAGTCCTTTTCAATGGCACGTATTGCTTCGCTAATGTTTACTTAAATACATAGTAAGTAATCTGCTCAGGTAAATAAATGCAGTTTTAAAAGCACACTGCTTAATATTTTACACACATTCAGCACATAGCTAGAATTTTGCTTTTATTTGTTATTAAACTTTACAATCAGAGGTTTTTGAGGTATACTCCTCATTTTTATGTACACGATAATAGCTATACAAAGTATACGAGATTGTAATACGATATTAATAACGATCGATATGACGTGGAGGCGAGTATACTAGCACTACGCTCCTGAGGTCGTGAGTTCGATTCCCACTCAGGACAAATATTGGTGTACACAAATATGAATATTTGTTCTGGTCTGGGTGTTATTCAATGTTTTCCTAAAAAGAGTATTATTTAGTATCTATTCATAACACAAGTTCTAAATGATACTTATCTTGGAACTAAATATAGTATAATATTCAGAATATATATATTTAATCCCTACTTTCTGTGTCATCTTCATGATAATTAGAATTCACATAGCTCACTTTATTTTCAAATTATTTATTATTAGTTCGATCTTAAAATATCAGTATTGTTATTAAATAATTCTAATAACTTAAAATAAAATGAAAATACATTAGCAAATAGTCTAATCGAATTAATAACAAAGAAAATTAAAGCTATGATTTCGAAACAACATTAATGTGGCTAAGCGCCTTGTGTCATTAATATATTGTAAATAGATATTGCACTTAAACTTTTTTTAAACACTGCACTTGTCTGCAAAAATAAGTAAGAAACTTAAAAATAAATAAATAAATAAATTGTTAGTATATTCTAAGTAACTTTGTAAGTACAAAAGATACTTTCAACATATTTTTTAAATTCAATTAATAATAATAATTGTTCTATGAAAGTTAACAGTGGTGATGTTAATAGTGTGATTTTAAATAATAGCTTATTTCTAATGCCTTATTCTGAACAGGAAATTCTAAATATCATATAATCATTGAAAAATACAAAATCAGTGGGCGTAGACGGACTGCCAACGTTTTTATTTAAAACCTGCGCCGATATACTTGCACCAGTATTGTCATTTCTAATAAATATATCGTTTACTAAAGGTAAATTTCCGGATCTTCTAAAAAGATCAAAAGTTATTCCCTTTTATAAGAAAAATAATAGAAATGACATGAAAAATTACCGTCCCATTACCTTGGTTCCTATAATGTCAAAGCGGGTTACAGGTTTCCTCCAAAAACATAATATCATAGCAAAAGAACAAAACGGATTCCAAAAGAACAAATCAACAACACTTGCGACATATTCTTTGGTAAAAACTGTTGTCGACCATGTAGACAAGAAAGTCCCAGTAGTATCAATATTTTTTGATATGAGTAAGGCGTTCGATTTTGTGGATCATCAAATATTGTTAAGAAAGTGTGAAAGGTGCGGCATTAGAGGACAAGCTCTAAGCTGGATCACAAGTTACCTCTTAAATCGAATGCAATGTGTAGAAATCAATAAAATGAATACCGACAATGAGTTAGTTTCTTACAAATCAGAATTTTTACATAAGAATCAAGGTTTTCCACAAGGTAGTGTATTAGGGCCACTTCTTTTTCTAATTTATATAAACGATTTGCCAAAGTCGATGGATTATCAGACTGTTCTATTTGCGGATGGTATTTCGATTATTATACCAAATCGAAATAAACAATTTTTTGATAGCCTAGAAATTAATTTGGCTGTAGAAAATATAAACAAATGGCTACAAAGAAATGGGCTGTGCATTAATATATCAAAAACATCATAATTATATTCAATTTTCAAATTATAAGACAAATTGTTCAAAACTCAACATTGTTTGTCAGGGCCAGGAAATCCACGAGGATAAGGAAACTAAATTTCTTGGTATTACTCTCGATCATAACTGTAACTGGAAATCGCACATTTCAATATTATGTACAAAACTGAGTAGGTTTATATTCGCTCTTAAACGCTTGAGGTATACTGCTGGGAAAGGATCAGCACTGACCGCATATCATGGGTATGTTGCATCGTTGCTTCGGTACGGACTTATCTTGTGGGGAAACTCTTCTGATATTCATAAAGCATTTGTTTTACAAAAAAAGTGTTTGAGAGCAATATGTGGAGTGGGACCATTTGAAACCTGTCGACCTCTGTTTAAAAGGCTGAGGTTACTCACTTTAACTGGTTTATATGTTTTGGAAATGGGCATTTTTGTTAGACACCACTCGGAACTCTTCAAACGTAACGATGTAGTAAATCCAAAGCTACGCCTGAGAGACAAAACTCAGCTTGTAGCACCAACAGGTACCAGTGCGTTTTTCAAGAAAAACTGTAACGCCATGTCTATCAAAGTATATAACAGGATCCCTTTAGATATTAGGCAGTTACCTATCAATTCGTTCATCAATGCTTTGCGACAGTGGCTGATTGAGAACTATTTTTACAATTTACCAGAATATTTTCATAATTGACCTACAATTTTATATTTCTTTAATTTATTTATTTTCTATCTTGACATGATGACTTGATTATTTATTTGATAAATTTATCTCTTATGTAATGTAAACATTCTTTAATTGTTTGACTTATTGACACATTGTATTTTATTGTTTTTAATATTGTGACTTAAAACCGCTTGAAGCAAATAGTTATTTAAAATTGAATAATTCATAACATTGCATTTTATCATCATTATTTTAAACTTTTGCATGCCACTGTGATGGCGAAACATGCGCTTCTTGTAAATCAAATATATCATCTGTGTATACCATGTTTGTGCAAATAAAAAGTAATTATTATTATTAAAGAACTGGAAAATGGGGTTAATTCCATACACACTATTCACATTTGCTATAAAACGTTTCTTGGGTTTTTTTTTCTTATAAATAATGGCTTCATGCGTTTAGTTAGCACATTTAGCCACTGTCAAAGAAGCAATATATAAACCATAGTAAATGAGAATGAGTGGTGATAGACGGCAAAAGAGATGCCTTCCCCCTAAGCCTCTTGAGTCCCCAGTAAACTTTACTGAGATCTCATATGGTCTTCTTGAGAGAAATTGAAAGTGATGTTACACTGCTTTATTTCATTTACCAATACTCATGAACGTTCACAAACATATAACGGTTAATAATCCACTGTTATTACACAGTAATGCTCGAAATATCACAAATTTTTGAAAATAAAACTGCAGACTTGACGCTTTTTTTAAGTGTAAGTAAAAGAAAACAAATATTTTACTCAATACATTCAGTTTATTAATTAACATGTTTAACACTAAACAAAAAAAACCATAAAAAATACAATATCAATCGATATAATAGTCATTAAGAATTATTAAGGCAATTATTTCATGATAGGGTTTTGTATAAAAAGGCACATGTTGTTTTAAATATTGTACATGTAATAAATCGCTGCTTATTCAACTTATATTGTAACGTTTGCAACCTAACTTACGCTTAAAAATAAAAGTCGAATTATATAACAAGTTTTATGATTTTCTTATTTTACTTTAGGATTTTAAGCCTTAAGCCACCTGGGCCAAATTTGAGAAACTTAAAGGTTTAGTAAAGGCTACTCGGCTATTTGGGTTTCCTGTAAAAAAGTTTTTGTCAAAATGTAAAAATATTGTATGTGTTAATCTAGTAGAAACTATAGAAACTATCTCTATATTTTTCTGTCTTCTGTTCCTGTATAAGACCATTCGGCCTTGGAATTCTCTGCTGGCGTATGTATTTCTCAGCTCCGATAGTCCTAGGTGACCATAGCCTGCCTCATGGTAAATAATGAAGCAGTCCAAATAAATAAGAGAGCCTCATACCGTGGAATAAACACGGTAACAAGCGCACCCACTCATGACTCATCAGTCTCATCACACATCATAAATGAAATTTCACGCCCCGCATAAAAGACCATAAAAGACGCTGGGATCCATATGCAGTATAGATAAGTTCATTGTTATTTTCAAGCTCCCGTGTAATTGTACCAATAGAATGTTTAATTTTGCATGCCCTTTTATGTTCACGAGAAGGAATAATTAAAAATCATATCTTTTTGTCTAATTACTGTATAAGGATCCAGATTTTCCATGAACTTGAACCTTCATTATTTTTAAGACTTGTTATTGTTTTAGTTTAATGAACATGTAGTTGTCACCTTTAATTAAGTTTAAATTTAATTTTAATAATGTTTGCTCTGGTACTTAATCTTGCTGTAGATCTTGCTGGTGTTGTTACCTTTTTGGTAATCTAAATAAATAGATAAAATAAAATTAATGTACGAATCAAACCGCAATAAGCTATTGGTTTGCATGAACACATATTATTAAATTCGACTTCTGTATCAACATACTTACTTATTATGATATGTACTTTAGTTCGTCTGCTGATTGGTATAACATGATAAATGCATTTATTTAATCATAAGCTGCAATAGCAGATATATGTAATTGTCAATGCTCTTAACTCAATACAGACGTTTTTTTCATAAAAAATGCATTTTATTATCTTTTACGAATAAGCAGACAATTATTTTAATGGGAAATAATGTGACAAGTACTTACTTAAACGAAATGTAGGTACTATTTTTTCCTTTTCTTTTATATAATGGCTTCGTGCGTCTAGCACATTTAGCCAGTGTCAAGTAAGTGATATATTAATAATATACAATTCATAGTAGTAAATGAAAATGAGCGATAATAAAGATGGTAAATGAGATACCCTCCCTTAAGCCCCTTGAGTCCTCAGTAAAGATGTGGGACTATACTGAGATCTCACATGGACTCCTTGAGGAGAATTTAAAAAGTGATGTTGCACTTGTTCTCACAAGCTATGTAGTGCGAACAATAAACGTGGCAACATCGCGCGTGTGCGTATTGGAATTTTGCAACTTCGGTCATCCAATATCATTGATGTAAGTTTGGCAACGTCGCGCGTGCAGTAGTCTAAATTAAAAAAGTAAAAGTAAATAACTTTTTATTAAAAAGTAACGGGATTTTTTCTATTCTTTAAAATTAATCCCGGGATTTGAGGCATATCCACTATATTCTTTCGCTGTGTGAAATCAGTGTAAGTACATGAATAACTCTACCTAATTCCGACCTCTGGTTATTACACATAATTATATGTTATAAATATCACAAATTTTAGAAAAAAAAAACAAAACTGCAGACATGACGCTTCACTTTCCCGCCAAGAAGTCCGTAGGTACTATTATTTGAACAGATATAGGTAGGTACAATCAGCGTCACTTCGTTGGAAGCACCTATTGCGCTATGTATATCGAAACACACTCTAACTCTCTTGACAGTAGACTTGTGTCGATTTTTATGACGTTTTAGATGTTACCAACTATTTTAAAGTACAACTTATTATAGGAATAAACTGTAGTTCCTAGGATAAAATTAATTATACTAATTATAACTTACTTATTCATGATAATGTTATGATAGTTTATGGTAAAAGATACAAAGTATTATAAAAGATTAAGTTTTGGTATTTTCACAGCTTTTAAATTATAAATGCAGTTAAGAAACTCAGTCTAATAATCTTAGTCTATTTTATATAACATTTTTTTAACAATAGTGTGTAATTTGGTAAACAAATACCGACAGATAGAAATTAGTAAAATTTAAGTATTATATATTTGGCAATAGAACTTGAATTGTCTGTGTGTGTTAAAATGCACAGACAGAAAACAACAGAATTTCGTTTGTCTCTGAAGGTTTACATTAAGTGGTCAATGAAAAGACGAATACTATCGCACGACAGGAAACCATATAATTTCAATTACCTGTGTGTGTTAACATTCAATGCTCTGTGAAATGGCGGATGATTACCGCACGACAAGAAATAAATAGAATGTCTAAGGCATGTGTATGCCATTATATATATTTAGTGGTCTGTGAAATGGAGGACAACTACTGCACGACAGGAAACAATATAATTTTGATTGTCTGTCTGTGTTATCTAGCGGTCTGTGAAATGGCGGAGATTATCGCACGACAGGAAGCAATAGAATTTCAATTGTCTCTATGTTAATTTATGGTCGATGAGGTGGCGGATGACTATTGCTAGCAGGAAACAATCAAATTTCGATTGCCTGTGTTGTGTGGGTTAACTCAGTCAGTGGTGTGTGTAGTGGCGGTGACTATCACAAGGCAGGAAACAATAGAATATATTTTTCTTGTGTGTTTTATATTAATATTACCATATTTAAGCTGTAAGCACACTCGTAACAAGCGCTTGAGGGTTCAAGCGCTTGTTACGAGTGTGCTTACAGCTGTAGTACATTGGCTAGGTTTGAACTCCGTGCGCTCAACTTATTGCCTAGGCTTGTAACATAAAATTGGATAACATCTGTAGTAAACCTTAAGACTGAAATTAATAAGTAACGGCTGCTTAATACCAACACACCAAATTAATAGATTCTTTTCAAAATCAGTCTAAAACACGATACGTTAAAACTTAAATATAATTATTAAAACTAACATGGCAGATAGTAGGGTCGATTCAGTTGCGCACAATACATTCAATATATATATCTACTTTTAAATAAATGTGAATTAAAAAATATATATGGTGTTCCATAATTTTTATGTTCCATGCTTTTAGGATACAAATATAAACACGTTATGATAAATTCAACCCCAAACGTTTTAAAGAGGTGAAATGGCAAAACTTAATTTCATCACGTTCACCATCCCGCTAAAGCGTGATTAAGGATGATATATCAAAAAAAAAACATTATCATCCTAACAGGGAGCCAGTGATAACATGCAAAGAAATAACATATACCTTACTAACATCGTGTGACGCCTAAGATGGACAGGCGATTTGATAAACTTCGCTGAAACACGCTAGATGCAGGCTACCTACAATCTTTACCTTTTCGCACTACTACAGCAAACGTACAATTATTTATTTAAGGTAAGGTTTATTTGTTTTTCTTTTTGTTATATTGTTTATTTAGTGCAATAAACGTTTTATTTATCTATCAATCGGTCACATTGGAAATTGCCTTTGCTCAGCTATTCTTCTTCCTTGGTCTGATGATAATGCAAAATACTAAACAACAAAAAATGCTGAATTTTGATTTTAACTTGATGTAAAATACTGTTATCGTAAGTGTGTATTAAATATGTTACTTAGAACTGTGAACATCAGAATCGGGACCAACTTATATAACATTGACATATTATCACAAATACGTATTAAACGCAGTGCGACATTTCTAAAACATATGCCTTCGCCCATTTATACACATATGTATGTATAAACTATAAACACATGACATTTTAAAAAATAACTTAGGTAATATTCAAACAAACAATTGGATTAAGTTTAAAATTAATCTACTTAAAAAATAAAAACATTCGTAATACCTGATACGAAAATTTCCAAAAATAAAAAAAAATTGTGTGATTCAATCTTCAATAGAATAAGCGTTCGTTATATTTCCCTTATCTGTCCTTGGACGCATTTGAGACAAGATTGTATGTCTTCATTATCTGCGACCATGCCCTGCAGTTTATCTTGGACATCCACCAATACTTCTTGTTTTAAGGCACCCTTCTTTAAAGCTGTCATGCAAAAATTCGTGAGAGCCTTAAAGCATTGCTTTCGTTGAACGTTATGCGGCTGGTTGTCCCACACTGGAGTCGCTTTCACGTAACTCCAAGCTAAGAACACGTATTTCATCACAGATTCCCAGTGTTGGGACTCTACGAGGACCTTTCCTTGTTCGATCAAACACTTTTTAAAAGCAGCCAAGTGGGTAGCGACACGCGTATACGCAGGAGAATCCGTCCTGGATGTGAGACGAGACGTCGGTAAACTCTTGAATATGTTTGACTTTAAATAACTCAGCCTTTCCTCTAGAGGCGCTAAATCTGGAGAGGGCATATCTCTCCTTAGCTCTGCTTCGACCTCAGGGTGGCTTTGAGTGATCCTCTTTATCATGGTGATAAGCTGTGTTGGACTTAACCCCTTGAGACCAACATCAATAGGTCCTTGGAACTCCGTAAGCTTTTCTAACCTTGTTCTTTTAATAGGAGGTGTTGAGTTGATAGGACTTGTTATTTTGAATTTTTGTGGAGTGCTAATATCGCTGAAATCTATCTTCTCTGGTGTTAAAGGGATTCTTTCGACATCCCCTAAATGCAGACGCTTTCTTGGTGTAGAACGAAGCGTAACACCTAGCTTCGGAGGGGAGAACCTTCCCGAAGACAGTTTGGGCGGCGTGTGGACCACCGAGTGGAATGAAGAGTTTCGTTTTAGCTCGATGTCAGGCGACCACGTCGTCGGTAAACGTTTTCGCCCTGGAATTGAATATATCTCTTTGAATTTAATATATCTCTATGATTTTAATATATCTCTTTAAATTTAATATATCTCTTTGAAGTTTGAATCAGGTCATGAATCATACACCGCAATAAGATTTCGTGGGTAACAAAAAATTAAGCAATGCATAGTTTGAGGACATCACTCTTTAGATAGATGACTGTTTTTGTGGCATTTAATATTGAGCGCATCCGTACTGTAGGCCCCAGGTATCAATTACTATGGCAGTCAAGTTAGGTACTGTGGTAGTCATTAAGCCCTATGGTGCGGCTTGATTTTTTTTTACAGCAGCACGTGAACACCTGCCTCCGCCAATCCGCTTTTAGGATTATGAATGTGATGATTATATTATAATATGATTTGGTCCCGACTGACATGAACATCTATGGCAGTTGTTATTAGGAAGTCAGTGCCTTCTAACAGACTGACAGCTGGTTTAACCATAGACTGGTGTTTCCCTCTGGGTTGCGGAAGTTAGACGGCAGTTGCTCCACATAATGCCTGAAATTCAGTCAAATCTGGTTGAACCAGTAAGCAAACCCTGGGCCCTAAGCTTAAGTCTAGGGCAACCGGGATAATGCTAGAATATGATGACTATGGATTAACTCAGGTTAAGGGTAGAAAATATAGCAGTTTCAAAGCTTTACATTTGATGTACACATTTACTGCCTGTTTAAGCTCTACAACCTAATAAGTCTGAAAATCTTGGAAGATAATGTACCTCTCTGCTGTATAAGCAGCTCATCAGGCGAGGGTGCTGGGCTGAGGTAGCCAGCAGGGAGCGCAGGCGAGCGTTCCCTTGCATTGGTCAATGGTTGCAGAGGAGTGACTCTCAGCCGGTCCAGGCGTGCTGGGATCTCGGCCAGGGCGGCACGGGTGCGGCGGCCTTCATGGGGGGGCGTGCCCGCCGCATCCATTGCTATCTACAAATTAAAGAACAGTCAGTTTACCAACAGCCAATAGGATGTTAAGCTGAGAGAAGCGTTATCTTGATTAACTAACCAGAGTTATCTCGAGTTGAATTCTCCCTAACTTAAGCTTGGGCTAGCGATAAATTGATGAATCAAAAGAAAGAAAGTTTGATTTGTTTGTTTGGTGTGCGCTTTAATATAAATAAATAAATAAATAAATATTCTCTTACAATCACACCAATCATTTAGTTCCAAGATAAGTATCATGAAGAACTTGTGTTATGGATACTAAATAACGGATAAACATACTTAAATACTTTTTTTTTGTAAATACATACTTAATATACATAGGAAAACACCCAGACCAGAACAAATATTTATGTTCATGCACACAAAGATTTGTCCTGTGTGGGAATCGAACCCACGACCTCTGGAGTGGAGTGCAGGTATACTGACCTCCACACCATATCGGTTGTCAATATGGGAGTATTTTAGAACCATAGGTAAACTACACAAATATTTGTATTTCAATTCACTGTTTGCAATGTCCTAACAGATAGTTGAAAGAATAAATTTGTAAAATAAGTAATATTGTAACAAATCACATAGACATACACTCAGTTTGTTATAGCTTAGAATTTCTGTAACAAAATGAGTCAGATTATTCTAATTTGATTCAAGTAACCTAAATTTCAAATCAAGTTGTGTTATGTCGAAGTTAGCACCTCTGGTTAAGGTTCCAGTTCATTTATGGGCTAAGTGTTGAAACTAATAATATAATCTTTGAAAATGAAAACTACTTTATCCAATTTGGGCTACAATGAAACACTTATGCATGCATAGATAACTTAAAGAGCTTGGATAGAGAAGAATAGAGCAAGCAAGTCACTAAGTATGTCTTCCTGACAGTACTGATTACATACAATTGTTACCTTTACATGGTGTATGGCACTACTTGGTGGTACTACATTCAAATTAAAACAAACTAAAAATTTAATTTTGTAGTTCTGGTGTGATTTTATTTATAATTAATTTAAAAAACATATCTTAGCCCCCCAGGTTAAAACACTATGTATGAAAATTTATTTCCAATAGTGAAACAATTATTAAAAATAAGCTGATTCACATAATTAGTGTTAAACACTTCAGAGATTAATCATATAAGTTAATCGCAATTGAAGATATGTTGAGAATGAAAGTTTATCAAAGAGTTTTCAATAAGTACACACACATAGTAAAAAAGTTATAATATCAGTACCCAACGGAATCATCTTTCCTTTATAAACATTTAGAAACTTAAATTTAATTAGTTACTAACAATTATGTACAATAAGGTGAAGAGAATAAATTGCAGTCGCCGCTTTCAATAACGGTACGCCATATAACAATTTCTAAAGAAGGATTATCCGTTTATTATTGACTTATTGAAAAATTGTAATGTCTTACCCTTTTGATTTGTTTATTTTTTAATGTATATACTATTCGAACACACAAAATAATTAACTCAGTATGTAAATACCAATACAAATATTACTTTAATAATAACACAACACAATAAATTTTGGCGCAAAAATTTACCGACTACCACATTTGACAATTGACTTGACACTAATGACGGTTGTCACTTTGTCAGATTTATTTTTGTCATGAACTCACCTAAAAAGTCTTTGCCAATGTCAAGTAATTTGATAAATCAAGGTAGTTTTTTATTTACATTATTATTTTTGTACATAAAATGAATGAATGTAAACACTTTATTGTACACTAAAAATAAAAATAAAAGTAATAAAATCACATAAACAAATATATGGTACAATGGGCGGCCTTATTGCTAACAGCAATTTCTTCCAGGCAACCTTAGGATGGACAGGAAACAATGAATAAAAAAATAATGAGATTGAGTAGGCACAACAGAGTGCTCTTGCTTACTTATAAGTAAATAATAGACTTCTTGGCGGGAAAGTGAAGCGTCCCGTCTGCAGTTTTGTTTTATTTTCTAAAATTTGTGATATTTCTAGCATTTATGTGTAATAACGGTGGATTATTAACCGTTAAGTGTTTGTGAATATACATGAGTGTTGATAAATCAAACAAACCAGTGCAACATCATTTTTCAAATTCTCTTAAAGGAGTCCATGTGAGATCTCAGTATAGTCCCACATCTTTACTGAGGACTCAAGGGGTTTAGGGGGAGGGCATCTCATTTACCATTTATCATCTTTATTCTCATTCTTATTTACTGTTATTTATATATTATTAATATATCCACGGAACAGAAAAAACTAGTGGAAGTGCAAAGTAGGCGTATCGCGCGTGTCACAAGTAGGCGCTGTTACGCTTACTTCATTGAGTCAAGCCGCAGTTGTGTTCTGACATCACGTCGAGTTGGTAGTCGTTGCGTTCCCTTGATTTTAAAAAATACGCCGTATTGTTTCATTTTATGGTGCAAAAATGATAGTAGGAGAAAAAATCTTATAAATGGAGGTGTTTCGTACCATCGGTAAGTAATATTTTAATTGTATTCTAAGAAAATTATGTAATTTCAGTTTACACGTTATTTAATTGAACGACTAGCTAAAATAAACCTTAACGTATTTAAATAAAGTCCATTTTGGCTTAACAGTATTAGGCAAGTCCATGTCGAATGTTCTTCGCTACATAGTTAATGATGTAGTCAGGTGAAATACTGATTTTATCGATAAATGAAAATAATGTATTACGATAAATATATATATATTTCCTGCGTCCAATCATGTCACTGATTTGATGAAAGCAATTGTCGAAAAATATATAAATGTTCGCATACATCATTTATTAAAATTAAAAATAAAACTTTCAAAACGTCAGTTTTTAAATAAATATGTTTTATTTCAAGGACAATAAAATAAATTTTAAATAAACGTGTTTTTCATTCTATTCTATTTTCGATGTAGGTATAATAAAAGGTATTACAAATTTCTCAAAAACTTCATGTTTTTATCGAACGTATCTATCGATATCGCTTTCTACTGCAACAATCAAAGCGACACCCTGCACTGGCAGACTAGCAGTAGAATCTACGTCTGTGGCGGTAATGACAACCTTATTGCGATTTTAATAAGGGTTATAATTGCTTCAACAAACAACAACACCATCTAGCGATACTTTCTCAACAATCATAGATAGTTTGAATTTAGTTTAAAATTTTTTTTAAGTATTTTTCTTTTAAGCAAATTAAATCTTATTATAGTGGATGAATGTATATTTTCCGGTGTAGAACAATTGACTTAAGCTAATTTTGACTAAAATAAAAATGACCAATTACGCTCATTGTTTATCTGTAGTGTAATATACGGTCAATGGTTTATTTGTGTGAGTTTGGCGACAACGGTCTTCATACTAATTTTGTCACTTACCATTTCCACTAGTTTTTTCTGTTCCGTGAATATATCTCTTACTTGACACTGGCTAGATGTGCTAGACGCACGAAGTCATTATTTAAAAGAAAAAAGAAATACCATGGCTGCAAGGGTTTTGACTTTCGCTTGATATATTATGCGAGAATATATTAGAAAAAAAAAGTCCTCTGTTTTCCGAAGTGAATGTAGATTTATTTTTCCCTGATCGCTATATTACTCCACACTGGATATACTGTATTAATATCTACCTAAAATATTTTCATGTGAATATAACATATAAACAAAGTGAATAATACAATTTAAAATAAAGGATTAACAACTCTAAATTAGAAAGTTGCAGTTGTGTAATTTTCTATATCCTTTTCTGGAACACAATATTATATACAACTTTGTTATAAATAGGTACTTACCACTTGCAAGATTGTTTTCTGAGGTTCAAGTTAACTAAAGTACAGTTAATTCCTTGTAGTATTTGAGTTAGAAATCTTTATAACTGTTGCCGTAGACAATGGAAGTTGCGTGCCGCTATTGTTTGTGTAGATATTAGAATGGAGAGGCTGTCTCATGACCTAAACCTGGCTCTGGAGGAGAGTAACTGCGGCCGGCAAGAACGGCGGAAACTCGGCCTACGTCGTCGTACTAGATCCGCTGGAAATTTGCGTAAGTTATACACCCTAGCTATCACTTTAAAATTGTATGTCATATATTTGTAACAAATTATGGGCTTCAACTTTATTTCTATAATCTTAGGTAGTTTCTTTGTTATCTGTTGTGTACAATACATGTATATACATAGTTATTTATGTAAGGATATAAGTTAAAACTTTTTAAATTGCTTTAAACTTTATTTAGTAAACATTTTAAGTTTATTTGGGTCAGATTTAATACAATTGATAAGTAATGCATTTATTTCGAACACTTACATATTTTGTATTATTAAAATTTCTAGATATATCAATATGCCTTGAATAATAGCTAAATAATTGTGAATTCTGCTTCACCGTGCAAATTTTGCGAGTTTCTATGCTGGCAGCTATAATGCTTATAATTTAATAATTAAAGATTTTTAATAGCAGTGAGGTCACATCTTCTTTTGTAAGGGTACTAATGGGAAGCATAAGCAGTGGGTGTTTTGCTCATTAGTGCTATAGTGTCTTCGAAGTATACTATACTAGGTACTACTCAAATGTAAAAATCTCGAAAGTTTATATTAATAATGAGAGTTCAAATATCATGGAGTACTTATGAATGCTGAGATAACATAAAACTTAATTATATATGTCAAATTAATTGTCAAGTTAATATCATAGTATTGAAATGCATCTTTTCAAAACTTTAATAATAAATAAATAATATTCTCTTACAATCACACCAATTCTTCAGTTCCAAGATAAGTATCACTAAGAACTTGTGTTATGGATACTAAAGAACGGATACACATACTTAAATACTTTTTTTTTGTAAATACATATTTAATAATAGGAAAACACCCAGACCAGAACAAATATTCATGTTCATGCACACAAAGATTTGTCCTGTGTGGGAATCGAACCCACAACCTCTGGAGTGAAGTGCAGGTATACTGACCTCCACGCCATATCGGTCGTCAAAACAAATTTTATTTGACTTTAAAGACTTAAATATATTTTCTGATGAAGCCAATCAACTTAAACTTGTTGTTTACAGTTTTTATTATCTGCAATTAATTAGTATGATGCAACCTATCTGAATGTTTTATTCAGTGAAATTATTTACCTACTTAGGTATTTTAAGATTAAACAAATTAAAAACAAAAGAAGTTGTACCCCTTTTTTTTAATTTTGAATCTCAACTAAATCCTTTCAAGACTGACTACTGTTGTAACTGCGAAAGAAAAGTAATTATCTTCTAAAATGAATTTATATGTAAATAAATATATAATCTCAGAAGACTGAGAAATTGTTACTTTAAAAATTTCTACATATTTTTAAAGTAAGATTTTCTCAGTCTTCTCACTAGGTTATTGCTGAGAAGCTGAATAGCCTCAACATTCACATGGCGATGAACTATTCTTTACTGAGCCTCTGCACATTTTTTTAATTACGCTAACAACCAGATCCAGATATGGTTAAGATTGTCGGTATATTCATATGATACTAGCAAAAAGTCAAAATATGATTAGTTTCTTGTCCTATTCTTCTCTAGCCTACCTCTTGCCCGCAGAGAATAGGCATAGTAGTTTTAAGTTAACAATTATAAGAGCTTTATTGTGTCAAAACACCATAGTCAATATTTAAAGATACCATTACCATTTTTAAATTAGTTTTTAATATAACAAATTATATGCAAATAGAGAACATTACTTTAGAACTGAGTTGTGTAGACAAAACTTAACTTTAAAGTACCTACCTAGTTTTAAATTTGTTATTACATAAAGAATACTATTTTCTATGTAATAAGAATTATTTTTCTATTTAATATTGCTTAACTTAATTTCATCACATTATTTACAGCGGCTGCAGTGGCAGTAAGTTTGGTAGAAGATGGAAGTTCAAGTAGTCCCCCACAAGCTCCACTCGTTACGCAGCCTCTATCAGACTCCGATGACCCACAACTCAATGTACACAAGTCTACAGGCCACAAATCTAGACAGTACTGTCAAATTGGTAACTTTGAGTCGGATTCATTCAATGAAAACTTTTCACCGACAAGACCAGCAAATGCTAGGAGAAAAAGAAAATATAAAAAGATGCCAGATGGTAAAACTTCACCAACAATTGAAATTCTGAGCGTTTCCATAGAGGTGTGTATTGGTGTTTTATTAGTAACTAGAGGCAAGCCCTCGCTTCGAAAGATATTTATAAAATTTTGCACTTTGGGTTACATTAATGGAGTTCCCTACTTTCAGTTATTAGTTTGTTGTAGGATAGTGGTTTGAGTAATCTCAGTGATTAAGTACCTCAGTGATGGTTTAGATTTATTTTATTTTGTTTATTTGGGAATAACAGCCTAGTATAGCCATCCTCTCTCATCTAATGGGGAGTTGTAAGAGTTGACGAAGATAATCGTCATCCTGCCTATTGGCTTGAACTGCGAACACCAACCCAGGGTACCTGGGCCCAGTGTGGTGATTATGAATTACCCGCAATAGAATGTAATCTGTTGGGGAGGCTAATGTTCAGCAGTGGAGTTTTTAAGGCTGATATGATGGCCTGGAAATACAAGCAATTGTACATTTAAAGTTCCAGTAAATGTGTTTATTTAGTTGTAGGAAAGTTCATTTTTGGCACAAAGATCTTTAGATAAAACGAGTCAGTGAGAGATGGCTAGCCGCACACATCGACTCTAGATAAGATTCCAGATTCCTTTCCAGCAAGTAAGGGAACTCGCTTTTGTTTATATTTTTTTATTTTAGTAATCTTTTAGTATTCAGAAAATTTAGTAATTAGATGCAGAGACAGAGGCGATGGCATATTTTTAACCTAGTTCAGAGAAACTGAAATAGTTCTTTCGGACCAGCGATGACAGTTAATGAACTGCCAGCTGATAATTATTTAGGAGCATCACTTCTGATTATGGCTTGAAAGGCCAAATGCAGAAAAAAAAAAGTTTTAGTTATGAGACACTTTGTGCTTACTGAATGTTACAATAATATATTTGCAATAAGGTACTAGTTAATGTTTTATTGTTTATTTCAGCCGAACACTTTGCCATCTACCTTCATTCTACAGACCCAAAGTGTGACATCCATATCGCATCTGAGCAAACACAAAATAGAAAGGTGAGTACCATTCCACTATTTGACAACATACTCTTATGACTGTTAGGGTTCATTGTATGTTCAGTTGATCATACACATATTCTACACCAAATATAACAATTCATAAATATTTTTAATACATTTCT